>OY754473.1:34112463-35370186 GCA_963575645.1 Xanthostigma xanthostigma
ATACATTATTGAATATATTATGTAATATTTATTTCGTTTGTGGCCCGGCGTCTGAGCTTTGAGCAAAGTCTACCAGATTTGCTTCTGAACTAATAGCTTTGAACGAATTCTATCAGATGTTGCTACTAGGTACTAAAACAGTTTTTTTATTTGCTTCTGAACTAATAGCTTTGAGCAAATTCTATCAGATGTCGGTACATGTTACTAAAACAGTTTTTTTTTACAGATTTTGTACAAAATATTATAAAAACTATCCTATAGTGTAAGTTGGACCAAGAAAGACATATTTACAAAATTTCATAAAAATCGGTTTAGTGGTTTCAGAGATTACCGCGGACGAACATCGTGACACGAGATTTTTATATAATATATAGATAATCAAATCAAAAAGTCAATGTTTATGTGATTTGGCAGCCCCTGCCTGTCTGCCGCGTTTAATACATGCTCTGCACCCTCTCTTACAGCGACTGTGGCGACGAACAGAGTCTGCGTGCAACTGGAATTCGTGGAATCGGGGTGGACCTATTGCTCCTCCCAAAGACACAGAAACGTTAGAGGGTGCAAACAGTATACTAGTGTACAAGATAAAATTGTATGATCAAACTTGTGTTGATACTTTGTGAATGTTAAATTTTTCAAATTATAACTTTGACAAACATTACAGCAATAGAGGTTTGTATCAGTGTTTTAAATTTCTGTTCAGAAATAGTGACGCCGACGTGCATTTTGTAATTTTTGGACGCTTTCAGTGTAAATATAATATGTAATATATCTTACATATTCCTGTATATATTCCAACAGCATTGCATAACCTGCCTTACTTCTATATAGTCAATCCTCGGTATATACCAAGAAAACAACCGTACCTACATCAATCGACTACGATAGCGGAGTTGCTATAGCGTCTGTTTCGTATGCAGTGGTTCGCAGGTTCGATTCCGGTCGGCACAGTTTTTTTATTCCATATTTCACTTGATATTTATTTGTGCCCTTTTCAATTTCATTGCGAGGGCCTATAGCTAGAAAAGTGTTATGGTATCCTAGTTTGCATCAATCCTTAAAAACCGTTCTGTTTTTACTACTTGGAGGTCCTCCCTACTCCCTAGTCTCTGAAGCAATTTTGTTATTGGTTAAAAGGAATATTATCTACAATCAATCTATGGCATAAAATATTGTCATTAAAATTCTCAGCACAAAATCAAAAATATCCCTGCTTAAATAAAATTAAATTCTAATAATCTATTAGATTGACTGTATAGACGCTTAACAATTGAGGTCAGTATAGTATATATATGTTTAAAATGTGGCTCATTTGAAATTTTCCGTTTTGATATTTACTTCAAAATATTAATAATAACAACGTTACATTATTTTTATAAGAACTAACCATTTTGTGATTTAATCTACCTGAGAACATTTAATTCTTTGTATTTTTTCAGCAAAATGTCCACCAAGACCCGTTTTTTGTTTGTATTACGATTATACGGTGCTGATCTGGTTAGTTATTTTCGTGATTTTTTTTATTTATACCAATAAAAATACACCCGACACGAAAAAAGACAAAAATAAATAAAATAAAGACGCACACATCAACTGCTGTGGTTAATTAAAAAATAAATATATCCTGATTTTTTTTTATTTCTAGCACGTACCTACATAAAACATTTCATCACACTAGAAAGACAAGTTTTCTACGTAAATTTTGATAATAATGTCTATAACTGTATTTTTTTTTTTTAGTTGAACGATTTACCTAAAATAATCGCATTCGCTTTGATCTGTGCGCTTACTCCAATAGTGACTCCCGAAAGTAGCAAGATTCCAGACGACAGTCCCATATTAGTATTTGTCACCTTTATAGAACTCATAAATTTCAGTTTAGTAATAATATTCGTAATTCTTCTTGGAAAAGCGGCATGTAAGGTCAGTGTAAAGTTCTTATTTCCTTTATTTTGTAACACATTTGCCTAGCAAACCCTAATTTTTGACCATTTTAACAAACAAAAACCCTGCCGACATTAAAAATGCTTACTAAGCGTTAATAAAACATATTTGGTTTATCTTTTAAAATTTTTATTTCTTTCACAATACCTAAATAAAATGTTCAGGCAATTTATTTAAAAAAATTATCAATTAACCAATCTGAATTTATTTCTTTTGGTGGTAAAGATTTAATTCTTGTTTGTTTAAACCGAAACTTTCCCATCAATTAAAAATATTGTTCATGTCCAAAGTTTATATAGGTTTATATAGTTGAGATTTAAGATGCTACTTTTGATTATTTTTGGAAATGAAAATGCTTGTCGTTTATTAACACCGTTCATTTATGAAAGTAGGTTGGTGCTTCATGCACTTAGGCCTAGCACACATGAAGAGCGTTCAACGCGCGTTGGGCCAACGCGCGTTGATCGCTCTTCATGTGTGCTAGGCCTTAGGTTCGATACTTTACCCAGCTATGATGGAGAACCAATATATATTTTTTATTATTTGCTCTCTGAATATGAAACGTTATGAAACATATATTGTATATGATGCTAAGAGTCTTTTATTTACACAAAAAATCGCTTCACATTTCAGCCAAATTACGGAAAAATTATATTCTGTGTTAACTTCCTAATGAGAAGTCTGATTTTTCGACAGATTTTAAATCTTCTGCGGAAATACAATGATATTTATGTAAAAGTCCTTGGAAAAGATATAACCTACACCGCTTTAATAATTTTTATACATATAGGTAAATATAAACTACTTATATTTTTACCATTCCAACCCACAAGTGGGAAATGGTACTAGTTTAGGTCAAACATCACTTTTCAAAAATTTTACAATATCTTTCCGTTTTGAGGTCACCCGAATCCAAAAAACATTTTTTTGAAAAACTATGTGCGTCTGTTAGTCTGTGAACACGATACAGGTCAAACGGATGAACGGATTGAAACCAAATTTTGGGAGGATGTTTGATATTCAAATATAAAGAGCCCTATTTTTTTTTGGGAAAATCGGTGCATGCGCAGAAGAGATATATGCTATAACGGTGTTTTTTTATACTATAATAATGGTACACTTTTTATAACGGCTTATTATTCTATTTATTTTTTCAAGAAAGTTTCGTTAAATTTTTTTATTCTAAACTTTATAGTTTTGAAAATATTTTGAAAAAAATCAGCCGCTCTTTTGTTTTATGGATCTGTCAGAAATAAACTAATGCTTTGATTAATTTTTGACGTGAACATATTATGTAGGTAACCACGGCAACGAATATCAAATACTATATTGAATACTAGCGTCACCTCACACGATATCAGAAATTTTATTTTCGTTATTATAAATGTCAACCATTTTGAAGTTGGAATAGTCCCGTCGCCCAACTGGCTGGAATTTTTTTTAAGAAGAATGTATAATAAGCAAAGGTCCTGGTCGCGTCTGAATTTTATTAAATAGACAATATTGTTAATATACTTTTTATTTGCAGTCATTACACTTTCCGAAACATACTTGATCACCGTAATCTACCGTTTTTACAAAAAACTGGTTGCAGAACTGAACTTGAGAAAAAATGCAACAGCTATCCAAGTTTACGAAGAAAATGATGTGCAATAATTTATATAACAATATGCGATTGTTATTTCATTTATTTTTGTATACAACTTTCTAAGTATTTATTTCTATAATTATTATAATATCAATTTTTTACCAATAAAAGTTATAGTAGGTAATTATTATAAGACTTGATTTTTTTCCAAAATATAACGTTTTTCGAGATTTGGTCCCACAGTAAAGTTGCTAAACTTTATTTTCATATTATTGTAGCAGCACGAATTAAATTGGATTTTATTTCAGGATGTCGTCCTGTGATATTCATATTAGTTAGGGAGCTGACGCGCAAAAAAACCATGTCGTCCCGACCTTGTGCCGCTTGATACATAGACTACTTAAGTAATTTAGAGCATTTAAGCGAAATCTGGACCAATTTTTAGATAAGGGGGATGAAAAATTTAAAAGATGCTAAAAAAATGGTTAAAATTTAAAAACATTTCTGCCGTTTTGTTTTTGGGTTCACTTACAGCCAAATGACCGGGAAATATCAGCGGTAGAAATTTTTGACCAATTGCACCCTTCGCAAGCCACTCCTAAGAAAGTGGATTTATGATCACAAATCCACTTGTACAATTTTCACTTCGAAAACTTCGAAATAATATTTTTCTAACCATTTTCATCCAAATTTAGCTTGAAAACCGATGTTTTTCAGTATAGTCATTTGTTTTTCCGTTAGTATATTCTAATGTTCTTAGACAACAAAAAATGACTACATCAGACTGATCCTGAATGGTACATAAAAATTGGAAGTATATTTGATTGTCAAATCAGATCTTCTGACAATGCGTTCTGCAATCCCGCATAAATCCACTTGAAAACATTTAACTCTTTGTATTATTTTTTTCAGCAAAATGTTCACCACTTGCTGTTTTCGTTTCTCGTTACGCACCGGGGCAAGGGTTGCTGTTGCTACCAATCTGGTGAGTTATATATTCCCGATCCAGTGTAACAAAATTCGTAACGGAATAGTGGAGGAGTAAAGAGACTGAAACCTAACCTCGGTACTAGTATAGACGGAAAGTTTCCTAACTAGACAACGAGTTAGGTTGACACCGCGATCTATGATTGAGTTCTACCGTGTTGTCCTGAGCACACACCTTTTTATTTGAGGTTATACTTCTTTTGGCGCATTGTGAACAATGAATTTTTACGGCTCGCGTGCACATTGTTACATCAAAATTGCTCGCAGAAAAAGACTACCAATAGAATAGAGGCAGATCTCAGGTTCGCATGCGCGAAGCATCTAATAGATGTTGGCACTGACGACTTCGGTTGTCGATGATATTTATTCTACAACCACTCTTTGTAAAGTGTATTTAAATTTGAAGAACATTTTATGAAAATACAGTTTATATTTTTTTTATAGTTTGGAGGTATAGTTAACTTGGTCTTCATCATTGTAATCATTGGATTTAGTATAGTAACACTTTCCGACGGAGATAAGAATCCTGTCAACAGCACTATTTTTTCATTTGTCACTTATGCAGGATTCGTTCATGCAATTTCAGTAATATTGTTCGCTAGAGTTCTTCTAATAGCAATAGATAAGGTAAGTAAAATTAATTCGTACGTGTTTTTAATTTTTGCCAAGGTACAGTCAAAAACTATAATTATGCTTTTTCTTTACGCTTATGCTCAGTTGCAGAAAGCATTGTCAGAAAATTTGACATTGACCTTAGATTGTGAACATACATAATATCTCTCCATATGGAAAGCATTGTACAGTTTTAAATCGATCCTGAGCTCGAAAAATAATTGATCAGTTGAAACGATATTTCTCTTAAACTGTGTATAATATGTTACGGTCTATACCCGAATTCATTCAATAACCGAAATAAATGCGCAAAACTAGTTTTGACCAACGAATATTGCCCAAACCCGAAATCTTGCATTTAAACAGGTATTGACTGTTATAAAATGAGCAAAACTAGTTTTGCGCATTTTAAATTAGTCAAAACTAGTTCTGTCCATTTTTGAACGGACAGTACTAGTTCTGCTTGTTTCATTCAATCAACGTCCGAACCCGAACAAAAGTAGGATTATGTTCTTGTTTATGTACCTGTCTTTTGAATTGTTCTCCTGAATGTTATAATTAATATAATTGTGGGATATTCAGTGTAATAATTAAGTAAAAATGCAAGATAAATTCGATCTCAACTAGTTCGCCTATTGGAGGCTTCTGAAACATAATTTTATGACGAAACATAATTACCTTACTACACTAAGTGAGGTTAAGAAAGCAAATTTATTGAAAGCTGAATTAAAACCTCTGTCTGCTAAACAATACAGAGGAATAAATCGCCTTGATATAATAAGTATCATTGATGTGGAAAAGTTAATTAAAAAACGCAAAGAAGATTCCGATGCCATATTAGTACTGTCCGTTCAAAAATGGACAGAACTAGCTTTGTCCAATTGAAAATGCGCAAAACTAGTTTTTCTCATTTTATAACAGTCAATACCCGTTTAAATGTAAGCTTTCGGGTCTGGGCAATATTCGTTGGTCAAAACTAGAGTTGTGCATTTATACATATTACATAGTATATTTCGCATCGTTTTTTATACAGTTTCCACTTCAAAGCAACGTTTTTCTACGCATTTGGGTTAAAATTTAGCTTGAAAAACAGTCTTTTTCTAAAGAGAACAATCATTTGTTTTCTTGTGAGTACAATCTAATGTCCTAAATGACAGGGAGTTTAAATACGAGATTAGACTGCTCCTGATATACAGTGTGTCCCCGGATTGAGTTCACAATAGGTGAGATTGACCAAAAATTTTCGAATTGGAATTTCATATTTTGGGATTCCGCCCTGCTTGGTCTGAAACTTATTTTTAGTTTACTTTCGATTTTTTAAATCAAGTAGGTCCTTACAGTTGAGCAAAACCTCTTTTCGTTTCAAGTAAAGTACCTTTTCCGTTCATAGTACGCAAAAGTGTCACTAAGAAAAGTTGTTCACAGTGAAAAATTATGGCGTTATGCAAATTTTCAGAATGATCGGCCTACTTTGATAAAATCCATTTTTGTTTTGTTTTGTTGAAAAACAATCGCGTGGAGGAAGCCAAATAGGGTAATTGGAGTTTAATTTATTTTTTTTTGATAAACTCTAAAAATTTGAATGTTAATTTGAACACTTCTAATCATCCTGTTTTCTCATCTAAGATTTATCATGTAATCGTTAATAATAAATATTTTTCTACTTCTATTATCAAAGTAGGCCGATCATTCTGAAAATTTGTATAACACCATAATTTTTTATTGTGAACAACTTTTCTTAGTGACACTTTTGCGTACTATCAATGGAAAAGATTCTTTACTTGAAACGAAAAGAGGTTTTGTTCAACTGAAAAGGCCTAATTGATTTAAAAAAATCGAAAGTAAACTAAATATAAGTTTCAGACCAAGCAGGGCGGAATCCCAAAATATGAAATTCCAATTCGAAAATTTTTAGTCAATCTCACCTATTGTGAACTCAATCCGGGGACACACTGTATATGGAAACTATAATTATATCTCCCCAATCTAAGGTCATTGTCAAATCAAATCCTTTCTGCAATCCAGAATTTGTATTTTAAAAAGTGGAAGAATTACGTCACAAAATATTATTGACCCGATATTTAATTTTTTTACTTTTACGTTGTAATATTTTAATGCTTCCTAGTTCACATAATATGATATTGATGTAAGTAGTACACAGGGGTCGATTCAGTTCCGATTTCCCTAGGCTATAAAGCGAATGTCGTCCGTTTTGTGTTTCCACTTAGACTACTAGCAAATTGATCCGTGGATATATGTAGATTTTTTTGAGACATGTACCTACTCTTTATTAATAGCTACCATTCCTTTAGTTCTTAATTAATTTCCGTATATATGCTAAAGTTTTGTTTAATTTTCAGAAAAAATCACTTTATGTTTCAGAAAAATCACAGCACCATTCTATACTGCGTTTACTTCGAAATTGGAAGTCTGGTTGTTCAACAATGTTTAAATATTCTGAAGAAATACGCTTATATTTATTCAAAAATATTTACAGATTTAGATTTAATCGTCTTCGAATTATTAGCTTTATTATATATAGGTAAATATAAATTACTCATTAAAATAAAAGAACACCTATACCTACTTACTAACACAAATATAAATAGTATATTATAGTAGACACGCAAAAAATCTGAAAAACAGACAAACAGACGAAAATTATGAAAAGTAGTTATGCAAAAATTACATAGATTGCCATGAACTGATTTTTTTGTTAGACTCGCATTGCATTTTTCATGCTTACTTCGTTGGCCTAAATATCAATGATTCTATTTGTTCCTGTAGTGCCAAGACAATTTCTACGTAATTGTCTCTCCCAACAATTCGGCGGGATTGTTCTGTTACATAACATTCGTATTATTTTGTTGTAAATATTAATATTGTTAAAAATTGCCCATTCCAAATTTTATTACAGACCTTTAATAATTGACAAAATCTGGACTCTGCACGATTTTATTTTAAATATAAATATTGATAATACAATTTCTATTTGCAGTCGCCACACTTTTCGAAATATATATGATTGCCATAGTCTACAGTTATTACAAACAACTGATTGCAGAACAGCACTCGAGTCCACAAACTTCAGTCCAAATGATGGACATAAACAAAGATGAAGTCAGATCTGACGGAGTTTTTAAGTTCTGATTAGGAAGACAACAATGTGCCATAATTTATAGAAAAAAATGCCAGTGTTAATTTATTTATTTTTGTATAAAACTTTTGAAATGCATTATCAACAATTAAATTGTCGTTAATATTTGTCGAAAATACTTAATAATTAAGAAAAATATTTATCAACGATCGCCAAGCCTATTTATCATAAAAATTTAAGAAAATAATTCATAAATATTTATCAAAAAAGCGCCTATTTAAAATATCGATAAACGGTAACTTTCAATTCTGAAAATCTCTCGACTTATTATAACCAGTAGACTTCCCACTTTGTCAACAAGCTCAGCTGTTTAGCGTCTATAGCGTACAATATCTCTTCCTTGTAAACAATCGCTCGTAAATGAAAATGTTTCCAACAAAACAATTTCTTTCTTATTTATTCGTTGATCTTAAACGTCAACCAAAATTATACACATCTTGTTTGAGCAGATAAAAATAGATTTCCGCGCATTTCTTTTTAAAATTTTTTTCTAAGTAATATGCATTTACAAAAAGTTATTTTATACTTATTTATGTAGTAGCTTGAACAACATTGTTTTGAATATTTCGGGAACAACTGAAGCGATCTGACTCAGAATCTAAACAAGTTTAAGTTATGACAAATGCAACAAAACAAACTACATTATCTTCATGGTCTTCGGTTTTTGAGATATCGAAGGAGAAAAAATGTCATCAAAGTGAGAAAGAAAGAAAGAAATCGAAAAATTGTCTCATATGATTCCTGGAGTGTCAAAACGTGAAAATCAATTAATATCCCAAAAACAATCGGACTAATGCCAATACTTCCCTACCATATAGTCCAAGAACGATCTTCGTGAAATACCTAAAATCTCAAACGGCTAAAAATTTCAGTGATCGTTCTTGGGGTTACAAGAAACTATTCTGACTATGAAAAAGTGTGGTCCGATTTGCAGTTAGGGTAGAAACCGCCCCTTTAAATTTTGTTTTCTAATTATCTCACAAACTATAAGATATATGAAAAAAAACCGGTCAAGTGCGAGTCGGACTCGCACACGAAGGGTTCCGTACACTATGTACTTTTTAAATACTTTTGTAAAAGAAACAAGAGAGGCGCTATAACAATATGTAACCAGTGGGAGTATGCAAGTAGTTCAAGAATTTCAAGGCGTGAAATTTTACATAATTCACCCCGGCGTTTTTATATTATAAACACTTTTTTTACAAAAATTTCTTGTAGAATAAAATAATATAAGGTTTTGATAAATATACCATTATATCAAATAACAACGTTATGGCAAATATCTCTGTTGCGCATGCGCCGATTTCTCCAAAAAAAAAAAATACAAAACTTTAGAATATTAAACCATTATGAAACGTATACCATTATTATATAAAAACAATGTTATAGCACATATCTCTTCTGCGCATGCGCCGCCTTTCCCCCTAAAACTTTTTACAAAACTTTCTTTTAAAATAGAATAATAAACCATTATGAAATATATACTATTATTATATAAAACAACGTTATTGCATATATTTCTTTTGCGCATGCGCCAATTTTTCCCAAAAAAATTACAAAACTTTTGTAAACATAGATAGAATAATAAACCGTAATGAAAAGTATACCGTTATTATATAAAAAACAGCCTTATAGTATATATTTCTTCTACGCATGCGCCGATTTTTTTCAAAAATTTATTTTACAAAACTCCTGTAAAACAAAATAATACGCCTTTATGAAAAGTATACTATTATCTTATAAAAACAACATTATAATATATATTTCTTTTGCGCTTGCGCCGACGTCTCTGAAAAACAATAGGCCTCTTCATATTTGCATATCAAACATCCTCCCAAAATTTGGTTTCATTCCGCTCATCCATGGTGTTGGAATGGTAAAAAATGTAAAAAATGACGTTTGCATCTGTCAAAGCAATATTATGTTCTAATAATTAAAATTAGTTATTCAAATCGTTAACTCAGAAGGCGTTGCAAAAAAATACTAATGTCAAAAGACTGACTAATATTTGAAATGACATTCGTTTTTGAACAAATGCAATCTTTTTTTTTAAGACAAAACATACGCAATATTTAAATTCCCATAGTACACTATGCAACAAACGAAGACAGACGATCTCCGTGTATGCTATGGATTAGACAAAATTGAATTTATACATTATATTTCTATATAAAGCTGTACAAAAAAAGTGTTTCGACGAATTCTGTTATACAAAATCTATGTAAAATTTTCTCCTCTTTCGTTTAAGACAGGTCTCGAAACGATCTGATTTAAATTGAACGAATTATAAGCAAAAAACTTAGTTTGCTCCTCTTTTGGGAGTTTTGGGGGGTTTTTAATTATTTGTTGTTCTAGCGGCAATAGAAATACACACTCTGTGAAAATTTCAACTCTCTACCTATTACGGTTCTTGAGATACAGCCCGCTGACAGACAGACGGACAGACAGACAGACAGACAGACAGACGGACAGCGGAGGCTTAGTAATAGGGTCCCGTTTGAGCACCCTTCGGGTACGGAACCCTAAAAAGGTTTCGACAAAAAATTGTAGATTTTTATATTTGCTATAAAAAAGTACTCCACCCTCTTACCCCTATCTACAATAGTTTACCCGTAAACCGCCCCTAAATGTGAAAAAAATGGAAATCATTGTTTTTTTCGGCAGATTCGGGTTTTTTGTGACGTTTTAAGAAGAAAATAATCTTTGCGTTTTCTTCGAAAAATGAACATTATAGAAATTACAAAAAAACGATACCCCTTTGCACGATACTGTAGTGAGAGAGATAGCGCGATTGTCGGAGCTTGTCCCACTATATCATCGTCAGCTGTCAAAATTAACAACAATAATTATTAAAATCAACATTAATTACTAACCATAGCAATTAACATAAGACAAAAAACATGGTAACAAGTTTATGTTGACTATAAATTTTTAACAATAAATAAAAAATAATAAAAATTCGAATGTTAGTATTCATAACTAATATAGGTACCTATTATATGCACAATTTTTGAAAATAATTTTAAAATCAATAATTATCATATTAAAAATTATCAAACACATGGAATCATTCAATAAAACATTCTTATTGAAATTAAAAAAAAAATATACTTTTTGGGCAAGATGTTTTGATTATTATTGAAACGTGTCTTTTTTGCGTGGCATTTCTGTGACTTCATAGGCCATTTCAAAAATTTTGTTTAAAAAACCGTAGAAACACGCCACGTAAACAACGGTACAAATAAATTTCTAAAATAAATGTAAAAATATAATTGTAATTTTTTGAATTCTCAAGTTTGATTTTGAATTATAGTTATGGTAACGTTTATTTTAAGTTTGTTTTACATTTTAAAATCATGGATACGATTTCTTTATAATAATTCATGACAATTAGATTACACTATTGTGCAAAGGGAGTAATATCCGTTTTTTTGTAATTTCTAAAATAATCGTTTTTCGAAGAAAATACCAAGAATAATTTCTTCTCAAAATGTCACAAAAACCCCGAATCAGCCGAGAAAAATAATGATTTTCAATTTTTTTACCTTTAGGGGCGATTTATGGGTAAACTATTGCAGATAGGGGTAAGATGGTGGAGCACTTTTTCGTAGCAAATATAAAAATCTACAACTTTTTGTCGAAACCTTTTTTCATATATCTCATAGTTTGTGAGATAATTAGAAAACAAAATTTAAAGGGGCGGTTTCTACCCTAACTGCAAATCGGAGCACACTTTTTCATAGTCAGAATAGTTTCTTGTAACCCCAAGAACGATCACTGAAATTTTTAGCCGTTTGAGATTTTAGGTATTTCACGAAGATCGTTCTTGGACTAATAGTTGAAGTAGGAAATAAAAAATAGTTGTTCAAATCTTTGATTAACGTCTGATTAGAACTCTTCAATAAATAAAATTATCGACCAATGTTTCAGACAATATATTAACAAAAATTATTAATAATACATTAACGTTTCGATCCGGATTTGGATCTTCTTCAGAACGGATCTAAAAATATAAAAAAAATATAAAAAAATTAATTATTAATTATTTTTTTATATTTTTAGATCCGTTCTGAAGAAGATCCAAATCCGGATCGAAACGTTAATGTATTATTAATAATTTTTGTTAATATATTGTCTGAAAAATTGGTCGATAATTTTATTTATTAAAAAAATAGTTGTCTTAAGCCTTAAAGACGTAGTCTGGTGTTCGGGTTTTGAAAAAACGAATTTATTTTTTTTACATTTTTAGTAAGTACCTACCTACCTATAATATATTGAGAAAATACTGTAAAAATTTTAGACCGAAATATTAAATATTTACAAAGCTATAGCATATAGTCGAGAGCAGCAACGGTCTTACGGTAAGACTCTTACTTGCCCTTACCTCTCAATTGTTATCACGTTACCCTTATACTCTCGCAGAGTAGAGCAAAATGATTAGCAGAAAACGATGCCTTTGAAGAAACGGAAGGTTTACTATACACCAGGCATAGCTGATTAGTGTAAATATTCATTTTTATTTTTTTGTAAGAAATCTGAAATCAAAACTTTAAACGCGTTTTTCCCAAAACTACGTTTTTGTAAGCGGCGCGGGTGATTGAAACAATTGTATACAACCGATTGCTTTCAATTTTGCACAGGGTATTCTACACAACAATAGCTCCGTGCGGTACTAGAATTACTTAATTATAAAAATTATTTCTATTTTTTTAAACCGATTTTCAACGAAAAAATCACGATTTTCTAGTTGTTTTTTTTTCTAAAACCCGCCATTTTGTTATTTATCAATAAAAATATTTAATTCTAGTACCTACGGGATAGAGCCACAAGCCTACGAAACAATAACCAATTTAATTTTTATAATTCAGTTGACTCCAAGTGACGTTATCACCCGCGCTACCCATCGACATCCATTTAAAGTTGTCTACTTTAGGTTAAAAAAACAATTATAAAATGGCGTAAAATTAAGCAAAAAAAATTTTTTTTCTTAGTTTACGATGTCAGTAAAAACATGTAACAAAATTGAAAACATTGTACACTATTTTGTTATTAAAAAAAAATTCTGAAATAACGGTTGAAAACGAGCCTGAACATAGGACTACGTCCTTAAGTCCTTAAATATAAAGGACAACGACTTACAGCGTCTGCGTGTAGCTGTAATTCGTGGTGGGGTGGGACGACCTTGAACAGTGGTGTGGCGCTTCGGAATCGCTCAAAAATTGTTGCCCTCAAACGCATACTGATTACTGTGCCAAAGGCCGCCAGCCTTGCGCATAGTTGATCAGTTCTGAGTATTGTATGATTCAAGTTGTTGATATTCTGTGTATTTTAACTTGTCTAATTATAAAGTTCACGGAATTTCCACACCAAACATCGCAGCACCCAAAATGTGTTATTGTTTTTAGTTGTTGTTCAGACACAGTGAAAAGAACGTGCATCTTACAAACTCCTGGACGCTTTGTGCGTAAATTTACTACATTTTGTGTAAGACTTTAACTTATGTTCTATTAATTTTGTTAAAAAGTGACAGACATTTAGGCTACTGTGAATGATACAGAGAAACATCGTAACTGTTCTTCTATAGTACTACATTATTACATAAAAGGTAAATTGTAATTGAACACTAATATAATTTATAGAAAAAAACAAACAAATTTAATTACTTTTTAACCACAAGTATGAAAATAAATAATACTATTGTTTTTCTAGTTCAATGTAAATAACAAATATATCGTAATTTCTCTGACTTTTGCACATACCGCTAAACTAGCGGTATGTGCTTTATTATCGCTTTGTGCGTCAGAGCTGACTTTCGTTCATATAAGAAGTTATATCTAAGTTAATTTCACACGAAATCCATTCAAATTGAAGCTTTTTGAAAAGAGGAGATTCTAATCTATAAAATAGAACCATTTTTAAATCAATTTGAGTTCATAAATACTATTAAAATTGTAATTGAAAATCACAAACAGCAGTTGTCGGTTGGTCTGTACGTATGTACGTACGTACGTACGTCACGACTCTACAGATCGCAATTTTGGTCGGATTGCCTTGGGTTATATTTTATTCACTTTGTTTACTATCAGACCAGAACCCTATTTAAATTCACTAAAATGTGTTCAGTAGTTTAATTTTTATAAACAGTTTTATTTTTTATTATTTTTGACAGCCATAATAGTTTAAAAACAATATAATAATTGCTGGTAAATATAGTGTAATCCATAAAACAAGTGCTACACTTGTATACCGTGATAACACCACTCCAGGTATTAGGCAGCCGTGGCGTAGTGGTTATGCCGTTGGATCGCCGAGGGCAAGGTCCTGGGTTCGATTCCTTACGATATCATTGAGTTTTTTCTTTTTTTTTTCTTTTATTTTATTCCACTTGATATTAATTATATATTATATTATGTATAGTTCTTAATTTTTTTTATTTTTGCAAACTTAAAAAAAAATATTTTTTCAATTTTTAATTATTTATTTCTTAAAATTTTTAAATCTTTTTAAATTTATTAAAAGTATTTTTTAATTGTTATTTTTTTATCATACAGTGGAAAACTTGCGGGATGTGCACTTTTGGTTTTGCCAACTATTTTAAACTTTGATTTGACCCTAAGGTTACAAATAACGAATTTTATTGCAGATAGTAGGTAGTTCTGTGATATTCGTAGGGACAGTAGGTATTTATTTTTCTCGCGACCCCAGTAAGTAGGAAAGTATTGTAATAGTCGAAATACGCCTTCGAAATTTTGATACATTTTAGAAAAAATATTCTTAAATAAATACAGCGCTTATACTAGTTTTAAATTACTGAGAATTTTTTCCAACCAAAACAAGATTACCATAATATATCAATAGACGAGCTACAATGGATAAATAAATGTTGATTATTGAATTGGGCAACTTTAATTTTATTATATTTGATATTCCTAGAAACAGCTATATTATAGTACAATTATAATTTCTTAGATGATCATGGGATAAACAGTTATGTAGAAATTTAGAAGAATTAATATTCTTTGATCAAAATATTTATCAGTTATGTACTTGGAAAAGTCTTGACCAAAGACATTTTCAAACAAATCAAAACGTGGACAATATATTTTTTTGTAATCAGTCGACAGAGACCTGTTCAAAAACTATAGAAACAATTACGGTATTCGAGTCCCCGATTACTGATAACAAAAAAAACAATACTGTCTGACGTTTTGATTTGCTTGTTTTCGTCTTTTACGTACATACTCGCGTGTTAGTTATTTTTGCTTTTATTTTTTAATTCCTCTGTTTTGATATTTTAATATTCCAAGAATTCATAAGTTTTTTATGTACCTATTCTTGAAACAATCACTATCAGCTTAATTTATTTTTTAGTTATATTTACTTGTAAAGTATTTATTTCTGTTTTTTTTTCAGCAAAATGTTTGAAAAGTTCTGTTTTTGTATTTCTCTACGAACCGGAGCGAGATCTGTTGGCATTTTTAAGTTGGTAAGTAACTTTTAATTTACACTGCTTCTTGAAAATAGATAGGAATAAGAGCAATTCAAAAAAGTATAAAGTATGATTAATTTTAGTTTTTTTTTACAGCTGACCGGCATATTTTGTTCCATTTTATACTTTGCAATATTTATGATTTATCAATTACATATTAGCGAAAATTATAACAAAATACCCAACATTTTATTTTTGATGACCGCCTTCGGAGAAATGGTGCATTCGATATCAATAATAATTTTTTCAATCGTTCTTTTAAGAACGATATTTACGGTAAGTAAAATTTAAAAAAAAATGTTTTTCAGTTTCTGATACGACTTTCAGCATGACATGACATTCAATTTTAAAGCTGAAAGTTGCGTCAGAAACCAAGACAATGAAATTAGATATAATATACACCGAAATGGAATTAATCTTCTGACTTCCCTACGAACTTTAAAGCGAATTCCATCGTTTTATAAATTAGGTGTATTTGCTGTTAGACCCTATTAAAAAAAATGATGAAAAGAATTTTATATATCAAGGTTTGCACACTTCCTTTTTAAATTTCCTTGCAGCTCTAGTATATCTAACCTATATTGGCTAACAAGTTCAGTTTTTTGATGATAGAATTTTACATCGAAACAAATACTTTTTTATGTGCTGTTTAAATATAAGCGACATGTACTGCATTTCTTAACTAAAATTATTTTATGTATGCTGTGTTTAGAAAAATCACAACGTCATTCGATACTGGCTTTACTTTTCAATTGGAAGTCTGATTACCATGCTGTTTGTCAACATTCTGAAGATGTTCCTCCCTGTTTATAAAGACATGTTCTTACATAATATGACCACAATTTTCATAGCATACGCAGGTAAATATAAATTACGATGAAGGAAGGTTTTGGTTGAGGATCATAAATAAGCTTTACCAATGTTACGCTAGTGGCCAACGTTTCGAAAAGTTTATTTTTATTACTCATGCGGGAAAAGTGGTATGTTTACGCACGCTGTTACGGTTGAAAACTAGCTATTTTCATTTGCGTGCCACCCCCCAAAACTCAATAACAATAACAATAATGCAATACGCTGCATAAAATTGTTATTTTCATGAGTTTTGGGGGGTGGCTAAATAGGGGTAAATTTAATCGAAATCGGATGGCATTGATACACACTATTATTTGTACTTAGGACAGTATAAATTTCGAATGCCATCCGATTTGAACAATTTTTAGTGTTTTTTTTACTTATTGTTGATAAAATCGAAAAAAAGGGTTTTTCGGCGACTTTGAGGGGTTGTTTCTCCGAAACTGCCCATCAGGATCGGATGGCAATTTTTTTCCAACGTTTGGTGGTGTCAATAAGTAAGTATGCTCACTAATTTTGAAGCGGTTGCCTTTTCAGTTTTTTTTTTTTTTATTCGCTAGTGCAAAAACGGCCCGCGTGTTTCGGCTGGCAAAAAAAATTTATTATATAATTAGGGTATTTCCTTCAATGCAACCGCATTTTTATCCGGTTGCCTTTTCAAAAATTTTTCGATTTTGCCCCACCCCCATATCGCCGCCCCTGTCCATTTGGGGTCACTTTGGCCGCTACCAGGGGGCTCTGTACCAATCAAAGGCCCAGATTACCACTCGCCATCCGGTTGCCTCTCCGACACCGGATTGACGTGCCATTGCTTTGAATATAATAAAATTTTAATTTAATTTAATTCGTAATAAAAAATAGTATGTGCAACTCGCGCGGCATTGTCGATTGCCGCACTAGTTGCACAATATACTATTTCATCTTTATATAAAAATTAAATATTTTTTTTAATGTTTTTTTATAATAAGATGTTTAAACTCATAATAATACGATCATGTATATTGTTTTAATAATTTACCACCTTTTGACCAGCTTGAGGCCCTGAAGATGAAAATAAATTTTTCGAAACGTTGGCCACTAGCGTAACACTGGTAAAGCTTATTTATGATCCTCAACCAAAACCTTCCTTCATCGTAACAATCTATTGGATCAACAATACTTTATGCTGAAGACGTGAATATAATTAATATTAGTTTGCTATTGTTGTTGTATGAAACACACCTGATTCACACTTGTAAAGTAGCTCTCGCTCGAGTGAAGGTTCATATTCTGCGATGCCTGATGTAAAAAAATTAGCTCTTTGGAGTATTTGGAATACATTTACAAATACGCTTTATTATGAGAATGACTGATTATTGTGATATGTCAATTGTAGACTAACTGATTGAATCATCCGCCGTGATAGTAGAAGTTTCGGGTTTGAGTCCCTATAGTGACACTGTTAGAAAGTAAATGTTTCTTATATACTGCCCTAAAAAGGCAAAGGGCAGTAAGTGACATTTGTTGAAAAATGAGTTCATACTGAAGCCAACGACAGTAGTAAGTGCTGCAGCATAATTTTATTGTCTTTAAAAAATGTTTCCCCCATGTTTTGGTTTCCATAATCTAAAATTCTGGACGGTCAAGACATTTTTAGTAAATCTTGATTTACTCAAATTCATAAGTTGGTCACTTACTGCCTTTTACCTTTTTACGGCAGTATAGCATTGTAACTGTATGTTTCCTACAACAACAATAGCAAACACTGTTCTATAAAATTAATAATAATATTATTTAACCTAACATTTGGTAATTAGCTTTTTATTGTCGAAGCTTATTCAATACCTGCGTAAGAACTGAGCAGTTTGGTAGAAAAAGAATTAACATGGAAAGTTTTTACGCAAAAAATATTTTAGAAAACAAAAATTAAAATTATGTTGATATTTTTATTTCTCAAGAGTATTCTGCTTTTAATTAAATCTATATAAATGTGCCCTAACCCTATTTTTTTTATTTGCAGCCAGCACACTCTTAGAAATATACATGATCATCATAGTCTACAGTTATTACAAAAAACTGGTTGAAGAGCAACATAAGAATCCGTTACCTTCAGTTCAAATCATTGGTAAAAATCAAAATGAAATATTATTAGGCCAAGATGAGGTCAAATATAACAAACTTTAAGTTCTAAATATAAAGAAAATTCTGTGATATCATTTATATAGGATGTTTCAAATATAGACATCCGAATTTCTATAGCGTGTACTTTTCATTTTAGTAAGCCAAAAAGCTCACATAAACACATGGTTCAAAACGCATCCTTAAGGAAGCATAGGCCCTTAACCGATGTGTTGATGAAATTGTTTGTTTCCTATTATTTGAAAAACGGTAAAAGATTTTCGTATGACCTACGAAATACAGCTGGTTTTTAGGTCATATGTTTACAATATAAACTTTTGACGTGATAACGTCTTATAAATTGATGAAACACCGGCTGCATGCACGAAAAAGTGTAACGTTCCGAAATGTGTCACGTTCCGCCTGACCTTCGAGCGGAATACGTTATCACGTAAAACTATCGTCCGTAAACCGACTTTACAGACAACCAATTTTTTGACATACTTTGATGACTACTACACGCTGTAGAAATTTGGAAGTCTATTTTAGAAACACCCTGGTATAACAATATGTGATTGTTATTTTTTATTATGTTTATATTAAACTTTTCAATATTTAAAACACTACATGGAAAATGCAAATGTTTTTTTATATTTCTTGGAAATACTTGATAATTATTTACGTTGCAAGAAAAATATTTTTTGCACTATCCCCATTAAAGTTTAAAATAGCTGCTTTTCATGCATTAAATGATCCATTGCGCACTAGTGCTGTAATTAAAAACAGAAGTAAGTAGTTACTTAACGCTAGTAACTATAGTAATCTATTCTGTTAATGTACTCACCGCAGATACTATTTTCAATAAGTAAATATTTAAAAGTAAAGTTTAAGTCACACAAGTGAACTGTCGAAAATTTTTAAAATATACTGACAATTAAGTGAAAACCAACTATTTTATGGGGGGTACGTGCAAAAAATATAGTATGTATTTCGGACCAAATGATATTATGACTCGTTAGACTTAAAACTCGCTGTCGGTTGTTTTTACATACACCTGACTACTCGTCAGTAATATACTTCACTCAAAATAATAGCACATAGTTAATTTATAAAAATAATTAATAAATATTAATAAAAATATATTGAGGAAAAAAGTGCCTAGCCAGTTTTTGTCACACTTTGACATACAAATTTGTGACAGTTACGAAATTTCAAAAATCTCAAATATATTATTATAATTGTTAAACAAGGTGCTGAAAAAAAAACAAATTACTTTAAAATAAAACGGTACGTAATATTGTATAAGCGACACTATTATGGTAGCTATACTTACTATTATTATAATTATTATTATAATTATTATGTACCTATGTATAAATACATATTTTGTGTTTTCTATTAAAAACATTGAAAAAAATATTTTGTTAGTATTTATTTTAAAAAGTCAACCCTTATTTAGGCTAAATTAATCATAAAATCAACGTGTAAATGATGCTTTAATCAGTTTCTCCAATTAGAATCTAAAAATTGAGAACTTATAATAAAGGAATTATGGAAGGGTCATGTAAACAACGGTCATTTTTTGAGAAGTTCTTTTTAGACAATTGAAATATGAAACAAAACATATTTTGCAGCAAACTTAGAAATAAAAGCCATCCAAAACATAAACCCGCCATTCTTTTTTTTTCAATCGTCCGAATCAGTGGTTACTGAGCGTAAAGTCATCAGTCATCACACTTGTGCGTAGAAGTTGATCACTTCTGAGTATTGTATGACTCAAGTTGTTGATATTCTATCAATTTTATTTTCTAATTATAACGTTCGTCGTTCACATAATGATAATACCACAATCAGTTGTACCGCGTACCAAACCTAGAACAGATACACATTACAATGCACATTGCACAGTACTGTACTGAATCTTCGACTACACACAGAGAGAGATGCAACCAAGTAAAGGCTCCTTCACACGATGCAGGATTTCCTGCTCGGTAGCTTGCTTGGAGTCTTGCAGGCAGCTTTGCACGCTACGCTGTTGGATGTGACGTCACTGATTGGTCCGCTGCTCGCTATCTTGCTATATTTGGGTGATTGGTTCAGTGCTATTTTTCATGCAGCGCTGCCTGCTAGTTTGAGAATTTGACCAATTATTGAGTCGTATTTATCACGTGATATCGTCTGACATTCGTTAATTAATATGGTGTTGTTTGAAAAAGCTCTCAAGTGAACAGCGATGGGGCCAAAAGTTGTAAAATCAAAATGTAAATGGACAGGAAATAAGTTTTTGCTTTGATTTTTCTCTTCTCCCCCAAAGCTTTCATTAAAGTCATAGTAGCAATTCGTCTACGACGAATTATTTCTTGCACAACCATTACATTCATATTTAAATTTCAAATATAACTGTCAAGTGTCAACCTAACAAAACAGCGACCAAACAAGAAAGCTGCGTGTGAAGCGAAACTAGCAGTGCTCCCTACCAACCACCAAGCAGGATACCATGCATGGCAGCCTGCAAGACTTCAAGCAAGCTAGCGAGCACGAAATCCTGCATCGTGTGAAGAGGCCTTAAGAGCTGTTCTGACTCTGCTGCAGAAATGTGATGTGAACTGATCCGTCGGGTCAAAAAGAACGACTTCAGCTCCCACGGATCTTCTGTCGGAGTCGGTTCTTTGAACCGGTTCAGAACTTGAGTTACCCAACTCTACTTCCGAGTTCCCTAAACGGTTGCCTTAGTCAAGGTCATCACCCAAACGCATAGTTGATAGCTTCTGAGTATTGCATGACTAACCATTTGTTGACATTCTGTACAAGTCTAGTTTTTCTTAATATAACTTTCACGGAATTTCCATGTATACATCGTAGCACCACTGTGGGTGTCAGTGTTTACTGTTTTTTTTAGTTGCCGTTCAGACATAGTGAAAACAGCGTGCAACTGATTTTCTGGACGCTTTGTGTATAAATTTACTTTATTTTGTGACATTTAAGTAATTTTTTTGTTAAAAGTGACAAAAATTAGCAGCCAAACAGAAAAGCAACATAATACATAAACGGTAAATTTGTAATTACGTGAATCATTTTAATTGTATTGAATATTACTTTAAAACATTTAAATGTTATTTTTTTAGTAAAATGTTCAGCACTTGCTGTTTTCGTTTTTCATTACGCACTGGCGCAAGATGTGCTGCCGCTACTTTTCTGGTGAGATTTCTATGACTTTTTTTTTTATTCTTTATCAAAACACTAGAAAGATTACTTTACATTGTAAACTTTGGTACGAATGACTACATTTTTTTTTCAGCTTGACGGTATAATTAACATAGTCTGCATCATTTTGATCATTTTACTTAATATATTAGTAACTATCGATAATGGCAACCGGCCAGATACCAGCCCTATATATTTATTTGTCATTTATACAGGACTCATAAATGCGATTATAGAAATAGCTTTCGCAGTCGTTCTTCTAATATCGGTAAACAAGGTTAGTAAAATTATAAAAAAAATTGTCTAGTAATTCAAGCGTATGTTTTTGTTCGTCTATCTTTCGATCTAAGTACCGTTAAAAACCGTATACAGTATGTAAACAAGTAAGGTGCACATAGGGAAATTAACATTGGAAAAAAATGACTGGATCAGAGTGAGCCTTGAAATCTTGTTTTTCAATTTGACAGATAATATTATTTTGCAAAATGAATGTGTATTCAAATGATTACAACATAATCGGACTTTTTTTATTAATGGGACATTAAATTCCCAGAAATACTTAAATATGGTGCGAGATCAAATATCTCCGCCTATTCGTGTTGAGCCTAAAGACATTGGGTCACTGATTTACCAACGCGCATACGTCATACCAGTCAGACAATTTTTGAATGAAATGTTTTTAAACAGATGGAGTTGTTTTTTGTTTTATTTTTGTACAAAAAATTAAAATAATGATTTATAAGAGCTTTTTATTATTAAAAAAGCCAAGTAAAATAAAAATAAATCAAAATAAAATAGAAATCCTCAAGATTACCACGATAAATCCATAGAAATAACAATTAAGGCAGTCATGGCTAACTCTGATCAAAGTATTTTTTCCCAATGCTAATTTCCCTATGTGCACCTTACGTGTTTACATACTGTATATGCTTTTCTGACGAAGAATTAAGAATGCTAACTTTTCTATTATACATTGACATTAATTCAAGTTAGTGGAGGAATTGGATTACTAAATGTCATTATGAGAAACCAATTTTTATTTACTTAATGTTCTGTCTCTAAAACGGACGGCTTCCTTTTATTTGCCAATCAAACCCTAATTTCGATCATTTTTAACAAATATTATTAAAACCATAAAACATGTTTTCAAGATTTTTACACAACACCATTTCGTTTTTAGATTATGCCAATCCTTCGTTTCTAATATAATTTTTTATATGCTAAGAATCTTTTATTTACAGAAAATATCAATTTTCATTTCAGAAAAATCACTACAGAATTCTACACTGTGTTTACTTCGAAATCGGAACTCTGATTTATCAACAACTTTTATATATTCCGAAGAAATACACCTATATTTATACAGACCTTCATAAAGAGCTTTATGGTCCCTACTTTGTTTTGATAATTTTATTATATATAGGTAAATATAATATGTTACTTAAAAAAAAAACTATAACGATTCCGAAGTTTCAAATATAATATTGATAACGTATTTATTTACAGTCATTGCACTTTTCGAAGCATACCTGATCGCCATAGTCTACAGTTATTACAAAAAACTGGTTGCGAAGCAGCTCTCGAATCCACAAGCTTCAGTCCAAATGATGGACACAAAAAAAGATGAAATCACATATCATGTAGCTTAAGTTTGTGTGCCATACTTTATACACTATAAGACTGTTATTTTGTTTATTTTTTTTGTATTAAACTTCCGAAATATTGAAAATATCTTATGAATTATAATATGATTACGATGAAGGAAGGTTTTGGTTGAGGATCATAAGTCTCAACCAAAACCTTCCTTCTTCGTAACATTCTATTGGATCAACACTACTTTATTCTGAAGACTATAATAGAATTGTTCAACATTCAATTATTAAACATTTACTAATATTACTTATTTGCTACTAGTTTTCTGCTATGCTTGGCTCACCGAAAAAAGAAAAAGTGAAATTAAATAATAACGATAATACGATGAAGGACGGTTTTGGTTGAGGATCATAAATAAAATTATCATGTATATCGTTAGAACAATTTAACACCTTTTGACCAGCTTGAGGCCCTGAAGATGAAAATAAATTTTTCGAAACGTTGGCCACTAGCGTAACACTGGTAAAGCTTATTTATGATCCTCAACCAAAATCTTCCTTTATCGTAATATTCTATTGGATCAACACTACTTTATGCTGAATAACGATAATAAAACATTTTTTATAGCTGGCTCTTTGAATACGCAACTAAAAGTTCTACGAACAGCATGTGCGTATAGCTGGAATTTGTGGTCGGGTGGGCAGCCGCTGCCTTGTACAAGTTGTGATAGCGATTCCGAATAGAGATAGGAAAAACGGTTCTTTTTAATGATTTGCATCTGGATCCAGTTTACAACCCGACTCTGAACCGGCTTAAAAAAGCCTCAGTTCTGAATATGTTAGTCATACGCACAGTTGGATTAGTATTTCTTATTTATAACTTTCGCGGAATTTCCATCTATATATCGTAGCACCCTTATGGAGAAATATCTGTGATTACAATCTAAGGTTATTGTGAAATTTAATTTTTTGAGAACACTTTCTGCAACTGAGCATAAACGCATGAGGCCAGTTACCACGTCCTTACCTTCTGTTCTGATCGGATTTCTTTGAAGTAAACTGACACAGGAGCGGTTCAGAGTGGCATTTCGTTCGGCACAATTTTGCCAAATGGGCACATATCAACGTCTACATCGTTTTTGGCTTTGCCAAGTGCCCTTACCAATTTATTGATATATAGTTGCATAGTCTTTAGACAATTCTAATGTTGAATTTGGGATCAGAATGGAGCCCAAAGAAAAAGCACCTGATAAACCCGCATTTATTTTCTCAAATCTGCAGCCAGCTTTAAAATTCATATAGCTAGAATCCATTTTCAAAATTGAATACCCAGTTGACGTAAAATCGCTTAAATATTTTCATAATAAAAACTAAAAAAAAAACGTGAAAATAAAGTGATCACAAACAGGAAAAATGTAATTCCTTGATGACATCATTAATTGTTGGGTGCCTATGTAATTCAAATATAATATAAATTTCATCTCGTTAAAGCAATATTTTTTTTTCGACAGTTATGGTGTGAAGTACAAATTTACATTAAAAAAATTGTGCGGTTAATTTTTCAAACATGCCCTTTTATACCCGTTGCTGTTACCTGTTTTCTTTGCGAACTGGAGTTATATTCTTTGGGTTTTGTGAACTGGTAAAATTATTTATTTAAAACTAACATATAATGTTAAAGAGAGTTCTATCTGTCTCTTGCAATGAAGAACGAGTTTCCCCGATTCTTCTCTGTGTATTTTTTTACATTTTTTGTTATAAAAACATATACAAAGATATAAAATAGACATAAAATATTTAATATATTTAATATTTATATACCTATATAAGAACAAAAAAAAAATCGAAATAAAGCATTACTCAATTGTTTAAAGTTTAAACAATGTCGTTTTAACATTACCGCACCAGATTACTGACCGGCAAAATAAAATTTAAATGCAAATAGTCAAATCTTTGATTAACGTCTGATTAGAACTCTTTAATAAATAAAATTATCGACCAATTTTTCAGACAATAGGTCACATGCATGATTTTTTTTTATATTTTTAATAGATTATTTAGTCAACCATAATACGGAAAAAAATTGATTAATCATTTAAAAATGTAATATTAACATAAGAAAAAAATATTAAATTCCACATTCAAAAATAGACAGTTTAAACAATCGGCCATGTTCGCGGGCTTATGTGACTTCATGATATACGATGCATGTCAACCTTGATGTCAAATTGTCAATGTTCTAAATGAAGTTTATTTGTTGTTTTCTCTAAATACTGACATAATCTTACTGTGAGACGACACAGTCGTCATGAAAACTGTTGTTGATATATACTCTGACGTCACGATGCGTTTTGAAAATTCGAAAGTAGCGCTTATTTTCTACATTTCTTTTTTATTATTTGTATTTTTTTCAGTGATTAGATTAATAAAATAACCATTACGTTATGATCAAGAACTAAAATATATTTCGAAATAAAAATTTTAACCAATTTGGAGTTTTATGCATATGACCTATATATTAACAAAATATATAATTAATACATTAACGTTTCGAAATATTTTTTCATACAAGATTGCCCTAAGCTTAGTTGTAGAACTTTCTCAATGTTGTTTCAGATTTACGTTGTAGACATCGCGATCGAATACTACGCACTTTTAAACGGATACAATTTCGAAGAATATAGCAACGACACAATATTATATGAAACTCATATTTTCGAAAAATATTACACAATCACAGCAGCTTATATTGAGCTGATCACAGTTTGTATTGAAGGAATAGTAACAATAATTTTTGCTATAATTCTTTTGACAGGAGCTTTCAAGGTTAGTTAGTACGTTATATTTTTTTCCACAAAGATAACAAACGAAACAATATACATTATTGGCGTTCCACCTCGAATGAATTTAAAGACTGAGAATAGGGATCTCGTCCCACTTTTTTGTTGGAATATAAAACTACATACAAAGAGTATGAATACTTTTTTAAGAATTTTTCGGATGCTTTTTCAATAACACAACAATTCTCAAAAGTGTGTATTTTCAATTTAAAACATGCCGCCACCAAAATGACGTATGTGTAATATTCAGCCTGTGGATTGGCTGTCTATAGCATGGACATCCTATGTCCATGGGCTATAGATCCACTGTGTAACGTCAATAATATGGATTTGTCAAATTGAAAGAAATGCAGATCTCTTTCTGTAGATAAAGAAGTGTAACTATCCTCTAAGCGGTTAAAATATATATATTTTTTAATTCTTGTTTGCAATTAAGATATAAGAACGAAAAAATTGGTTAACACTTAACATATACTTACCCTAGGAAAGCATCTTTGACATGCGATCTTTGCGCTATCTCGTGTTTGATTTTTTTAAATCTGGTTCACTCAAAACTTACAAACACATAGAAACCAGCTTCATTCTTAATCATAAAAAAATATTTACGCACAATGTCAGTAAAAACACTACATAAATGATATATTTTTTAATTAAAAAATTTTTTAAATCTTATATTTGTTAACAAAATAACAATTATGATATTTTTCATGGATTTAATAACGATTACAGACGTAAAATATTTTTTCTTTACCCTTGACGACGTACTGCTGCAGTCCACTTTTTTCCTCTCTAATTCATAAGAAAATCCAGGAAAACGGTAGAATTGTAATTCTGGATTTTTAGTTTGTTTACCTTTACAATCAACAACAGAGCACTTCCGATTTGATAGCTTTTTATCCATTTTATTCAACAATTAATCCTTATTAAAATGCACGTATAACATATGACACTAAGGTTTCGGCTGAACCAGAATTAAAAAAAAAAAAAAAACTCGAGAGGGCGCAAATGTCGCTTATCAAGAGATACTTTCCTAGCGTTTGTTTATACAGATTGTATCAAATCAAAACGGTCCATAGGGCATTATGTGTGTAAGACAGAGACGATATATAAAGATCTAAAGCAATAAGTAAGAATGAGATAAATGATCGCTAATATAGTTACTGTGGTTACGTAAATAAATAATTACGTACACTGTAAATCTGTTTACCAATTTATCAATTAAAACAACTACAAATAAATTTATTATGTTGGCGGTTGAATTACCACCATAAAACCATTTAATTATTTGGATTTTTTCCCGAACAGTATAAATAGCCATTTTATCAATAATTTCACTAGTGAATACTGACATTTGATAAAATTGTGATTTTTACTGTAGAAAACAAAGACGATACTATCAGATTGTATAACCACAGTAACTATTAGCGATCATTTATCTCATTCTTACTTACTGCTTTAGTGCTTTATATAATATCGTCTCTGTCTTACACACAGAATGTTCTATGGACTGTTTTGATTTGATACAATCTGTATATAAGAATATGCACCGCTAAAAATAATCAAATTTTGATACGTGGATCAACACTGCTAGAATAATAATTATAGATGCCCATCTTACCATGGTTTTCACAAAGTTCCTGTGTATATATTTATGTACGAAAGTAATTAATTTTCTAATTACTTTTTTCAGAGAAAGGCAAATCTGATATTGAAATGGATGTACTTCGCAATGTTCTATTTTTGTTACTTTCTTGCATCGAACATATTGCAAATTATCGACAATACCAGAAAATTTTATTTTCCACGCGAAATGTCATTTATCATAACTCGGTTTTCGCTTCGAATAGGTATTTACAAAAAAAATCGCGTATGCAAATCACTCCCAAAGTGGGTGCAATTCTGCGACTCGAAATGTTTTTTAGAGGTTATACTTCTTTTGGCGCGTTAAGAAAAAATGATGCAAGTTAATTTTTACACGCACGCCGTAACATTAAACTTAACAGGATGAAGTTGGTCACAAAAAAAGCTTCCTACAAGAATGAAGCAGAAACCATTGACTTAAACAAGTGGACATGCCTTCGTCATAATATTATATCGATATATAGTTTTTCGGTTCAGAGTGAGAAGGATAGAGTACGATAGAGTTCGCATGCGTGTAGCGATTAATAGCTGTATTTATGATACTCTCACTCGTCCTTTTATTATTTTATTTCAATAAATTATTTGCATGCAACCACGCCAAAGAAGTATTAACTTGTAACGCGCATACATATGTACAAACACCCTTTAATTTTAGAAATCATGAAACGATATTTTCTTTTTTTTAGTCATTGGAGCGTATAAATTCTGGGTTGTGAATAGTTATTATCAGGAGCTGCGACGAGTACCTACAGGAAGGATAAATGTTCCTATCTGATCATTGCTTTTGATGGGAATTGGTAAATTGTTTTTGTGGAGTGTGTAACACCAAGGCCATTGGAAAGAGGTGTTACAATAATAAAGAAAAAAATTTATTTTTCAACTGAAAATTGTGGACAAATGTTCAGATTCAAAGGAGTCCTTATTTGATGCAGTTGTTAGCTTCTATCAGCTAAACAAATAATAAGAAGTAAATTATAATATTAGGCATATTTTATATTCATTTTAATTAAATTTAAATAAAGTTATAAAATTATAGATGAATCTTTCAAAAAGTAGTTTTTCACAAATTTGGCTATCTTACATAATTTGAAAAATTTTGACTAACAAAAAAACACGCAGTTCTTTGCTGTTGCCTGTTACTATGTATTTTTTTTTTAATTTTAGCACAATAACAATTCTGTCAATAAAGTACTTATGTATTTTTAAAATTAAAGCTTTACACTTTTTACAAACCAATCTCTATACAATAAAAAATAAACAGGCAAGTACGTTTTTTTTGTTATGTATCCACCTCTGTTTAAATATTATTTTCTAGTGTACACAGGTTAAAACTTAAAATTACTCAATTTAGGTTAAAAATATAAATACATAAATATATATTATATTAATTAAATAAGAAACAATTAACATGTTGTGCACCTTTTTGTCATTAATAAAGAATTAACACACAGTTGTCCACTGGACCTAAATACCCCTTATTTTTATACTCCACTGATTCATTTTGAAAAAAAAAATCTTTGACTCATTTCCATTTTTTCCTTCTTAATTAAATCACAGCACTTTTTTCACGTAATATCTCTAAAGTTACAAACTTCACTGTCACAACTTTAAACGTAAATGCCAAAAAAAACACAATTTTTCAATTTTTAAATCTTTGATTAACGTCTGATTAGAACTCTTCAATAAATAAAATTATCGACCAATTTTTCAGACAAATATTAAAAAAAATATAGTTTTCCTAGTCGTATTAAATTGAATTGCTTTCTAATAAATAAATAAGTTTCTCGGAGGTGGGATCGCCTGTCAGATGGCTAACCAATCGATCATTTTTTGTTATATTTTGATTTATAGGTACCTTGCTTTACCAAATCCACACGTCAAGAATTGTCAAAATTCATTTTTTTACATAGTTGCTTTTTTCGTCCCTATTTCAGGAGCCCGGAAGGACAATTAACAAATAATATTTTTCAGTTATTGACTTTCGTTTACAGCAAACATGTGTATTCTAGAAGCTATGGTTATTCGCAAAAGAACTATTTATGGCTACTCCTTAAAACAAGTAGCTCTATTTTTTGGAACTATCCAATCAGTAAGTACAAAAAAAAAACAAATAATTTTCATCGTGCAATAAAACAGATATTTTTAAAATCACTATAAAAATTGTTGGCAACCGTATAATTTCAAAAAACCACTGTATGTATTTTGATGCGGTTCTCAAGCACACTGAAATGATTTTTAATGAATTTTTTTCTTTATTATTATGACTTACATCTAATTATTTTTCAGATCATATCGCTGATGTCAATTGGTTTACTTGTAAACAAACTGCTTGAATCTCAACTCAGAAATGATATTGATGAACAGGACTGTAAAGATATAAATGTTTCATATTTTTTATTTACAGTGAAACTCGTTTTGAACGTCTCAATATGTTGAACGCTTGTCTAATTGACTTTTGTGTGTTCTAGTATGATATTGTATACACGATTATATTCAATTTTTGTTGAACACCTCCATATCTTGAAAAGCAGGGGCGGATGGGTCCACAGGGATTTTGGAAGTTTTCCCGGTTTTGTGTAGAACGTACCTACTTCAAAAAAAAATATATTTTTTCTTCTTTATGCAAGGAGTAATTTTTTTTTCCTAAAAATCAAACATTACAAGAAGTTTAATGTTTGCACCACACGCGTTCAACATATATTACACAAGTTCCACTGTAATTTATTTACTTCCTATATTCAAAAATTTATTATAGTTCGCTTTACATTATTATACAATGTTGCAACTATTTAAATCAGGTTTTTTTTCTCGTCTCGAGGAAAAAAATTTAGTTTTTACAGACGGTTGTATTGAAAATTCGAATTTTTAATTTTTTGCGAAATATATTTCCATATAAATAGGCTGTGTTAATATTTAGAACTTTGTATTTGCTTTCAGTGATTTTTACGTTTCCAATCGGAATTGAAGGCCTGACTCTTTTAGCTTGTGGAATTTTAATTTACGGAATAGCAAAGGTATACTACAGCGGTTTATTATTGATTCTTTCTACAGGAATTGGTGAATTTTCCTTTCCAAATTGATTATTTTATGCTCGACTTTTATAATCAACAAATTGTATGTAAAATTTTTCACGTTATTTCACTTACTTGATTTTTAGTTACTTTACTATTCTAATTCTTGCCCTTTATATCCATAATAATTATTCTTGAATCTTTATGAGCCGTCGACCTTATCTATCCCACACTCTTATTTCGGGGAGTAAATGAGAAAAAAATCCTTAGAAATCCCCTAAAAACTTGCAATTTAAAATTTGGTTTCGATTCGATAAACATTTTCACTACTCCTCTGCACATACGGACGGACAGACATCCAAAACTTGTTTTCTCGGTATGTAGGAACCATGACGTGTTTAAATCCATCGAAATCTAGAATTCGATTTTTTTCGCCATGACAACACATTTTTCATTAAGGCAACCCTGCAGATTGCATGTCCTAAGCCCAAAATGCAAATAAGTTTGACACACCTATAATGATGAACGAAATAGGACGGAGAATTGTCAAATTCTAAGTTCGAAGTAGTTTTTAAAGTCATTTCAAAAATGCTATCGCTATTTGCAATTTTTAAAAGTATCATAAAGAGTAAAAAATCAATGGAAATTTCCTAATGGATTAATAACAATTAGTTAGTTTGATGAATCCTTTCGAATTTATCAATTTAACAGGATGATTTGGCTATTAATAATAATAACTGGTAGTTATTAATAGTTACCAACTAATGACACTGACTTAAGTTATTTCTTTTTTAGACAGATAGGGTGTGCGTATTTACGTGGATATGCTTCATGGTTTTGAAACTAGTTACATCCTTGACATTTTTCATGGTATCAGTTGTTTTTGAGAGCAGTTTCTGTGAAAATACCTGCGTAATTTTTGTATATGGACTACTCTATGGTAATATAATGTTTCGTGTTTTAAGTATCCAACTTTTTTCAAGTTTTTCTTAGCGTCAGAGATATCAAATTTCAACAAAATAAAGAAAAAGAAAGTTTGTGTAACATTTTGAAAAATAAAAAAAAACTAAATTCAGAAGTACAGGAGGATAGAAGTTAAACTCGTTTTTGATATGAAACATCTAATGGCTCGTTTGGTTGGGTGTAAAACCGTGCAATTGGCGCGACGCGAAGTTTTATGGAAGGGCTTTATGTGCGTTGGATTAAATATGGCGATTTCTGGATAACAGGACGAAATTTAGTTACTATAATATTTCGTGACGCTTGCTTTGTGTATGCGGTGGATTATAACTTTGCTTTCGTCAAGGGCGGCATTTAGATGACAGGACAAAATTTAGTTACAGGGCGATATTTAGTTACTAGAATCTCGCTTAAATTTGTTTCATATTATAGCTGCCAAGCGTCCCACAAAGGCTCACATTTTTTTTCATTTAATAAGTTGAGATTGAGTAAGTTAATAAAAGATCGATGTTACGTGCTACCCGCGTGCAGTTCACGCCCTGCATCCCCGCTTACGACGGCCATGCCACCACCACTACTTCGTCGCGCTTTATTCACATACAATCGGTATCACTCTTACCTACCGCGCCTAAAGAAATTTCACATCAAAATAGAAATTTATAACACTGATCATTACTTAATTTTAATTGTTAATTTGTTACAATAATTCCGGTTTTTTTTCTAGTCTTTTCAATGTTATCACTTGCGTTTGTATACAGCTACTATAAAATAATGAACGAAGAGAAAAGAGAAGATTCTGGAACTGATCGAGCAAAAAGTAGTGCCGAAACTATTTAAGTTTCTATATTAATCTAATTTTTTGTTAATATAACAGAATTGTAACCGTTATTAACAAAAAATGGTGACACCAAATTTGAATAATAATAAAAGCAAAATTGTTCACGGATGTGTCATCACTATTTTTATTTTTTATTCATACCTACTAATATTATAAATGATAAGGTAACTCTGTCTGTCTGTCTGTCTGTTACGCTTTCACGTCCAAACCGCTGGGTCGATTGTAATGAAATTTAATATGGAGACAGTTTGAAGCCTGAGGAAGAACATAGACTATCATATTTTTCTCAAAATTCAACCCCTTTCGGGATGAAGTGGGCGTTGTAATATAACACTTTTAAGACCAGATCGCTTGGTCGATTTTGATGAAATTTAATATAGAGATAGTTTAAACTCTAGGGAAGGACATAAACTACTTTTTTTCACAAATTAACCGCTGAAAGGGCTAAACGCTTTATCTCATAAAATAAGCTTAAAAGTTTAATGCGAAATCTTGATACGCCCAAATTGGGCTCACGTTTACAACTTTCTCATTTGGGTCGAAATATTGTTAGGACTATTATAATTAACGGCAAATCTAAAGGAGGCAGTGTTTCAATACCAATTAGATATACTAATGGATTTGCAATTTCCATTAAAAACTGCTTTCGGAATAACTATAAACGAAGCATTCAATTTTTAGGCGCGAATAGCGTAAGCTAAAGCGCCTATATGTTCGCGCTTTGTCTGTGAATCTGTATGTCACGCTTTTTTGTGGATTGTGTACAGCTCAAACGCCTTAACCGATTTTAAAAAACTTGTTTTAGTTCGATTCGTCTCCGGAACTTAGATCCTAACGTCGCACGATTTTTACATATTCCGATTAACATAATACATATCCATGGCCTTCGTTCACCGAATTTTTTAAATAAAATAAATGTGCTAAAAAGAGTAAAATAACTTTTTAATTGCAAATAAGAAATGCATCAACTTATTAAAAATTCATATGCATAAGTCCAGATTAAGACCTTTTACTCTCTGAGTACATATTTTATAAATGCGTATTATTCTACTAACTGTAGGCAACTATAGTTACAGCAACTAAAATACAAAAGCGCAAGCGCAAAAGACTGCGCTTTCGAAAGTGTGTGGTATATTTACTATTGTCTATCGCAGTCTGACAGTTTAGTTAGGCCCGGGCGCTCGTGGAACGATGAGGGACATGGCAAGTAAGATGGCTGAGCTCAAGTTTGAGGCGCCGCTTGCCCAATTTGAAGAAACCGATGAGTGGGGATCTCTTGAGTTTCAGTCAAATACCACTATAAAAAACGCGAATGATAATAACACAGTTAACGCGCTAAACTTTAATAATTTAAATATAAAAGATACAAACGACAGTAACGAAATAATTTTTAACAAATCTGAGGACATTTTAATAAATGATAATTCAACAATTGTGCAAAAATCAGATAAACAAACAAATAATCCGCTTAAAAATGGGGACGCGGCTGATAATTTTACGGAGACATTTTCGGGATCGTTGGAAGATTTGGTGAATACGTTTGATGAAAAAATTACCAAGTGTTTTGGAAATTATGAAGAGTCAGTGGAAAATCTTGCCCCCGTTCAGGTCCGTACTCAAGAGGAAATCATGAATGAATGCCAGTGAGTTTTAATTTATTTAATTGCCTTCATTAGTAACTAATTAAATAGGTCTCTATTGATTTGTTTCTTATTACAACCCGTAACAATTAAAACTTTATTATTATCGCTGTTCGTATAATATACTGTGTACTTACTACTTGTCTTTCGGAAAATTCAATTGTGACCATGACAAATATAAATATTTGATTAGGTACAATAATTTGCTGACCTTAAAAATAACAATGATATAATTTAAATTTGAAATACGCAAATTAACAATGAAAGTTCAATGACATTAAATTAATTTAGTCTGTTAGTATTTTTATTAACTTGAAATTCTTTCATAGCTCTATTATACATAATTGCCATTGAAATTGGTGCATTGCGGAGTTTTGAAAACTAACCAGTTATTTAGGAAATTGGACGCATCCATAAGCATTTTAAAATACCTGCATATTGTAATACTTCGGTACCTGCCCAGTTTAGTTTTGTGTTAATGTTTCACAGTTTTTAAAATTTTGAACAGAAAATATTTCAATGGAATGACTAACGACCCAATGTTTACAATTTACTATCGGAACTGATTCAAAGAAAGCAGTTACATTAATTTTAGTGTATTTTTTTAAATTAATTATCATTTATGTACTTACGGCCTACGTGTAGGCATATAAATTTTAATAATAAAATACGAAATAAAATCGATAAATAAAGGTATAATTTAATAAAAAGCAATTTTAAACAAAAATCACACGATTAGATAATATTGTCAATTTTTACAAACAACAATTGTAAAATTATAAGTACCTACCTACGATCTAATCACGTACCTACCTATATTTTTTTAATATTATTTAAGCAAATACAATAAATCAATAAGTTTGTCAAAATAATTACGAAAAATGTACAACGCAATAATTATTTAATATCAATTCTCAAATCTGACACAATGTGGTAATTTTCATTAAAAAAAACGTTAGGAAAAGCAAGAATCTTTAGGGCATCGTATTTTTATAGAGACACTACCGCATTCTTCTTTATATTGATAATTTCTGAGATTCTTATCTAAAGTCTGGTAAATAAATCATCTAATTTTTCTACCAAGAGAATTACAAATGTAAAATATGAATTGCATTTAGGCCTAGATAACACTATAGTTACCGGAGATTTTCATTTAAAAACAACGAGCTGAAAAGACGCGTTGCCTTATTTTAGAATGTTATAAATCGTTACCTTAATTTTCAATTTATTATTATTAAAAAAAGAGCACTTGACATTTCCACCCTTTGTCAACTTAGAAGTTAGTAAATAGGAGAACCCTAAAAATACTCTACAATAAGCACGTCTTTTCTCAAGTCCAGTATATTATCTGTGATATCACTGCCTTTTACAGAAGACTAGTGGTCTGGTTCGGTTTCGCCCGAATTTGTACATTGCCACCGTTTTTTCATCGACTTACGTTGCAAAATTAGTCTTTTATTTTAACGCGATAATATATAGCCTATGTCCATCCTAAAGGTTTATTCTAAATATTGGTAAAAACATTTTTCAAATCGGATGAGTAGTTTCGGAGATTACTTCCTACTTACAAACTTCACCTCTTTATAATGTTAATGTAGATTCCGGGAACGTGGTCCTAATTCAACAAAAATGAGAATGTCATTTAAAGTATGTTTATTAAAGGTAATAATTAAAATTGTTAACAATTAAATACAAGACAATTAAAATGCGTTCCTAAGTATATTCAGCTGTCCAATGTTATTGTTTAGTATAATAGAACGAGGAAGCGCATGCTCAGGGGGATGTGCTACGACGTAAAGTGAGAGAAACTGGTAAATCAATAGCAAACGCGGGCGTAGACTACCCCAAACCGACTGCAACCTCTATAAAGTCGACATACACATGACCGTTTCGTTAGGATTTAACTGTTCTATATTGGCATCATTCTTTCTCATTAAGGACATCCGTATGTTTTGTCTCCCTCGCCCAAGTATTGATCCTAACGGATATGCTCCCTTGCTTGGAGACGCACGTTGCCGTTGTTATGACGCATGGAAACCGACGTCAATATTTTCTTTTTTTAAATCAAGACGTATTATATTTATTAATATTACACCCCGAAAACACCGGCATATGTCTGCTCACTTGTAAAATATGGTTTGATGCGAGGACTTGATAGAAGACCATTTTAAAAGCTATGGACACTCACAAAACATACGGACTTTCCTGGAATTTTGTATGCTGAAGGGTCAGTGATTAACCTCGGTTAAAAGCTATTGCTGAAAAATAGATAATTTGATCTTATGTTTACGCATATAGCCTTAGTTGCTGAGCGTTTTATATTTATCAAGAAGAGACTAAATTATAAGCACTATACCATCAAACAGAAAATAACTTCAAAAAAAGGGAAAAACAAGCGAAGCTCATTTGTGATACTTGCCGTTTAAAATGATCAAGGTTCTACACGAAGCAAAAATGATGAGCTACAGGAAGACTACAGAAAGAAAACTGGCCTGACGTCGGCACAGAACACCATCCTCAATATATCCTGGTCTTATCCTATGATTCAGTCTACCGGCGTTCTGTAGGTTCCCAATCTTTTTGGAATTACATACTGGCAAAAAGCGATGAGTCCGATACAAAATAATTCAGTACAAGCATTATTTATTTCACTAAATTATTGTCGGCAGTGATCTGAAGCATTATTGTATCAAATGAAAAACTAGACGCATTTTCAACGATAGAACACGCTAAGACGAAAGACATTAAGCAATTGATACCATAAACAGATCTTTTGATCACCTGACACAGACCAGCATTAAGAATTATATCATAATGACAAAAAAGGTTAGACTTTATAATATAGTGAGTTATTTCTTTATCTCTAGAAAAAAATCAGTGCAGTTTCTGAATAATGGTTATAGAGTTCACAGACAAAATGTAGAAAAAAACTGACTGATTAAAATTGTGCATTATATATTAGAAGCTTATATTTTAATTTACACTTCAGCTTTCAAGGTCTTTAAAGTTTTTAAACAAAGTATTTTTGGCAATATTTGTTTTAGTTTAAGCACTTGCTATAATTATTAGGTACGTAACTGGCCGCCTCCTTAATTGGCCTGAAGGTTGTTGCAACAAAGATGAGTGACTACATGTTTTCTTTTGATGTGTTAATATTGACATATTCATTAAGTTTAATAAACTAAATGCCGAAATCATTAAGGAAAGCAAATGTGAATTAAGTAATAAAAAAAACAGACAACCGAACTGAAGAATGAAAACATCTCTTTTAAGGAAATATTAAATTACCAAATTAAAAAAATATAATAAAAATATGCAAAATCACTAACAGTGACGGAATGCGGTAATCGTATTATAATATCAGTTTTGTGGCTAATAAATATTTATTTCATTGTCACTTTTTTGCATAGAATTGACGTCATATTACGTATGTTTCCCAACTGGGATAACCACAATGCAACGTAGTAAGTATTGTGGATGAAATGACATTTGTTGGACATGCGATGTGAATCATTGATGTATGCAACGACGCCTGCCGTCTGGTCTCGGCGTCTTTTTATATTGTTCACCAGTACCGCCCCTACAGTCTAGTGTTTATGGAGCAACATTGTTAGTAAAGGATCTATTACTATATATAAGAAGTCGTTTTATAAAAGATGAAAGTCTGTCTTTGTGAGACCGTTCGGCGTTGTCACAAAACAAACTCGAACGATACAAAGCAAAGTACGAACTGGGGAAAATCCAGTTCGAAACTTCCAGCATAAACATACAGAAATTAATTAGTAATCAAACTTAGAGGGTTGCATGGGTTTCGAAGGATAAAAAAAACTTAATTATTGATTTGCCTTTTTTAAATTACAGTGTAAACTCTATATAGCGACACTCAAGGGACTGTGCACTTTGTGGCGTTATTGAGAGTTGTCGTTAAACGGAGAGAAGAAATAATCCATTAATATTTTTTTACTATAATATCATGTATTTACTCATAATATATAAAATTTACAACTGACCAACAAACATATGAAACAAAAGAACGAATTTCTTAGACCCTTCGGTACGCATGATGCCGACAACAAAGCAACAAAATAACAAACACGTACCTACTGGTTATTGTTTAATGGTGACGTATTGTTGTCGTTATTTAGAGTGAACATTGTATGAGCAACAAGGTGTAAACCAACTAGAGTTAGGTAATTTCGACGTGTGTGTCGTTATATCGAGTGACGTTAAATGGGTTTACACTGTATATTCAAAACTTTAAGCACAGAGAAGAGTAACATTTAAACAATATTTTGTAAAATTTTTATCCAAAAATATTAAAAACTCAGCCGGTCGGACCTGGTGTCCGGAACACACTCAAGAAAAAAATGTCCTCGCGATAGAATGATAACTCGTAATAGCTTTATAAGAAATTGAAAGTAAAGATTACGTTTTACTCGGCTACGCTCGGATTAATTAATAAAATTGCCGTCTAGACGGACATTAACGCGAAGCCTCAGGTGAAAAATTATTATTAAAATTAAACGCCTCTCGTTTCATTACCGGTTTCAGAAATAAAATCCCTCTGTATTTAAACGTGATTCCTAAAAATTAAGTTTTTAAATCTAGACGATAGTTAATTATTTTCATTTTTTCTATATGAATGTTATTAGTTATTACAATGCAGACTCATTACATATTGTCAGCACTTTTAGAACCAATATCTGTGTTCTAAACGCAACCTTTCATTCATATATATTTGTTGTGTTTGTTCTATGTATGTGTGTTTAATGTGAATTTCCTGTGAAATGCAAATCTGCAATACGCAATTTCCTCTGAACAAGTGAATAATTAACCCATCAACATCCAAATTACTTTACTTGCAATTTGCATATTATTAAAACACCATCTCACCATCGCTTGTTTAACCTGCGGTATTGCTCAAGTTTTAATTAGTTTTCTTTTTTTAATTCAGTTCTTATATTGTTTTAAAAAACACTCAAGTGAATGCAAGGTCAAGGGTTCAGAACTGTTTGGGAGGTAGTTTAGTTGTCAGAGACGCATAATGAGCTCTTTTGGGTCTAACTGCAGCGGAAACGTGTTTTCTGTCCTCTAATTTGTTCGTTTGTTTATCTGCTAATAAATATAATATGTACTGCCATTTTTTAATTTAAATTAACAGATCCGAAAGAGGGCGTATTTAAAGACTCAAATTTTTTGATGCCCCGTTGTGTTCGCAATTAAATTTTTATATTTCTAAAACATTGAAAAGATCCAAATCCTAGAAAATTAATCGTTGGTCAAAGTTTTAGATCCATATTTTCTTTCCGGTTGAAAGCAGTAAACTGCGTAACGAGCATCTGATTGGTCGCTTGAAACTCAACACAGCAGAACAACGAATAAGATTCTTTGTGGATTCCATAACTATATCTGTTGATTGGATAGACTATGGAAGCCCTGACTTAACGAGAAGCTACTCTATTGAATATTCGGATGTCAATAGGTTGGGAATTATATTTTATGGCATCAATGGGAAGTCCCCAATAAAATTCATTGACACTATACTATAGTGACAGTCTATATTATTCTATAATAATGTATTATCTATGTAAGTGGTTACTTATTATGTGTGGTACATAGGCTAAATGTACATTGACAAAGTGATATTTTGCATATAATAAACGAACAAAACGACACATATGAAGCGTGGACTCAGTTGGGTATGACGTCATTATTTCGCATCTTAACAAGATTGGGTACAAACAATATAACTGCATATTATGTATTCACGTTCTATAGATAAACTAACCATACAAGAAAATATCATAGAAAGTCGATTTAATCAATATAGAATACCTCAGTCTGCGATTTCAATTTCTTTCTGTAATTTAGTTTATTTAATGTATGTTATAGAGGCTCTACAACTAAGATTTTCAGCGTCTAATTACATCAAATTAAATCAAACGATCTATATGAGAGGAGATGGGATTCGAACACGTGATCCAAAAGGTTGAGTGAAGAGGTCACTCAATGTCCAAAGGTCAACACCATTTTCTGTCAATAGATAGGTTGTAGATTACAAACTTTTGACAATTTTCTTTTGAAGTTTCTGACTTTGTGGTACATAAAATACGAAACGTTTTATTAAAACTTTTGTCCGCTTAGCCGCCTGTCTGTACCGACATATCTCAAGAACAGTGCGACCGATTTTTTAACCGACGAAAAACAAAAACGGAGGAGGTTCTCAATTCAACGCGTATATATATATTTTTTTTTTTTTTTTTATTTATGTATGACCACGCATAACTTTTTACAGAGTAGTCCGATTTTGATAATTATTTTTTTGTTTGAAAGGGTATACCCCGAAGTTGGTCCCATATAAATTTCGTAGAAAAATTCCAACCCTAAGGGTAGGAAAACAGGGGATGATTGATTGTTCACTCGCACTGATTGTAATGTATGACCACACATAACTTTTTACAGAGTGGTCCAATTTTGATAATTATTTTTTTATTAGATAGGGTATACCTCGAGGTTCGTCTCATATAAATTTGGAAAAAAAATTCCTACCCTAAGGGTGGGAAAATAGGGGTGATTTATTGTTCACTCACAGATTTTCATGCTGAGTTGTGTATATTACAATTATAAATTATATAGCCACAAAAAATTATTAAATAAAAACTTTTTAACAAAAAAATTAAACCGCCGAAAAACTGAAAAGCAAAAAATAATAAATCTTTTTATTTAACTAAGTTCTATCTGAGTAGTTGAACGTATGTGAAAGTCTAGTATATCTAAGTAATTTTGAGTCGGCGTCAAACCATCAATGAACAAAGATCACTAAAAGAAATAACCAAATCAAATTAACAATGATACGTGAAATCTCCATCGATAAACATTAACATTAAACATGCGCTCTCCACACGACCACTCGCAAAGACGTGTGCCCGTTAGGGTTGCTCTGTCGCTGATATTAACTTCGTGAACGCTCAGAGATTTCCGGCGAAGGATTGTTGACGCCGACTCAAAATTACTTAGATATACTAGACTTTCACATACGTTCAACTACTCAGATAGAACTTAGTTAAATAAAAAGATTTATTATTTTTTGCTTTTCAGTTTTTCGGCGGTTTAATTTTTTTGTTAAAAAGTTTTTTTTAATAACTTGATACACGTATCAATAATTAATTGGTACACGAAGTTAAATTTTTTGTAGGCAGACTACTATCGCGATTTTGATGAACTGAAATTATGTGCTTCCTGTCTCCGTGTATTTATTACAATACTATGTAAAATTATAAATAATTTAATAGTAAACAAGTTTATGAACGAAATATTATTGGAGTTTCGAAACAACAAAAACAATTACGATGCTCGTAAAATAGGATTGTTTAGTTTCCGTTATTCTCAGCGAAAGTAGTTTGGTTCACGCGAGGTTTTAGGGTTCCTCTACTATTGTGTGGACTGTTTTTCTATATATTTTCTGTGCTTCAGTGATCTATATACATCTTTAAGTTGGCATGACTCATACGATAATAATATTAAATTTGCATGAGTAAATCAGAACTTTTTCTTGAAACACGACGTTCGACCAAATATTGCAGGAGTCATAAACTAAAACAGATTTAATCATTGCTATAGTTCAGAATGGATCACGACCCTTCTTAGGAGACATTTCCAGTAATTCTCTATAATACTGTCTCCTTTCTCCATGTAGTGTTCTGGCTGACAGTTCCTTACGTATTACGTAAAGACTAATTCCTTATTATTGAAATGAATGCATAATGTCATGGAGTGGAATACAACTAAAAAAAAAGAAAATAATTTATGTTCCACAACAAATTACCAGTAACCTCATAACAAAGATAATGAGACAACCTTATTCCATTCATCATTCTAACTGCGTCTTTAAACACCATCATTGCGTACACATCCTCACAAAAAATACCCAACTAAATATAACTTACATTATAAATAACTGTTTGTACATATGAAACATCGTGTCTTCTTCAAACACTGATCTGATCTTGTGACTTGAAAGACGTGGTTTAAATTTAAAACGCCGCTTTTTTGTTTCTTTCCCTTTGAGTTTTATAGTCACTGATGTGTACAATCAGCTCTCTCTCTCTCTCTCTAAAAACACGTTAATCTCCTCTATTGCACTCTTCCAGGTCTCAGGTTCTAACCCGGGAAATTGCAGTGAAAGTATCGATTGAATTTTAAATTTATTTTTAAAAAATATTCAATTGAAAATTTGAATAAGTAATGAACCCATTAAAACCCTAATTGATGACATTAAAAAAAAAAAAACAAAACAATAAGAAAATGCAATTTCGATGTCATACTGTCATTCTTAGAAAGAATCAACTATACTCCCAGTATTTGGTTTCAATTCATTTCAATAAACTAAAGGACAATTTTCACAGAATAATAAACATTTTCTAAAGGCTATATGAAAGTTTACTCTTCATTGAACCTATTTATTGAACCGTTTCGACTTTAACTTAATCCTAAAAACGTAGCCTTGAGCTGTGAATATCCTATTTCCAAACAGCTGTATCCGTGACACCATAAATATCAAGGTTGCTCCATACCAGCTGATCGAAAATAGTCGTATAATATTATGATCCCTAATCTATTACTTTCCATTAATAATTGAACTACAATGCGCCTTTCTTTAAATTTTGCAGTTTTTAGAAAAAGTTTACATAAAAAGTAAACCGCAAACACAAACTACATAGCAAACAACGTGATCTGATTGCTTAAAACTCAACACAGCAGAAGATAGTATAACAACCAATCAGATAGTTTGTGCATCATCACAGAGCATGTGCTGTTCACGTGAATACTGTTGGCGAGAAAGTATAATCTTAGGTTTAAATGCAGCTAAATCCTTAAAATCTCTAATTACCATTTCTTGATGTGTAAACATCTTTACTGGCCCCCTATTTTCAAAATGTCTACTAGCATGACTCGAAATAATGCCATGGAGGAGGTTAGCATGAAAAGTGACTCAAAGCTGTACTGTTAAGTACAGACCTTCTTAGTCAGCTGCAAAAAATATTTTATTATATAGCCGTCATCGTATTCGAATCAATGTTTACACTTGAGAGTAGCGGGATATCACTATTTTTTTGGTCCTGTTCTTTTGCATTATTCCCCACTGTGCGAAGATCTCATCTTTCAAATGTCGCCCCCGTTGTTTAATCTTTGACCAATGAATCAGTGGCGTAACAAAGTTTATATTAAATTGTCATAATCGCTAATCCGTTCTCTGTTCATAATAATATTAATATCCACAGATGCTATACACATGACACTTTAAATGATATATCCAGCATTAGTATTCGTCAAAATGGAGTTAGTTGAGTTGTGAGTGAGCAGGGTCAAACGGATACACTGTGTTTGCGTTTAACACGTGGGTGATAGGCCAAGTACATACATTCCTATTTATATTTAGCGTCTTTTAACGACATTCCTTGCGCAGCTCTATATAGGTTTGGTTAACTTCGTTTTTTCAAGGGGTCGTCCATAACCTACGTAACGCTCTTGAGAAGGAGGGAAGCTTAACCTTCAAAACCTACATGACGTTACAAGAGCTGAAGACGGCTAAATTATTATTATTAAGTCACACTAATTTCTCACTTAAAAAGTTCAAAACTTTAAAATAATCCTTGGATAAAACAATAAACAGGAGACCGAAAAAGGAAAACTTTTTCCCTGAAAAATCGTATAAATATGAAAGATGGAATGTTCGACGAAGGACATACAACCGAAATCTGTTAGGTTTTTTTTTCTTGTAAGTAAAGTGTAAACCATAGAGATATTAGATTAGACTATATTCAGAGAGAGAAAAGTTCCTTATCTGTATGGTAACTAATGATACAAAACAATGCTGATTTGAGTAAACATATATCTGGTTTTCTGAACCCGCTGCAGCGTTCTCTCTCTCAACTGAGGACACTTTCACTTATTGGCAAGCATACGAACTAGCGAACTCTAGTTACTTATATCAATAATATCTCTATGGTGTAAACGCATTTCATTAAACATTTGAGTATCAAAACAGGTGTAAATAAAACAAAACAGTACCGTTGAGTGACAATCAGCATACGTAATCTGTTTTATGTACATTTACAGTTATTTATTTATTTAAGAGAAAGTGTTATTTTTAGTATTTGTGCATATCCCATATACAGAAGTTAATTTATTACCCATTGCATTAGATAGAATCAACAGTGAAAATAATATCAGGTCCGACTGTACCGAGAGAGCAAAGAGAAAGAAATATGTAGATTCTAGACGCTCGAAGAACTATATCTAATAGAACTCTAAGACTAACTGATTGACACACAAGGCACAGCCTAAAAACCGGTGTGTCCAGTGGAAGTATTAAATTTGCACAGGAATGTATTCTGTAAGTGAAAATTCATCCCCTAAGAGGGGCTTCTGACCAAAAAACGCCAATAAATTATTTGCATGGAAATTAAAAAAGCGATTTTTCTAAAATTGAGGGAAAAATAACAAACTAAGATTTCAGTAACATTAAAGAGAACTTCTTGCTTAAATAATACCGTTGTTTTCTTGACCTACTTTACCTATGTGTTTTTGTAGGCATATCTTCTGAATCAATACGTTCTTTTATTTACCTATTTTTAAATGGTAACATTTCAAATATCACATACATTTAATTGGCTTACATAAATGATTGCAAGTTTGGTATCTAGTTAATCAAGAACCGGTATTTTTCGCTAATTCACCGTTTTAATTATGCACGGTAACTGTTTCGATTTAAACTAATTACTAATTTATATCATCACATTTAATGATCACAGCTGATGTTGAAGCATCTTTAATTCATAAATCAGTACATAAATCATGATCTGTCACAAGAATAATATAATATAAAAGTGAATACAATGAATAGAGAGCTACTTGAAAAGTATAAGAGATGATGCGTTTCAAATACTAAAGAAAAAGAACAGGTTTTGGGCTTTGTTCTAATGGCGCCAGGATTCTGTTCCTTGCTGTGAACTTTTTTTTATTAAAAAGGGCGTAGACCACTTCATGTACCGAATGTTGGATCGTTTAAGGGTGCACCTATAAGCTAATAGAAATCAAGAGTCTTTTTTAACCAATTGCGCGACCGCAAACGTAGGGGGCTATGTTTTTTTAACTCATGTTTTTGGGTTAAGAATTTGCAAACTTTTATCGTTGGTTTGGTAGATTAGAATTTATGGTCAGGCAAACAGCTATTCGGAGAACCGGTGAAAGTATAAAGTCGATTTTGAATGGTTATTAAATAATCTCATAAATCGATATTTGCCTATAATAGGCGTACATAATCCTGGCAGCTTGTGGTTATAGTCCATGCGTTCATTCAACTGCAAGATTTAAAATTTCTATTTTTCTATTAGACGCTAACGTCGAGCGATACAGCAATCAAATCTATTTTTCTAATACACGGAAGCCGAAGGACCCACATATCCTCTGAAGCATGGCTTGATAAATGTAACAAACGAATCTAAAGTCTTTAATAACAGCTGCTGGTAAATTCAGATTTACTCCACCGATCAACAATCAACTATTTGGTGTTAACGGTTACAAGATCTTATTGTTATTCTATACAACCGTTTGTTGAACGACCTTGTCGTATGTTTACATGCATAAATTCTAATTCAGCGTATCCATTTACTGTTTTATTGGTTAGCCGTGGCTTGAATAAAAACTAGTAAATACCTTGCTTTATTCTAATGTTAGAAATATCAACTGTTTAATTTTTCATAATTTACAGTTCATCACACTATTCGTTAGTTCGTTTAATAGCCGTAAGGAAAGAAAGCCGGTCCGAACTGACATTCCGGACAATATGTTTTAACGGTAGCAGTACAAATTTTTGGCAACAATAATGACTATAATATTAGCTTCTATAGACATTGAATTTAGTACACGTGAAAAACGTTTAGAATCCTTTAACTGTCACCTCTTGTAATTTTTTAATTATTTTTTAAATACAACAAGGTTACCGTCAGGACTCAAACCTGGATTTTCCAATTTCGCGTTCGTTGATTATATCAATTAATTGAAGGAGATTTATTTGGTTGAGGAACTATAGAAATAAACTTTACCAAAGTATCGCTTGTGGCCTTTGGTAAAACTTATTTCTATTGTTCCTCAACCAAATAAATCTTCAATTCATATTTTGGAACAAAACTTCTACTAATATCAATTAATCTACACTATTAACCGATGGACAATCGTTTGAAATTCTATAAATGGTATTTAAGGTAACAAATCACTGTGTGCCAGAGTCGATTTTTAATACAGCCGTGTTAAAAGATCATTGCGAGAGGTATACACAAATTTTTAAAATTTAAACCATCGCCAAATATTTGTTCTCTACGTGCCATTTGAAAGGATTCCTAATAGCTTGTGTGTTTTTACGAACACAAGTTTTTGCTCTCCAGAAATGGAAAGGCTATAGGTATTGATCACTGACTGACAAAGTATTTCTTTTAATTATTACTCTTTCATTAACATTTTGATAGGATTCACGTACCTAATATTCATTAGTTCTAAACAGAACAATATAAAACTGATTTCATTAGATCTGGTCAACAAAGAAACACTAGTCGGAGGAGGTGACTTTTTAAACCGAATTAAGATAGGCAAATAATAAAAGTAATTTTTAATTGATGCATTTGACTTTTATTCCCCGAAGTATTTAGTTTTTTTTATGGAAGTGAAAGTCCAATTATAATAATAAACATTTTTTTTTATTCATAATTATTTATCGGAAATTTTTTTACGTCAAAGCATTCTCTATATAATTAACAGCATTATTATTTCGAAGAAGTTAAATGATAAAATCATTTTATAGCTATTTACTTTCCTTTATCTTTTGCATTATTTTTAATAGTTGTACTTGAATTTGTTGGCGGAAATTAAATCATCTTAAAGTACTTAACATGTTAATTTATGTAATTATTAATGTATTGATAATCTTAAACTGTTTATTAATTTCTAATCGTCGTGTTTAATGTGTTCTAAATTGCATGCATATATAAAACAAAAGTTATTTCAACTTTTCATTATTAAAATTTACTAATATTAAAGTACAGTAGAGTATCTGTAACGTGAACAATCAAAGACTTTTTACATTCTACATATTATTCCAAAACGTGAACGACAAATCTTCTTATAATCTAGATTCTAGAAAATAAAAAGATTTGTCGTCTGTTCTAGAGCAGTGATGGCGAACCTTTTTGAGAAGTGGGTCAAATTTTGTAAATTATTTTATTTAGTACTAGCTCGCCGGCCACTAAGTCAGTGGCGTTAGTTGTAAAGGGAGAGGGGAGATTGTTAAATACTATTTTTTATAGTTCGAAACTTTTTTGGACGACACACGACGTTTTACGACTATGCTGGATTCAGCGTGTTTTTTCTATAAGCATGATGATTGTACCAAAGTTCCGAAAGATTTCGGTTTTCGTCAAAAATCGCTTTTTTTTAAAAAGGGGTACTTATGCCTTGAAAAAACAACACAAAAAATATACAAAAGAAAAGTACTTCGGTTACAAGTCAAATTGTCATCGTTGTGAAAAATAACTCTAATAATTTAGAGTGATGATGATCCTGTTTAAATGTTGTAAGATTAAAGGATGAATCCTGGTGGTATAGGATCGATGAACTAAGCAAATAATGAAGGTTTTTTTATTGCATTTGCAAACGTCAGACAATAAAATGCAATAAAAAAACCTTCAGTATTTGCTTAGTTCATCGATCCTATGCCACCAGGATTCATCCTTTAATCTTACAGCATTGTCATCGTTGTTTTACCAAAAATCTGCCATGAACCCCTTTGTTTTATGACCACAAGCATTATCTTATCGAACCAGAAAAAGACAACGCGCAACACTTTGTTTCGCACCTGTTGTCTGTTGTATATGCATCTTATAGTATTCTATTTCCTTCGTTTCCTCCCTCCTTATGTTTATAAATATATTGTATTTACCTGTATGGAACATTGGAGCAGATGCATACCTTATTAATTTACATAATGCAATGGTCCAATAAATTTATGTTTATAATTTCAACCTAAGGCCGGACTGACAACACACCTGGGAAATTGTTCTTTTGTGTACCTCGGTTTGCAATGTACGTATGTAAGATTACAGGTGTCTAACGTACCCTACCCAAATTAAGGTCGCCGCACACGAAGCCGGTTTTGTCGCTGGAATCGTTCCTGGGACTTGCGCTTGCTGCTAAGATGGAAATGACATCACTACAGGCTCGCGTGCGTATGGTCACAAGATGGATTTTAAAATTAGAACTGGGGAAAACTTATCTCAACGAAGAATTCCTTAGTTGATTATAATGTTTGGATGAAGAAATTCATCGTAGCATAGGATCAGAAAAAAAAGCAATACTATGGTAGAAATTTCATTTATTATGCTGACGTTTCTGCAATTATTTTTGTCAACAAAATAAATGTAATTTCTACCATAGTATTGCTTTTTTTTGATCCTATGCTACGAAGAATTTCTTTATCCAAACATTAAACCTGGGTTATTTTATCGTGCTTGTTTTGAGCAAGAACCAATCAGGAAACGCTATCTTGTCACGTGAGCGACATGGATATTGAAACGCGCACTCGCCAAACCCATCTACAAAGCCAGCTTCAATATACGCATCGTGTGAAGCAAACACATAAAAGCCGTCACGAAACCTAGCAGCCAAAACTAGCAAGGAATCTAACGGAAAAATAGCCTCGTGTGCAGCGACTTTTAAACTAGTTTTCTATATTGCGTTTCTTAGAAACCTATGACTCGCTGAAGAGATCAACCTAAAAAAAAATTAGTATAATAGCCATTTATTAGCTTAACTACATACATATATACAGATGCTGAACAATTAATGTTTCGTCTTTATCGGTTGCGTTGTGCCATATTCAAGTTACACGAGAACAAAATAATAAATACAGGTGAAACTTTTGGTTTTTTAATATGATTATGTAAAATGTTTTAATAATGAAAAAAAGTTCTTGAAATCGTAATCAGAATCATTTATTATTTACAGATTTAAAGCTTAACTGTGTACTGTGCGATCGGCGAAAGAAGACCGGTGGGGAAAGGGCAAGAAGTCGCTGATGTGTTCCCAAATTATCGGAATTCATAGGCGGCGCATAGCATGGCATGCAAACAATGTATAGCTTTAAATTTTAAAGTTTTATTTTGAGCCTCTAACTCGCACATTTTAATTACATTCGCTATGACCTCCCTAGCGCCACTTCTAACTGTTTTTCCCTTTTTACTTTCCATTTTGATGATATTCAGACAACACCCCTCAACTTAGTCCGTGAACGCACACCTATGTACTGTCTGGTGTATGATTTTTTTGTACTGTTAGCAAGTGTCGCTGTATAGTCGTACAGCTATGGCAATAGTACAATTATCGCGACACGACAATTGCGGTACGTTTGGTCGACTGGACTCCCTTATTGCATAGAAGCGGTTCCAGGATCATTACCTTTTACTAATATAAAATACATGTGCGCTCTTCTGCAATAAGGTCATAGGACTACATTCCATTGACCGGTCTTCTTTTAAAAATCCAACAGTATTAGGTTGATTAATCTCTACGTGCAGGTCATTATTTGTTACATTAATAAAGGTTATTACGCATAACCATATGTAAATATTATTCTGTTCTGATGCCCATATTTAGAACCTCCACGCAGACATGTTGTCATGCTAAAGATGCGATCTCACTTATTATAGCTTCACAGAACCGAGTGATGTTCAGTTGCAGAAAGTGTTGTCAGATATTCCGATTTGACAATGATCTTAAATTGTGAACATACACATTTCTCCTTACGAAAGGCAGTGTAGTTTTAAATCGAAAAATAATTGATTATGTATAAATGTATTTAGCACCGTTTTTTGTACAATTTCTTCTTGGAAATTTTGATCGAAATTTAGCTTGAAAAGCGATCTTTCTGTATGTGGAACAATCATTTGTTTATGTGTGAGTACAATCAAATGTTCTAGATGACAGGGAGTTTGAATACAACATTAGACTGCTACTGATGTTTGGAAACTGTAATTTATATGATCACAATCTAAGGTCTGATTGTCAAATTAAATTTTTTGACAATCCTTTCTGCAACCCAACATCATTATCGTAATGGTATTTAGTAAGCCTGGCAGAGACAAATAAGACTAGGACGTTTTTGTACTGCATCTCACCAAAAAACAGCAATTTCTGACCTATGGTTTCTCCATATAAATATCAAGATGGTTCCTTATACAAGGCAATTTCCAAAATCCTATGTTCACAAAGTTGACTATCCAATTTGTATTAAAGAAGCCATGATATCTTCATTTAAACAGCTCACAAAGTTAAGTACACAAATAATAATTGGAGAACGTACAATTTATAGATATACTAACCATTTATTTATTATATTTATTGTTCTCATTTTCTACAGATGGGTTAGCATCTTCGGTTACTTTTATATTAAAGAAGTCATTTAAATAACGAGTCGAACAGTCTCTAGTCTCGACAATTTGCTCAATTGGATTAATTAAATCCAACGTGGAGAGATTTCTCTATTGAATTTAAAAATGTCCATCATTTTGCACCAGCAACGGTTTTCGAAAACACTTTATATTCAGTGTAAATAACTCCATAAGAATCGATACTTCGACAACCTTGTCACCGTTTCAAGTTAAACCCACTTGATTTGTCAATATTTGGTCAACTGACCACAGGTTCATTCCTTCGAAACCGCCTACGCTAGTGCTTCAGTACGCACATAAGGTGGATAACTGAGTAGGCGATTTGTTCTATAACAATACTGAGTCTTTTCTCCCTCAACCCACAATTTTTATAATCAAGCGTTTTATGTTTAAATCGTTGTGCAAAACGGAAAAGGGATGGGTACTGCAATTTTTTTTTCTTTTCGAATCTTACGCATAGTTAATTTATCGACTCATATTCGAAAGGTACCGGATTCCATTTGTGTGTTTTTGTCCATTAAACCCCGTAAGACATCGTCATTCAAACCATCTTCTACCTTTCAAGTAGATAAGTGTACCGAATCATTTCAGTCGTTTGTTGATTTTGTAAGAAAAATTATTTAATTTCTATAGACGTCCTAGCTTAACGCGAGCGCAAAAAGGAGCGACAAAGAGTGCTGTTTACTCGTACCAAATTTCATTGAAACCGGGTTAGAGGTTGAAGAGTTATGGCGGACAGACACACACAACCTCACTTTCCAGTTTTAATATTACTGTACATTGCAAAGTTCGTAATGAAAACTGTTTACGTTATCGTTATAATGCATTTTGTATTGATAAAACATTGAGGTCGTGCCTTAAAATATCTAAGTCCATAGGTGATAACGAAATCACAATGCATAAAACACCCCACACACTATCAAACATTTCGTTCAACACGTCTGCACAATTTACTAATTTGAACCTTGGAAAGTAAACGAGTTACGCATGTTATTTGCGTTGGTAGAAAGCACCGGACTGTTCATGGCAATTGGAGAAGGGTTGAACTGCTCGCTGACCTGGATGATTTATTGGAGAAATACAAAATGAAGCTAATTTTTCCTCGCCTCTTACGGGCTTTGATCATCGAATACACTCATAGAGTTTAAAGTATTGTGAAGGAATTTTGGTATCCTCTATTTAGTGACCCGAATACTAATATGGAGGTTTTTTTTATTCGAGGTGCTATCTAGTGCATACTAGAACTTAAGTCCTTATAATTCTGAGTCTAGAACAAAGGGTGTTAAACGAACTGAAGATCGATGCTCGATCATCAAGCGACTCAATGATTTATCGTACTATAAATTAACCATAATTCTGATTGTTGATCGTCTGTGGGGCATTTAACAGCTGTGATATTAGATATAATTGTCCCAGATAACGTGATATAGGAAATACAATGCAAAGATGTCTTTGAACTGTTTGCTGGATCGGTGATACAACGGCGTTACTATTTTTGTGATAAAAAAAAACTAGGTAGAATTCTTTGTTTATATAACGTAGGGCACGTAAAATATTTACAGTTTGCGGTCTAAAAAAAAATTAATAAATTGAAATTGTATAATATTACATATAAGGTTTTTTCTGGAATTTGGTCGGAAAATATTCCGCGTTTCATTTTTGCATAATTATAATTAGATTGCAACGAGCTATGTACTCACGTGTACCATCGAATAAAAATTGTGACTAATTAGTAATTAGTATTTAATTTATATATGCAACTCTGATAATAATTAGTGCCGCTCAAAAATAGCTACATGAACTTCAATGAATGAGGGGTGAACGACTTGATGCAGTACCCTTCTCTTCCCTGCATAACCTCAGTGGCATAACTAGAAGTAGCGGGGCCCCAACGTGTGCTGGGTTGCAGAAAAGATTGTCAAAAAATCTGATTTAACAACGACATTAGATAGTGAACATACATGTTTCTCCATATGAAAAGCATAGTAGAATTTTAAATCGATCCTGCTCAAAAATAATTGATTGACTAAAACGATATTTTTTCTTAAACTGGTGTGTATAGGTACATTTATTTAGCATCGTTTTTTGTATTATGTAGCATCTTCATCAGGCGTTATGTGCAGTCGCAAACATTGAGTCAGGCGTCATGACGAGCTATTTCAATTTTATATTATTATGCAGACGAGCTATTTTCGTATAGAAGGATATGGTGTTATAAAATAAAATGTTTTATCATTTTCACATCCTGCTAGACAGTGTATAGTTTATACTTTATACTATACAACGACCTTTTTAGAATAGCAGCGGTAGGCGAAATGTGTAGTATTTGGATCCATTTATCTTAAAAATAAGGATAGAATAGGTATCCTTCTCAATTTGTTTATGTTTTCATGTTGCACTCATTAATTTTCTGTTTTCAATACTATCATACAATGTTTTCTTTAATAAGATTGTCATCATCCAAATCATTCCGAACCCTGCAAGGGTCTGTATAATTATCTTATAATGTCCGACTGGGTTTACCTTTTAGAAGCTAACCAGATGGCAACTGTAATAAGTAACATCTACCTGACCACAAAAAGTCCAGAGGCGAAAAAACAGAAACGGGGTTTCGACCAAAGCAGATAATTCTTCAACATTTTTGATTTTGTACTGAACCAAATACTATTCTCATAAAAATGAAATAAAAAAAACACCAATTTTTCTGATAATATTTTAGATCAGAATATGAAATCATATTAAAATGTTGTGCTTAAATAAAATTTAAAAACAAAACTGTTTTAACACATTCTAATATAGAAAATCCATGTAAAAAATGTTTCCTCTTTTGAGTCGATCCGACTTCATTTGAACGAGCTATAAGCGGCAATCACCGTTTTTTTTTTATTTGCTCCACTCTGGGATCAAAATTGAAATATCCGTTTTGTTCTTTTGGAAAGGGAATCGAACAAAAAATGTTAAGACGTTTGAGCTACACGCATTATATAAAAAACGAACGCTAAAAGGCAACCAGATGCTACTTTTTGTATCGAAAGTGCGCCGAAGAGAGTGTACGATCTTACGCTGTCGCGGTAGCTGAAAACGCCTTAATCGAAAAACCGTGCGACAAAAATTAGATCGTGTGATTGTCCCTTACAGATCAACAGCCAAAGTAATCGTATATAGGCGCTTCCAGTTACGCTTCGGTCGCACCTAAAAAAAAAACCGCACGGCAAGAAAACGCTCTGTATAGACAGCAAATATTTGTCCACTCTTAAAGTCATCTCTGTGTCCGAGAGTGCTGACCACTGACCGTATTCTTGCACATGCTGAGTACCAGCCAGCCACTGTACCTATTGCAACTGTACCTATAGATAGACAGAGAGCATTTCTTGTTGCTCTCTTAAGCAGCCTTTACCTGTCAGACCACGTTAGAAGATAAACGGTTCTAGCTCAGACTATATAAGTATAGAATGACTTCTTATGGCAAGGACCGGATTACCTTGAAAATATCAATCGTCTATAATATGCACATTGACGATACCGATTTGTCGGATCGTCTTGATACTCTGATTGGTGGGTGGTTGATAGCGGTCTGTTAGAAAACGATCACGTTTATAAATAATAGGTTCGAACTGCCGACGTTAATGATACCGTACAAAACAAGACAACCATAAATAGTATAGGAGAGCTATCAAACATTTTTGGGTAGGTATTTGAGGTAGCGTGAAAATGTGTGTAACACTTCTTTTGTTATGTCTGAACTATAGTGGTGTGCCGGATCGTTAAAAATGTATATCCGCGGATACGGATTTGAATACGGATTTTTGGTTTCAAGATCCGCGGATACGGATACGGATCTTAACTTTCTTAGACGATAAATATTGCACATCGACCTTTGGAAAGAGACTGTCTGTTATGGGAAAAAGTTATTGACCTCTTTAAGAGTTAACTCTCATAACAGATTGTCTCTTTCCAAAGATCGATGTGCAATATCTCATTATAAAGATAGTTGATTTGGTACCTTTGAGTTATGTACTATTAGTATTGTACTCACTACGATAAATGTTTGTAATATAAAGGTGCCAAATACGATTTAAAAAAATAAAAAATAATCTGAATGGAATTTAACAGGTTTTCATTATTACCTAATCACCTATATATATAAAATTTCATCTATGAATTGAAAATTAATAAGGTAAAAGATCCGCCAAAAACTAACGGATACGGATCTTTCTTCTCCCTCGGATATCCACGGATACGGATATCCGGCACATCACTAGTCTGAACACAAAATCGACCACCTGGCTGAAAGGTAGTGAGGCCTAGCCAAGCCATGAATTTTTAACTTCGCGAAATTTTAATTTTAAGTGAAAAAAAGGTCCTTGATTTTGAATTTTTTATGCCGTCAAATTTAGTATTTGATAAAACAAAAAATAAATAATCCAGACCATTTAGTCGGGTCTAAATGTCTGCCTGGCGGTAACAAAACAATGTTATACGTGAGTGCGAGTAAGACGTTACGGATAGGTTGAAGTGTGTGAGAGAGCGTATAACGCATCGCAGCACACTTCAACCCAGGCCATATATACGCTCTCTCTCTCTCTTACACTTCAACCTACCCGTAGCGTTTTATCTTCTTATGCGCTTTAATCGGATTACTGCAGGGAATTAAAAAAAGATATTTTCTGACACTAGTGCACGTCTGTAACTCCAACTCAAATTATTTACGGAGCTGTGTCAACAAAGATATAAACTCCAAAGAAAAAATTGCTATTCAAATTACAACTGTTTTTACCTACGAAAATAATGTAATACTATTTTAATTTAAGGTAGTACGAGCACCAAGGCAATTTTAAATAAAAGGCTTGATTTTTTTTATATGAAGTTGGACTAAGTCTAAACCAATTCTGAAAATTTTAGGGGGGGGTGCCCGATTATTTAAACAAGTAAATGACTTCAAAAGTAGGCATATTTAACATTGGCTTGATGATAAAACGGTAGATGGATCATATGTTTTCATTGATTTCTCCAAAACTAATCGGTGAAAATTAAACAAAAAACTATTTAAATCAAAGTTAAAACCTTCGTTGTGCTCGACTAATTAACGAGATATTTAATTAAAAAGATTGAATATCTTTTTAGTTAGTCGGGCACAACGGGTTTTTTTTTGAGATTAGTTTTGGAGAAATCAATGAAAACATATCATCCATCTAGCGAAATATAAAAAAAATCAAGCCTTTTATTTAAAATTGCCTTAGTACTCGTACTACCTTAAAGAGAAAATACTTGATGTGATTTACTTTAGATTATAAATCTTGGAAATTCTGTGTATACAACGCAAAGTAAAAGTACATGTTTATAATTACTAACAAAACGTTTTCAAGTATACAGCTTTATCACAATCATTATGTAAATAAGTTGACTTCCTCCGGTAGTTGGATAGTACATGTAAACGCCTACGTCGTGGTTATCGTCGCAAGGATTACACGTAATTATATGTGCCATTGTCATTACCATTTTGTTTACCATGTCTGTGACCGCGCGTACGTCTGCTTGGTTAATTAACCACCACAGCAATTCGTCGTTAAAACTATTAATATTTCACAAATGATTCATACAATTTAATGAAATAATTGCATGACCACAAAGAAGTCTTTGATAAATGGACCGGTGTAGTAATGAATTACAAAATGTGAAGTCTGAGATGGAACATCATTATATGTCCCGGCCGCACGCGAGATTAAAGTTACGTTTACAATAGCGTTTTTACTTCAACGTTCCGTCAGGAAATAGTATGGTGATAGTAGAGTTACCATGCTTTAGAACTTTTTCTTGGACAATATCTAACACTACGAAATGCGGGCGTATATACGGCATTGTCCAGAATTTCCGTAAATGTGATGGAACAAAAAATAACAAACACTTCAGTAAAAACATTTATTAAAAGAATTACAACAGTTAATTAACAATTAATCATTAGGACCTTGTATTTTTCATAGTTTCCGATTCTGCTCAAGATTTCTGCTTGTATAACTGTTTTATTTGAATATATCAACCAACAAGGTGTGAAATCAGAATCTTACCATAGGCGCCGATGAATTTAGCTGGTACCAGATTTTCTTCTTTGCTCGAATTTATATTAACTCGTTACTCACTCGCTTCGTTAATTAATTCGATTTTATAATTAATACAAACAAAAAGAAAAACGAAAAGACAATCGTTCCTTCTTTATAAAATTAGTAGACTTAAATAGTATTATTTATAGTGAATTGAATTCGAGATGAATATTTACACTAAAATTACACATCTTAATCTGTTTAAAATGCGAACTTAACGTGTTAGGTATAATTATCACGTTTCGGTGGGTAAGCATAACGTAATATTTTGTAAGTAGGCTAAATTACTTTAATTCAGATTACACGGGAGCTCCGCCAATTCTTTGTATAGTCAACACAGTAGCAGAATATTATACACAAGCATGTATTTAATGTACTTCGAAAGATATTAGCACATAGCTATTACTGGTTTCAAATCTTCTTGGTTTCCGGGTTTGTAGACCGTGGGCCGTTGGTATTTCTACTTAATGTTTCGCCTAAAACTGCGGTAGACTTTATCAAACGGCAGCGGGCGAAGTACCAACGAACCATGGCATACAAACCCTGGAACCAAAGATTTGGAACAAAACCGGCCATGAAAGCCCACACACTTGGATATTACTGGTTTTTATTGCATAAGTTAATTGTTGTAATGGGTTAAAACGGCTAAATGTGACATTAAACAAGCCAACGATTTTTGACCAATGCAGGAGCCGTAATACTATTAGGCACGTTGTATATATGTATGGTATTTTTTGCACGTACCTTCTAAAAAATTTATTAAATTTATTAACAAACGTCGCTTCTAATAATAGGCTATAAAAAAACAACTGCCAAACAGTCATATGCTATGGAAATAGTATTGCGCGATCAGTTTTGTTTTTCTGTATCGCACTAGTGCGTAATACGTCATTACATGCCAGTAAGGCAGCTATTTTATGGAGTGTAACGCAAAAACTATTAAACTACTCCCTGTGGAACTAACCTGGTATAATTTTTAATTTATTCCATATTACGTATTCTAATTATTCTATTCTATAAAATACACTCAAATTATTTATCTCGAATGTTACCTCAAAATGTTACTCTAGAAGTCGGGGTATCGCTTTTTCTCATTTCGAATTTTGTGATTGTATCTATTTACAATAATAATTACCGGTAAACTATTCGGCGACGCATCTGGAAAATTTCAGCAGCCTCTTGAAACATCCAAGTAGCCTTTTTCAGCACCGAAATTCCCGTAATTTTTGTGGTGGTTTGAAGTATTTATTGTGGATTCCGTTAGCCCAACTTTTCATCAAATTTACGGCGAATCAATTTTTCTGTCGCCTATAAACACATTACTATAAATATTTTCATACTTAAGTTTTAATAAGAAAAAAATATACTTACTTTGTGATGAACAAATTCACGAATATTTAATTTATTCATATAGCTGTCATGTAAAATAAACACCACTTTAATTAAATTCACACAAAACTTACGGTATATAGTAAATGAATAAATACATATTATTATTATAATGTGTAAATAGACTTTTCACTAAAATTCTTTAGTAAAAAAGTAAAATTCAAAGTCAATCATGAAATTCAAACGTTAAAAACTTAAGTGTAACATGCTGACCCTGCGCCCCTAGGGTTTGGCGACTGGTGCTGTTTCTGCCGCTTCAAATGCGAACGAACACGAGCACAAGCCGCTGCCCCCCGAGGGAGAAACAATAACCAACACCACAAACACCGGGATCAAATCATATTGGGCGGAGAACTGGGAGGTCTATAAACGATCTACATTACTTTTCTCTTAGAAAACAAAATAATACTGTCAAAGGTACGATTTCAACGATATACGAACAAGAACTATGGTTTAAAATTCAACTGAATTTAAAATTACGTTTATCATTACTATAGCAAAAATAATTTAAAGTATAAAAGTAGCAAGTCAAAATTATTCAATTAAAAAATGCTGATTGAATACTAACTTAAAAAATATAACTTGAACGAAATTTTAAGTAAATCTGAAGTAAAAAAAAGTGAGTTTATGTTTCACGGAGGAACTTAAGAAAGAATGCATCAACGATGAATAGTTTTCAGCTGAGCAGATTTGTTCTGCGGTCGTTGGACGTCTTTTCAGTACTTTTTTCTGTAAAATCAGAGCTTTAAACTTTCAACTAGGTAGCTGCTTATTTAGCGAGACGCAATAAAGTAATAATTTGTCATTTAAAAAATACCATCTGGCCCACAATGGATTTTGTACACGTAATTACGCTTTGAACATTTCATATAAATTATGAAAACGTGTAAAGAAAATTAATTTAACTTTAATTAAATTTGGAAAAAACATTGTTAAGAAAGTACTATTAGATACTTACTTAGGTATAAACAAAAACTGACAACAGAAAAGTACCGAAAAGCAACGTCTTTCAGCTGAAAAGAGACATACATATATTCACCAGAGCGAAATGACAAGTCAGACCATTTGTCTGTGACAAGCCTAAATCCACAAAATCCTACACGGATCTCGCCCCCCACTAAAACAACCATCGCCCTTCACAACGGGCGTCGGCCCTCGCTCTGGTCTCAACAGCTGTGCATTTATTGATAAGACTACGGACTTACAGCTGCTGCGACAGGGCGTAAGTCCGCTGATCGAACGAGGTTGTGGGACAACTTTTTTCGTAAGGTTACTAGAGCGTTACGAAACCAGTCGCCCCGAGGGTCTAGTACCCTAGGTGCGGTCCAACGCGGATGTCCTGTTCGGGAATGGACCGCGGGATGCGCAGCTAGCTAAAAAACAACGAAATTCGGTGCCAGATGTTTTCGCAACATCGTATGCGAAAACAGACAGCACGCTGTACACTAGACAGTCTAATAACAAATTATACCATTAGTGTTATGTGTGTCGCTAAACTCGCGATATGCAGAAGTCCACTGGGGAAATTCAACCACCTTTACGCTCCTAGCTCGATGGAGGCTAGATCTTAACTCAAGAAAAGCACAGCGACCTTCACTTATAGAAAACACAACCGATTTTCACTCTGAAAAACACAGCACTTCGATTTTCACAATAGAAAACACGACAAGTGCGATTTTCACTACGGAAAACACAGCATTTCGATTTTCACAATAGAAAACACGACAAGTGCGATTTTCACTACGGAAAACACAGCACTTCGATTTTCACAATAGAAAACACGACAAGTGCGATTTTCACTACGGAAAACACAGCACTTCGATTTTCACAAACGAAAGCACGACAACTGCGATTTACACTACGGAAAACACAGCACTTCGATTTTCACAAACGAAAGCACGACAAGTGCGATTTTCACTATAGAAAACACAGTTAACTCGATTTTCACGGGCACAAGGTACAATTATTGACTTTCGTTTTGAAGCTAAGGCAGTCTCGACCGAGCCAAGACCTAACATTTTGGGGGCGGACATCATAGCAGGTGGTCTCCTGACCGCGGAGTCCTGTCCGACCTACACGCGTGAGGACTAAGTTGGCCGACCGGCGCCCTAGAGCTACCATAACATCTAACGTCCCCTAACGGAACCTCTGTGAAAAGAAACCCTAAAACACAGCAGTGCAAAGCAATCACAGATGTACATTGATGTCTACAAGTTATAGTTAAACTGCTGCAATAATCCTGACGCTAACGATAAACAATTAGTGTTATGTATTGTGGCTACTTGCATCAATGACAATATTAGCTAATTATAAGTAATTTAAATATTTAATACGTTCGATCTATTCTTCAGTGGAGTTAAGTCTACAAAAAAAAATGAATAATAATTTTTCAAAAAAAGTATTAATTTTTTATATCGCAAATTGAAGCAAGTATTCACTAATGTGTAGTGAAGTCGCCTACTTTGTGTCTCATTTTCTTAAATGGGACACAAAACAGGAAACGTGAAAACGTAAATAACAATAATTAAATGGATCCCACAACGCTCCTTAGGGAAAGAATATTTACGTTTCCAAAATAAGAAACGTTGTGTTTTACATTTAAAAAAATATGCAAATATAATAGAGAAAAAATTGGGGGAACTAATTTCACCTAACAAAAACAATTACGACGCGATCGCGAAAGTGTGATCCCGATTCAAATATTAAAAGTGATAACTGATAATTAAGTTTTATTTTTCTTTAACTTTCAATCTGTAATATTGATTTTCTTGTTTTGAAAATATAAAACTTCTGCCAGTGATCACTTCTTCTGTCACGTGAGCTTCTAATAATATTATGGATACCCAAAACCCCTAACCAAGCCAACTTTTAGAGTGCATTTCAATAAAAGAGGAGGAGTGTTGTTGGCTCGAGCTCATTGTAACAGGATAAATAAAAACTTTTCACTCACCAACGTCCTGAAGTAGTATCGTCGGCACCTATAACAAAGAAACAAAACCTTATTAGTATTCAATTAGTAATCATTCAATTATTAACGACTAGAAAACTAAAAATTAATCTACTTCAAACTAGGTATTATAAATGGTAATGTATCTAACGAATGCATTACTCAAGATAGCAATAAGATAAGAACTATTTTTTATTTTTTTTATTTTTTATTTTAGATACATAATTTTTTGTAGTAGGACAATATTATTATGAACGATGAATTAAAAAAACGATAAACTGCGTTTCAAAAGTGCAATTTTGAATTTGTTTGAAAAATGTAAAGGCATTTCTTATCAATCAACAAATTATTGATAATAGCATCAATAATTATTGTGCATATAATTTATTTTACTAAAAAAATGTGTGGATGAATACAATGGGATGAATACTATGGCTATGATATATCCCTTGCAAGCTCATCAACGCCTGGTAAAAGAAAAGCAAAACAGGTTAAAAATATGTAAAAAAAAATAGTAATACATACCAAGTTGAGACGAATGATGATGAATCTCTGTAAGGCCATGCAGCTAATTCCTGATTCGACCGCTCTTGAAGTAGAGCTTGAAAGTTGAACACTGACACTGTTATTTTATAAATTTACACTTTGCACAGTACACTGTTTTATTTTATTATATTAATTTATACGCTGTTCTGTGTTCAAAAAACTTAACTCGTCACCAATTAGTTATCTGTTTGAAAATAGATCAAAAAAACTTTTAATCTTAATTCGAAATTATAGACAAAGAATTAATAATATCCGAAATTGGTGTTTAAATAAGTATGATTTCGTGAATACTGTGTACTGGGTTCTGAAAATAGATGAGTGTGAGGTGTCGACTTCCGAACTTAGAAGTTAATTATAAGCAGATACAGCCTCATAAAAAATTCAAAATACCGTCTATAGAAAAAGAATTAATAATATCCAAAATTGGTGTTTAGATTAGTATGATTTCGCAAATCCTGTGTACTGGATTGTGAAAATAGATGAGTGTGAGGTGTCGACTTCCGAACTTAGAAGCAGATACAGCCTGATAAAAATACCGTCTCTGTGATATTGCACTATTTCGTGAAATCCTGGACGAAATGCAGCGCATTGCCCATCCATGTTTAGTGTGTGTTGACGGACCCATGATAGACTTAAGAATACGAAGAAAATTACTCATCCATCTGATTCTGAAACAGAAAAAAAATCGGTCAACTGCGTGTCATATTAAACACACAACCAAAATTTTTCACCTGCGGTAGCAACAAATTCGCATATTATGATTTTTTATACCTTAGAATGTTAAATATTAATTTATTCACTAAAAAATGTTATCCTTGATTTCTTTCACTTAAATAACCTTTTAAAATCGGATGTTTAAAAATTGTAATAATTTTTAAAAAAATGCTTAACAATCCATAAACAGACACAATTTTGAGGTTATAAAAACGCTAATTATATGAAAACAATATCGCCAACAACTCACCGTATTTATATTTGAACAGAATGTATGTAAATTAATAAATTGTAACACATAACGTCTTTGTGCGAAAAGAAGTCAACAAGCCAAAGGCGTTTCCAAAATTGTACAGCAATTTGACCAAAAGCTATACCGCGCAATGTGTGATGAATACGCATACACACCTGTTAGCCTAAAATCTTTAAAGATTTCCGCAAATAAAATTTTCAATATCCGAACAAAATGTATTCAACAACGTTATAAGGGGCTCAAAATCACTAATTATATACATTTCTAACAAGAAAAACAATTTAAAACCATTAAAAAATCAATATTCGTTTGCAAGTTATGTGACTTACCCCATCATCCAATATGCACATATTCAACGTAAGGTACAAATCACTATTTTTTCAGATCCCGCATAAAAATTATGTCAAAATGACCACACTGGCTTTCACTTTAAGATTACATATAATTTTGACCTGTACACAAAAATTTCAAGTCGAAAAACTTTTTTTCTTGAGAGCAACGGACAAGAGACAAATGAGATTGGCATTGATAATAGAACTAAAACAAAACACTAACGGCGCGTCAGTAAAGACAATTGTAATTGGCTGAAGGATAGGCGCTAATTTTAAATTATTATTTTGGGTTCACGTGATGTTCACAACATTTAATTTTTTATTTTTGGGTAATTTATTTGAATGTATATATTTCTTCATGCTCATACAATAATAAATTTGAAATAAATCGTATATTAATGCCTGAACTATTTCAAATATTGGTAATTTACTTAAGTACATTTAGAAATAAAAATTGAGAATCGCAGACTATTAGATTTTACTAAATCCTTTTGCTTTGCACGTTTTACTAGTCAAAAATACAATACTTATTGAAACAAGAATTTGCAAGCAAGATCAATATAATAGGCAGGGCCGTAACTAGGCAGGGGCAATAGGGGCACTTGCCCAGGGCCCAGAGCCCAGGGGGGCCCCGGAGGGGCCCAAGAAGACCCCGATAAAATATTATCTCAATTATTTTCATTTGTATTTTAATGAATATTACAAATCACATATATAAGTAACACCACTGGTGGCTCAGATAGACGGGGCCCAAAAAGGCCAGAATATGCTATTAGAATTTTTATTGAAAAAAAACATATTTATTTAATTCTCAATACTTTGGCCCGGTATTATAAAACAAGATTAAAACTTAATCTTGGATTAAACTAACTTAACTGTCATCGGTGTCATCTGCTTCATCGGTATTTTCTATTTCAAGCGTGTCATCCATTGAAACAGACAATGAATTTGATGAACAACCAGAAATATTCCCTAGAATTTTTCGTTTTGTGTTTATTTATTAAGTGATGTACCTACTAAACTTTAAAAATGTGAAAGAACAGGAACTATAACCATGCTAAGTTTTTTGTCAATTTTTTTTTATTGAGAGGGGCCCAATTTGAAGGTCTTGCCCAGGGCCCACAAAATCCACGTTACGGCCCTGATAATAGGTATAGATAATTGCGTAATGTAGGTATAAATTAAGTGTTGTACAGTGGCGTGCTCCAACAATATTTTAAGGTTATTAACTACCTTAATTCTTCGGTAATTTATTACGCATTAATACTATACCATTTTATCGACAAGATTTGCAAGTTACAACTGCGTTTTTTTCTCATTAAGTTTTCACAAGACGTAAATATCACTTTATACAGTGATCTATAATTTTGGACACAGGCGGATTTCCCTATAGGCCAAGTAGGCCCGGGCCTAGGGCGGCAAAATTTAGTGAGATTTTTTTTCAAGTACTTTTTAAGATCCAATGGCACCCAGCTACAACAAAAGAAAAAAGATTTTTTTGTTGTGGAAATGTAAGGATCTTTTTTTTGCTCTCCTATTTTGTGCTGACGCACGATAAAATTTGTCATTTTTTTTGCTCTTCAATTGTGCACACGACAAAATTTTTTAAGCTAGGCTGTTAAAAAAAAGGCCATTTGCAGGGAGTAGGGAGGGCGGCAATCTTCCGTAGGCTTAGGGCAGCCAAGGTATCAAATCCGCCCCTGATTTTGGATGCTCTGTTATCAGAGAAGCGTGACTCCTCCAGTTCCCAAGCTCTAATCCGAGAACTGATGAAAGTGTCAAATATTCATTTAATTATTAAACAAGATTTTCTTCACTCTTTGCTCCCTCGAAATGTTATTTTTTACTAGACGCAAATAATCATGGCAGTTTATTACAAACCCGTCTTGTTTTTCCTCCGAGTCCACGTAGATCTTACAAACTTCATCGCGTATGTAATCTTGGATTCTTGTAACCCGCATACGGCTCGACGTAATGTAAGTTTGTATGTGTGTTTACTACTTCTTTTGTGTGAGGGAATCTCGTATGACCACTCGTGGTCCGGACTCCGGAGCTCAGCTGAGTATTTTGACCTCTTTTACGCGCGACCAAATGCATCTCAAGAGATGAACGCGAGAGAGTACTACACAACCGTTTTAATGTTGTAACGAAGCAGAATTCGGTGCATTGTGTTTATATATGAACTTTATTGTTTTAAAAACAAGAAAAATATACTTCTTTCGAGTTTCACTGCATGCAGTCCCCAACTATGTAAAAGAAAACTCATTCACAATCTAGAAAACTTCTTTTCAATCTAGTGAAATTTTTAGAACAGAAAGTAATGGAATAATACAACGCTAAACAAAAGTATTTTTTTTTAATGTTAGTGGCGTGTAATTTTTCCTCTTTACTAGCGTTTGCATGTGGCTTCACTCGCGTGAACGCATATTTATTGACAAAATTTTGGAATTTGAACTTGATTTACCAATGTCTCTAACTGAGTAACTAAATGACACAGCTAATTAAATTGTAACATAAAACCCGTCAACGCGTTTACTATTGTTCTTTTCAAGCTATCTTAATTATTTATTCTTAACAAATATCAACAGTTTGTTACTGCTTTTTTACGGTAAAATTATCACATTTAGGATCAGAGTTAAAAAAAGATATTCTAATGTTCCAAGATCTTGACTAAATTATTTTTCATACCACCAACTTTCAAGCTTATCTAGACCTAATACTAATTCATAACATGTGCTATTATTTTTTAATAAAAAAATATAAGTGATACTTTCACAATTTCCCAGATTAGAACGGAAGAAATGGAGATTTGTAATAGACAAGCCATGGAACCTCGTTCGAACTTGAATTGTATTATTAGCTAAAAAGTCTTCTAAATGTCCCAGTTAACGATTCTACCCAATTTTGAAGTTGATAAACTTACTTTCTACTTTCTAAATCAAGAAGTCGGGGGTCCACGAGAATTCTTTTATCGGAACCTCCCGACGTCTTAATTCGTCCCTGCAAACCCGAATTATTTTTATGCAGAATCCAAAACTAACAGTTTGTAATAATTTTGTTTCAGAATGTGGTGGACGATAACGGGTAACTTTGGAAATATCTTGCCAATCGACTGGTCGAAATCATATGCCAGAAAACTCCAGCTTGAAGCAATGCATTTAAGTGATTCCAAGGTAATTGAACTTATTTTTTTTAATGTATCGCGTCCTGACTAATGATATGGTAATGTATTCATGTTAAGAAGTTGATGTTTCGTATTTTGTAATATCTTCGCTGTCAATCATAGTCATTTTTTATGAACCTTAACGGACATACCACACTGCGTTTATGTACTAATTTTAATGAATTATGTAAGTGTCGTCAAAAAGCAATTATAGATGGTCATATACGAGGTCGGGTCAAGTAATGCTATTCCTAAATCTATATAAGCGAAATACTATTCACTAAAACATCACGAGATCTCCAAAACTATACGCCCGATTAACTTGAAATTTGGCATAGTTACCCCTTTCTCGACGTAGACACCCACTAAGAACGGATTTTATGCAAATTCTATCCAAATCGCATTTTTCACCTACCATATAACATATAACAATGGGTGTAGATGGGAAGATGAATATAATATTTCCAGAGAAAGAGAGGGAATGTAAAGAGAGATTATATTGTATTAATAAATCTTACAGTTTTGCGCCCGGATGAAGCCGGGACAGGCCGCTAGTAATATACCAATGTGAAAATCTGTATGTATATTTTTTACTTATAGATTCGACGTCTCAACCGCACAATTCAATTACAATCCGGTTTAAAATATGGGTTATTTTTATCCCGGTCGATTTAATAGTTCCCGAGGGATCTGTGGCAATTAATCACGCGTAAAAGAGTCAACCAATTTGAATGAAACGTTACATGCATCAATTTTATTTCTGAAACGCTTTGAAAGTCGTGTTAAACAATTTTTTTTCCAACCATTTTCAGTACTTAATATTTTATGCAATAAGCTTTTTAAATGTGTTAACTAATTTAAATTCAGCATTAACTTGTTCTTAATATTCATAAAAAAAGTCGTAAAAATAAATGACTTTTGCGTTAAGTATATTTTAAATGTGTGTATAATCAACAGAACTAGCTCATCGCTCATCTCGTAAAAAAATACTTTTTTGTTTTTTATATCTGTACAACGTTCACTTACCGCTCTTGTGTCTGTTTTTTGAACTTCCCAAAACCCTACATTTAATCTTCAAAAAATCATATAACATGGCGTTTTGATCGGTCGAAAAAGTATTTTTTTATACCGGATTCTTTTTGAGTGCAAGAAGTCCGCGCGTCTAAAATCATAAGTAGATCGAGTGTAAATTCCCTCAGGGGAAGCAGGAATGCGGTTTACATTCCGATGTTTTTGGGAATTAGCGTTTCCAGTCGGTTTGTGTATGCCGACTAGCGGATTTTCTATTACACACATAAAAGCTGACGAGCTCAGCTGTTTAGAGTTTATAATCTATCAATCTATTGTTAATAATCTCAATCCTTTAAAAAATGGAATTCCTTGTTTTTGTGCTGGACCTATATGGCCATCACACCATGTAGCTTATCTGTATTTAATCGCAGGAATTATGATAGTAAAACCAAATTTATATATTTAAATCTAAGACAACCGTCACTAATAAGTTATTAGATAGCAGTTCTCAATTAATTTCTGATGTAATCCGCAATCGTCCGCGTTTGTTTTTATTGAGTACAAAAAATGTACTGAACTTTGTACACATTTATATCACACATTTAAATATATATAATATAAAGATGAAATGTCGGACATTTTAAATGACTCCTGCACTCGGCGTGATGTCATTTGTGCTCTAATTAATTCCTCTGCACGTTTTTAATGAACATTGTCAACCATGTAATTATTTATTATTATGACAAATTCTTAACAATTTGCAATGGACTAAATGAAGAGTACACCAGGAAACACTAACTTCTTCTACTTATCTTTAATTAATAACTAACCGTTCAATTATCTTTTAGTACTGGTTAAAGAAAAATGAAAGTTCTTTAGTATAAAAGAATAGTTTTTAAAAAGCCTGTCAAGTTTTTGATAGATTACTTTAATCGACTTACGAACAGATTTAAAAAGAAAACTAAGCGTAAGGTCCGGTCCAAAATTGACGATTTTTATCCATTGCGCAGGGTTCATCATCACCCTTTTGTTAGACTTAAGAATTATTAGATGGTGGTTGAAGACGCCACACGAAGACTTCGTCTTCCATTATCAAATACAGTGAAATACTACAAAAGAAATTGCAGTCAATTTTATATGTAATATATATACTTGTTCTTACTTTCAGGATAATTTATCTCCTGATGATGATCTCCTGGATCTGAGCTCTGAAGATGAGGCAGTAGCCAGTGATTTGGATATGCACGCACTTATCCTGGGAGGTCTTCATCAAGATGCTGAGCCCATCAAAACTGCTGACGAAGTCATCCAAGAAATTGACGACATGATGCAGGAAGACACTCCGTCTATGGAGAGATCGCCGGGATCGGAGGGGTCTCTCCTTGATGGAAACGAAACACTGGAAAAGGGCAAAGAAGTTTTGAATTCTCCTTTATATGAAGACAGTAAGTAAAAATATAATCTTGTATCTAAAAGCCTAAAAATGTAAAAAATTCGCATCTACATATATATTCTGTAAGTTTCCGAACTCTTCACTAAGCTTTAGCATTTAATAAATATTGACTTCATATCCTTTTTAGAACCTGGTAATATTGTATGTATCCTTAGCTGTCGCGAATTATTTGACGTAAATGAACAGAGTAGAATCCCACTTATCTGGCGCCAGCCGTTCTGGGACCGCTGAGTACCGTTAATGAAGAATGCTAGAAAAACGCTGGGTTACCGGCCGTGCGAAACTACAGACGGCCGGATTAGAGAGATCCCACTGTAAGAGAGTAGTTTTGAAAGTAATTCGTAAGTTGATGATGCAAATTTTGTTTTCAGAATTACGGAGTCTAAGCCTTTCACAATTAAATGAATTATATTTGGAGCTAGAAGTGCTTATACGAGAATTCTCAGAGACTTTGATATCCGAATTGGCTCTGAGGGATGAGCTGGAATACGAAAAAGAATTGAAGAACACATTCATTTCACTATTATTGGCTGTACAAAACAAACGACGACAGTACCATGTCGAAAAGAAACGAACATCAAAGAGCAATGCAGTAAAACCGCCCAGTGGTCTTGATCCAAAAGTAAGTTGAAAGTCGCCTACAGATCACAGTTCCGCAAACCAACGCTCGCAGCAGCACATGTAGCGCTGGCGTGTGGATCTGGAAGCAATTCAAAAACGTGCTTATTCATACCAAATTTCACATTAGAGTTGGCATTCAATTTCAAAACAAAACTTCCTTTGCTGTGCCTTTGGTTGCGTTGAGTCTTTGATCTGTATGCAGCTTCTTAATTGGAAAATAGCGGAGTCGTAGCTTTCAATTAATGGCGACAAATAATTAAATTAAATTTTTCTTTGCAGTACTTAACGACGGTAATACCCTACCACTTAGATAGTGGTCCGCCAGATAATCAGGCTCTTCAGGTTCTCATTAAAAGTAAGTAAAAATTCTTTTAAAAACCTCTTTTAACGAACATAAAAATTCTAAACTTAATGGCATTTTTCATTTTCAAGAACCTTATCTTGTCAGACATGACACAATCAATAATTATAATATGTATAATTCGAATCTAATATATAAAAATCAATGTTCGTTCGTCTATCGTTTGTCTGTTCGGAACCCATGCGTCCCTATACTTCTGTGAGTTGTGCGCGCAAAAAAAAATGTTTAGTACTTAAGCGTTGGGCTTTAAAGTGGTACCGCACTATTATTGTCGCTACCGAACGGAGCGCAGCCTCGTGAGGCAAGACTGTAATATGCTGAAGCCATTACTGTTATCGGCGCTGAGCAAAGCGCAGCCACATAAGCCGAGGGGTTCACTACTGTGGTCACTGCCGTGTTTCATCTCAATCGCGTGCAAAGACACGGGTAGTACTTAAATAAATATTCACCAACTGAGGGTTCCTATAAATTCTGTCTATTTGATCCGCGGAAAAAGGCCTATTGACAAAATTTAAAGAATGTAGAAATATGGGATTTCATTATGACTTTTAATATTTTCAGTCCTGAAAGCAATCAATGAAGATAGTCCTACAGTTCCAACTCTACTCACAGACTATATTCTTAAAGGTATATATATTTTTGTATTTAATCGTATTTTTTAAGTTCTGTTGATTTAAAATCGGTTTTTATCAAATTCTGGGTTCAAAATAGACCGGTTAATCAGTGCCAGTTCGTACCAACCGCATCGGACACTAAGAGCATTAAAATTTATAAAAAAAAAATATTAAAAACCTTCAAAAGAGTACAATAAAGTTCACACCGATGAGAGGCGTTGCACTATGACAGGAGATATCACTTCGCAACGTCTCGAGAAATTGTTATTTAATTCCAAGCATTATTCGTATTATGATTCGAAGCGATGCTCATGTAAATTGGAAAGCAAGAATGAAATTAATACTTTGCTTTTTATTTTTCAGTTTTATGTCCAACGTAAGAAATTAATGTTATTTATCAAATACCTACAAGCTTGAAGAAAACAAAAGAAGCCAGCATAAATCCATAGAGCTAGTTAATCACCTCTATGGTTTAATCACAATGTAGTGTGTTTGCTGTGTAGCTCTTTTTTTTATGTTTTCAAATGAAGAAAAAATACAAAATTTTTATTCATAGCCATTAAATTATTTATAAACAAATTGTTTTATTTGTAAATTTTCATTGTCATTGTTCCTTTTTGTGATTATTTTTGTACATTTTTTTTTAATGTATTTTGTAGTGTACATTAATGACAAATTATTGCTTTTATCTGAAAGCGACGTATCAGATTTCTAGTCTATGTATTATTATACTGCTATAATTATTATTAAAATATAAAGTAAGTGATTTCGTGTTGTAAGATTAATTCTACTAGACATAATATGCTTAATATTACAGAAATGGTACTCTTTTGGCTGCTAATAATACACTTCCCACGAGTTTTATTTTTACTAGAGAACTTTGTTACATTGACAGCGTTTTTAAAGCTAAAGATAGTAAATGCTATTAAATTATTACTAATTAAAGCTATTTATTACGAAAATAAAGATGAAAAATATGATATGATATGATATGATATTTATTTTGCACTGTGACAAACAATTTGCGTAGTGACGTCATACAAGAAAACTGAATGAAGCTTGATTAGAAGCGCGGTGCTCGACCTACTTAAGGCCGCTGCACACGAGGCTGGTAATTTTAATGTAATATGCTATATTGGTGCTATGGCCATCTAAATAATTGGAGTTAGAAAAAATATTTATTCAAAGAAGCTGAGCAAAGCATTGAGTGAGAGAAATTGTAGATTATAGACGCTAAACAGCTGAGGTCATCGATAAAAAATTAAAAATGAACATGCACTTTTCATATTATTTAATATCGGAATGACAATAAAGATTTGTAGTAGAAGTGATAGTGTAGTTAATATCAGATGGTGCAATCCATTCACGGAAAGCACCATCAATGAGAAAACATCTTTTTTTGTATTTAAGACAGGTTTTAATGCTTATTAAAAAATATTAAATCTATTCTACTTATTATCGAGATATCGGTCTTCCAAACAAAGGACTAGTATGTCAAAAATGTGCTCAATTTTATCTTTTGATAGCTATCAAAACCTTAGAACACTGATATCTCGTGTCTGAAAAAACAGTTCTGTACAAAGCGCAAACTGCTTTCATGAATTAATATTGGATTGTATAGAATGGATAAATAACATTTGAATACTAGCATTAAGTAATTAGTTTTTTTTTTGCGTTGAAATATTTATAAATAGTTTTTACATCCCGAATCTTAATATCTAATTGATAACCGATATAGTTCAATTTTGCAACCAATTTAATTGACAAATCTTTTGTAACTTAATTAAAATCATCAACGGTTGGATCAATATTTAAAATGTTTGTTGAATCGATTGCAAATCTATTGAACTATAATTGGGCACCGATGTTAATCTAATAGAATGATTCGGTATTAATTAAAATGCATCGAATAATTGCAATACTAAATATTAAGAGAAGTACACATCAAACGCTAAAACGCTGTCAGATGTAATATTTATTATAATAATATAGCTGCTGAGCTACAGAAAAAAACTGAAAACGATTATTTTGATGGTGCAATTTCCACGACATAATTCATAATTACTCTATTTCACTACGTTAAATATATCTACCTGCATTTTCCACACAAAATCATGTATTAATACAATTATTTAATTAGACACAATAAGTTATTGTTCATTGTTATAGTGTGAATTACCTAGAATATGAGCATTTATAAAACAAAATATTCAGTGTTTTCAACTATTTCCAACTTATTGTTGTAACATTGGCTCTTGAATATTTATTCTAATCAATTGAAAGTATAGTTGCAACGAATAATGTATTCGGCAACATACCGAACACGCTTTATAAAGGAGTTTCGGCGAATATTAATATTCGTTGTGACTCTAATTGAAAGCTACTAGAACTCATTTTCAAATTCAGGTATAAAAAATAGCATTTAGAAAAGAGCCAGACTTCATTCAAAGGCAAGTCTTAATTTATCACTAAATCACGGACTCTTTAATCTTGGGATTACGCGAGTAAATTCACGATGTCGTCACAAAATGCCAGTGAAACAATAAAATTGAAATGTTTTCAGTCTTTTTTTTTATTTAAATAGTTTTTCCTTAGATAATAATGTACTGACAAAGCTGAATAAACACAAAAAAAATATATCCCTACGAAAGTCCGCGGTTTATGGATTACAATCTGTTTGTTAAAGACCAGATTTAATATTTGAAAAGAATTTTAAATTCCGCCCTCCGAAAAAGTAACAATAATTTTAGGAAATACTAGTTGCAATATAATTACCGAAATAAATTTGATCTAGTCTTCGATGCAAAGCAAACGAAACAGAATTATTTAAGGAGATTGATAAAGGCATAATTTATTTAAATTTAAATATAATTAATACGTTTGACACTGTTTTATTTTAAAGCTGTGTAAAAGTTTAAAAAAAAAACATTAATTGTATCTACCAAGTCTATAAAATCATTTACCGAACAACGTCTCATGGTTATGACCGGTTACTAATCACTGTAATTGTAACACTAAAGATCTGTTTGCATCAGCAAAATTGAGTGTAAAAAAAGTAAAATTTGGTTGAATTCAGTCGAGGATTGTAAAATTAAATTTTGGTAACATGGACTACATCAAAATATCTTTGTACAAGTTCAGTTTAAACAATTAGTAAGTTGTACCAAAGAAACTTGATCAGTTTTGAAACTTTAAAATATTTTTTCTTGTTGTTATTTTAATATTGAGTTGTCGAGCGTCTTAATTGATTATTAGACATGATTGCTTTTGAATTATTCAGTAAACAATTTTTTTTAAGAAATAAAAACGGATGATTAAAAGGTTTTTTTGTCAAGTGACGAAAAATGTTAATAATATAAATTACCGATATAGGTACAATATTAAACGGTTTTTAAAATTCTATGCATATTCTTGCCATATCCTTTTTTTAATGACGATATATGAACATTGAAAGCAAATTGAGTGATGAATATATTTTTTGAATGTATAAAATATGAATGTAAACAGGGACTGTATGCAATCTTCACTATTTATAAAAATAAAATATGCTTCCTGTATAAAAGGTTTTTTCTGTCATTGCCTAGAATCGAAATTTCCAATTTCAACAATAAGCTCTGAATAAAAAAAATAGATTTAGAAAGGAAAAAAAACAAACACAGTAAATAAAGTTGCCTCTGTGGAGTTATACCTTTCGATTTTCCATTATATAAAACGTTGTTTCCATTAAATTTCACCTTTTTCACTTAATTTCACTAAGTATTTTCCTTGTAATTTGTTTATACAGAAAACCAACCGAGCAGAGCACGTCATTTCATTTTGAATGCAACTGTGTTGTCTCTACATCCATGGTTGCGTCAAAAAATACTCCCGCCAATCAGTTGTCCTCCTTGATTAGCATTGACAAGTGGCGGCATCATTGCAAAAAAGTGACATTAAGATAAGCGGCGAAATCCATCAAAGTGTCTCCCTTACGACGTCTCTTTAACCATTTTTCACATATAAGGAGAAAATGGCGTAGTTAATAAAGTGTTTGTAATACAGTTTAATTATTTTAATTCTGTGTTAATTTTTAATTGTGTTATTTTTATCAACGTATTATTTAAACAGTGCTAAATAGTCAGAAAATGTTTTAAAGGTCATGGTAGATTTAGACAGTTCAATGGTGTTGTATGGAGAGGTAATTATATTTTTAATACTACCTATCGCATTTAATAAAAATGCTTGTTTTATTTGACATGCGTAGGCTAATTTTCTGAAATTATAATATGAAGGCAAAAAAGTAATTCGATTTATTTGATATATGGGTTAATAGGTTAGAAATTCTGAAGGCGGCCATTACTATAAATCACTGACAGTTCAATTGGCGCGGAAACCAAAAGCCATCCAGTCTTATAGCAATGACATTTGAATCTATTACGGAAGATTATTAATTTCTTTGTATTTTGCATTTTTTCCAGTGCGATTCTGATCGCTTAGTGCCTTTGGATTCAGTGTCAACGGACAACATGAGATGTTCTATGCAAGAAATAATTCCTGGAGTATATCTAGGACCAGCCTATGCAGCTTCCAAAGCTTGTTTTGACACTCTATTACAACATGGGATCACGCACATCGTATGTGTCAGACACGCAGAAGAGTCACAATATATCCGTCCTTATTTTTTGGATACGTTCAAATATTTAATTATAGATCTTGCCGATTCCATTTATGAAAGCATAATTCCACATTTTTCTAAAGTACGTAAATTTCTTGAAGAGTGTAGATCAGAAGGTGGCAAAGTTCTAATTCATGGAAATACAGGAATATCACGCAGTGCTTCCCTTGTACTCGCTTTCGTCATGGAAGAATATAGCCTCACCTACAGGTATGTACTCTTTAATTTTACATAAAAGTATTCTAAGAAGTAAGGCGTCTTGCATAATAATAAAGGCTAATGAAACATCAGGCTACAGCTGCGGTTATTGAATTTCAGAGAAGCATTTCAATACGTTCGAGAACGTCGGTTTTGCATTAGTCCGAATGCGGGTTTCATAGCGCAGTTACAAGAATTTGAACCAATACTGCGTGCGCGCCGAACATCACAATTGGGCCAGTGCTCCACAGGTAACAGGACCAATAAAAGAAGACGTGATCAAGATGAGGACAGTATAGATCTATGTATACCGCACCCTCCACCCCCCAGTCCAGTCAGTAGTTCCACAGAATCGATGGATTGCTGTACATAGCTTTATTATCTTACTCCCGGTGTATAGTGTATATATTCATTGTTTTGTAATTTATTAAGAAGAGATCTCACCTGTTAGCATAACTTAAATTCAAGGCGCCAGATAAAGTTTCTGGACGACTTTTCCAGCGTATAATGCAAAAAATAGTAAATTTTGTAAATAAAGGAACCTATCGTAGGATCATATAGTTTCTGGTCGTGAAATTCGAAGCGCCAAAGCAGTTTCGACCGTAATTTATAATTTTAATAACAAAGTTGTACTGGATGTGGAAAATAAATAAAAATATAGAATGCGAGGTCATAATATGAATAGTTTTTCCTGTAATTCAATTTCTTGTCGCGAAGCCTACAAAATACAGCTTGTAAGGCGTTGCTGTCGAGTATTTCTCTAGGGTCTACAGATAAAAACTCAGAAGCGGGATTTTTTTTTGTTATCATGATGAATCTATTATGGCTAAACATAAAATTACATAAAAAATGAAACAAAACTGACGCTTAAAATAATATGAATTGTTAACATTCACGCTGTGAGATCTCTTTTTAATTAAATATTTATATTGAGTTTAATTACAGCAATTTAATTTATCTGTGTGGGAGAATTTTAAATTAATCTGATAAATTTCGGATTTACTTTTTGTATGATGTCAAAAAATGTCAGTTATTTCAATTTGTTCATTGTTTTCGTACAGTTCCATTAAAAATGAAATGGAATGGACCTCCCCTCATTTTTTTTTTGTTGCGTCATCAGAGCTCATACATGACCAAGGCTGAACAAAGGAATGTTCAATCCATCGTTCATTGGTAGACGTTTTACTGCTATTGACTGGAGTCAGAATGCGTCACGCCAGACGTCAAAAGTGACTGTATCCAGTAAGAAATGGCGGACTTAGAAGTTGGTTTTTTTATTTAATGGGACTGTCTATAAACTTAAAATGGATACCCTCTATATATTTTTTTTTTGCTGAACATCACCCCACTTTATACTCATATTTAAATTGAATGAGTCTGTAAAGCAAAATATAAGTGCCTGATAAACATGCCAAATTTATCTTTAAAATTATGCATTGCTTTGATGTATAATAATAGACTGAATAATTTTAGATGGCATAGCTGTTTTTCCCAATTGTAGCTGTTATTTCGAAAATATATCCAGGCATTTTGTCCAGTTAATTGCGCAGACGGTTTCTTTTTACAGATGTCATATAAACAGTATACAAACCTTGGATCATATTCTTATAGCTATTATCACGATATAAACCATTGTTTGGTTTAATGTTACTTTGAAATGATAATGTGTGATATTTTTTTATTTTATTTAGGTAAGAAATATTAGCTATTTGTTTTCGTTATTAGCTAATATTGCAATTATGTCATAGATGGTAAAAATGAGTTGGAGATTCTCAAAAGATTTACTCATTGTCAGATTCAGTCAGTAAATATTTAGACAAGTAGACAACATACCAAAAAATAATACTTTCATTGTAGTATTTGATTTTTAATATATCTTCATTACTTTAAAAACTCTTTTGCAATAATTTATATTTTTAGCTTTGATAATTTTATATCTATCGTAATTGTATCGAGTGAAGATTTCCCTGTGAAAGTAATAAGTTATTTCTGGTAATTGTTTGTAATTTCACACCTTTGATGCATAATCTATGTAAGATAAGAAGTTAAGTAAGTAATAACAAATGGTAAGCAGTAGAGGTGGCCATTTTTTATCAGTTTTGCGCATTTGTATTCTTCATTTGTTTGAAATAAGTTTAAAAGAGTTTATCGACAATTTATTAATAAATTCCATGCATATCTTATCCTATATTGATTATTAGTACATATATCTGAAATAATGGGAAATAGATTATTTTTGTAGAGAAATGGTTTTAAACCGCTTTAAATAAATTTATTGGTCAGTTCTATTATGCAAAATGGTTACTGATAATCTGACTGATAACTGTTTCTTTTTCTATTGTGCATTTCTTCCTGTGAACAGAGAAAAACGTGTTTAAATAATATTTTTGTAAAATCAGTTGCCATAATACAATAATATTAATGTAACAAACTGGTTTAGTTTATTGTAAAAGCGAAAAGATTCCAGATGCCAACAAAATTGTGTAGTAAATTAGTAACTGAAATATATGATTTGATGATATAAATTTTCTTTTGTTTCAAAAAAAATGCGTGACTATATTTTTATAAAATACATATATTTCTAATATTGTAAGAAAACTATTTTTCATTTTCAATTTTTGTAAATAAATGATACATTGTTTTTATTTAATGTGTTAAATTTCTATATTTTATACCCCATATGAATTTTATGTCTATTTTCAGATCCTATGATAAGTAAATAAATAATCCGGTAGAGAAGAGATTTTAGATATTATATTAAGAAAGCGCTTTCAGTGACTCCCAAATACATTATTTCAATTAATACTAAACAAAATACTTATAATAATATTACTCTATTGAAACACCTCATTCATGGCCGCCCTAAGCAGGCGCCCCTTGCATGGGGACGACAGATTTCTTCAACCCTTTTTAATGGTTTTTATTAGCGCGTAGACGATTTGCAGCGGGTCTCACCTTATGCCCCATAAGTACAAGCAAGGAAGACAAAAAATAATACCGCGTGCACTTATGTTAGCTAAAAGAGTGAAGAACCCATTTTTTATTTAATCTGAGATCAATAAAATAATGGGTCTAGGCTCGCATTAATTAAACCTGTATTATAGCCATCTAATATTCTATGGATATTTGATTGGCCTGAACTATATTTTTTTTGTCACCAAAAAATTTATCGTTAGATCAAAAATAAGATCTGAATCGTGTAATAAAATTTCAAGCGATAGGGGAGGGCTGTGTCCCTATTAATAAAGTATGTATTACCATTGGCTAACGTATTATAAAGACTATTAACCAGGTAACGACAAATTTTATATAGTAAACCTCTTACGTTTCATACCCCTGGCCCACAAACTGAATGTTGTTTTGTGCTTCCACCTACATTATGGTTAAACTAAAAGTTCAGATATTCTTAAAGCTACCTCTATACTGATCCTAATTACTCGCTCAATGGTTTATAAATTGTTAAAAGCCATCAATTTGTGTTTTTTTTTTTTGACGGATGTGATAATTTACAGTTTTCCGTGACGACAGTTCCCAGTTTGTTTCAAACCATAGAAACGCCACGTAAACAACGGCACTTAAATTTCTAAATAAATGTAAAAAACCAAATATAGGTAATTCAAAATTTTTGAATTTTCAAATTTGATTTTGAATAGTCGTGGTAACGTTTTTTTGGTCTGTTTCACAGTTTAATCAAAATCATGGATACGAATTCATTTTAATAATTTAAGACAATTCATTATTCGTCAAAGATCTTTTCAACTTTAAGAATACTGACATATTAAAGGTAATCTGTAAAAACTTAACCCCGTTGTATTTCGTCTACAATTTTTACAGTTAACGTAACTGCACGAATTACTAACACAAGCCATTATTGAAAAATTCTCGGAAATGAAATAAGAAATAATTTTTTGACACAATTTATAAACGTACCGACAGAATTTTTTCAAATCATACATAAGGCTGTTTATATTTTAAAACCATGAATACGAATTTAAAAAAAAATAGTCGAACATTCTCTTTATTATATTTCTTGACTATAGATACCAAAAAAAAATATCATCTGAAAAATCTAAGAAAAATTCAACTGTCAGGCCGTTAAATAATTAATCATATATTTTTTCATCTACGGATTTTAACAAATTTATAACATGTAATACAGGGTGCATTTTTCGTCCACTTTGGTTATGTATTCTACTCTACAATTGTGAATGACTATTTTGTAGCATCGAAGATCATGTCAATTATTTTATTATGGGAGAAGTACAGTGTCGGTATAAGCATCTAATTAATTAAGATAATAAAAATAATTTAGAATGAAATACATAATCTTATTTCTTGAATTTATATTTTTGTTCGGATTTTTTTGACTCAACATCAGAACTTTGTTTAAAAATAAAATTTTAATTAAAGTTATTCATTTACTAATGTCAAAAGAAAAATATTTAAAAGCCCAATAATAATGTCACCGCGGGGTATTGTACAATACAGTCGAATGACGTAAGAGGATCTTTGAAGAACAAATGTAATTATGATGCTAGTCACTAGAGGACCAAATTGCCTGCACAATTCACTACGGAAAACATATGTAGTTATGATGCTAGACACCAGACGGCCGAACCATTATCAGCACAATTCACTACGGAAACTCTACATATTCTACACTCGCAGATTAAAAAAGTTTAGCTTATGATGCTCGTCAATAGGTGGCCACCTAGCGGCGAGCATCATAAGTGGTCTCATTTTGGTTAACTAGGATATTTATCTTCCTATAATACGTTTATCTATGGTATTACATAATAATTTAATAATTGAACAGTTTTTATTTCCGAAATTGGGGAATATTGATTTATATTACTCGTTTATTTGTATTTCAAATAGCCCGCCTTGTAAACGTGAGCGGACGTTGTGGTCTATTGTCATATCCGTTTTATCAACGTGGAGAAATTTTGACGCGTATGTACACATTTCTCATACATTTGACACCGCGACAGCTCCAAGTCTCATTCCAACGTTAAGTGTCTTAAATCTTACTTCTAGTGGTATTTTTCTGTGCAGACTGAAATTAACATAGTGTTTATTAAAGGTAAAATAAAGTATATATTAATAAAATTTAATTGAAATATAGTTCTTAACACATTATATTTTGTTATATCATTTGAATATTGAAAATTGAGTGCATATTTTCAAGAAGATAACAGTAAATTAATTTTACTTCGTTTCAGATTTATTAAGCAATGGATCAAATTACTAAATTCGTTGAACCTGGACGTACTTTCGCCAAGGATTCAATTAGGCTGGTCAAAAGGTGCACAAAACCTGACAGGAAAGGTTAGTTAAGACAATTTGTATTTGATTAATATGTGTGGGACATATTTTAACTCGAGTTAAATTTATTCGTTCGATACAATAATTATTTCTTAAGTACTGATTCAGTATGTGGATATTCAAGATGTTTGATATATATATAAAAAGTTTCAACTGAAAAAAAAAGCATACAAAATTACACCTGGAGGAGGCTTATACTGCATACGCCTCGTTTTTTAGATTGTATGCCCCAAGCAGCACATCGTTGTAGTAAAAATTTCATTTGTACCGATAATTAAAATGAACTAATATTGGCACAACGTAACCCCCTCAGCATCAACTCACATCTATTCTCTCGTTCCAGTTTGGCTTAAAGGAACTATGGACATCCTAACGTAGAGGCTACGTTTTAGCAGGCTTGTAGTCATTGTAATTGTATAAGCGGAACGCCCAGAGTGACTTCAGTATTTTTTTTCAGTCACCGATGACTGGAATTTTCCTTTTCAGCGATTATAAGTTTTAATTCGTAATTATTTAACGACGATTCTGTTACGTTGCAGAGTTCCAGAAGATCGCTATCGCAACAGCCATTGGTTTCTGCATCATGGGATTTATTGGGTTTTTCGTGAAGCTAATCCACATCCCGATCAACAATATTATTGTAGGCTCGTAGGTTAATGTCATGATCAGGTTTAGATTTCTGTTATTTGTTCGCTCCATAATATGTGCACTTACTCTTTTTCATTTCCATCCTTTATATTTATAAAATATAATTTAATAAGCATTGTATGACTGTGTCATATGAAAATAAATATTTTTATTGAAACCGTTTTCATCGATTTTGTTACTTCACTTCTTACACTTCACGCAAAACCTTTATCCTGTCAGTTTTTCTGTAATACTCTGGTACTGAAGCACTGCTCGAATTTTACATTAAAATAATTATAGTGGCGTTTCAACTGTTAAGCATCTATAATTCATAATGTTTGTCGTAGCTATATTAGTATTGACTGGAGAATTTTTTTTTAATTTTTGCTTGTGGAAACATTGTTATGTTCGGGTCATTCGAAGTATGGAGGCATCGCACAAACCTTCCCAAATTATGAATGTTGGGCGTTGGCGTTTTATGTCTCTTTGTGATTGGAGGAAAAACTGGTTAGTGATTTTATTTTTCGGAAATAACGTTCGATCGAATCGAAGTAAAAATGCACAAAGTAGTGAAGTTTCTTTTAGTAGCTAAATTTTTAATATTGGATTCTTGGGGATATATGAATTAACAAACGAGAATGTAACAGCATGGTTTGACAAAAGTTTTTTTTTTTTTGGAATAGTGTGTTTTGGGGATACAGATTTCTTCAGCTTAGGCATTGAAGAAAATGAGGAGCGTCAGGAAACAATCCGTCATTTTCACTCGACCCAAATAGAGGAATGTTCTAAGTTTGAAGCTTTTGTTTGTGACATTGTAGCTTAAAAATCAATGAACCGATTTCAATGCATTTTTTGTTTGTTCAAAAGAGTATGATTGCATGATGGTTCTTTACTAAAGAGTTTAATTCTAAAAAAATACGTAAAAATACAAATCATTGATTAATATGAAGATTGTAATATGAATTATATTGGGCAAACAAAAAGAGCGCTTAAAACACGAGTTAAAGAGCATCAAAACAATTATAAACTACTCCCTGATAAACATAATGTCATAACTAAGCATAAAATTGATTACGACCATAAAATTAATTGGGATAGTGTTAAAATTTTACATAATGAAAGTAATTATTTTAAAAGAAGTATTTCGGAAATGTTATATATAAAATCTAATAAAAACTCTCTTAATGCTCAATTAGATACGGAAAATTTAAGTAATATTTATGATATTATTTTGAAATAATTTTTTGTTTTTTTTTAATTTTTTGTTTTTTCAAATAATTTTTTCTTTATGGGTACTTTGATATCCATGACTAGGGTTTATAAATTTTGTTTGTTATTAATTTTTCATTATTTTTTTAATCATTCAAAGTTTCAATCTTGCGTGAAATCTAGATCCAAATCCGGATCGAAACGTCATCTTGTGTTATATTGATTTGTATTTTTATTATTTTTTGTCAATATTTATTATCGTATGGTCTGAGAAAAATTGGTCGACAATTTTAATTACTTGAATAAGTAAAAATATTTGAAAAACTACTGCAAACAGGCTAACAATGGGTACAGCAACGTTCGATGGGTTGCCTAATCTATATAGAGTTTAGTTACCAAAATACAAAATAAAAATGAAATAAAAACTTCGAAGCCTCCATCCCTTAAAAACTGTTCCCGATTTATTAAACTTTTTTCTGTGGAGTGCAGTAGAAGAATATTTATTTTCGGACAATGAATGCAGAAAGAGTTGTAGATTATTTTAACTTCAGTTACTAGAAAATTGCACGGGACGATACAATGAAATTAAAAAACAATACCTCCTTAATTTTTCACGTGTTTGTGTTTCGGTTCGACTTGGAATGGACTTCCCTGAAAACGTTTATTTAGGTAAGACAGTAATCTATACTAATATATTATAAAGCTGAAGAATTTGTTGTTTGTTTGGTTGAACGCGCTAATCTCAGGAACTACTGGTTCGAATTGAAAATATTTTTTTGTCGGATAGTCCATTTATCGAGGAAGGCTATGGGCTATATAATATCACGCTACGACTAATAGGAGCGGAGCATCATTGTAAAATGTTGCAAAATGTAACTCAAAATTTGTCCGTCCGACAAAAACTTTTGAACGGTACGATCATTATGAAATTTGGACACGACATTCATCTCGATAAACTAAGATGAACGAGCGTACTCATGTCTCTCTCCATTCGTTTTTTTGCACCCGGGTGAAACTGGACGGGGCTGCTAGTATAAAATATTTATTTTGTGGTAAGACTAGTTGTGACAGAGGCGGGCGTATTCAGTGGCGTAACTATAGCATAGTGTTTTTTTTTAATCCGCAAAATGAAAAACTTAGGATACTTTTGGACTGTGACACATTCGGTCTAAGACAGCGCTTCCCAAACTCTTTCGCCTACAGATCCTTTATAGACTACCAAAATTGTCGCGGACCCCCATTAATATAATATAACAGAGTCATTATTCATTTAATTTTTTTGAAATGAAAATTCTTTACGCACACTGAAGTCAAAAAATTTAATGTATCACGGCATATGATGTATCAAGTATAGCTCAAGCAATATGTCAGTGTTTGTCGGACGCTTTGCCAACTTATGGCCTGATGTTAAAATTAACAACGCTGTTAAATTTGTCTCACTTTAACTTACGTAATGTTTTTGTTAGAAAGTGACAAAAAATTAACAGCACTGTAAATTCAATTGTGGCTTTCACGGCCGGTGTTGATCCAAATCTTCTTGGTTTCCGGGCTTGTATGCCATGGTCCATTGGTATTACTACCTGACGTCTCGTCTACAACTGCGGTAGACATTATCAAAGGCGATGTGGTAGCGGGCGAAGTTTCCTTCTAGGCTGCTCACATAAGAGCACTACGACCGAGTAGAGAACACGAGCACGTTGACTATAAAAGACGGAAGTTCCACACTTGTCGACACACTTACCTGTGAGCAGCCTAGAAGGAAACTTCGCCCGCTACCACATCGCCTTTGATAATGTCTACCGCAGTTGTAGACGAAACGTCAGGTAGTAATACCAATGGACATACCAATGAACCACGGCATACAAGCCCGGAAACCAAGAAGATTTGGAGCACTGTAAATTCTTACATTGACCAAATAGGACCACTACACCAAAAATGAGTCCGCGGACCCCCTCGAATATACTTACGGACCCCGGCTTAGGAAACACTGGTCTAAGATAACAATCGGTTACATAACGGCGTATAGTGATTTAAGTTTAGTATTCTCAGAAAGCAAATTAAGCCACCTTTATTTATAATCACTTGGCAATTGTACAAAGCGCAATGAGCAAGTGCATTGACGCCATCTATTTATCATGCGCGTTGATTAAATACGTGGCGTTCAACGCGTCATGAGAGCTTGTAAATAGAGCTTATTATAACGGCGCGTTTTCATAGCGCCTTTATTATACAAGTCAGTTCAGGCCCGTAGCCAGGTCCAAATCATAGTACTGGCAAATAAGAACGAAGGACGGGCGAGATAATATAACAACCAATGTTTCAATAATCGTGTTTGTAAAAAAACTTCTACTTATACTTATATATCGTTACAAATTATATTTGTATAGAACGTAAAATTACACGGCTGGATTGAAACTACCAGGGACTTTTTGTATAATATGACTTGAAAAAAGAAAATCATACAAGCGACTTGCTAGTACGGTCAAACAAATCGCTAGTACGGGCTTCGCCCGTACGTGGCTACGGGCCTGAGCCAGTTACCAAGTTCCGATCCCCCAGAACTGGTAAATTTGTCAATTGAATATTTAATTTATTATTAACTAGTCTTTACTCGCGGCTTTGCTCACGTTAAGTGGTAGTGGTTCTGGGTACTAGGTTGATTGTAAATGAAGGCTAATTAAAGATATATGTGCAAGCTTTAGCAAAAAACTTAAGTTACTTTTTTTTAAAAAGAAGTAAGAAATAAACTTTTCTCTTAAAAATGCTAAGAAATTAATATTTTTTGTCTTGTATTTTAATGTTTCAAAAAGAAAACACTGATTTTTTTGGATATTAATATTCACATGAATTTTGCGAATGCGAAAATTCATTATACAGTAGAACCTCTTTAAGTCAAACCTCGGTAACTCGAAAAAATGTTTTGTTTTCAAGCCCCAAACCTACATTACTCGAAATTTCAACCCTCTATAGGTCGAAATAATTAGTTAGTCCCTACAAGCCATTTCGATACATATTTCTCTCCATAACTCGAAAAAATAAATCCGACGTCTCGAACATAGCAACTCAAAGTTGGTTAGAATGAATCTTAACCTCTACAAGTCGAATATTTCCTTACAAAATCCGCCTAAGTCGAAATCCTTCATAAGTCGAAAACTCTATAATAACTCGTAATTTTTTGGCATCTCTCTTGAGTTCGATTTACAGAAGTTCTACTGTATTATTACTATAGACAATAGACACGCCAGTGAATATTCCTAACTGCAACGGGTAATAAAAAACACACAAAATATAAAAAATATCAAATGTTTTTATTTTTGTTTTTGACAAAATAAAAATGCAATACAACACACATAAAACTCTGGTATTATACATTGTTAAACAATGTAATCACCCGTTTTTATGAACAGGTACAGTGTTTATAAAAAAAAATGAATGATACAAAAGAGATTTAATTTAAAAATATTATATTATAAACATTACAAATTTCGGTTTATAACTAAAAAACGAACGGTCTGAGTATTTCTTTCAAAAATATTTCACGAAAAATATTTTATTTCTATAAATTAAAAGCACTGGAAGAATCATAAGCCTACTTAAAAAGAACTGTCTGTTTGAAATTATTGATAGAAGCAATTTTTAAAAGTTATTAAGGTTACCCACCAAACTTATTATGAATTCATATCTTCAAATGTAGATTATTTTTAATAATAAATCATTAAAAATTGCCTGAACTGTCGAGCGTCTCTAATTTATAATACTCTGTTTTAAATGACAAACAAAAAAAAATGCATCAGAAAGCCAAAAAAAAAAAATAGTACTTAAATGGAACAATTTCAAACAGACTGAAAAAAATGTTTTTTCGACAATTTAACAATTTTATGAATCATTTTTTTTCTTTTTTTTATCGTTATTATGAAAATATTTTTTCATCTTACCCACTGGGTTCTCTTGAAATCACAATTATTAATATATTTCTATTGTTATTGTTGGTAACATACTAAAACTAAGAAATGACTGCATTGTACTGTAAAGGAGTCCATAGACGTTCAAAATTGGTTTCCTTCAATAGTTTGATGGTTCTTCAATTAGATTAGACAAAATACTGGACCCCTGAGAACTCCTTAAGACGACTTTTTGCAACTAAAAACAGATGCGCCCTAAACTTTCGCGTAGAAAAATTTTATTTTAATATTTAAGTATAGTTTATCGGAAGGTTCCATTATTGACATATTGTATTTTAACGTACTATTTGTGTTTTAAGTTATGCAATATAATTTTCAGTAGCCATTTTCAAATTCAAAAAATCATTCTTAGATAAGATTGGATAGGTACACTTTTTATAGATCTCCTTCTGTACTAAATGTGAATGAAGAAAATATAGGTTATGTAGTGTGTGGCCAATTTTGATAACTAAACTGCACACAATGTTTATGTCGCTAACTCATCGCCAACAAAAATAAACCAATTGGGTATTTTTTATGTTTATTGTAAACTTAATAAGAGGTGATCAAGTGAGAAGTCGCGAGTTAGAAAAAACTAAAATGGCGTCTCCAATATGGCGACTGACTTACTGAATCCGTGTGAAGGACAGACATGTCACTATTGAATTATTAAGTTACAAAAAAAGTCGATATAAATAAATGTTGTGATATTTTTTTACACACTTAAAATTTGAAAATAGCTGCTGGGTAGGCACATGCGTGTTTATAAAATCAATATTTAAATTAGATATTTTGTGATACAAATAATATTGCGTTGTATTATATTTTTTTTTTCTTTTTTTATATAAAAATTAAACGTAGGCACTTTGTGCTGAATTCTGTATTGAAATTTTAATAATTTTCATTATTAATTATTACGTTTCATAGCTAGTGGCACCTTAATTTCAAACTTCTAAGCACATGTAATATGTCTAAGACATATCTAGAGCTAAAAGTAACGGAAAAAAAATATATTTTTGTTATACTTTCACATTTTTGCATAATTATCAAAAGTGTGAAAGTATCGTGTTTTTTTTAGTTCATTTTTTAAAAAGAGGAACAGCCAAAATTTCATTTTGAACTTTTAAGAAATTCACATTTCAACAAAAAGTTAAAAAACTAATAACATTGAACTTACTAAGTTCTTAGATAATATTTTGTGAAAATACTAAGGTGGATTTAATAAGCAACAAAGAGTGATTTTTTCGGAAAATTAGCAACATTAACAGCTATACATATTTATAACTGAATTTATACTTCTTATTATGTACAGCAATCCCTCGTCTAACGCTATTAATTGATTTTATGAAAACCGAATAGCGTAGATATAATTAATGCATTTAGGTAAACACAAAATCTTTTCTCACTAACATGGGGTATAAGAAGCACGAAAATATTGAGTTACTTCTGCGTATATCCCTTCTTCTGCCACCAGATGGCTAAGCGTGAAATCTCTGTAACGAAAAAACACTAAACAAATCGCGGTATAACGAAAGATTACTGTATCGTTGTCTTTTACATTTTTTTTGACTTCTTTCATTGTGAAACATATTTTTTAACAAACGTTAATTCAATTGTTATAAATAACAAATACATACACTTGAAACAGCGAACGTTTAAAACTTGCAGAATAATATAAAATATGGCAAATATTTAATTTGGAATTTATCACATTTAAAGCTGGTGTATAGATTAAAAAATACGGTACCAATCCTAAAGCCTCTTATTAATTATGCACATTTCACTTGAAAATTGTTCGATTTAAAAAAAAAAATCAATGCTGATGTAACACTTTTTGTATCGCTGCACAAATTTTATAAAACTATTCCTTTTTTGTCAAGCATCTGATGTTCTGGTTTCAGATCTAATAACAACTACGTATATAAAAACATGTAAATCGGCATTCATTTTTTTTTTTGTTTTAGTTTTGTTTTAAAACAAAAATCGTTCGATTATATCATATATTCATAAAGTTCCATATGGCGTCGTTCTGTTCCGAAAGTGTAACCAACGCAGTGAGATAAACCGTAAGTTCAAAAAATGGCAAGTTCTGGACTGGTTCTGAACTGCTAAAGCTTGTGTTGGCAATGCAGAAAGCGTGATCTTTGTTTTAGCAGTTCTAGGCTTCTAGAATCGCTAGAAGCCTAGAATTACTAGCGCTAAATTCAAAAATTTCGAAGAATCAGAGAATTTGACAAACACGCAGGCATGTCCAAAGAATTATTTATTACCAACACACCTATGGCAACAAATACATTAGTCCGCAGACAGAAATGGAATACATATCTCCGTCTCAAATTGTTGGGTACAGATTCAATGCACTAAGGTAGGAACTTCAGATATATGGATTCTACGCATAGCACTGTTTTATTGGAAAAAAGAACATTCCCAACGTAAAAAATCCGAATCGTGCATTTAACACTAATTATGTCTTAATTAAGATATTTTGACAAGCAACAATAATATTGTTATACAATAATTATTCAGAAAGCTTAGATCACAATTTGATTATTTTCAATTAGCACAACATTAATATTATTCAAGTGCTTAAAAGAGGTATAAGTAGAAAAAATAACGCGTACAATATATTTATATAAAATATTACATAGAAAAAATAGTAAAGATAACATTAATATAAACTTAATAATAAAATAACTAGAAACATAATACGTAATAATAATCGTATATAATTAACGTATTCTAAAAATTTCACAATAAAGGGGCAGGTCGACAGCGATAAGGACGCGGTGTGTGTGGCTCCACTTTAAATTGTCATTTTAGAATACGTTAAAAAGGAATGCTATTTACTGTACTATTTTGGAGTCATTATTTTTGTAGTACTTTGGATAACATTAATTAATAATATTATTTCATCAGCCATTTCGTGAACTATAACGAACTATAAAACTTTGTAAAAAAAATGACTGATAACTTTATTATTATTCACTTATAAAATATAACCCGAGCAACGCGATGATATCCAAAGTAATTTCAACCTATATTAACAACTTTAATTATTAAAATCGAATCGTTGAACCAGATGGTGCATAACAATCAAAGACCACCCCCAGAGAAATAAGCAACAAAAACAGATTGGACCAATGCATAATAGTTTAAATTTGAAAACACCAACACGCCGATTTTAAAAAGTAGCCACGAGTTTTTCTAAATGATGAACTCTTCAAATTCGTGGAGCTTTTAGTGTCGAGTTTTTGAGTTCTTTCTGTCAGTATTCTGGGGTTTTTTACTATTATCGTGTGCAACATTTGTTCCTCAAATATGGAGTACTGGCCTTTGACAAGGATTTAAATAATTACTACGCCATACAACCATTATCCATCCCCGTCGTATAAGTTGGTCCGGTACTGGTTGTTGAGTCAAAATTATGACAACTGTACTGTGTAAACGGACTTCCTGGATTATCCAGATTGGTAAGCTGGGCAGTAAATGAATCGTGGCTACTAACGACAATGTTCGGCGGTTTTGTGTCGTACTGATCGTTTCTTGCAAGCCCAACACTCGCAGGACGATTATAAGCATTAAGCGTTTGTTGATGCCTGAATGCAAGTGTTGAAATGTCCACCGAAGCTGGTCTATCGTATGACGCTAATGCATTTTCTAAAACGGCGTTTGATAACGTCGTAACGGGTGGCAATTGTTGGCAGTTGTCGTCTGTTGTATGACAAAAACTATCGTCCGTTAAAACAAAACAATCGTTTGTTGGGTCGAGTTGATTATTGTACTGTAGACGATTGTTATTGTTTACTTTCATACAAGATGGCGTATGCATTGAAAGCATGTCGACTAAACGGCGTCTTTGCGTTTCGAGTTCTTGGATTTGGGTTTTGAGTTCGATATTTTGAGTTTCTAACGTTTCCGATTCGTAAACTAGATTTACAGTTTTTTCGCGTTTTTTCAATCGACATTTTGTTGCTGCTATTTTGTTTCGTTCGCGACGTCTTCGGCGGCGTTCTTCGTCTTCAGGGGTTAGCTGGAAATAAAAATAGACTTTAGTTTTCTTTCGATAGAAAACAGTGTTTACGTATGAAGTAAAGAAAGTAGGTCGACGTGATTCGTTTAAAGCTTTTTAAAATACTTGAAATGTATATTTTGTATAGTCTTCTAATTTCAATGAAGGAACGTGCTTCTCCAATAAACTAACTTAAATTCTTAAATAGTTCCGCGCTCTCGTAGACAGTTATCAGTTAGGAACAGTTTGTCTAGTAATTCCTTGCCTAATTCGCGATTTGGTTTTTAAAGAAAATTAAGATTATCTCGGGTTTATTTAGGATTCACAGCGTTCGTCTAATGATTTTTAGGCCAATATATACAACCATGAACTAACCGATGCATATGATATGGTAATTCATATATACTCGTAGGTATGCAAAACATCAGTATGATAGTATGCTATTTTGGTGTTTGTTCGTTGCATGCCGCTAGGTGGAATTATTAGCATCTATTTCTTGTTAATTATACATTTACGATTCGCCAAAATAGATTTCCTGTCAGACAGACAATTTTAATTAGCCAGTTGGTATGTAATGTATCGCGTTATTGTTGTTGTAGGTATAATGAAGTGATGATATGACATGCAAAGTAAATACATAACTCAATGCGGATTGAATCTTTTGTTATGCTAAGAAAACGGTTGTCAATCTATTTCTATTCCATAGCCAAATATGGCATCTTCAAGAGGTCAATATACAGATTATCTTTTAGAAGTATTCTAAAGTCGAAGTATTGTCAAACAGTTTAAATCTAGATTCGGATGTAGTTCCGAATACCGGTTATCTTCAGTTGGGATGAAACTTTGAGCATTTGTTGAACTTGGTTGGACATAAAACACCCCCTAAGGGATTTTTGGCGCAAGTACCTCATAACATTTTTATAAGAGTTTAAAGTTTTCACTGTTTAAGTCAATTATTCATACGAATTTTACTTTAACTGTGTGTGTGTGTGTGTGTGTGTGTGTGTGAAGGGGAGGGGTTCCAGGGCCTGTTTAAAGCCATTTATTCATACTCTCTAAACATGAATAAGTGATATTTCACTAACTGCAAGTGCATATTCACTATTTGTCAATGCTAGAATCGTACCACGTAGAATTAGTGAATACTTACAATATGAATTAGTGAATATAAAAATTCACTAATTATATAAGTGACCATTAAGTTGGTATAGAACAATCTACATTCTACATGAATAATATAGTAACTGTAGATTGACTCATGGAGGCGCCACAAGTGACACGCATAAAAACAGGGCTATCACTATTCTGAGAGTGAATTTTACTTGAATTCACTATTCCGGAAGTGAATCAGAAGTGACTATTGCAAATAGTGACATTTTCACTATTTCAGTTTTAGAGAGTAAATTTATTAGTGGAAATTCACTAATTTGTTGTTAAAATCACTGATTATCAAGTGAATACAGCTTCACTTACACAATTAGTGAAAATTTCACTAATCCATGTTTAGAGAGTAGATTATTTATGTCCCACCAAGGTCAACAAAGACCCAAAGTTTCATTCCGATCGAAGATGACCGCTATTCGGAATACACCCCTAGATTAAATGGAAATCTATCAACTCCGAGCAAGTGGCGTAAGAAAAGATCGCACCGAAGTTAAAAAACTTTGAGTCGACTCACCCCTTGATTCGGCGAAACCAAACTCCTTTCGTAATCGTCGTCCTCGCTGATTTCGTCCTTCGGCGGTCCCGGCGTCACTATCCTCCTCTTCTTGGTGACCGGCAAATCGAGGTCGAGCAACTGTCCTGTCGAAGAATCGCCGCTCGACGAATGTTTTCGTTTCGATTGTATCGAAAGTTTGAGGCCGGCCTTGATCAACTGCGAGCACATGTGCTGAACACTTGGAGGCGACGTCGGAGATGTGTCGATCGTATTGCTTCCGCTCGAATTACTACTTTCGTTTGTCATCAGAGACGGACATATTCCACCGTTATTGTTGTTGGCGGTTTTTGTAGACGTCAAAGAATTGTCATTGTTATTAAAAGTATAGTTATCTAATGGATTGGTCATGGCTATTAAAGAGTTTAATATTTCTGGTGTACGAGGAGTACTACACGCACTTTCAACTGCTAATAAATTATTTACGGCGCCGCTTGCGGCCACGTTCACACTTAACTTATTCATTTTGTTATATTTAATATCACTCGTCAAAATAATAATTTTATGTACTTATTTACACTTTAACTCAATCACAATTAATTAAAAAAAAATGACACTATACCTGTATTTTGTTATCACTTGAAAAATATACGCGCTTTGTAAAAATTTTAACAAAATAAGTTTTTAATATTGGAAGAATATTTTTGTAGCACGCACAACACTTCTTTTGCAACTAAGGAACGAAGTATGTAAATTTTTAAACTGTTTGTTAGTAAAATAGTGGTCTTTTTTATTTGTAAAATGTATTTTTTTTTAAAGACTACGGATTCAACACTACCACTATCTGTGGAAATCGTGTGTGTGTATGATAATTTTTGGCGTTGATGGCAAATCCTGGACAAAGTGCGACCGCGATCTGAAAAAAAGAAAGAAAAATTATTATTTTTTTGTTCATTACAAATAGCACTTATCGTTGCAATGATAAACTTTAAAATGATACCGTATATTTCGTTAAGGCAAACATGTTTTTAGTTAGGGTTGACTAAATTTATTTTTGCTCAAAACAGGATATTCCCAGGGCCGGCGGTTGACGTGGGTAGTATGGGTAGTAGTACCCACTCGGAAAACATCCCAGTGGGTACATACCCACTCGGAATTATCGGACAAAACCCTAAATTCTAATATTTTCTATGTTTGAAATTTAAATATGTCGCGCCTCTTTCTTACTACCCACTCGAAAAAAAAGTGTGATGCCGGCCCTGGATATTCCTATACGCTTGCTTGATATATATACAGTGTGTTCACCGAAAGTGGGAACAGTGAATAATTCGTGTATTCTATTAGTTACAAATAGTTTTTTTGTTCAACTCGAGATTGATTATCGGAAACGGCTGAAGTATATTTTTTTGTACTTTAAACTCAACTGGAAGCGGACATGAACACGAAACAGCCATACTGAATCCTTCCTATTGACACAGAGCTCGCTCTAGTGATGGGAACTATCCTTTATACACACTTTTTGTATACCTCAATTTGAGCAATAAAAGGAGATTTATAAAATAAAAAATAAATAACTTGATTATAAGAGATGATCGTATCCCGTTAAGACAGGGACTGATCACAGCACTAGAGAACTTATCGGGGTAGCATAACGAGCCTTTTATATGCCTAGAATTCGTTCCTCATCACATCATTAAATAACTTACTACTAGAGTGACCTGTGCGAATTATTCCCACTAAATAAGTATATATAATTATCACTTTACAAAATTATTTTTTTTAAATATGATTGCAGGTATTCAATTCGTTTCTAATTTTGCACACTGCTTATAACGTTCTTCTTTTTGTTGTACTTATTACAATATGAAGCTCAGATGACAGATCGAAGAAATATTTTACTAAAATTGTCATATAGAGGCGCAAGTAGCAAAAGCGTTGAGCTAAGCCGTTAGATGGCATCATGCAGCATTGCTGTGACGTTGTTCAGTGTTGCTCGCTGTTTCAAAATTAAAGCCGTTAGATGGCAGTATGCAGTATTGTGTCTGTCGTATTACAATATGAAGGTCAGATGACAGATCGAAGTGTTGACGTGGTTTCAAAATTAAAACCGTCAGATAGCAGACGTTGTTCAGCGTTGCTGTATTTTAATTAATTTACAAAAACAAAAGCAATAATAAATTTTTTAGTTGTCGATGTCAGTAGAGTAAGCAATTATCTGTAAAATGATATATAATTTATGTGGAGAAATTGTGTGTTTTTTTCTAAAAAGGGAGGCAAACATCTTTAACCTTAGCGTATTAATATATATGATGATATGAAGACTGCACGCATGTCTTATCGAAAATCTATAGACTAGTTAACATTGCAATACAAATAACCCTTGAAAAACACTAATATTTTTGCATTTGACTTAACAGATTTCTATTGCACACAAAGATTAAAAATCCTGTCGTGATCCATTCAATTTATTTTTATTCGAAAGCCTCCGAGGAAAATATAGTAACTGCTGACAGATTTCAAACTAAAAACACTCTAAGATATTATTCAACAGTATTCCTTGTGTCGGCTTCGTTTTTTTCAACTTTTTTCAATACGAATTTTTGCATTAATAATGTTTATGCCCGTGGTAATATTAATATTTGCATGATTTACGAGAATCTGTATGATTGATGTGAAAGGTGGATGTCGTGGATACCAAAGCAAGTGTCCATAGTTTATGCATTTTGTATATTATACAAATGTCTATCATTCTCTCCTTGTAATCACACGAATTCTATAAATAAACGTTCAAACGTTATCGATGGCATGTTTACTAAAAAACTATTTAAGTTGTATCGGTCTTTATCTTCTCTATCTTGTGAAGGCCTTAAAACTAAATACTTAAGGGTATTGAAAATGAATTAAGAAAAACATTATTTTTTTTAATTTTCACAACTGTAAATATCCAGGTTTTACTAAAAAAAAACGCCTATAAAGTTGATATTCAGCAGTGGCGGCTCCTCTTTGAGGGCTGCAGAACAACCAAAATCTTAGGTATAATACGCGCCATGAATCTGAAAAGCTCGGAAATTAGATGCGAATGCGGTTTTGCGCTTGTACAGTCTGTTGAAAAACTACAAACTCGCAACAAAACTAAACTAACAATAACAACTTGACAATAGCGTATACTCGACTGTACTTTAAAGCAGGAAAGCGACAAAGGCAACGAGCGATCACGGCCAATCTCCGACGAGCGCACGCGTTCCGTTCAGGTAGCTGGGAGGTGGTAGGAGTCTTAACGGCTCTAAAATGTGCCTTTGCGACGCTGTTTGTGACTAACTTCCGAGCCTTTTGGATCCGTGGCGCGTACTATACTTCATAATTTTAGAATGAATTATATTTTCCATGTATTTTAACCAATATTTTATGTTAGCAATGTAATGCGGGAAATTTTAGCGGCGAAAATGGGCAAGAATTAAAAGTTAGCTACATGGGTCGAGTTGTTGCATAATCGATGCAACAACAGTAATGGTAATAAAAATTTGTAATCTGTCACACATGGTGTCATGGGACTGTGTTGTATTGTAAATATATATTACATTTTTGCGTCCTCGATTTTACTGCAAGAACATAAATTTTACGAGCACAACTATAACTGTACGCATATGTTCCGCTCTATTCAGAAACTGTGACCAACTTTGTAAACGAAAATGTGGCATAAATTCAAATAAATGTGCATGTTTTAAATATATCGGATGGGTCACCAAAAATGTATCCGCTCAGTACCCTGAAAATATCTAGAGACGTGGTCTAATGGAACCCAGAAACGAAATTTGAAGATAAATTCGATTAGTTTTTCTAAACCTCTTTTTCAGTATCTGGGAGTGATATAGAATCAAAATCTTAAAATTTTATTGTACACTAGCAGCCCGGGCCGGCTTCGTCCGAATTTGTTGATTGCACCGTTTGTTTTTTTTTTTTTTTTTTGTACGTTGTAAAATTAATCTCCACGAAAAGACCTTTTATTTTAAAGTGATAATATAATAGCTTATGTCCTTCCTGAAGGTCCAAACTAAATATTGGTGAAAAAATTTTGAAATCGGATGAGTAGTTTCGAAGATTACCTCCTACATCCAAACTCACAAAGTTTACCTCTTTATAAAATTAGTCTAGAAACGAATATAATTATTTGCTGAGAAGTGCTTAGCTGTCATTTCATAAAATATCAACCACTTATTCAATACGGCACAAATGTCTGAATTTTTAAAAGTACTCAATTTCCTCTTTTTTGTCAATGGCGGCCGAAGTTCCTATAACTCTTATTTGAAGAACTTTTGTTTCACCAGATATATTTGCATTTTAGACTGTTAGATTTGTTGTATAGCTGTATAAAAATTGTGCCAACTGATACAAATCTCTAATATTTTATGAATTATGACATATGAGTTATGACGACGTGTAACCATACTTGCATTGCACACAGATGCGCGTTTGAAAAAATATAGAAAGAAATTTTAAACATCAAACAGAACCGGGAGGCGATAAAGCGTTCAAAGACTGAACGATGGGAAAGTGTTAAGCACGTTGTCCACTATAAAAGTCGCCGCACACGAGGCTGATTTTTTCCGCTAGATTCTTTGCTAGGTTTCAAGCGTGCCGTGACTCTGGATTTCGCGATGGATTTTATGCGTTAAGCTTCACACGATGCGTGTATTGAAGCTTGCTTGGGGATGCACGCAGTGAACAACAGTGAACGTTTCTTGTATCTGAACAGAACACACGCTATGACGCCATGTCGAAATATTAAAGCCCTGTTCGAAGTTATATTAGATGTCGCCATCAACAAAAACCATGTAATAACCCAACGCATACACACAGCAAGCACTAACACACATTTTTGCGCTGTCATGTAACGAAATTTAACGTAAGACCTGCCATGAACAGCGACGTGCATCACGACATTTGCACGTTTTTAATCCCAATTAAACGCGCCAGTAGATGTTTCTCATTATAGAAATTGGTTCTTGAAATTTTTTGGGTTCAGTTTATCCGTGCGTCAACACATTTCAATAACACAACTAGTTTTAACTAGAAAAAATGTAATTTATAATTGTCAAAAGGAAAATAAAGACAAAGTAAAATGTACTTTTAAAATAATTAATGTTTAAAAATAATCTGCATCTCGTTACAAAAAAAAAAAAAAAAACAATACAAATACGATATCTACAAAACAGTGATGTGTATATGTGAAATGTATATAGAAATAAAATAGATGCTTGTTTTAGTATGTAAAAGTTGATATTCTGGTCTTGACCTATCGTCCTTCGTTTAGAGGTGATCTTGTTTTCGATTTTTAAAGCGTCTTTGATGTTTTTAAGCGCATTTTAAAATTTACCTCGCAAGCGTGTTTCTATCAACGGCACTTTTGAAATTCCAAATACAAATACACCGATTGTAATTTTCTTTTTTTTTAAATTTTTATGTAAAATGTATTTCAATAATGAAATAATTTTCTGGAGGCCCCGGGACTTCAGATCCTTGCGCTCTTCTCCTCCTAAGTCCAGTCCTGGAGAGACGTCTGTCTTTATAAACTCAAGGAAACATAAATAGTGCCAGGGTCGCAACTAGCTGTTTTGGGGCCCTGGACAAGATTTTATCACTTAAATTAAATTTAGTGTAGGGGGGCCACCTGCACTAATTTTTAATAATTAAATAAAGCTACTTATTTGAAAACGACACTTTTGAAATTCCAAATACAATAATACACCGACTGTAATTTTCTTTTTTATATTTAAAAAATTTAAACTAGTTTTATGTAAAATGTATTTTCATTAATGAAACAATTTTGTGGAAGCCCCGGGACTTCAGATCTTTGCGCCCTCTCCCTCCTAAGTCCAGACCTGGAGAGACATCTAAATTTGGAAACATAAATAGTGTCATGGCCGTAACTAGCTTTTTTAGGAGCCCTTAGGAAGGTCTTATCACTGGGCCGCCCTACACGAAATTGAAATTAATTAAATAATAAAAAAAAATATATCCCCAAAATAATAGCTTTAACTAGTACTACAACCAGAGAAACAAATTTTGGACGGAGCTATAAAATTTTAGGTATGTTTCCATTGATTACTACGAACAATTTTTAAATTTACGTTCCTTTTTTTAGCTACTATCTTGTTAAAACAGAAGAAAGGGGGGGGGGGGGGTAATCTACTATTTGTACAGTTTTTTTAAATATAATGCGAATTTTCTCGATCTTTCTGGGGCCCCCCCTTCGTCAGAGTCTATAGTTACGGTCCTGAATAGTGCTATTCTTTACGGTCAATAAGTCACGCAAGTTAAAAATTTAACAGCGGTGTTAATTTTAACATTGACCACACAGAATTGCCCCCATGTGTCGACAATTTCGATGCAATGTGAAGAAACTAAACTGAATCTGATTGATGTGCGCTGATGAAATGATCCTTGAATGCAGAAAACATTAAAATGCATCGTGTTCTAATGTTGCATTGACATAATTATAAAAGCTTTGCGCTGTGAATGTTATAGTTCGTGTTTATATTTCCGTTGTTCCCTACTGGGAAACGCATTAACCCGTCCATTAAAAACTTTACAAGTCATGAAACAGAATTCTCTATCTTTGTTTGTTATCACTCAGTCGCACGTATAATTAATTTCACTAATTTTATTCACGTTTTTTACACTAGTTTGTCAAGGTCTCAGGGGCGTAGCCAAAAATTAAGCTTGAGGGATGTTTTTTTTTTTATAACAAAATTATTGATCAAACAACATTTTTATAAATTACAAATATTTTTTTCATGTTATCAAAAAAAAACATTTTCACTATTTTTTATTAAAAAAAATGTCTTCAATGATGCGTCAATTAATTTTATGATAAATCTATCTCTTTTCCTCTGTGTATAGTTAAGGCGTCCATTTTAACAGACGAAGGGAATTACAACATCGCGTGGCTAGACAGGGCATATAGACATACAGACGTATATTAAAATAACATGCATTAAAGCGGTGGGCGGTATCTTAATGAACTTACATTGAAAATATATTTATAAAAAAATATACATGTAAAAATATGCATTTGTAATAGTGCTATGCGAAAAAATGAAATATGATTTACTTTTTATAACATGAGCTATATGAAATCTGTGCCATTTTGATGTAAAATCTAATGGTGCGTTTCGTTGGGAGTAAAATCCTGCAATTAAGACGACCGTTTATGGAGGCGCAGCGTTTCGTTGCACGTTGAGCCGCACGAATCTAAGCTATGCGACTGTGCATAAAGAAATTTCACTTTAAAAAAATAGAGGTAACTAACTAAATAAATCGAGGCGGGTAGAACAAACCGCCCACTATTTTTTTATTCTATACCTTTATACGCGCATTTTTTGGTGAAATCAAAACTTCAAATAAATTTTACAATGTGAGATGCAGTATGCAGGTTGCATTTTAAATAAATTTAACCTACATACAAGTTTGTCTGTATTTGTGTATGTTTGTACAATAAGCAACTACCTACAAGCATTGATAGACTCCACTGTAATACAGGTGTACCAGAAGTATGGCCAAGGATTTGAGGACATTTTGAAATCGAAAAACATTTTTCCGTGTTTGTCTTCGAAATATAAACGCGAAAATACGATTTAAGAAAAAAATATTTATTAGATTGCATTCTAATTTCTGTATGAAATTTACAATTTATTGTCCGCGGCTCGATCAATTATTCTCAAATGTATTTTTTTGTTAAAGACGTATATATTTATCGTTAATTTATGGCATATAAACACAGTGTTGTATCTAGGAGTACCGATGCCCTGTCAAAAGGACATTGGTGCCCTCTTTTTTTACAAACGGCTTTTAAACTGCTCAAACGCGGTTTGAAATTTCAATTTGGCAAAAATTTAATTTTCCCTTGGCGTAATTCATTCAACTTCCAGAATCAGCACTGCATAAATATCGTTTCATCTTAAAAAAATAGCTTAGTCCTTATTTACGCCGTTGTCGGGCGCCATCTTGTTACAGTCGATGCAGACAAGATGTGCGCGTCTGCATTCATAATTGATGAAGTTTAATCTTTTTTTAAGATAAAGAAATATTCATTTTACGCTAAATGTATTTTTCTGGGACACCATATGTATAAATATAACCTACGCAGGAGAGACCATCCATGTATGTAGAAAAACGTGAGTGGAAATAATTTAAAGAGAAGAAAAAATAACGCTATTAAAAAGACAGTTGAAGTGGTACATAAAGAGTAAAACTACATATTTTCCACTTGAAATTTGTCTTATTTTTATGTACCGAAAGATCGATAAAACAAACAAAAACACGGCCGTGTAGAGATCAGTGGATCTTAACCGGTGCAGTGGGGTAGATAGGACAAAAGATTTCTTGAACTGTCTACACAGGCATTACATTAAATTTGTAAGTGTTGGTATCATTTACCACTCAGGATATTTGACGCTATTTAAACTCGCCAGAACCGAAGGGGCACCTATGTCTCCTCAAGAATGACGAGATACGAGATGTTTTCCAAAAAATATACCGCAGTTGTTTTACCATCGACTGGAAATACAATTTATATTTTAATGTGTAGATCGGTCACTGATTAATTTGGGGAAGGGTGCGAGATATTAAATACCGCGCACACGTATCAAGAATGACCCTGCATGACCAGCTCAACACGAAGCAAAAACACCTGTTCGTGGAGATACCTACTCACGTTATTTTACGGAGTAGAGCACATTAAACCAGCACCTGCAGCCGCAGCAATGGTTGTCGGTCGGTCGCGTGCAATTTCCGTCTATAGCCGTGCTGGACCGATTTAGTGTGCTACTGATGTATCGTTTTTATTAATTAATTTGCATTGATAAAACTACTTGAAAACTGCAAAATGTCTATACAGTACATTATACGAAATCTGCAATAAAATTTGCTGGTTTGTGGTGGTTTATGCTCGTCTAGTGTGTGACATCGAGCAGGTTTATGTGCGCGCGATCTTTCAATGTAATAAAATTTAAAAATCACTGATATGAAAATATATAAAATAAAACTTGTTTGTTTGCGAACTTTTCATCCAAGTATTATAAACATTAAGCTTTGTTTTATTTCTGACTCAAAATTAAAATTTGCTCTCATTTATATACCTACTATTATATAGCTTTGAAACTTAAAAAGTTAAAAACACGATTTTGTTCTGATCACTTTATATTTCAAAAAAACTCCCACATAACAAACATCATATAACTAGGTATATGATACAGTAGACTCTCATTCAACCGGATGTGATTTACGATGATTTAAAAATCAACAAATTATTCTTGTCAGGTGCAATTATCTCAAAAGACCAAATCGAACCTATAAATATATATAAACTGTTGTCTTAAACGTCGACATTATCAAACTACACACTGTTAAAAACGTTTGTGTAATATCGGAGAAGTGACGCAGGTTCGAACTGGCAAAAATATTTAAAAGTGAAGTGAAAAGCAGTTTATTTTATCACAGGTATGTGTAAAAAATAGCGTACTTCTCGTGCGTAATAGTATTACGCCTCGCGTGACTGTTATCTCGCTGGCGCTCAGTGATTCCAGCGGCAAAACCAGCCTCGGTCTTTACTCGAGGTTTAACCGTATGCAACTATAAATTTGTCATGCATTGCGAAAGCCAAACAAACACTGATAAATGAGGTACTCAAAACTACACTTCGAATTCATATTGAAACAGAGGTATATATACTGAATATAACACACATTAATTGCAGGTTGAAGGTTATACGCGATATTTTGACGATTATTTTTATTTTTCTATGCATTTAAATTTTAACTAAATATTTGTGCTGCTGTTTATTAAAAAAATACTACTGATTTGTTTCGAGTCACGTTGTACGTATTTTTAAACAGTGAAAACAGCTGCTTTTAAGTTATTCATTTGTTTCACATCGCGGGATTTTTACATAGTCAATTGTATACCGTGTCGTAATGGGTTATATTACGACGAGATGTGGCATAGGTATAAAAACTTCAGTTCACGAGTTGTAAATATCCTCACGATTGAGGTATATAGTATTTTTTGCACGCATCTTCTATATAATAGCTGGTTTTCACTTAATTTTAAACAAATTTGACTGTTCACTTTTGAACAAACGTTACGATAATAGTAACAACATATGACAGATAAATTGTGATTTACTATAAAATTGATATAGTGCGACCAGTTTTGTTCAACTTTACCGCACTAGTGCGTAATGGGTCATTTTGCATGCCTGTATGTCAAGCAGCTGTTATATAGGGAGTAGTGTAAAAAAACTCTAATCTCTTAAAAATTCACAGTGACGGGTCGCTATTTTTTGACATGAGAAATTTCAATCATAGTCAGCGCCTCTACCGTCGAAATAGGGACACTTATTTTCCTCACTTGCATGGAGATTACTATCCTTTCTCTCTATCTGAAGTATAGTATGCGCCACGAATCTAAAAGGCTCGAAAGTTAGATGCGAATGCAGGCTTGCGCTTGTACAGTCTGTTGAAAAACTGCAAACTCGCAACTTAACGAAACTAACATAGCAACAGAGATAGCAATAACAACTTGACAATAGCGTACTCGACTGTATATACTTTAAAGCAGGAAAGCGACAAGTGACAAAGTCAACGAGCGATCACGGCCAATCACCGACGAGCGCACGTTCCGTACAGGTAGCTGAGAGGTGGTAGGAGTATCAACGGCTCTAAAATGTGCCTTTGCGACGCTGGTTGTGACTAACTTCAGAACCTTTTAGATCCGTGGCGCGTACTATAGACGAATTTTCATCAATAAAATAACTATTGAAAAGGTTGCAAGTTTATTCTTGAGTATAGCAAATGGACATTTGTGTTGCCCCCTGGCTACGATACTGTTTTATAGAACAAAGTTACAGAATCATCCGCAGACATCTGGACGCAATATTTAAAAGGAAACCGACGCATTTTAGTGATGCGGATGCGACAATAAAACGCGCCATTTTTCCCATTATGCAGTTTAAATCGCATAAAAAAGTTACTGCAACTTTGAGAAAATAGAACGCTTCACAGTTTCAACCGACCCGTTTTTATTACTGTTTCAATTACTGAACTATTATATATTCAAGAAAATTAGCTGTTCCAGACAATGCTATATATGCTTTTTTGTGTTTAGTGCTCTTCAATACATTGTCAACACAACTTTGTTTTTTTGTTTTACTTTGAGACGACCCTACTGGGACCAAATACAAGGTTAAAATAAAGTTCCCGTTCAAACCGATATAAACCCTAACAAAATCGACAAGTCAAATCCAGGGGCGGATGGGCTCAACTATTGCTAGCCGTCATGAATAATATTTTTTTCAGCATCACTTAAATCAGAGTTGTCAGACTGATTTTCTAAAGTGCCAGACTCTAAATTAAGAATTAAAACATGTCATACTAAATTAAAAATCTTTATTTATTTATATATTAGATATCGTGTCCATCGAGATAACAATTAATAAGAAAAATCGCAGGATAGTGGACAAATTAGATTTATTAATGTATAAATCTATAGACGAAACGTCGTACATTAATAAATCTAATTTGTCCACTATCCTGCGATTTTTCTTATTAATTTATTTATTTACTTAAAATCAATTTTCATATAAAGGTAATAAAAAGGTAAAATTATCTTTAGCTTCAGGATCCAGACACCTGAGGTCTCTTGTTTTTGATAAGCTCATTGATGTCGGATGTCTAAAAGCCTCTCTGGATAGATTCTGGTCGCGGGCCGTATTGAGATGGATTGCGAGCCGGATGCGACCCGCGTGCCGTATCTTTGACACCACTGGCTTAAATAACTGTTTTAATAACTAATAAATGTATAAACGTCGCCATCAACAAAAACCATGTTATAATCCAACGCATACACACAGCAAGCGCTAACACACATTTTCGCGCTGCCATCTAACGAAATTCTTGTAACTAAATTAAACGTAACATGTGTCATGAACAGCGTCGTCCATCACGGCATTTGCACGTTTTTACTTCCGTCCAAATGCGCCAGTAGATGTTTCGCATCTACATATTTTGAAAATTCAACAAACCTTTGATTAAGCATTATTGATTTAAGGATCGAAGTTTGTTCCTCATTGCATATTTCATAAAACCATAAACTCATAAAACAAAAATTAATGTATGCGTTCACGGCCATGTTTCAATAAACACACAGTTCACTAAAGCGAAGGTTTGCAAACATTTTTTTTGCAAATTATTTACGCAATGGTGTCCTAAGTAAACTTGAAATTTTAGAAGTTTTTCATTTTTATTAATTTTAAATATTTAAATAACTATTAGAAGTTTTTTTGTCGACCTTTAATTGCCCAGATGCATTTTTATGATGCTCGGAAAAATTAAGGCTATGTACAGTGCGCTCGTCTAAAGAAGACCGATGGGGAAAGGGCTAGAAGTCGCTGATGTGTACCATTGTGTCCCTTATTGCATAGAAGCGGTTCCAGGATCATTACCTGCTCTTCTGCAATCAGGTCATAATACATTCCATAGACTAGGCTATTCCTTGATATATATTGCTACGAAGCAACCGTTCTACCTCACCGCCATGTTACTTAATGTTCTACAGTCGGTTTTTACAGTAACATGAATCAATTTTGCCCTACCATACCAAAAGAAGTTTTTCTTTAAACATTCGTACCATCTGACTATACCGAAAATTAACTCTGCCAGATTTTATAGAAGTTTTACTAACTTGGTAACCATGATTACCAAAGTTAGATATAAGTACTTGAAGGTAAGAAAATTTGGAACATTACAAATACACTTGGTGTCAATGGTACTTCACATTTTTTATTTGAATGATAAAGTGTTTGAACAGTAAATTAAAAATACGCATAAAATTATACCACGCTCATTCATGCAAGTCTTGTTGCAAAACAATTCACTTTAAAATTACAATATTAATTATCTTGCTTATATTATTAATAAGCCACAATTCAAATCTATTAATTTAACAACTTAAGTGTTAATTAATAATTGTTGATTACTGCTGTCTACAAAAAACGTTATTCACTTGAATAAATGTAACAAAACGTGCGTTTTTTTATTAATCAATTTGTAGTAGGTACGTTGTGCGCTGTTTTAATTTTGTTTTAAAAGATTAATAATAACGCAGCCAAAGACTGTTTTTTGTCATCGTGCGATAACAAATGCTACCGGCACCATTTTCAGTTCATTTTTTCCCCGTTATTTTACATTTTGATGCTTTATTTATTGTACAAAGTCAGCTTCGATGCATGCATCGCGTAAAGCGAACCATAGAGACATAAGTAGCTAAAGTACGCTAGTGCGTATGCTTGCCATAAGTGAGAGAGAACGCTGCAGACAACCAGAAATTTGTTTACTCTCAAATCAACATTGTTTTGCATCATTAGTTACCGTATAGATAAAGAACTGTTCTCTCTCTTAATTGCAGACACTTTCACTGAATTCTCGCGTACTCTATTGTATAATATCTTTATGGAAGCGAACACATAAAAGACAGAGCACGCTTGAAACCTAGCAAGAAAACTAGCGGCAAAACCAGCCGCGTGTGCAGCGACCTTACTAGCGTATAAGAGAAAGATTTCGTATCCTAAAAAGGACATTAAAAAAACCTTTAAATGCACGGACATAAAATGATATATTACCATAATAATGTTAATTAGTTTATAAAGAGAATAAGTAACCATTGAATTCAATATTACATAAATAATAACAATTGCAAGTCGCTACATTACATTTGCAATGGTTATTATCAATAATAATTATGAAAGGAAGAAACGTATACATATAAAGGTATAATTTAATCTGAGCATAATAATTCCTTCTAATGGCTTGCGCTATATTTTCTACATTAAAAAAAACACCCAAGGTCTATGTCTGTTAAACGACTTTATTTATGAGGAGGCAAGTACATAATCATTAAGTACTTACTTAAATCCGCACCCAGTAGGAAAAAAAATATATTATAGTTGTGCTAATAGACAAAACAAACTTGGAAATTCATTGATAATAATATCAACAATCAGGTCGTATCAGTGGCGCCGCTATAACTTCTTCTTATTATGTTGATACTACTTATATCATTGTTCTAGAAAAGAAAGTTGAAGCACGTCGGACTCTTCGTCTTTCATTTGTTTAAACGCATTTTGTTTATTGATAATATCCTCAATTATAAGTTCTACGTACAGTAAAATTCGCGTATTTTCAACCTGTCGAAACTAATTGATTAATGTATTTTCAACTTCTCATTTATCCCCACTTTGTGACAGTCATAAATTAATCAGATAGGGACTAAAATTTTTTAAATAAATGAGTATAATCATTTGAAAATAAATAGATTTTTTTAATACAATGTAAACTCCATTTAACCTCACTCGATACAACGACAAATTTCTTAAAACATCGAAATTACTTATAGTCCAAGCTCCCATGACAGAAAAAGTTCTCCCTACGAACACCACAAAATTATAAAGTGAAAATGGCTGAAAAACGTAAGAAACATGTTACGGCCGCCAGACTAGTAAAAATTTGTTAATTGTTATTTTTTATGAATTTTTGAATTTAAAAAAAACATGATTTTTTAAAAATTGAATCTGACATGGTAAAAAACAATATTTTGATGAAAAATGTATTAAAGTATATAAAAGGGATCTACCGTATTAATTTAGAATAATAAAAAAAAATTTTTTTCTAGTTAGCAACGATTATACCACATTTTTTAATGAAAAAATATGGTATAATCGTTGCTAAGTAGAAAAAAAAAATTTTTTCTACTTGTCTAATCCTTCTAAAAGGTAAATGTAAAGAGGATCTACTTTGTATATATGTTACCGGCCAAACCCGATTTCAGGACAAACTAGTTTTGCCTAGGCCAAACTGGTAGTGCCTATATGCGTTAGGATAAACCGGTATAGTCTAGGCTAAACTAGTCTGGCCTAAGCTCGATAGGACAAATTAATTTAGCCTAGGCTGAACTAGTTTGTCCTATTATAAATATGTACAATCTAGGATAAACTCTTATGGCCTAGTCCGAACTAATGTTGCCGAATCGAATAGGTAGAGAAAGACAAAGATAGGAAGTGTTTTTGCAACAGAAGATAGCTATAAGATTGATCTCGGATGCTGGATTTAGACAGAAATGCAGGTCATTATTTATTGAATCTGTTGCATAAACAATACTCTAGGTTTTTTTGTACATAAAGTGCATAATTTTATTGCCACGAAAATTTGACTGTGAGAATCGAAATGAAACGAATTCGTGTAATTATATTCGAGATTTTTGATTGCTTTATAACATAACTCGCGTTCAAGGTTTCCTGTCAAATAGAAGGAATGCATAACACCACACTGTCTCGAGTCTACGTTAAAAACACATCTGCTTTGTGTAGGATTCTCCGGCACGCTGTTATTTGAAACCTTATAATTTTCATTAACACACAATTCAAATTAAAATTTATTGCTATTTTTTCAGGGACATGCCGTTTTTTTTTTAATTCATCTTCAGATTCATTTCAGTTTTGTTGTCAATATAAATCTTTGTATCTGTGTGGTTCAAATGTGTTTTGTTTCTTACTTTTTTTAATTGGTTCAACTGTAGTCAGCTATTCACAGTGTAAACACACATATATAGTAGATTATAGAAGCTCGATAGGTAAGATTATCAGCGTCTCTCACAGCGTAGAATGAATTATACATAAAATTGAATTTTGACTTTGTTGTTGATCAACGACGCCCAAAATATTGAACCGATTTGATAAACTCTTCCACTGTTTAAAAACTTGCCAAGTGGTACAGCGATATACTAGATGGAATCTGATCATTTTGCAGATTTTTATAAAATAATTTCTGCAATAAAAATGTTTATTATTATTATTATTATTTATTTATGAAGTGCTCGATGCCCAATTCTAACATCGAATAATATGACAATTGACCAACTGGACAATCATCATAGACACTGACGGTCTCAGCTGTCGAGCGTCTACAATCTGTCTGGACAAGCATCTAGAGCGCAGACTGACCGAGGACGTTGAAGCTTTTTTAAAATTTTCGCGAATGGCGCCAAAGGCACAAATCGTCTGAGACGCACACTTTTCGTGAAAGTTGTAGCTTGTCTGAGGCACTAAACCCTTTGCAAAAGCAAAATTCAACTCCCAGGGTCGGTCTAGGACAGAGGTTCCCAAACTTGCTTGTCTCGTAGACCACTTGCCATGTTTTTCGGTTTTGGGTAGACCCCCTGCTTATCTGATATTGATTTTTTGCAAATTCATTAATTTCAAATGTATTTTTGACAACCGGTATAGTGCTACTCACTTTGAACGATTCAATTTTATAACGGTAGTGAAGCGTAGTGTGAAATGTTTAGTTTTATACATTTATTAATTAGATTCAAAATAAACGAATCAAATTAAAATTTACTTTCTGTTACATAAAATAACTAAGCAAAAAATAAATACTTTTAGTGTGAGGGATGAACCTGATGCTTTAATAATAAATTTTCAACATTTGCATCATTTTAGTTAGATTTAATCTTAAATCTCTTCGGTTAACGATGTCCAGTTTGTTTCTTTTTTTTGTTAGGAGATTCCTATCGTTGACCCCCATGTTCATTATTATGGACCCCCAATTTTTTTCCCGCTGACATGGACCCCTTGCAAGTTGTCGTCGACCCCTGGGGGTCGATATAGACCACTTTGGGAATCACTGGTCTAGGACCTAAAGTTGTTGTTCGCAATAAAGTAAATGAGCTCATCACACCTCTACACGACCGTGTAACTAAGAAAAAGACCCGAGCCGGCGGTATTACTATGAGCTCTTCACTTACTGACAATAGTAATTTTGTTGTGGTTTTCCAAGGTCTGAGTTCTGTGTTTGACTTGGGTCTGTGGCGAGAAATAGAGTTAATCCCTTTATTTCTTGTTTGTCTAATGCTTATCACATTGTGTCTGGGATATGGGTTTAATTCCTTGAAGCCAAAGGAGGAATTATAAAAAAAACTTTTGAATTTTCTAGTAGTGTAGGATATCAGAGATTGTTCAGATTATAACGGCCACTGTATAGAAAGCTTAAATATAACAATTGCCCACTTTCACAAACAAAATTAGAGTCGCGTGTAGCGCGTAGGAATGGCGTCAGGCATTTTGGCCCCCTCAAATGTCAATGTGTCTGCTGTAGGCCTATTAATTAATTAAATATATTACATGCGGACCTCTTCATACGGGTAATATACGCTTTTATTAGTGAGCAATAAACCGATGAATTATTATTGACGGTTATCCAATAAACTCAAATAATAATGGCCATTATATTTAATAACAGCTAATTTTATTTATTTAGTGAAAAATGTATCAGATCTATTAATACGTTAAGGTTAAAGATGTTTGCCTCCCTTTTTAGAAAAAACCACACAATTTCTCCACATAAATTATATATCATTTTACAGATAATTGCTTGCTCTACTGACATCGACAACTAAAAAATTTATTATTGCGTTTGTTTTTGTAAATTAATTAATTAACAGCAACGCTGAACAACGTCTGCCATCTGACGGCTATAATTTTGAAACAACGTCAACACTTCGACTGTCATCTGATCTTCATATTGTAAATACTGCATACTGCCATCTGACGGCTTTAATTTTGAAACAGCGAGCAACTCTGAACAACGTCACAGCAATGCTGCATGATGCCATCTGACGGCTTAGCTCAATGCTTGTGCTACTTGCGCCTTTATATGACAATTTTAGTAAAATATTTCTTTGATCTGTCATCTGAGCTTCATATTGTAATACAACAAAAAGAAGAACGTTATAAGCAGTGTGCAAAATTAGAAACGAATTGAACACCTGCGATCATATTTAAAAAATAATTTTGTAAAGTGATAATTATTATACTTATGTATTTAGTGCGAATAATTCGCACAGCTCACACTAGTATTTCTTAATATTAGTGTGACTTTTGAATCTATTCTGAAAATGTATTGACCGAGCGGGATGGCGTAGTGGTGAAAGCACTAGACTCGCATTCGGGAGGTACTCGAATCCCGGCGGGGGCAAATGTAACTGGGACTTTTTCCTACAGCTGCCACTCGCCGAGAAACGGTAACTCCTGTACCGACCATCTTGTTGAGGTTTTCCATGGTTTACTTAAATAATTCTTGATAAATATCGAGATGGTTCCTTATTCAAGGCCATGGCCGATCACCTGTCAAACTCCTGTGGTCAAAAATTTGCCTACCTTATCCTAATGTCCAAACATTCTGTCATTCGCCCATTGCTATCAATTAAGTGGAAGTTTAAAAATGTAGAAAATAACGGAAAGTGTGATAGATGGAAAATAGTAATGGTGCGAATGGCGTCTGTTATGACATAAAGTCGAGAAACGGACGTTAAACGCATTATTATTATTATTAAAAACATCGCGCTTTAACAGTCTTTCTATTTTGCTAACATATTTATTACTCCAAATCATAGAAAATTAAATAATATTCAGTATGTCAACGGTGTAACGGAACACTTTACGAAACGACATTTTGGGCATAACTATAGACATTTCATTGAAAGCGTTGAACGGTTTCTTTGATGATGAGTTTATTTATAAATATAAAATAACGAATATAAACAATGACTTTAAAAACTTTCAGAAATATAAATATATTTATTTGCAATAAAAATCGGTTATTTGGCTCTGCCAGTACAAATTAACACCCACGCAAATTCGTTCAGAATAAAACTATAAATAAAATCGCGTGCAGTTTGTTGATTGATTCAATTTGCATTTAAATTAACTGCACAATTAATTATTTATAATCAGTATAAATATCATCAAATTTTAATTTTGTAATTATGTAAGGTCTGTGTCTGCGGATATTAAAAAGAATGAAAAGGTTAAGCGTTAATTTTTCGTAACCGCGCTGTATGCAAATTATTTTCGTTATAACTAACTGACCTATTATACAGACAATTTAACGCTGGTTATTAGTGTATTTGCCATAAGGCACTTACACTATTGGCGTCGGTCGGATGGCGGGACCTAGGGGTCGGACCAAAATTTCTCGACGTTTCATAACTTTCTAAGAAGTTTGGCACCATTTTTGGAAATGTTTATATATGTATGTATACATATATATATGTGTGACCACGATAACTCTCGACAGACTTAATCGATTTAAATGAAATTTGGTCCACATGTTGGAATCCATCATCGCAAGAAGCCTATTTAAAATGGGCCCGATCGGGCCATTTTAAGGGGGATATTTAGGGGTTGAAAAATGTTTTTGGGCCCAAAAATACCGAAAAAATTCTCAGAATCGTTTCAAATTTGAAATTTAACCCTTTAATAATTATTGAAATGTGCTGCTAAAATTTCAATAAAATCGGCCCGACAGAACCGGACGGAATTTTATGAATACGCAAGTTTATTGATATGGATTTACATACTGAAGGGTGTGTATAATTTGGTACAGATGTTAAATTGGTATATAGTATTGAAATTAAGTAAAAAAATGTTTTTTTAAGGGGTGTATTAAGGGGTAATTTTTTTTATTTTGTCCAAAAACAAAGTTAAGTTCATACAATATAGCCACACTGCTTATAAAAGCAAATACACTATATTGTCGGCAGGGTTTCGCACTGCGACCCGAGTTTTTTTTATTTATTTTCAGATAAGAAATAGATATCAACCTTTTTATCTTCATAATTATAGTGACCTAGATTTAATAATCACAAGCTTTTCATGATAACATCAACTATTTTAGCGTCACGTCAACGAGATAGATTATAGAATATAGACGCTCGACAATTCGCATCATTAGCGTCTATAAGGTAATTAGAATGCGCCCATGAAGACTAATATGGTTTCTGCGCATTTAATTTCTCTAAATGTCATGCACAATGTTTGCAATGAACGGTGATAATAATAATTTATTATTATATTGAATATTGTTCTTATTATTTAATGACATACGTACATTAATCGACGACAGAACATTAGAGCACCTATATACAAAATAAAAAGTCTACGAGCAACCTTGACTAATTATATTATTTCACTAATCTTGAATAAACTTTGATTAATTATGTTATTAAAATCGCCATTAATAATTTGTTTTTATGGGAAGCTACTGCAATAATTATGTACTCAACAAAAACTTGACTATACTTATTTTTAAGTGATATTAATTTAAAGATTGGGATCAGAAGAAACTAAATTCGTGGAATCGTTCTAAATTGCTTTTTTTAAATTATTGCTTTTGCTTTCCCTATAACAGAGTTCTTTCTTACTATTAATTATTTATAAAAATAAAAGGAAACAACACGACCTCGAAGTTTTAGATTCGACTACATATATAACCTCAAAAAATCGGTAGTTCGTCAAGGAAGGTAGAATATAACTGACAGTTAATCTTTGCGCCAATTCCGGGAACCACGAAAGACACTCTGCCGTGACATTTCGCCTAGTCACTTTGAGTGAAATAATTTTAAGGGAAATCATTAATTCGAGTTTATCTATACTAATATTATAAAGTTTGTAAGTTGGATGTAGGAGGTAATCTTCGAAACTACTCATCCGACTTCAAAAACATTTTCACTATAATATTTAGAAAGGACACGTTTAGGATGGACGTAAGCTATATATTATTGCGTTAAGGTAGCACGAGCAAGCCAACTTTAAATAAAAGGCTTCATTCAAAACTAGTCGGTGGAAATTAAAAAAAAAACTATTTAAATTAAAGTTAAAACCTTACTAAATTATTGAAAACAAAAAAAAACCGTTGTGCCCGACTAATTAAAAAGATTCATTATGTTTTTAATTAGTCGGGCACAACGGCTTTATTTTTGTTACCGAGTAGTTTTGCAGAAATCAATGAAAACATATCATCCATCTACCGTTTTACCATAAAGCCAATGTTACATATGCCTTCTTTTGAAGTCATTTATTTATTTAAATAATCGGGCAACGCCCCACAAAATTTTCAGAATTGGTTTAGACTTAGTCCAACTTCATATAAAAAAATCAAGCCTTTTATTTAAAATTGCCTTGGTGCTCGTACTACCTTAAAATAAAAGCACTTTTGGTGGAGACCAGCTTTGCAACGCAAGTCGACGAAAAAACGGTGGCAATCTATAAATTCGGGCGAAGTCGGACCGGACGGTCGGACCACTAGTTTTGCTATAGATACCTATTATGCCGATCGTTGTTGATAATATTATAGTGATTGCAATCGGCCATTTTATAGATAATGTAGGATTTCCTATTTGACCCCTAGGTATTTTACAACAATGTATTTGAGTGTACAGTTTTACGATTATTAACTTCAATAAAAATAAAAAATACACGTTTGGAAACGCACATTATTATGCATAGTTTTTTAATGTTTTATGGTTTTGTATTTAGATTTACTATCTTTTTTAATTTATTCCACGTGCAGACCACAGTTATATAAACTTATCGATTGTCGTAAAGTATCTATTGTAAAAAATAGCAATCTTTAAAATGAAAAGAAAATGTCAAAACATCACAGAATGAATAGTTCTGGATATTGACTAATGCATTTTATTTATTTATAAAGTATATTCTTTTCTGGTGTATGTTGCATTTTAAGTGGAACGATTTTCTGTAACGCATTAATGATTTCCATAGTTACCAAATAAACAACGATGTGTCGTTACTGAAATTCATTGTAATAATTACTATATGTGCAAGGAGGCGGAGTTACAAATTTTTCGATGCGAGCGAGTGTAGTGAGCACTAGGGGAAACTTCAACCTCAGATTTTCCGTATGTCATTAAGCAATGTTTGTTAAAAGTGAAAATAGTTATAATTTTATGAAGGTTTTTAATTAAAAAAAAAAAAAACATGGCCAAAACTAAGCGATCTGGAAATGCTTGTTATGTTCCGGGTTGTTGCGCTGATAGCGAATTAAGTAAAATAAAGACCATTGGCGCCATAATTTGACGTTTCGCTGTCAGTGTAAACAAATTAATTATTAATTATAATATATTGTACGTCATAATTGATAAATAAATAGTTCTCACATACCTTTTATGTTATGCTATTTATATAATGGTTTACAATCTGAATTTTATGGTACCTATATAAAATTAACTTATTACATTTTTTTTACACGTCATCATGGCCAACTAAAGTTTTTGACTTATCACCATAGAAACATGTAGCGTTTTACATAAAAAGTGAGTTCAATAATTCAATAATTACCCACTAGCGGCGCTAGTAGGCTTCGTGCACACAGCCTATATATCTTTTTTGGCACTATTGACGACACCCGATATACTTACGTTATTAAAATGAACTCTGATAATGCATTCAAAACGCGTTGAACGACGCTAATAAAAGTAATATAAAGAATGATATGCATCGAATAATAATCGATGTTTGAAATCATATTCTATGCATTTACAGCTCAACTCTATTGTAATGAAACTACTGTACAAGACTGTTAAAGAGTTTTCTAATCCATATTTCTGTTGATGATTTTATAATCCGTGTTGATTCAATAATTCAATGCTAATTTTAGTGGAAAATACAAAATGCACATATAAATGACCGTTTGGTATGCGCGGTAGATTATCATTGCAAACTTGCCTAAAATATAAATTACATGAAATTTTAATTTGCAATTTATTTTCATATTGCAGAAGAGTACCTAGCCTATTAATAGAAAATATTGTTTTCTTCGTTCCCGGATATCCAATCATTTACGTGAATCATTTAGAGCTCAGTTGTTGAGCGTTTATAATTTACAATGCCTCTCTGTCACTCCGAAAAGTCGCAAACTTTGCCTAGAGCAGCAGTAAGGGTAAACGCAAAAAAAAAATAATTTTATATAACAATTGAGTACACACATTTAGTTTCGTTTTTAACGACGGTTTCAAATGTATAAATATTTAAATAGTTTAAAACGACTATATCTCCGAAACTAAAAGAAATGCAAGGTTGCGGATGATCGGAATCGTTTTAGCGTGATTTTTTCTATAAGTAGGTGTAATATCAAAATGAATTTATTTTGGGTCACTCTTTTAATTTTTTGTTTCAATCATTTTATTCCCCAAATCGCCGAGGTACCGTATTTTTTTCACTTTCATAATGAAGAGATTTAAAAAAAATGAATCAGAATGCCTACAAAAAGGATGAAATAATTTTATAATTACTTTCTCTACCTACATTTAATTTAAGTCGGCGGAATTTAAACAACAATAAATTGAATGTAGGAAGAGATATGTGATTGTAAAATTATTTTATTTGGAGACATTCATATTTTTTAAGTCATTTAAAAAAAGTATATATATGTTAAGAATTATCATCAGCGACTAAGAAATATCTGCAGCTAACTCGGTTTTTGCCGAAAATTTCATTTGGAACTAGACGCTACCCGCGCCTCCGCATGAAAAATGATGGGTTCTCCATACAAACTTTTTATCCCTTATTTCATTATCTTCAGGTTTTTTTTGTGACAAACGGTAGCCTGTGTTCTTCCTCAGGATGCAGACTATATCCTTACTATTTGATCGAAATCTGTTCAGCGGTTTAGGCGTAAAAAGATAACAGACAGACAGACAGAGAAACTTTCGCATTTATAATATTTGTATGGATTAAAAGTACTTAATTTTTATAATAGCAAAATATTGTTTTATATTTATAGATAAGAGATGTTTTTGGATTTCCCGGGATATCTGTATAGATACTATTATAATTTGTTATATTGCAGTTTGATTACATAGTTGGTTAGTTTGTGATAAAAAAAACCTTATCAAGTCAAGTTCAAACGGAAAACCTCAAATTTCCTCAAAAACTCAACAGTAGTACAAATTCAACAGTTGGAGCAGTTGAGGATTACTTCGTGCTATCTTTTTTTTTGACACAGTACCACACAATTCGTTGCTCAATTTCCAGAGGAATTTTTCAATTATATTAAGCATTAAGAATTATTTATGATATTAGATAATGCACGCACACGGTTCTAATATTTCTTTTTAACAGTCGTAACAATTTTAGATATACCGGGTGTTTTTACTATTCCAACCCACATATGGTACTAGTTTAGGTCAAAAATCACTTTTAAAAAACGTTTCGAAGTGGAAAAAAACGATGCTAAATACATGTACCTATACACAGTTTAAAAAAAAAACATCGTTTTAATCGACCAATTATTTTTAGAGAATGATCGATTTGAAACTTTACTATATGCTTTTCATACGGAGAAATACGTATATGTTCAAATAAGAATTTTTGTCAAGCCTTTCTGCAGCCCAGCGTCAATCAGTTTTTTCGTCATCAAAATTTCCGTAACTAACCCCGTACTTCCACCATAAATGCTCCGTTTCTCCCACCACATATAAATATACTTTTCAAATAAATAAAATTGTCGACCAATTTTTTTAGACTATATATTGACAATAAAAAATAAAATTATAAATCAATATTACAAAAGATGACGTTTCGATCCGGATTTGGATCTTCTTCAGATTTCAGAAATAATCTAAAAAATATAAAAATTAATTACTTAGTATAAATATCTACTTATTTTATAATAGAATGAAGTTAATTAATTATCGACAATTATTTGAAGAGTTCTATTCAGACGTTAATCAAAGATTTAAATATACTATTATTATTAAGAAAAAATGTTGTTTACAAAAAAATATATCAACAAAAAACTTAGTAAATTCATCGCGGCTTGGCAATCAGGCCGTAGAAGTTAACCAGTCGCTTAGCATGTTTATCTTTATGTATATTTAGCAGACATATAAATAATGACTATAATTAATTTATTATTTTATTGATTAAAATAAAATAGTTGGATAGCAGTGTATTTTTTATGTAGGTAAAAGGTATAAATGTTTGTAACACCTCGTAAGCAGTGGCTGACTAACGAGGAAGCGACGGGGAACCTCCTTCATGGCATATATTTATATTGTTATCGATTTTAACCTCAAAAATACTAAATCTACTTCCTATAAAATTTCCGTGCTTTATTATTTTTAGTAAATCTAGTTTTGACATAGGTTTTAGTGAATTTGTGTAACGACAAAAGCTTGTGACACTATAACGCATCAATATATAATATAAAGAAATCTTTATATAGCAACGGATTACAAAATCCACATACTGCGAGAGTTGTTTTTTTTTATGAATTATGCAGAAGTTTCTTGAATGAATACAAATAAATAAAATCGCAACTTAGTTTGTAATTGTTTAGTTGTTTAGCAGTGATTGCAAAATTCATAAGCACAGTTTGTAATCACTAATATTATTTAGGTAGTCACTTTACTTATAGCAGAATAAATAAAGGTACGATTTGCATCCGGACGAAAGCCGGACCAGTCAGTTAATTATAATAATATTGTATTGTCATCGGAACTACATACGTATGCAAAATTTCAACTCAACCGGATAACGGGAATTAGTTAAAAAAGCTGTCGCAAAATTTGAAACAAACGAATATACGGGGAAACAAAAGTGATTATCGAGAGTGCTTATTTTGCTAAGCACTCGGTAATTACAGTGGTTATTGTTAGTAGAATAGGTTTCCTGAATGTTTACGTTTCCAAACGGTACGGTCACCGTCGCTTGTTTTGTATCCGTGCCGTAAATACTAGCAGTTGTCGGTTTTATGGTCCCGATAATCAATACGTGCTCGATCTTAACATTTAACTGTGCAGTCACAGCCAATTAATTTCGTTTAGAATTTGAATTCCACTTGGCTTATCACATTTCATAACCGCACACATTATCGGGAAGGATAAATACGTGATTTTTACACGTTTATTAATTGAACGAAAATGAAAACCGCTTTAAACTTGGCAAATCGATATTTTGATCGGTTTGTTAGTCTGTTTTTTTCGCCGTACACCGATTTAAATTAAATTTAGTTCTTTGAACCCAGGCCGAAAAACATAAACATTAGACCGGTCATTCTATTTTGAACGTAATGTTAATTTTTTGTAACCGTTATACAGCAAACCAAAATATGTAAAAAATCAGAAATTTTCCGTAGAATTCAATGCTGTATTTTTAAAACAACTGACAGTGATGGGGCTAAAGTTGGTCAAAAACTGTTTTTTGCGTTTTTAAAAAAAAATATTCTTTGCATTGAGAAAAGTTTAATACAAAAGTTATAGAAATAATTATTACGGATCGATCTGGCTTGGTACGATGTTAAAAAATTCGAAAATGGAGTAGCAATTGTTAAAAAACCGTTAAAAATCGCTGTTTTTTGAAACGCTTGTATCTCTTTGGAAAAAAATAATCTTTAAGCGATACTTGGTGAAAGTGTAGCCCTTTGCAATCCAAACAAAAGCGTTTTTTGAAATTTGAAAAATAATGAAAAGTTTTTGCAAAAAACGATTTTTTCGAAAAAAAAGCATTTTTTTAAAATGCCAATAACTCATAAACCCGAGAGTTTTTATAAACGTTTTGGGGCTTAAAATTTTCTTTAATAGTTTCCGTAATGTTTGCAATTACTGCGCGCCTTTTTAATTGATCGGTAATGTGCAAAAATCGGTGGAAAAATCGGTATTTTTTTTTCAATAAAAACAAAAAATTAAATACCTTCAAAAATTGAAATTTTCTACAATCGTCATTATTGCCATTTAATAGCTGGTATTTTTCTGTGAATTAAAAAAAAAAAAAATCAACCCTTCGACTTTCTGGAGCCGAAATATATTTTTTTTTTATTCCTGCGGCGCCATTTTACAATATTAAGGGCTGAAATTTACATGACTTACAGTTTAATACTTGCAGATTAAATAAAAAATTACCAGATCCAAATCGGTCATTACTGAGCACTGCAAAGTTAGTTACATGAGCTGATCAGCACCGTGGCATGAGAACATTAGCACTATAGGTGGAGTGGATGAGAAAAACGAAAAACTGATAAAATTATGATTAAGAGAAAGTCAGTGGGAGTTTTTTTTCATCCACTCCACCTATAGTGCTAATGTTCTCATGCCACGGTGCTGATCAGCTCATGTAACTAACTTTGCAGTGCTCAGTAATGACCGATTTGGATCTGGTAATTTTTTATTTAATCTGCAAGTATTAAACTGTAAGTCATGTAAATTTCAGCCCTTAATATTGTAAAATGGCGCCGCAGGAATAAAAAAAAAATATATTTCGGCTCCAGAAAGTCGAAGGGTTGATTTTTTTTTTTTTTAATTCACAGAAAAATACCAGCTATTAAATGGCAATAATGACGATTGTAGAAAATTTCAATTTTTGAAGGTATTTAATTTTTTGTTTTTATTGAAAAAAAAATACCGATTTTTCCACCGATTTTTGCACATTACCGATCAATTAAAAAGGCGCGCAGTAATTGCAAACATTACGGAAACTATTAAAGAAAATTTTAAGCCCCAAAACGTTTATAAAAACTCTCGGGTTTATGAGTTATTGGCATTTTAAAAAAATGCTTTTTTTTCGAAAAAATCGTTTTTTGCAAAAACTTTTCATTATTTTTCAAATTTCAAAAAACGCTTTTGTTTGGATTGCAAAGGGCTACACTTTCACCAAGTATCGCTTAAAGATTATTTTTTTCCAAAGAGATACAAGCGTTTCAAAAAACAGCGATTTTTAACGGTTTTTTAACAATTGCTACTCCATTTTCGAATTTTTTAACATCGTACCAAGCCAGATCGATCCGTAATAATTATTTCTATAACTTTTGTATTAAACTTTTCTCAATGCAAAGAATATTTTTTTTTAAAAACGCAAAAAACAGTTTTTGACCAACTTTGGCCCCAATTTTCGGTAAGACCCATCACTGCCAGTTGTTTTAAAAATACAGCATTGAATTCTACGGAAAATTTCCGATTTTTTACATATTTTGGTTTGCTGTATAACGGTAAACAGCTGAAACATTTAAAATGACCGGTCTACATAGAGTTCTATTGTTTACAGAGACAGGGTGAACAGGGCGTTTCAAACTTTGGTGATTCGCTATTTATCCAATCAACTATCGTAAAACTCAACGAGGCACTTTTTCATACCCTTCGAAAAAAGTGTTTTTTTTTCATATTAAATCGATTTTGAAACATGTCGTTATTAATTTGATTATTTGTTTTAATATTTGTCTTGATGTTGGGGACGAAGTTTTTTTTTCTTTGAATTTCAAATTATTGTTCATTAACTAAAGCACAACGTTCTACATGATCATTTTTTTCGATCTTTAAAATACAAACAATATTCTCTTATAATAAAATTCTTAAATTGTCAATTCCTGTTTTTTATATTAATAATATTTTTTCAATAGCCTTTTTTATATTTGTGCTTTTGTTAACAAAATAATAAAATTTATTTATTATTGAAAGTTTATGGCTATGTAGCAATAAACAGGAGCTTTTTTTCAAATTTTTATTACAAATAAATTTTGACACAAAAAAAATGATTTTGTTTTTTGGAACTTTTAACCATAAATTATTTTTATGACACAATAACGGACAGATGATCACAATAATATAAGCTATCAGTTTAAAATTCCGCTTTTTTAATATTTACAAGAAACAAGCGTATAAATCACAATTTTTCTATTCATATTAAATTTAGTATAACACGAAGATGTTTTTCGTCTCTAACAAAAAAAGAACTCGTCTGTCATTTTGTATCATAAAAAAACACATATGTCATTATATTTTTAACGTTTTAATAATAATAAGAGATTCTGTAATTTTATTCTCATAGTCATTAAAGCTATTTTAAAACACTATAAAAAATTTATTGCATTTTAAACTCACAAAAAATACCAAGAAGTCTATGATTTTTAGGTATTTTTGTAAACAATAAAATTTATATTGATTTCTCACGGAAAACACTTTTCACGATGTGCGATATTAAAAATACACGATGTGTTAGAATAGTTTTTTTTTTTTGAGAAGCGATTTGAAGCAAAATTGTAGTTGGTGGAAGATATTTTTGTAATAATTACGGTCTTTGCCCACGTCTCGCTCGTTAATGTCAGGTTTTTTTTGGCTACTGCATCATATAGAGAAAATTCAATCAAAACCGGTTCAGTAGATCATAAGATATTCCGATACTTTGCGCAAGTTTGCACAAAAATTGTTAAATTTGACCACGTTTTTACATAGAGACATTGTAAAAACTTTTTTTTAAATATCTGATTTTTTCTAAACCAGAGGCATATCTATTTAATACAAATTTTGATCCTTAATTAACAATACTTATATCCACCCATAAGAATTAAATAAGAAAAAAATTGTATGCAATAGAAAAAAAAACCTTGAAAAAAAAAACATAATTTACTATATTTAAATATTTTTTTACCGTTGAGTTTTATATCTTGTGGTTTATGGTAATTATACGTGAAGTTATTTGAGAAATAGAATTACCCAATGATTAGTCTTAATTGCTGTCACTGCACGTTGAAATTAACACTAAATAGGTTTTATAATAACTGATTTTAAAGTGCATGATGATTAAAAATATACCTTACCTATTGACAGCAAAAATCATGACCGCCATTCTTAATATTACGTGATTCTATATATTTTAGTGTCCAATTTTTCAACGTACCTGCAAAAAAAAACAATCAATTAATATTTTACTTTCCTGACAATTAAACGGGATTTTAAAAATTTTGGATACAGACGTCGATTTAAGGTCAACTGAGAGAAAAAATAGAACAGGGCCGTATTTAGCATTTCGGCGACACCGAACAGACTCGGTTTATTGGCACATATGGTTAAAATGGAGACTTATTGGGTCCACAGAAAAGATCTTTTTTCGATTTTTTACATCATTGAGTTCTCAGTCCATGCACCTTCTAGCTCACCGGGAAATACGGAATAAAAAACGGGCAGACAAAGAATACAAAATTATGTATTTTACCACGTTTTTTTTAACTCGCTTTCTTGTATGTCTGTCCGGGTGGAGCTTGGTAATTGATTTTAAACCAACTTCCTGACAATACAAGAATATACTACAAAGAAGAAAATTATAAAAGAAAAAGAAAATGATTATACCACGTTTTTAAAACGAACTAAAAAGTATAAAATAATTTCTTTACAGACAGATTTTTAACTTGTAGGATTTGAAACGAACAATGTAGAGCGCATGCGACAGTTGTATAAGAAGTGTAGAAAAATCTATTTATGACATAAAACTAATAATGCGCCCCACGTTTTTCGTTTCAAATCCTACAAGTAAAAAATCTGTTTGTAAAGAAATTATTTTATACTTTTTAGTACGATTTAAAAACGTGGTATATTAAAAAAAATATTTTTTTTTTCATTAATAATTCGCTTCATAGAAACACATATATCATCTGAAAGTATAAAATTTAATTCGGTCCTATTTAAAACAAGCCTTAATTGAGAACGTTACTCTATTACATTGTTTAGTCAAATGCGGGCGCTTTAATTACCTAATTAATTATTAAAATAACAATGCATAAGGGTTTTATTGTCTGTAACATTATTACCACGTAATATTAGTCCAATTCGGAACCCAGAGGAATGGTGAGACCTCTGGTAAGAAATACGCCGAACTGACCTAAAGGGGGTTTTTCACAGGTAAACATTGATTTAGAAAAGCATGATAGAGACTAACATTGATTTAGGCTAGGTTAGCCTCCATCATGCTAATCAATGTTTATACCTGTCAAAAACCCCCCTTAGTTCGGGGCATTTCTCACCAGAGGTCTCACCATTACTTGGGTTCCGAATATTATTATATTATAATATTATTATATTATAATATTATTATAAATAAAATGTATTAAACATAATTCAACACCTAAAATTATTAAATTTTTTACTAGGTTTACTAATTCATGAACATCAATTCTGTCTGCAGATTAATTTGTATTAATGTTGTTTTTTAACGAAGCGTAGCCGATTAAAAACGACCCGATACTTTAAGCCTGGGTTGATAGTACACCAAATTTCACAAAAATCGGACGTCATTTCTCGAGTGTCACGCCACTAAATAAAAAAAAATCAAAATTTGCGAAATATGTTTACTGTCTGAGATATTTCCAAAAATCTGCATGACCTAAGTACTAAATTTTGGGATACTTTTTTTCGACACAAAGTCAACATTAAAAGTTGAGAATGTCTGGCATTCACATACGGTACCCATATCCAATAATATCTAATGCCAGCCCAACCCGAAACAGCAGAAGATCGGTCTACATATTGTAATCGTATCTCCGGTCAAAAAACAAAACCGTTTATATCGAAATAATAGTGTAACTAGTAGCCCGGTCCGAGTTCGCTCGAATTTGTAGATTGCCTATTAAAGTTTGACATATTAGGCTGTTTAATGGAATATAGCCTTATTTACCCGGCTTTGCCCGAGAATAACAACCTGTTATGAGAGCATAACAAGGTATTGGTATTTGATACCGTTAAACAGACAGCGGGTGATCCACACATCCACAAAAGAATTTATAAAAATTTTCCACTAAGATCTATTTTGCGATTTCAAAGTATAATCCTCTTGAATCCCGTACTTTTGGTTCTAGGTATGACAACAGGCAGTTTTTTATTAAATTATTTGTTTGGTTTCAAGAAAACTTCAATACGAAAAAACTAGAGTTCTTCTGAAGACTCCCTCTCACTTGGTATTATGAGAAAGTAAAAATAGCAAAAATTTCGACGTGAGCGTTTTTGCCTTTTGGTTGTAGAGATATACATTATGTATAAATATTATTATTGGCGCACCCACATTTAATGCGTATCATAATAGTATCACCCGGCAGCGTAATTACCGAAACAAATGCGACATCATTGCATTGTTCAGTACTTATTATCATCAAGGCTTCTCTCACAGCAGTCACTCATATTGAAAAATGCCAAGTGGCGCTGTCTTTATGGGGGAATTATCGGTTACCTTTAACAGTAGTAAACTCTCTTTAGGGCAAAGGCACTGGTTTCCGACCATCACACTTCGGCTCGACCATTTTTATTATATAGCTGTTGCCCGCGAATTCATCCGCATGGGTTTTATTTTTTTGAAGTAAAACTTCTTTTGCTCGCTTGACTTGAGGAGTAAGCTGGTGAGTATGTGACGAGAGATTTACGGAAGTGTGATCGGGCGAGGCGAACGGAAGTTGAGAGGGAGATATAAGTTAGTGAAGATAGAATGAAGATGACAAATACTTCACTGGCGCCATCAGGTGACCGAAAATATAAGCAGTACCTACTAATAATAGAATGGCACATACTTTACTTGCCAGTGGCGCTATCGGAAAAAAGTTTTGTAAACCTACTTAACTTGCAGAGCTAAATAATATTTCATAAAGATTTACGCTTAAAATCCAACGAGAGCTAAGTAATTGCAATGTATTACTTTTGTTTCCATTATCTTTATGTTTGTATTTCTTTCTTCTTACATTAGACTGTTCATTTCGTTCTTGAACAATTTTATAAATTAATATTTCTCCCACTCTTTCCTCTCAACTGTCGGTTGACATCGGAGAAGGGGAAGCGTTTCACTTCTCGCCTGATTCAGGTCAATTTGCCTTACCACGTCGAAAGAAGTTTCACTATACAAAAAAGCAATTTTTTATTGTAGAATCCATTTGTTATAACTTTAAATACAGAAATAGTAGACCACACATAAGTGATCGGAAATGGGTTCTCTTACCCGATAATATAATGCATTGTTTAAGTATCGAATAAATAACTGTACACATCAGTCATTTTTTATTCATTCGATTTAAAGAGACGTAAAGTTTCGAAGTACATGAATTGTTAGTGTAATGGATTATACACGGGGTTCGATAAGCGATTGTTACAATATCCTGATTCTTATCATTGTTGTAAAGTCGAATGTGTACCTGATCATCGACATACTGATTTACTACTAATCTATCAGTCGATGCCTTTAAATATAGCAGAAACTGCTGAACACGTTATTCCTTTCGAAGTATAAGATCTGACTTACTCTCACACCGCGCCTAAAGTTCAAAATACGTTTTATAATTTAATTTTTATGAAGTTTTGTTTTTGCTTATATTTTTTCGAAAGTATCGATTAAATACGTATCACCTCGATCGAAATGAGACAAAAAGAAGTCCAAGAAAAGTCTCGACACGACAATATGATAATTTTGGCGAGGCACGAAGCCCTATTTCAAGCAACATCATGTATAATAGTATTGAACAATTCTGTAGTAACACATATCATCTGTAAAAGCTTTTTTAAAACAAACAGCTTTGTAACAACTTGACCTTATGTTTTCATTGACCCTCTTTAGACAATACCTGTGTAATTCTTATACGATAAAAAAGTAGGTACCCATAAGATAATTTTAAACAAGCAATGATCCGTATGTATAAATAATATTGTATTTATTTATGCGTGCGTTCCATAAACAAAATTACTGTGTAATAAATGTTAATGTTGTTTTAATAAACGCATTTAATAACAGTCAATATGATGATAGAATTATATGTTCAGCCGAGGTGCAACAATTTATGTTTACAAGATGTTTTGAGAATCTATTTATTTATTTTATGCCACCGAATCTCCTGGTCATATAACTTACTCTGAATTGTACAAATTGAACCGTCTTCAACAAATTAAAACTAAATTGTCTTTAAAAAGAATGAAATTATTTTTACCTTGGTTTTACAACCACCTTCCCTACCTTCCTTTAATCAGAAATCGGCATTGTTATTTATAATTTAATTCTATCAATTAATTAGTCTATCATTATATTTTCAACTTACTTTAAATTTTAAAATAATTAGCCGACTTCAAAAAGGAATCAGAAAGAAGAGAGATGGAGATATAGATTGTGGACCCTTGACATCTGAGGTCATTAGCGTCTAGAGCAAATAAACATCTAAAAAAGGATAAAACGGTTTTTCCTCTTCATTTTACAAGCACCTTTCCTACCTATATTCAAGATTGTGGATTACAGCGCTCAATATCTAAGATTATCAGCGATCTACATTCAATTCGGATTTATAAGTTTTTTTTTAAAACCCAAATTCACTTAGGATTTAAAAAAAAAATTGGTTGTCTGTAAAGTCGGTTTACGGACGATAGTTTTACGTGATAACGTATTCCGCTCGAATATCATATTTAATAATACATAACCTAAATTTTAGTAGCTGTCAAACTATATTTTTACCGACTCTCTATCGCTTATACTGCGCTCTCGCTTGCACGCACAGGGACAGGCGGAACGTTAGGAACGTTACACTTTTTCGTGCGTGCACAGCTGGTGTTTCATCAATTTATAAGTACGTTATCACGTCAATAAAATTATGTTTATTATAAAGATGTACTTATATATTATATTCTGGTAGATTGACAAAATGCATAGCGAAAACTAAAAATGAAAAAAATTAAGAGATGTATATCAGATCAACTTGTCAGCATTAAGGCTAGATTCAAATTACAAAAAGTACTTTAATAACACCTGATATATTCATTTCTGTTTGTCTATAGTAAATGTTGTATAATATAACATGCCTATTTAACCAGTTATATGAAGATACTAAGTCAAGGAGACTGAGCACAACGCACTTGTAATATCCATAAACACATTTGTATTTAATTAGTTCGTCTATCTGCATGTATTTTAAGTATGTTACCTTTGACTGCTCACCTTCAAACTTCACACCTTTGACTGTACATCCGTCGACCACAAAGACTCGTATATTTCGTCTCGCATTAACTGACTATGTATGATTTAATCATGTACATATAAATTATGTACGGCGCGTAATCACTATCAGGGTGCAATCATATATTTGTCCTTTCAGTTCTTAGGTTCTGATTGGCTACTGTCGTAGATAAAGACATGTAGAACTTTTGATACAGAGAGATATACTCCATTCTTTATATACATAGGTTATTAATTATTATATATACAGTATGTAAACACGTAAGGTGCACATAGGGAAATTAACATTGGGAAAAAATGACTGGATGAGAGTGAGCCTTGAAATCTTGTTTTTCAATTGACAGATAATATTCTTTTGCAAAATGAATGTGTATACTACCGAAGAAAATATTCAAATGATTACAACATAATCGGACTTTTTTTATTAATGGGACATTAAATTCCCAAAAATACTTAAAAATGGTGCGAGATCAAATATCTCCGCCTATTCGTATTGAACCTAAAGATATTGGGTCACTGACTTACCAATGCGCATACTTCATACCAGTCAGACAATTTTTGAATGAAATGTTTCCAAACAGATGGAGTTGTTTTTTTGTTTTTATTTTTGTACAAAAAAATTAAAATAATGATTTATAAGAGCGTTTTATTATTAAAAAAGCCCAGTGAAATAAAAATAAATCAAAATAAAACAGAAATCCTCAAGATTACCACGATAATTCAATAGAAATAACAATTAATGCAGTCATGGCTAACTCTGATCCAAGTATTTTTTCCTTATGCTAATTTCCCTATGTGCACCTTACGCGTTTACATACTGTATGTTTATAATATTGACGGAATAACCAGGGAATAACTTCGAAAAAAAAAGACGGAGATATTTTTGCACTCTTTGTAGCTTACTCTCACCGCACATTGAGTAAACACTAAACAGGCAAAATTTAGTACAGTAAATAATTTGTATGTACCTACATGGATTTAATTTAAAAGTTACATCACTCACTAAAATCTACGAAACGTTCCCTTAACCTAACTTATGTTACAAAACAAAACAAAATCATATAACACCATATTTTTAATAATTATTTACTATATGAATCATTGTCTATCTACTCAATGTGCGGTGAGCGAAGGCAACAAAACGCACCGAAAATATACCTGCGTCTCTTTCTTCGATGTAATTCCTTGATTTCTCCGATGATAGGATTGGTAGATATACTTGCATTCAATCTGAATAAAGTATCTCCGTTTCGAAAACTGTTTCTTTTTCTATGACGTTAACATGGGCGTACCCAGCTTTTGGCCCAGGAGAGAGCACATTAGACATTTCTCCTGGATACGCCAGTGCTTACGGCGTAAAAAAAGACACAGAAGTATATGTTTGCACACTAATGGTTCGATCGCGATTTTATTCCTATGCTCAGTGCAGAATAAAAATAGGTATATGTATTACACTGACACAACAAAACACAGAGAGGAAAACACGCTAGTAAACTGCACGCATGCAACCTTCCGAAAAATCCAAATTAAATAGTATCCAGGCGCTTTTTTCGAAAATAAACAGGGCTAAAATTTATGTTGCGTTGATTTTTACTGAGGAACGCACACTGCACCAAAGCGCAACAGTTTCCGAACGTTATATAATTTGATCGTCGCGTAGGGCTGGCGACTCGAGTTGGCAATTTTGATTTAATAGCGATCGCGATGTGACAATTGTTGCAAAAGTGCACAACCCGTTGAATAGGAAACGTGTAATTTATTATTTGTTTCAAGTTTTCAACACGTTCCACAATCTCGTGTTTATTATTTTTTATCGTTTTGATTTAAGGCGTTTGAAATGTCACATAAAATTAATGTTCACATGTTGTACATCCAAGTTTTATTCTTTGTGGCTCTGTCCTCAATAATATGCAAAATGTTCAGAGACTTATTTCTTGTTTTTTTAAACAAAACTTCTTTACGCAAGTAAAGTATGTGGTCATTCTATTGTTAGTACTGCTTATATTTTCGGCCACCTGATGGCGCCACTAGCCAGTGAAGTATTTTTCATCCTCTTTCTATCTTCACTAACTTATATCTCCCTCTCAACTTCCGTTCGCCTTGCCCGATCACACTTCCGTAAATCTCTCGTCATGCGTTCACCAGCTTACTCCCTTGACAAGCAGCCGGGATAGTTTTAGATACTGGAGTTGATAATTCGTAAAAATAATATGTCAAATAAATGTCTTAAAATTATCAACGCACTAAAAAGATTGATAATACACATTTATTTAAAATTTTTAGTACCGCCCTGATACAAAAAAATATGTCATACGTATCCGGTGAAAATAAAAATTGTTTAGATTATATTTATCTAAACAAATGGTAGAACATGTTAGACATGCAGATCTACAGATCATTTAAAAAAATCTAATTTAAACAAGCTGTGAATAGATTTATCTTAGAGTGAAAATTTTTAATTTTGAGCCCAGACACCGTTTGACAACAACGTTAAAAAGATTTTGAATCTGATTAATGTTTATTGTGAAAGCAATAACTTATTATTTTTTATTCATAAAACTGTTTTTTTTTTTTTATTAACACAGGTGAACAAACTTTTCCTACAAAAAATATACAATGAAAAATAATAAAGTTTTTGAGGCTGGCGCCAATTAGGTGACAGTACAATAGGTACATAAAAAGCTATTGCCAACTAGATTGGAGCCGACCTCAAGACGCTGTCCGTCCGTCTGTATGTCAGCGTAACAGGTTGAGAGTTGAAATTTTCACAGAGTGTGTATTTCTATCGCCGCTATAACAGCAAATAGTGAAAAACTAATTTTTTTAATACACAATACATTTTATAGTCTATACTATACGTAGGTATACAAACCGCAATCACAGAGAGTATTTTTTTTCACGTGTGGTTGAATCTTATCAGCGTATTCTTCCTCAACAGTATTGTAGGGTAGCGCTGACTTTATAATTAAAGTCTACCAATTGTTTTCTTAAGTTTTGCTCACATCTGTTAGTAATATTCAAGACAAACGTTTCCTCTCAACTATATAAAAAAATGACCGGAAACATTTAACATGTTCAAATATACTTAATTCAAAACAAGCACATGGGTACAATTAACAAATTTGTGTTGAATGTTAATTATTGTATTTTCGTTTACCTAATGTGTTTTATATCAAAAGATGTGAAGGCCACAATTAATTGCTTAATTACATTAAGCGGTGCTTAAATTTTTCAAATCGCTATACAAACTAATGTCTAAAATTAAACAATATAAAATTGGATTTAATGCTGCGGTTTTTTAAACAGACAGTTTAAGTAATGATTATTATTTATTATTACTGCATTTTGTATTGTGCTGGAATCAGCCATCGGAAACATTACAGCACCGAGAAATTCACTTTAAAATATTAACTCGAAAACAGAGAGCAATTATTTATATAATTAAGTACGGGAAAGAAAAAAACAGTCTGGTACCGATTTGAGGATTCAGGAGAAATCCATTTAATGACAATAGAGCCTCAATAACGCGTTAAAATTTAAAAATTTAATGAATTACGGTCGAACTTCGACCACTGGGCGATCACTATCTGCTGCATCTTGAGATTTCCCGACTTGTTTTTCTCTGTTTAATGATACAGTGAAACGTTTCGGCCAAAATAAATGCAGTATTTAAATTGTTAATACAGAAACAATGTAATGTGTTTATATTTACACGGAATTAATCATTTATTTAATCACATATTATATACGCGGCCGTGGAAAATCCTCATTTGTTATTTGCATATTTCTGTTTAATATAATTCAACAGTGGGGTACACATGTCACTAAGTCAATATTACTTATAAACATTTTACAAAATTTTATTACTTTTATCAGTTTTGCAAACGGACAATTCTTCTAGGAAATCTGTTAACACTTTGACTTCGAGTACCCGGTAAATACAATAGAAAAAGGCGAGGTCTGACACATTGAAAAAAACATATATTCAATTCATAAAATATATTATTATGTACTCAATAATATAGTATTATTATAATTTTTTTAAAAGAATTATAATAGAATCTACTTATAATTTGAATTAAACACGAAATGTTTTGTTGTAAAAAACACTCTTGATAAGTGTTACAACTATTGAATTTTTTTTATATCGACTAAGTATCCTTCGCATAGCTGGGATAACTTTTAAAATTATTTGTTGTGAGGACAAACACGATATATTGCCATATGAAGTCACACCAACATAATTTAAGATGACTATAATTACTAATAGGTAAAAGCGGGCTATTTTAGAGTAGTAGTAGCGTTTCCTCGGGCGCAATGGCACCCGCTAAGATATTTCCGTGTACTCGTTGAATGTTTGGATACAGATTCTAACGATCTCGTTAGTAGAGCTGTAAAAGTAACGAGAAATTGTGTACCCGTATGTATTTGTTACTTAAAGAACCAGTACCCGTTACTTTTGTATCGTTACGTTACTCGTTACTTTTCATACGGCATACAATCGTGTACTAACTGCATCAAGCAAGTACCATCGCATCGAGGCGCGTCGCATACGTGATACGGTATGACTTCGTTCGTATAACGTATAACCGCATCAAACGAGTTTAACTGGATACGACAGATGCGAGTAACGATTCGTTACTTCGAGTCAGACGATGTACCCGTTACTCAGTAACGAATACATACGGTTTGTTACAGCTCTACTCGTTAGCATGTTGAAGCCGCATCGATGCATCCACTGCAGAATCGACATCTATTGGGTTAGGTATATTTGTCGGTATGTTCTGAACCAAACTTAAACAGTCTGAAGAGTCTAGGCCGCTGCACATGAAGCTGGTTTTGTCGCTAGCATATATTTAATAATTTACTATATCTACTCAATGTGCGGTGAGCGAAGGCAACAAAGCGTATCGAAAATATATCTGCGTCTCTTTCTTCGATGTAATTCCCTGATTTCTCCGATGATAGGATTGGTAGATGTACTTGCATTCAATCTGAATAAAGTATCTCTGTTTCAAAAACTTTGTCTTTTTCTATGACGTTAACATGGGCGTACCCAGCTTTTGGCCCAGGAGGGAGCAAATTAGAAATTTCTTAAGCCGGGTCCTCCGTGCTTGTTTTGCTCTCCTGGATACGCCAGTGCTTACTGCGTAAAAAAAGACAGAAGTATATGTTTGAATCCTGATGGTTCGATTGCGATTTTATTCCTATGCTCAGTATAGAATAGTCGCTAGAGTCGTTGTTTGATTTCGCTGCTAGGCTTCATATGTTGGCTTGATTTTGATATCGAGATTCTAATCCAAAAACTCTTGAAGAAATTAATAAATTTGAAAGAAGAATCGATACCTTGACAATTGATACCTTTTAAAAAAAGAATATGTAAATAAAATTGCTATTTATCTTGCTGTCGAGATAATTTTCTATAATACTGAGAAAGTGAGAAAACTAAAATATGGCACAACCGCACAACTGTTGGTTGTTGTCGTGTATTTTTTCCTATTAAGTTGGTAATATACGCATTTCTGTTATCATTACGATGTTTATTAATTAGTCCGTGTTGCAGTACATAATGTTCGGCTGAGTAAATATAAACAGAAAATTATAAACGAGGTCTCTGGCGCTCTTAGCGCTATGGCGGCACATGCATGCACTCGTAAACGTGAAGCATGCAAAGTACGTAAAGAGCACAATGAATTATTTGACATCTATCTATAAATCACACGCTGCCAGCTACTTGTACAAGGTACCAACTCTATATGTTTACCTGCCGGCTAAACAGATCGTTCAAATAAAGCATTATCACACGTCAGAGATTGTCAACAATTTCACGTTTCAGGTCAAACTCGTTAAAGAATCACATTTTGGGGCTGATCTTTCATATAGAGAGAGTCATCCACTTACAAACCAGCTATATACGGAAATGCGTTGCTGTGACTCAGTCTGGTGTGCGTATTCAAATAAATAAAATTGTCAACCAATTTTTTTCAGACAATTTTATTTATTTGTAGAGTTCTATTCAGACGTTAATCAAAGATCTGGTGTGCGTATGTTGCTGTTACGTTGGATTGACGGTGCTCCCGTTGCAGTAAAATATTTAGTATAGCGTGTGTTGCTTTGACGTCCAACAGACGGCGTTCTCGTTGCCGTAAAAGTACAACCATCTATCGTTTGATTGTAGTGCAATTGGCGCGACGCTGTTCACGGGACGTGTTACGTTTCATTTGCGCTTGCTCTGTGTTAGCGTTTTTTTGTATGTGTTGGAATGGCGAACGTGGCGTTTGTTGATATGTTTAATTTAGTTGTTAGAATTTCGCTTAAATTTATGTTTCGCATCTGCCAGGTGTCCCACGACGATTCGCATTTTTTTTGCGTTGCTGTGGTTACACCGTTAGCGTTAAGAATTTAAAGCAAACTTTATCCGGTTCGAATTCGCATAAAAATTACGTTTCAAATACCATACATAGATTATTACGGACTGACGCATTTTGTGATTAAACTAATAATAGGAATACTGACAGCAGAATTAGCATTTCAATTTATTTTATCTTGCACAGGTGTATCTCTTTTCTTTGTTTGTATATGCATGCTTCCTTTCACTTTTAACTACCCATTAATTCCGCTTCCCTTTTGACAATAGAATATATAACGCCTCTAGATATCTATCTTCGCATTCAGGTTCCGAATAAAATTAGCCGCCATATTTTTTCTTTCCATTGATAGAAGCTGTTCCCTCAGGTATAGCTATTACACTTGGACATTTTTCACCAAAAAGAACGCTTTACTAGTTCACTCTTACAGTTCTTCAGTTCGCTGTTACGGTTCAAAGGAAAAAGAGAAAAATAAGAATAAAATAGTGAAACTTTCATAGAAAATTCAATTCAATTTATTTAACTAATAATTAATTCTACAATATTAATTATTTGTCGTCCGCCATCTTTACTGCGTGATAGATATAATTTAACTGACGAATTGATAAGCGACCACTGATCAATTCGACACAATTGTATTTTTTGACGACCACTGATATATAATAATAATATATCTTTTGAAATGACTTCAACCTTCACGTTTGTAGGTGGCATATATTGATTTTCTTGGTTTACACATTATAAAACTTCAAGTTTACTGAAACTAAAATGGGTTATGGTGTTTTATTATGTCTTCTTGCGCAATAAAAAAACACAAATCTATTTTATATTTTATGTTATGTAACGTCAAGTCGCGACTGATGAATATAGAAGGTGATTAAAACCGATACCGTAGCCTACAGCAACTTTTTTAGAATCTTTGCTTTATATAATTTATTGCATATTAAACGTAAATTGGATATTCTCGTATACCAACCAAAACGTTCTGTATGAATTCTCTTGGTATTTTCTGGTATTTTGTAATCCTGTTCTCCTAATACTGGTTTATCGCTAAGCAGTCGCCCGCGTAACTAGTGTCTGCAGTGTAGATGGGGTTTCGAGCGCAATTCAAGCCTACCCCGGGTCACTGTGAGCCGCCTAGAGTCGGTTTTTTCTTTGAGCGCAAAGGTGTTAAGTTTGGACGGAAAAAATACGTGATCGCCAAGTGTGTTGCTGTTTTGTCTGAATTGCTCTGAGCTTTTGTTCCCCGACTCACGTTGTGCTTGGACATTCATTTTTTCAACGAACGGCTTATGAGCAATTCATGAAACGCTCAACTCGCAAGTCTATACGCAGCTTCATAAGATGCATTCTTGATAATTGTACATCGATGCGACTTTATGTTTGCCTGGTATTGTCAGTTCTCTCCTGACTTCTCCCCTGATACTGTTACCGCTTGCATATTTTTTCTGATTATCAGGAGAGCATACAGATAGGAGGTATGGCTGAATAATAACGCTTTTAATTATATTGTTAGTCTTTCAACTAATAAGAATTTATAAGATTAATTATAATTATAAGTTTTAGCTATTACAAAGAAGAAATTACACATGTTTTTAATTTCAAACATAGATTTCCTGTTTTGCATAAAATTTCTTCAATTAGTCGTAATTCTTTAAAAATAATCCAGAACGGGAAATTATGGATAAGAACAATTGATAACGAAGACAAATACCATTAATCTCTTTATAAAGGGTATAGCCGGATAGATATGGCGAGTTGGCCCCCAAATGGCAACCTATATCGAAACTTATGTTTTAATATCTACTTGATGTACGAACTCTTTTTATATATGTGTTACCCCCGCACTCCCCTTTGACCTTGAGTTACAGAGGAAAAACCAGCCTACCTACGACTATCGTTTAAAGAGACATATCTCGAAAACTAATTGAGCTAAAGAGGTAAAACCAACGCGAGCATTTAGGTAACCTTTAAGAGCACATTTTATATTTTTTTTGGATTTTTGCGAATAATTACACACAATATTAAAAAATAAATAAAAATATAATTTTCAATTTTTCAGTGTTCTCTGTGACTTACAATCACTGAAATAATATATATTGTGGCACTTGATATGCACTACTACACATACAAATTGCGTTAGAAAAAAGTTGGTGCAACACTTCGAAAAAAAAAATTTTTGACGCACATCACATCATGTAAGGATACAAACTTGACATAGTACACACATATATATATATTTTATTAATTAAAATTATTGTTAGAATGGATTGAATGAAAATATAAACAATTTTCAGGAAAATATTGATTTCATACGGCGCGGTATCGGGAATTATACGAGCGATAGCGAGTTCGTACTTGTTATTGCACTGCTTGTTATTTACGTGCTTAAGAGTTAAGACTGTTTATGTGTTTACACCACCACGTCATAATTTCATTAAATTAATTAAACAAATTAGCGTCTTTGTCAGTTTTGATAACTTTTTTATAACCAGTAACCTTACGAAGAGCCTTATTTTTTACACATATTATCTGACATTATTATAGATAACAAAATAAAATAATAGCTACAAATAATAAATAATAGCTACTTCCGACAGAAAATGATGCCATGGTGGTGTAAATAAATAAAGTCTTAACTCTTAAGTACGTTAAGTTCGAACTCGATGTCGCTCGTATAATTCCCGGCACCGCACCGTATGAAATCAATATTTTCCTGAAAATTGTTTATATTTTCATTCAATCCATTCTAACAATAATTTTAATTAATAAAATATTTATATATGTGTGTACTATGTCAAGTTTGTATCCTTATATGATGTGATGTGCGTCAAAAATTTTTTTTTTTCGAAGTGTTGCACCAACTTTTTTCTAACTCAAGGTCAAAGGGGAGTGCGGGGGTAACACATATATAAAAAGAGTTCGTACATCAAGTAGATATTAAAACATAAGTTTCGATATAGGTTGCCATTTGGGGGCCAACTCGCCATATCTATCCGGCTATACCCTTTACGCAATTTCAGTACAATCCACATTTTACTAATCTGGCTTCCTAATACCATATAAAGCAAGCATTACTTTCTTGTATTGTGAATTTGTAAACAATAACTAATAAATAAATATAAGATAATAATACGGGATGTAGTCTCAAGATAATTCATAAGATTAATCAAAACTGGTATATATATTTTCCAAACGAGGCGATATGATTTGTTATTAAATATTTATTTTACTTCAAATCAAAATTAATATAATATTTTCACACTTTTTTCAGGAAGTTATACACTCGCAGTTGTAGCATCAATCAATTCGTCATCAGTCAATCAATCAAAGCATCAGAAAAACTGGTAAGCAATCAATATTCTCTACAACTTGTTCAAGACTGTCCTCTTAAATCAAAACGATTACCTACTATAACCTCACTATTATGATACTTTAACAGCACACATATTTTATGTAGCAATTTTTTCAGGCCATATTTTATTTTGACGGACGAGCAAATGCTACAACAAATAATTAGATTTTCGTAAACATATTATTAGGGTAAAGGCACCCGTTTCCGACACTATCTATTTATATATATGTGTTTGCTACAAGTCTGACTTCACATTTCAAACCATCATGGCGGGTCACATTTTGACTAGTCAAAAATAGCAATTTTCATATTGAGACACTGAATCTACCTCACGTTTTTGTGAATACAAGCCAATAATTCCTTACTTCTTATTCGATAAATTATCTATCGTATTCACTTAAATCGTTTATTTTTTATAGTATCAAATACCCTATTTTTAACCCTAGTTTTGCAGTAGCATAGATACCCTTAAAATGTTGATGTATAGACATATTGAATAATAATAATAATAATAATAATAATAATAATAATAATAATAATAATAATAATAATTCTTTATTCACTTTTGTAACAGAAAGAGCATAGAATGCGTCAGAAGATAGTAGGTGGTACATAAAATATATTATAAAATATTCTTAAAATTTATGTTATAGTATTCATTTATATCTATACTAATATTATAAAGAGGTAAAGTTTGTAAGTTTGGATGTAGGAGATAATCTCTGAAACTACTCATCCGATTTCAAATTTTTTTCACCAACATTTAGAATAGACCTTCAGGATAGACATAAGCTATATATTATTGCGTTAAAATAAAAGCGCTTTTTGCAACGTTAGTCGACGAAAAAACGGTGGCAATCGGATCGGGCCGCTAGTTATAAATATTAAAGGTGATTACAGCTTACAGGTTGGTCAGGAACTAGTGCGCTTACCTTACATTTGTGTCTGCAAGATATTTAAATACGTATTTCATAATTATTAAATGATCGTGATTCCTTCGATGACCATATAAGACCGATATTTATTATTAGAACTTAATCAGGTGCATGATTTATGGTTTCTTATAAAATCTTATTGATATTAATTCATATATCGTTTCAGCGATGAAATATGTCTTTTATTACAACAATATTAATTTACTTATTAAAGGAAAATTAAATGCAATACCTGTTTTAAATTAGTTTAATACGAAACGCGATTTAAAATTAGCTATATGAATGATCATTAAATCTATAATTATTACCATAATCATAAATTCTGCCATTTATCAAAGACAGTTGAATATCGGCAATACTGGTTATTTATTAATATACTTAATAGTAAGTTGCTAAATCGATTCGTTTCTTTAACTGATAAATTGTAAAAAATAAATTAACGTCTTAAGAGTATAATATGCTACCTTCACTTTTCATCTCATATCCTTTCACCTCGCCTAAAAATGGTTACGGCTCTCCAGACGCTATTTTTAAAACCTAAGGGTTCCGGTAAACACCAAATGAAGGACTCAAGAATCACACTACAAATCCTAGAGGTTAATTTTTGTCCACATACCTGTGATTTTTTCTTCTTCTTAACTTAAATCGTTCATAAATAATGTAAATATTTATAATTTGAGGTCTTCTTTCAAATATTGGAAACTAAAACGTTCGTCTGTCAATATTTTTAAACGACGACTCAAAATAAGTTCAACTTCAAAGAAGATCGATAAAAACAAATATTGCTTTCATTTTCGATATATCCCGTCGAAATGGAGCGATTATTAAACGGCATTCGACAATTAAAAAATTGTATCTGCCTGCGTAACACCTGTTCTTAAAACTCGATAAAGTAAGATAAAATTTATTATATCAATCTTTGAACGCTAATGGATTTATACAAAAAAAATAATCATCTTGATTCAATAACAATAAAAAACCGCTAATCGTGTAAACATTTCTTTAATTTAATTCATACATTAGAAAATTGTTGTTATTTTCTTTTGTATATTCTAGAATCTAGATAACTTGTAACAGTAACATTTTTTTTTCTTTGATGTTTGAATTAGCTAACAAGAGTAACAAACCTAAACATTTTAATGCATGTTTCAAAATTTGTATTTTAGCAGACAGAATGCCCGCTGTTTTAATACAGAATAGTCCAATTAATCGATGAAAAAAGTACAGCCTATTTGTTGTTCACAATAGTCGGCCACTAACAATGTGTTGAACTATGAACACACTCGCATTTGTTTTTGGAACGTTTCCAAAATTAACTTTATATAAAATCATTTGTTTGGTTTGCATACAAACCTACCAGACAAAATTTTTAAACTCAGTCAAATCTTTTCAAACTTTTACACACAGCTTTAATTAGAAAAAGAAAGATCACAATAAAAAAATCGAAGTCGGCGTGGGACGCCCGGTAGATGTGAAACATCAAAGTTGACAGTAGAATTTATAATTAATAAAAATCAATAAAGAAATACGGAGTAAAATAAATAAATAATATAGGTACAATACGTGCCACGAATCTAAAAGGTTCGGAAGTTAGTCACAAACAGCGTCGCAAAGGCACATTTTAGAGCCGTTGAGCACCCTTCACATCCCAGCTACCTGCACAGAACGTGCGCTCGTCGGTGATTGGCCGTAATCGCTCGATGCCTTTGTCACTTGTCGCTTTCCTGCTTTAAAGTACAGTCGAGTACGCTATTGTCAAGTTGTTATTATTATTTTAGTTTTGTTGAGTTGCGAGTGTGTATAGTTTTTCAGCGCAAGCCCGCATTCGCATCTAAATTCCGAGCCTTTTAGATTCGTGACGCGTATTATATATCTCTGACTTTTGGTTGAGGAAAGTTTAACCATGTTCGTTTCTGAAGACTGAAAATTAATTACTTAATATTTTTTATTACTCATGCAGGAAAAGTGGTATCTTTACGCATGCTGTTACGGTTGAAAAGTAGCTATTATCATTTGCGTGCGGATACTTTATTTGTCGCACTGAAATTATTGTTTGCCGCACGCAAATTCAGAGAAAAAAACAAAATAATAACGGTGTTAATGTCAACGAAACAAACTGTCATTTGAAGCAGATTTGAGGTTAAAATTTTCGATAATGGACTTTTATTCTTGACAATTTTAACAATTTTAACTGAATTTTCAACTTTTTAATGATTTAATTTTAATTTTTATTACTTCTAATTTCTTTTTTTAATTTGTAATAAAATTTTAATTTAATTTAATTCGTACCTAATAAAAAATAGTATGTGCAGCTCGTGCGGCATTGTCGCACTAGTTGCACAATATACTATTAATTTACTGATAATATAGTTGTAAAAAATGTCAGATGCAGTAATGTTAAACTTTCTTTTCGCAGTGTATGTAATCTACCAAAAAAATAATGCATGCTTCGACGTAGATTAATTTATGTATTAATCTAGTGGACCTCATTTCACGTTTTCATTGAAGCGTTATAGTTATCAGTTGTTTTTTTTTTTAATTTATAACTATTCATTAATTATTTAAATAGGTTACATTGCATTAATAGCTACAAGTAAAATTGAAATATCTAAAAAATATACAAATTAATTAAAAAATGTTTTATCGAACCTAATGTAGCCAGTAAGTTTCTATTTTAGATAGAAAGGTATATTATTAGTTATTACAATTATTATTGTGGAATCACTATAGGTTACTATAGCGGACCCGCGGTAAACAGACGTTGCAAAATATAAAAAAATTTGACAGGTAGGTACTGGGAGGCTTATATGTCTTTATGTGAGAAATCCAAAAAAAATTGGTCCGATAATTAAAAAAAAATCTGGAACTCGACAACAGAGGCACCTGCCGGGTCCAACTATAGCTAAAAACCATCCAGGTGATCCCATAAGTACAAAAAAAATTTTCATCAAAATCGGTCAAGACGATTAGGAGGAGAAAAATTAAGGGCGCACGCACACTGAATTTTTATATATAAAGATAAAGTTTTGCGAAATTCACAAAAAGTGTATTTAAACAACTATTTCGAATAACAGGAACAACTAACACCTGTTATTGGAAAAGAACTGTTTTATCTAATCCGAAGAAAACTAAAATTCAAGGATATCAAATGAACATATAATTATTATAATTGCAAAAATATTACCCCGTGAAAAATTTGTAAGTATAATTTGAATATGTAGTTATAACAGAAATTCTTTTAATAATGAGAATAATATATAAAAGAATAATCTTTAACCTCTAAATTGAACGGTCAATTACGATACAATTAGCTTAGCCCATATAATTATATTAAAGTGTTGATTTGGATTCGATTTTTTCTTGGTTAATTATGTCTCACTTCCGTTAAATTTGTGTTACAAAAATTGCGTTAACAATATTTCGGTGTTCAAAAATAAAGACTTAATTTCGTTATGAATTCTCAGTTCCTTTGTTAACTTTTTTTATTACTGCCAAAGAACTTACTATTATCTAACACATTTATAATGTTTTGTTTGTGTTATTATTTTATTTTACCCCAATCGCTGCCAGGGATAAAAATTAAGTTTTAAAGAACGCAATTAATTTTAAGTAAAACAGTTTTTTTTTATTTACAACGCAAATTTGCACATTAAATTTACAATGTTTGTAAACAAACAATTTTTATCAGCGCATTTTTTCAAGTTAATGCATCGCGTAAAGTCTACAATTTTTGAGGTTACGTTGTTCTCGTTTGAATCATTGATAATTATGCCGATACACTTAAAATAACCATTATTCAGTAGCGTAGAATTTATGTCAAATAAATTACAGTCACAGTTGATTTCAAAATATAGTCAAAGGACCTGTGCACCGTTTCTTTTAAAAATATTTTTTTCCCAGAACGTAGGTATAGATAAAAGTTCTCTATAATTTAATAATATTGTGGTATTAGTTGATAATATAGTTACTGGGTTTCATAAAGACCGATCCCGCTATTCTCGAATGATGTCGGTACAATTTACAAACAGGCAAAAATTCTAGAAACGCGACTGTATTAGATAGATAGATAGATAGATAGATAGATAGATAGATAGATAGAGATCTTTATTTTGTTGGTACAATTAATGTACATAAATAGCGTCAATACAAAAACAATTAATTTAAAAACTCGTCCAATCTGTAGTGAGCCTTACTTAATAAATATTTTTTTAAATTCTTCCTAAACTTTTGTCTTACCGATTCCGACGGTAAATCGGAAATCCCCGCTTGGTGTACTGTTGAAGGAGAAAATAAAAAAAAATCAATAAACAATGCAGCACTTGGGAGCTTTATTTCAAAACTATTATGTTCATCCTAAATATTCATTCCAAATATTGGTGAAAAAAAAATTTTCGGAGATTACCTCCCACATCCAAACTTACAAACTTTACCTCTTTATAATATTAGTATATAAATAATAATAAATTGGAAGAGTGAGAAGGTCTCTACACTGCCAGTTTGTGGTCCTAAATAAAATATTTTTTGCAAAATAACTTATTTGGACATGGACACTTTTTGAAATTCACTGCACGTTATAATAATCGTACATACTAATATATTTATCATAATATAATGTGTATATCAAACATGCATATCTGAAGAGTGAGACACTTTGATGTTAACAGGTTTCACCGCAAAGAATTTCACGACCATATGCCTTGCATATGTCTGCCTGTAATTGTAAACTTTTTATGTAAGTGTCTCTTATACGGCCATATCGCACTGAAAGAAGTTTTGTATATTTAGAACAATTTTTTCCTCTCCTTTTTGCATCGACAAGATAAAATACCATCACATACTCGTATACCAGCATACTATTGTAGTTCATGTATCTAGATTGTAAAGTAATATTTTATGTGCGAGTTGTGACGAGTGTCAACGAATTTTAACAGTCATCTTACACACTACATTTTTTGAACGTACATCCTACAAAATAGCTGATTTTCACATCAATAAAACATACATTAAAAAAAAATTTTAACAGCTGTCATATTCTATGTGTGCGGCCATATTGCATTTCATTTGGGTTTTTACGAAAACTACGTCAGTTTTGTATCGCATTCGATCTCTGTTCTTTTAATAGATATTAACGGTACTTACTGACCGTTCGCTTTTGGAAATTGATAATTTTTTTTGTTTTACTTTACGCACTTGTAATTTTACTATCGCTATACGGGCATGAAAAGCGGGTACTTTATAGGAGGGGGTGTGCAAAAAATGTAGTTACGTGATCACTGTCTCAGTAATTTCGTTTGTCTTTTAATATTTTGTACAAATACCAATTTATTGATAGGAAAACGTTTCCAGAATTCTTGCCTGTTTGTTTTTCGCTCTGAACGGCTGCGCCGATTTTGATAAACTTATTTTATTTGGAGACGGGTAATTTAAGATAAAATTTCTTGTCAAAACCGACGAATACATTATCCCTTACAACTATCAGTTATTTACTGAATTAATAATGATATAGTACCTCAGTAGGCGTAGCATGTGAAGAATGTTACTTTAAAAGTCGTTTGCAAGATATAATCGTAAACGTATAACAAATGTTAAAAGCTAGTATAAAACAGTAGCGAGTTCTTCTTGCGTTTTTTTAAAACTATAATCAAATGGCATGCGGGGTTTTCAAGAGTTTTCGCTCATTACATTCAAGCAATCAAGAAAAATCCTGAGCTTTATAATGTAGGTCAGGGACTCAGGGTATGTCTTTAAGCAACACTCTCACTGCGGAATTGGCTATATTAGATACACAGTTTTTTTACAGTAAAATGCTGTTTGGACAAACGCTATTTTCATGTTCGTCTATAATTTATCACTGACCGTCTTTTAATCCAAATATTTATTGTTCGATTTGGACGGATGTTGTGCTGCAGCATTTATTTTTATTGCAAAACTTCGTTTGGAAATACGATACCTGCTAAATAAAAAGATTTAAGAAGTTTTTTAGTTAAAATATAGTATCGAAAATTCCACCTGCGGTTTTGAAAATTTTGGGAAGATGTGAATGTAACCGTTCTCATCACATAAACCATTTTACCATGTTTTATTTAACTCGCTTTCTTGTGTGTCTGTCCGGGTGGACCATTATTGTTCTGTGGGGTGGACAGATTCATATAATTCATTCTTACTCGTTTACACATAGGCACATAGCAATCACTAGTTTATGGCTCAGTTGGTTAGATGTTGTAATCATCTCCTGATGATCAGCGCTGGATTTATACTAGGGGCTAGTGCCCAGGGTGGCAAATTTTCAGGGGCGACAAAATTTGAAACGTGGGAAAACAATTTTTTGTGTTACAGAAAATTCTTCGGAAAGTGTGATCGTGTTGAAATTATAAATGATTTTTTTTTCAGTTAGACGCGTTTGTCCTTGAAAATAGCTAGCAGTTGATGAGCAATCGTTTTGTTTGTCAATTTATGATTTTTAATACGAAAAAGAATGTTTTTTGTCTAATTAACCCATTAGCAAAAAAAAGACTTTTGACATAAATGAATCTTTTTATTTATTTGAAAATTGTATACCGAACCTTTACTCCATTTTATGTAGGATTTAGTTAATGGGGTGGCATTTTTCACGCTGCCACAGGGCGGCACTTAGAGTAAATGATGATGCTAACCGGGTTAGCGAAAATTTGTACGTGTTTTATGCCTACTTTCAATATGTGCAGCTTAAATCGAAAATTAAATAAATCAATTCATCTTGAACGAAATCAATACACAAAATTGTTATTAGCATTAAATTAAGCACTTTTGGATTTTTGTTTTTAATTAATTACTGTCAATAAAAATGACCTTTCAAAAGAAATTTTCAACTTTGTACGCGCAGTTTTTTCATGCATGCACTTTTTAATTTATTATTCATTTATAAATCTGAATAAACTACAACGCTCTACGTATAGTAAATAAAAAAATATACGACAATGATTAATAAAATGCGCAAGGCTTCATTTGTAATGCGCTATTCAGAAAAATTATCAGGTCGGAAAACTATTTGTCAAATTCGGTGATTGGAGATTAACATATGATTATACGATTGGAATGTGCCTATCATTCGGCTATATTCTAATTCAATACGCATTTTATACGTCGTTCTCTGGATATATTTTTACCCGACTGCGCGACAGCAAATGTATGTATTTATGTATGTGGGATTCTTTATACCCTCGAAACATCACAACGGCTGGGTAGATTTTAATCAATGAGGTGTCTATCGATTTGTCTAAACCATATATCTATTAATTAACTATATGGATCATTGCCTATCTACTCAATGTGCGGTGAGTGAACGCAACAAAGCGTATATCGAAAATATATCTGCGTCTCTTTCTTCGATGTAATTCCCTGATGATAGGATTGGTTGATGTAGGTACTTGCATTCAATCTGAATAAAGGCTCACTCTGATCCAATCATTTTTCCCAATGTTAATTTCCCTACCTATGTGCACCTTACGTGTTTACATACCTACTGTATATGTATATGTTACGGTAAATGTAAACTCTTGGTAAATGTACCGTAAAATGTGCCGGAAAATGTGTACATTTGCCGCAATATCTACATTTAATGTACACATTTACCGACACATTTTACGATAAAAGTGTACATTTCTCAAGAGTTTACATTTACCGTAACATATACACAGTTCAAAAAAATGTATCAATCGATCAATTATTATTTTTCGAGCAGGATCGATATAAAACTCTATAATACTTACTTCTCGTATGAAGAATTATATATGTTCACAATCTAAGGACATTGTCAAATCAAATTTTTTGACAATCCTTTCCGCAACCCAGCACTTTTAGTTATATACTGAATAATCACATTGTTGTGTTGTTAAATTTTAAAACTGATATGTTGCTTTTTTTAGACAAAAACCTTTTGAACTGCATAATATGTAATACTTTTAAGTACAAATTAAAATTAAACAAAGTGTTGAAAAAAATTTTGTAGGTCATAGGTGAAATACAAATCAACAATTTAAATCAAAAATGCCGCTATCATTATGTAACATTAACATAATTATTATTTGTTTTATCATTCAAATAATTTATTTTTAATTTTATTTTGTACGTTAAAGAGATCCGGATTTTGATAACTATTTACAATTTTTCACTTTTAATGAAATACCGGATATTTTACTAGATAATTATATAATTTCCTCGGACTGTGATCACAATATCTAACCGTACCCAATAAAAACTATTTTATTGTGAAATAAAAAAAATAACAATATTAGGTACTCTCACTTATTTTGTATAACCTAAATTTTAACATTATCCAAAAATATAATGTAACGCAATATTAAAATTTATGATTTTTTTTAACATTAAACTGAAAAATATATTGAATCTTTCAGTAGAAAGAGATTATAAAACCCAAGTACTGAAACGTTGTTTTTTCAATGCACTAAATCAGCAGAGAACCTGAGAGTTTCTAAAAGGCGAGTTCATTGTAACGTCATATTAACGAAATTCCAACGATCTCGGCACGCTCATTTGTTTTATTTCATTGATAATATATGTGTATTTATTTTGACTGTCTGAATCAAAAGTTTTGTTTAAAGCTCACGTTCAATCTATAAAAACGTCGGGTCGCATTAATAAAACCATATACTTTTATTCTATACTGCAAGAGCATAGAAATAAAATCGCAATCGAACTATTAGGGTGCAAACATATACTTCTGTCTTTTTTTACGCCGCAAGCACTGGCGTATCCAGGAGGGGGACCCGGCTTAAAGAAATTTCTAATTTGCCCCCTCCTGGGCCAAAAGCTGGGTACGCTTATGTTAACGTTATAGAAAAAGACAAAATTTTTGAAATAGAGATACTTTATTCAGATTGAATGCAAGTACATCAACCAATCCTATCATCGGAGAAATCAGAGAATTACATCGAAGAAAGAGACGTAGATATATTTTCGATATACGCTTTGTTGCGTTCACTCACCGCACATTCAGTATATAGGCAATGATTCCTATATTAATAGATGTGGCTCGGGCATTGTCGACATTGACCGGTCAATGTCGACATTGCCCGGATTCCGGAAATTGACCGTAACATACCATAAATTTTTCTTTGCAGTACAAGTTCGATAATAAACAATTTTCTCGTAAAAAATGCTTTACATTTATTGATTGCTTCGCCGCTCCATTTATAAAAAAAATAATGAAGAGTCACTTTTCTCTTAGGAGGCTACTAAACGTCGAGAATTTTTAGTCCGCCATCCGACCGACGCCAATAGTGTAAGTTGCCTTATGGCAAATACACTAAAAACGACGGTTAGTTAAAACATAGTTGTAAATGCCAAAAACATCGAAAATAGCAACAAAATTTATGTAGTATCTAAACTTTAAAAATCATAGTAAACAAAGAACGATTTATGGCCCGCATATTGCCACTACTGTATCTGTTTCCTTTTTTTATAATATAGAACGAAATTAATTATTACAAGATAATATATATTTCTTAAACAAATTAATTTTGATGTTTTATTGTCTCCAGTTGGTTATCAGCCCAGATAAAATGTATTATAGACAGTGGCGTATCGAGAGGTGTTAGCCCTATTTTTAAAACCAACTTCTTTATCATTCAAGTCCACGTAAAACTGTAGGTCCTGTGCTAATACATTATTTTACTTACTAATGACGTCACAAAATACTTTTAGACCACCATTTTTCACATAACGGAACAATTAAAGTAGGTATTATACTGAAATGGTAGACCCGGATTGACAATTATTTTGATAGCTTCACAAGTCTAAATTTTCTACAAACAATCTTTATGTTAATATCTTGCCCCTTTCTGTTAAAGCGAATCAATAAAATGCCACGGAAGTGAGTGCGTCGCGGAAGCGCCGTATATCAATTTTAAAGTGTGTAGGTATGCTATATGGTCCGCTTTGAAAATGTTTTGAGGTTATGTCTAGCTGTCATGGTATCCGAACAACAAATGATTTACACATCTCTTCAGAGAACCGGAGACTTATTTTTTTTTTTTTTTTGAGGCTCGCCAGTTCTATTCAGGCTTGGCTATTATTGTTAACTGTGAGTAATCGAACATCTTCAGTCGTGTTGTGCAATTTTATAAAAAAAAAAAAACTTTAAACCGTGTAACTTAACAATAGTTTCCGCGTTTTTATTAAAAACATAATAACACATGTGTAAAATAAATTATTCACTCAACGATTCGTAATAAAAAGTATTCGAATTTACGAATATGTGTTGTATGAATACAACAAACAACGGCAACACCCACAATTATTTTAATATTTACAATTGTTGAAACATCACGAAATGACCCTCTGATCTTGTTGTATCATTGTACATTCTGACAATTATTGTTGCAAAATAGTCATTGAAATATAAACAATACAACAGCATTATTATATGTGTCCAAAAAAGTATTTTGGAAAAATGCTTATTGTTTTGCAAACGTTATGTAATGATTGACACTTTATTACTACTCGATACAGGATGTGAAATCTCAGAGAGTCCTGAGCGTAACATATGTGACAAAATAAAATACTAATTTCATCTTTTCGATCAAATCTTTGGCTATTTTCAAGATTATAGCCATTTAAGTTATTTTCAAGATCTAAAATATGCTATTTATTTTATTTTGAAACCATTTAGGTACTACTGGTGTTATCTGGGCCAATAAATGCAATATCCGGTTTGGCTAAACTGTGATAAGATTCCTCGCGGTAGCACGTACTAAAAATGCGCAGAATGCATCAAGGAATGCCGTAAATAATTTAATTATTTATGAATTTTTGAAAGAAGAATATGAAACTTTTTAGTTTTTATCTTTGTTGTGAAATTGACGAAATAGTCACAAAACACCTAGATTTTTTTTTTAATTAAAATTTTTACCATTTCCTGATGAAAGTTTTAATCATTAAATAATGATTTAAATTTAAATCATCTTCTGATGATGCTTACATAGTTATCGAAACATGCGTCGAGAAAAAATGTTTGTGTTTTATTGTTACTTTTATATTCGGTGAGTTCAGTAATTATGTAACCAACGTTTTTTTTTTTTTTATTAGCATCGGCTCTAAATAATGGACACAATGTTTTCTTCAAATACAAGAGTGACAAACGATCAGATAACAATGTCCAGGTCCACCAATCACCATTATGCAAACACATTTATTGCAGTTGGACGCACAAACACGGTTTTATTGTTAGCTTCATAAAACCGCGCGTTCGACTATTTTTTTTCATACGCTTGCATGCTAAATCTAAAGCCCGCCACTCACGATCCAACGTCGAAGTATACGATTTCGTTGGATACGACAAAATCGAACACAATTTAATCGTCTATCTTCGCCGTCTCACCGAGTCGATGCGAACACAGTCGATTGGATCGTTTATTTGATCGTGTATTCGACTGTAGAATTTTAGTTCGGCAAAACCAACATTAATTGCCGGTGCATTAAAAAATGGTTTATTGACACGTTTAATAAATTTATAGTTTCGGGCAACATGTTTATCGTTTGAAAAAAAAATTGGCACAACAAGTAGTAATGAGCAAAGCAAGACTAATAAGACTGAGATAGTCTTTGTCTTGCTTATTATATCTCGTTCTTGCTCAAATACTTCTGGTCTTGGTCTTGCGTATTCAGTCTTGATCGTGCTCATTTAACCTGGTACTTTACGTCTTCTTAATAATTTTTCAAAATACTATCAACATCAAGGTTTTTTATAGGTTTTACAGAACTACAAGATATAGCAACAGTCCACTCTGTAAAGGTGCAGATTATTATAATACGTTACCTCCTGAGATCAAAGATATACAGAATATAGACGTTTTTAAAAGAAAAGTTAGAACTTTATTTATCCGTACGATTCGAATTTTATTTTTTAATAATCAATTTATTGAATGCTATTGTATATTGTATTGACGTATTGCACCCTTTTATTTTGGAAATGCAAATAAATGAATATCTATCTATCTATAAATTATAAATTATTTACAATTAATATTGATAGGATTTAGATAGTCTTGGTCTTGGTCTTAATCTTAAGTAAGGTCTTGGTCTTGAGAAAAAGCAAGACCAAGACCGATTTTGCTCATCACTAACAAGGTCGTTACTTGTGTCGTCTCAACCCTCATTAGATTTCAAACAAAAATTGTACCGCCATATGCATTGAGCTAAACTGTACTGCAACGTTTGAATGTGAGCGGTGAGCTTATTATATCGCCATTAGAAATCTTGTAATTTATTTCATTGTCTGCATGTAAACACTGCAGTATTTTTAATTTTTATTAGCGGAACTGAATCAACTATCAAAATCTAAATTACGTTTAGTTTACGTATATTGTAGGCAGGTGCTCTATCTATATTTACCAGTGTTTTATACACAAAGCGAGTCAAAAGTTCCTCCCTCTACCTTAAACCTATCTTTCTGGCGCCCCTACAAACAATTCTGCCAGATTTTTTCAGTCAAATGTCACAGAAATGATATCTCGGAAGTGACGTAATACTCGACTGTCAGCTATATAGAGCCTCCAATGTTTTGAGATTATATAAGCCCAGCGCCAGCCAAATTTAGGGTCCTTTTGTGTAGGGGACAAATCGTGATTAAGTCCCACCAAATAATTATAAATTATATCTATATTATATACTAATATTGAAAAGAGAGACTGCACCTATTTAAAAAATTCTTTCAACCCTATTTGAACTTTCAGGATGGATATATAATATATATATTAAAATAAAAGCGCTTTTTGTAGAGACATTTTGCAACGTGGATTTCTTCTTGAAACTTTAGTGGTTTCATTTATTTAAAATTCCGAAAGTTTATTCGAAATCAATAAAAATTACCAGCCTAACAATATAGGTACTGAAAATAGAATTTTCCAAATTATATTTCAATCAGTAAGTTCATATTTAAAAAATATATATATATTTACATTATGAAACAAATTTGTCAGTATACATTGTGAAAGTTATTTTCAAGAATAAAAAATATTAACCCAACAGGTGTGTTTGTCTTGAAGTAAGTAATTGCTTCTTCTTTCAGACCACATTAATATTATTTACCAACTTTTAATAAATTGTTTAAAATAAATTTTAAGTATGATTTATGTATTTTTGTTACGAAAAATTGCTACGCGCGTTCATTACTTTAAAACAAATTGGATGCTCGACTTCTGTGTCTAATTTATTTTTAATTCGATATCTTCTTGACGTTTTCAGAATGCATATATCAACAAAAAAATACAATTCATATTTATTATACAGGATGTGTCACAAGATTGAGAGCATAGAAAACTATTGGGTGCAACAGGGTAGCCATAAAATGATTATAGCGGGACAGAGATTGAATACACTAAATTAATTAATTATTATCACGGTTTTTAACACTTTGACGGACAAACCGGCTTAGACCGTCATAAACAAAACTTCAAAAGTTTGACACAACGGCTGAAGCCGTCGAATACTACGGAACGTTTTATAGCCAGACTGGTGTAGCAGTCTATTTTCCAGTGTAGAATACATACCCTGTGTGCTTTGTGTCACCGTACAAATATCTGCTAAGGCAATATTGTCACAACATAACAACTTATAAAAGTAATTCAATTTCAAACATATGAAAAAAACTATAGTGTCAAAATTGGAACAAAACTGAATTTTTAAGTGTCCGTCAAAGTGTTAAGCATGAAAATAAGGAAAAGCAAACACACATTCTTGATGATTTTAACTACAGTATTTTCCCTATTTCCTGAAGGTATATTATTATTTTTTTAATTGAAATAAACCCCTAAGTAGCTAAAACTAATCGAAACTTAGCTATCAAATTTTTTTTCGAAATTTTTTTATAAATCAACATTTCGAAGGAATTTACATTGCAGCAATAGTAAAAATGGATGTTTCAGATAATTTCATTTATTGTGAACGCGCCCTTAGCTTCATAAGTCGAACACGGAACACTATAACACTAGATATAAGACTTTTTAGAACCATCAATCAAAATATACATTTAAAAATTAGAGTGCTTTTATATTAGTACAGTACACAATTAGGTCAAGTATTCTTTCTTTCCAGTCCAACGTTATAGATTTTGTGAAATTTGATCTTAACTTTCATACGCGAGCCGAAAGTTTTTGTCGATTAATAAAACATATTAGCGTCGAACTATTTAGGTACCTACGTACCTGTTTTTATGGCGTTATTCTGTATAGTCAATTTAAGAATTTAGTGCTGTTAATTTTTTGTCACGTTCTAACAAATAGCGGCCCGATCCGGCTTCGCCCGAATTTGTAGATTGCTGTCGTTTTTTCGTCGACTTACGTTGCAAAATTGGTCTCCGCGAAAACCACTTTTATTTTAACGCAATTATATATAGTCCATCTTGAAGATCCATTCTAAATATATATTAGATATCGTGTCCATCGAGATAATATTAATAAGAAAAATCGCAGGATTCTGGACAAAAAGTTAGATTTATTAATAAATCTAACTTTTTGTCCACAATGCTGCGATTTTTCTTGTTAATCCATTCTAAATATTGATGAAAAAAAATTTGAAATCGGATGAGTAGTTTCGGAGATTACCTTCTACATCCAAACTCACTAACTTTATCTCTTTATTAAACAAAATTATCGACCAATTTTTCAGACAAATATATTAACAAAAAATATAAAAATTAATATACATTAACGTTTCGGTCCGGATTTGGAACTTCTTCAGAACTGATCTAAAAAATATAAAAATTAATTATAATAATTAGTTTCAAAAACCAATTGGAAACTAATTATTAATTAATTTTTATAATTTTTAGAAGAAGATCCAAATCCGGACCGAAACGTTAATGTATTAATTTTTATATTTTTTGTTAATATATTTGTCTGAAAAATTGGTCGATAATATTATTTATTGAAGAGTTCTATAATCAGACGTTAATCAAAGATTTGTTTATCTCTTTATAATATTAGTAGATTTCTACCAGACCTATGATAATCCCACAAGTTGCTGAACTTACGAGTTAATGTATTTAAAGTTAACCAATAAACCACCCGTGCTGGCAACTTATCCAACCGGACGTAGGTACATTTAATAATGCTGTAAGCCAATGTTTTTAAAAATAATTTGTTTTGCCTTGCGATAAATTAAAATGCATATTTTAAGTAAATATCATGTTTTGTTTTTTTTTACATTTTTGAGACGTTTAATGAATTGGAGAAAAAATTAGCGCATGTCTGATTTTTTTATATTAATTAGATCGTATATTAATTAAATTAGAACATATTTTTTCCATATTATATTTTTAAAGAATATTCTTAACGCCCGTTTCAGCTACTGCAATGTATAGACATAATATTGTCGTATGCAGCTTACATAAACACGCCATCGCACTTTTTTACGTACGTGTTTTACTATAAATTCGCGACAAAATGGCCGATTGGTGATCGTAAAGTTATAATAAACGAAACGCTACAGATCTCTTGTCCGATATAACAGCTTGCGGAAACATATTTGATTCAATACTTTTTATACCTATCTTTTTTTAAATGTTTAAAACAAAGCAGTAACTAATTTGTTAAGAAACTAAGATACTATATTGTTCATTGATACTGCATATGACTACCTCAAAAGTATATTCTTAGCTAAATATAACGCTTTTTAGAACATAAAATAAATATGTAGCATTTTATATGGAACGATTTTCTGTAATGAATTAATGATTTCATAACTATATGTATAATGAAATTCACTGTAGGTATAGATAAATTTAGTTCTTTTTAAAACTCTTAACTTCAATCTTTAACCCCGTCAAATAAAATAATAGATGTGTCTAAAATCATTTAATCGCAGGACAGTTATTTGTTTCAAATACATTTTGAGTAGAAATTTAGGTTCCAAAAAATATACAGTAGCACTGATTAAATCACTTTGTATTAATTGTAGGTACTTAGTGTTACTGTAATCAATGCTTTTTTTAACAATTTATTATCGGGACAAAAGCAACTTTGTTATCAATATTATCACTATATTTTATTTAAATATTTTTTATGCAAACCACAATATATGTGCTCGTATTAGTTTTATGTCAAAATAAGATAAAAATCATATAAAAAATCGATGCATGTTCTTTCTGAATGATAAGATACAAGCAGACGAAGTTAATGCAAAATATAAAACATTCGAACAATTTTTTTTATACATCTTATCTTATCTTTAATAATATTGTTTCGTGATGGGAAAAACGCCTGGGATTGTTTAAAAAGAAGAATAAGTTTTGAGAAAGTAAAGAATTTTATCGGAAATGCAGTTTTCTTAATGATAAATTAGTAAATTCTATCACCAATTTTTTTGAACTAGGAAATGGTATAAAAGTATAGGTACTGATCAATGCATTTTCAATGAATTATTATAAATATCAACAAATTGAAAATGTGAACTGTTGGTTGCCTTAAAAATGGATAATATATTTCACGTAAAAAAATAGTTATTAATTTTTTGACCGGATTAAACACCAAAATCTACTGTATATACATTTTACAACAAAATTCCATCAAAAGATATCTTTTTTATTGCTATATAAAAAACTATTATTTTTTAAGAATATCTAAATATTAAGCAGAACAGCCATTGGCTGGACTTCGCCAAAATAAAGAATTTTTCTATTCTATTCTATTCTAAATATACAAAAGCAGGTACTAAATACCTATATTTTAGTTACCATCAAAATATTGTGCCAATTTGAAAGCAAATTCCAACGAGTTCAATAATCAAATCAGACATATTTATTGATTTTTAGGGTATCCATATTTGTTTTACCGTAAATAATTTGTTTGTCAAAGTTTGTTAAAATTCTAATTATATACCTACTGCAATGTTCTAAAAAGTCAAGTATTTCGACATTTACCGTATATTATAATTATTGAACGCCGAGGATCTCCTTGGCTTGAACATTAAAAGAATACCGTGCATTGTATTAATTTATTATTCCAAAATGGATGTTACAAAGATGGCGTCTTGCAAGTTGTGAAACGTTATACGTTTATGAGGTTAAGGCAGTGTTTCTAAACTGTTTTAATAATTTTACTGCAAAAGCTATTGTTATTTACCCAGTATCATCTGCTAGTACTTCATTATTTAAGTTCCTTTTAACAAATCCCGGAAAATTCAATGTTTACTTGAAAGTACTAAACATGTTTTTACTGATAATTAGATATCCAGTCTTTATCTCTGAATCATTTAATCATTTAACAAACAAGGTACCCTCTAATTCACAAGTTTATCACAGTTATATCATTAAATCTCTGTTATAGGCCCCACTCACGATCACACTTCATGCAACAGTTCAGTGTTCAAACTTATAGTTCAGTGAAGCATGATAGTGTGTGGGACAAATAAACACTGAAACCAACACTGAAGTCAAGCATGAACTCATCAAATGCATCTTGATTTTTGAACGACTTCAGTGTTCAGTGTTCAAGTAAACTGTTGTGTGTGTGGGTGTTTTTCAGTTCAGTTTTTGGAGTTCTGTGTTTTGTACAACCAGAAGCCAAAAATCTCAATGTTGCTGCCTTTCTTGTGCAGAAATAGATTTTCACATATTTGTGTCCTGGTTCTTAATAAATAGGGTAACTAATTCCAGTAAATAATTGTAAGTTAATTCATTCATTCGTAAATAATTATTGCAATCAAGCGGCTCAAGTTGTAATTCATTAATCAAATAAACATGACTTCTTGAATCACGCATTTCTAACCAATTTTTCACCCATATTCTTCTTTTTTTTTCTTATTTCTCTGTTTTAAATACAATCCCATAGCTCTGAACAGCCAATCCTCACCATTTAAATTACTCATTTAGTTCTTATTAATGAACTATACTCTATACTCTATAGTATAATATTATAGTGTGTATATAATATATCTTATGTATCTATACTCGACGAGTGTATGCCAACAACTGAACCAAATTGAACACAAAAAATTTAAAAAACTGAGCAGTTTGCATGAACTGTGTGTGGTGCCAGTCAGTCTTTCGATTAATCTGTCCAACTTCACTGAACACTGAACTGTGGCATGAAGTTTGATCGTGAGTGGGGCCTATTAGACTAATTTATCAACTAAAAACATTTGTTTTGAAATACTTTAGAAAAAAAACTACATTCAAACTCTATAGAGTGTAGACTTTATAGAGTTCCTATATTAGCGCGTTAAATTTTTGATATGGAATAAGAAATACCTATTCAGTTTAGAAACTAAATATTTGAAGGATCTCCACCAGCAAATAGAATTTCAACCAAAACTTATCAATAATGTTGATGTTGTCGTGCGTCTATAATCTACAATATTTATCTATAAGCGCTGATAAGTCTATTTTGATTCCAGATATAAGTTCCCAATTGATGTCAACATATTTCTATTTGTCAATTCTCATTTGTTTATAAAATTAATTTTGTAAATTGCCGACAATGTTTAACAGTCGCGAAACCCTGGGAGTCCCCGAAACGTATGCCTACATACTAAATGTTAGTATGTGTATCGTTTACTTTATTAACATTTACCCCATATAAAATAGGTCTCTTATGTATACAGGCTTGTAAAGTGACCCATTCCGCACGAGTGCTATAATTAAAAACAAAAATAATCGCGCCGACGTGCCAATTCCATAGTAAATCAATGTGTGTCCTTTTTTAAATTGAAGTTTCCTCAATAGAGAACTGTCTAAAATTTTGAAAATGAAGTGAAAACCAGCTATTTTCACGTAGTCAGGGCTAGTTAAAAATTCTAGTACGAGATCTGTGTACTATACGTTTTAGATTATAGACGCTCAACAGCTGAGGTCATTAGGTCTATTGTCAACGATACAAAAAGTATTGATTGCAATGTTGTTGATAAGGCTTAAGTGAAGATAGTGGTTATAAACAATTTGCTGGAAATTCATCCTTTTTTAAACAAAGTTTAGAGTGGTTTGTGCATGAGATGAAACAAAACAGCTACGATTTAACTTATCGTTATTAGTTGTAAACACTAATTTATTAGGTATAACGCATTTTTTAAAAATTAAATATAACATTTCTAAGAATCTTATACTAATTCATTGACATCAACTTTGCAAGTATGCTAACCCCTTTAGCGGCAGACGGCAGCCCCAAAGTAGGTTTGCCGACACCAGTTCTCATATGTTGCTGGTAAACCGGCGGGAAATAGGGCCGGTGCATTATAGAGGGTCGAGAGGCTACCAAAAACGAAACGATGTTTTTCAAACTCGATAAAATAAACTTGACAGGGTTCAAGGTGTAAGTTACTCAAGAACTTTTCAGAACTCATAAAGCAGAAAATAAATTGCGAAATGTAAATTATTATTAAACATTTTAGTTAAAAGTTTGATTTAGTTATTACACACACACACGAGAGCATAAAAACAACCCCCTTCTTGCACAAAATCAATCCGCAAAAAGCTTACATCCCCCGCGAAACTCCCACCCCGCGAGAAACAGAAATCGTATACTATATGCCTATATTGCAGCCCAACCTGTATAGAATAATGCCAAAAGTGTTTGCTTTGAACTCTGGTAAATGTTTTAAGGGAAAGTACTTCATGATCGTTACTATAAAATAAGTTTTTTGAAATGGTATATGTGTAAAAACCACTTATTCAAAATGATTGGATAATTTATAGGGATACCCCAGTTACATAAACAAAATAACCTTCATTTGACTTGGTCTAAAAGGTGGCGCAGCGCATTCCAAGAAAAGCGGTTAAAACGGCGTCACTTTTTCTAACGGAAGCAGCTGACTGAAAAAGCGCATGGCAGGAAGAAGTTGTTGAAGAAGAGGCGCTAACATGCACTAAAGATAATCGCCGTTTAATTTGAATATTATCTTTATATGTATTATATCTAAGTATTTACGTGTAGTAGTAGTTAATATAATTTTTACCTCGCGTTTGGCCGCCACCTGCTATCGATAGGATTCAAACCACTACGCATCAATCCGTCAACTGGAGTGGTTGTTTTTGTAGAACAACAATAACAATCACCGCCGCACAATAAGGAACAATAATCGTCCTCACAATATGGATAATTAACCAGTTCGTCAACAATTAAATAACAATCATTAGCGAACTGAACACTACAACAACACGTCTGATCATCAATGATTATAATTGGATCGATAATATTATTCATTTCATACGCCGCCTATTCAAATATATCCGATAGTAAAGTTGATAATGGGTAATGTTTTATTTTAATCTATAGGAGATGTTGCTCGTACCACGTTTCGCACTCAAACCAAACCCACTCTCGCTCATACTATCCTTTATATACGTACTAAAAATAGTCATTGATGTAATGTTTCGCGATCACTATTGGCCAATCGTGATGTCAGCCTCGGCTCTTATTGGCTGGCACGTTTATAATCTCTTGTTAGCCGGCGCGGCGCGATTCTACATTCAACTGTTGTATAGGCTGCAGGGATGAACAAATTTGAACGGGTAATATTGATTTGTTAACAGTAAGTCAAGGTTGTTTTGCTCGAAAAAAAGACGTTGTATGATTGAAGCTGTCAGATTACACACAAGCGAGACTGGATGTGTAATCTCAGAACGTGCTAGCCCAATATGTTGAATCTGAAACGTTCATAATGTCTGTTATATATGTTTGATCTTTATCTCAAATACATAATATTTTTGTTAGTTTAACAATATATTTAATAATATTAAAATTTACTATATTAATCATTTTTTTTTATTTAGAAAATAATACAAGAAAAAAAAAAACAAATAAATATACATAATTAAGGTTGAAATAAAAATAAAAATATGTGCATCAACTACTGTGGTTATTAGCGCACAGGGAAGGATTAAAGGAAAAAGGAACAAAATGGAAAAAAAAGAAGAAAAAAAATTAATCATTGTCTATCTACTCAATGTGCGGTGAGTGAAGGCAACAAATCGTATCGAAAATATATCTGCGTCTCTTTCTTCGATGTAATTCCCTGATTTCTCCGATGATAGGATTGGTTGATATACTTGCATTCAATCTGAATAAAGTATCTCTGCTTCAAAAACTTTGTCTTTTTCTATGACGTTAACATGGGAAGGAGAGGGAAAATTAGAAATTTCTTAAGCCGGGTCTCCCGTGCTTGCTTTGCCCTCCTGGATACGCCAGGGCTTACGGCTTAAAAAAAAGACAGAAGTTTAATGGTTCGATTGCGATTTTATTCCTATGCTCAGTATAGAATAAAAACATATTATGGTTTACACGTTCAAGTAATATTTCTACAGAAATCCATCGCCACAGGGTAAGCGGCGCCAATCTTTTTCACCCTAGCATCGTAGGTACCTATAGACTGTGTGTAATGTAAGCGGAATCTAAAACGGATAAAATAATTTCGTCCTTACATTTACGATCATGTCTTCCCTTTGGATTCATTTTTAGCAGTCGCTTCAATTTTAGTCCTCTATATCTGTATGTCCGTCTGTTTGTGTTGCCGTTACGTCCAAATTCGTAGACCAATTTGAACGAAATTCAACAGACACTTTATTCTCGGTTCACAGAACTACTATTTAATAATATATCGTTCTTTTTTAATTGACTTAAAAAAAGGAAGAGATTCTTAATTTGATTTGTATTTTTTATTTCCAAGTTCCGCGATATGTCTACCAGTTCTAGACCGATTTTAAAGATTTTTATTCTAGTTAATAGACCATACCTTCAGGGTGGTCTCATTAATTTGAATCCGTTCAGTAGTTTTTTTTTTAATATATTTCTGGATTTACCTAATTTAGTAATCAAATGTGAAAGAAATCGATCAATATTTAATAACGTGCAAACTACGTATTGCAAATTCACTAAAAGAAAAAAAAACAGCCTCCTATAAAAGAGTCACTAAAAGGAGAAAAATAATAAAATTTTGAGGTCGCGTCAGATATATCTGTTTCTATTAAATTAACACCGACCCCAAAATTTAATTATTTTCCCCCTTTTAGTGGCTTTTCAAAGGATTCAATTTTTTATAAAAGGTTTTTTAAACAGCATGCTATTTATTTTTTGTATCATTTAAGTTGATCAGCGATTAGCTGAATATCGTCAAACAAGGGATAGGCGTCTAGCTTGCTTAGCCAATAAGCGACTCATCATCACTGATTTTAATGCACTTTCAGAATTGATAACGCATCCAGGGATGCACGATCTTCCGTATAATTACCATTTGACATTAGCGTTGTCCAGCCCTAGCCGCGATGCACATAATATAAACATTCACTCACACAAGTGTGCGCGCTTGAGTTTTGATACAACGCACAAACACACACACAAACAGATGGTCGTAGCATTCGCGGACACACAGGCATACAAGGGGGCACCCTCCCTCGCTCGCTATACGGCGCGTATACTGACAACATGGGGCCACATCAATTGAGATTCAAATTTGATTGATATTAAATATACATTACACATATTTCAAGACATTATAAATGTATTCGTTTAATCAAATGTTCTACACTTTTAACCATCAAGTGAACGCGTGGAGCATAATAGCGATCCAATTGCCCATTTTTCGTCGCAATCAGAATAGCGACCCAGTCGGCCATTTTTCGTCACAGGAGAATAGCGATCCGGTCGGCCAGTTTTCGTCACATTCAGAATAGCGATCCGGTCGGCCATTTTTCGTCACATTCAGAATAGCGATCCAGTTGGGCATTTTTCGCTACAGTTACAATAGCGACCCAATCGGCCATTTTTCGTTACATTCAGAATAGCGACCCAGTTGGGCATTTTTCGCTACAGTTACAATAGCGACCCAATCGGCCATTTTTCGTTACATTCAGAATAGCGACCCAGTTGGGCATTTTTCGCTACAGTTACAATAGTGACCCAATCGGCCTTTTTTCGTTACATTCAGAATAGCGATCCAGTCGGCCATTTTTCGTAACTTTCAGAATAGAGATCCAGTTGGTCATTTTTCGTCACATTCAGAATAGCGATTAAATCGGCCATTTTTCGTAACAATAGCGCTCCAGTTGGCAAGTTTCTGTCAGTTGTGGACATTTTAATTGGAATGGCAATAATTATATTCATATTTTTAAAAGTCCACCAAAGAGCAAGATTCACCCGGAACCGTGTCAACCAAGATTTAGCTTAGGGCATCACAAATTAGAAGTAATTAGGGGTTTTACTGTATGTTGGCTGTTCTTAAGGTAGAACATTGCCTCTCTATACCCCCAACTAGTTTCGATTCTGAGCTCATCAAAAATAATTTAAGGAACAGATTGTGCTTCTGAAATTTTCAGTCAGAAGATCAAAACTTCATATTTGTGAATGTTTTTGTGCGACGAAGCCACTGGTTTTTACGAAACAATTAATAAATTGAAATGATGTACTACATTTAATTTAAAATGAATAATTTATTAACTGACTCTATCTGCGTGGTTTTGTTTATACAGTAGAACTCGTCTGTAGGGACTAATTTCAACTTCTCTTTAATCATCACTTCATGTTAGTCATAGACCAATCAGAAAACCTTAATTAATTTGAGGTTAAACTTATTCCATTGGCTGAACAACTTAGGAGGAGAAAATAAGAACTTGAAAATACGCCAGTAAAATCGGTTGAAAACAGATGAAGTTCGACTAAATATTTGTTTTTTCTTTTGGTGGCTGATCAAAATGGGTTATTGCTGGGTTTCTGGTACGACTTGCCTGTCTTTTGTTCTAATCTAGGTTTAAGATAAAAGAAGCACCAGTAACTCTGCATTCTCATTCTGTTGAAGCAGAAATAAAATCTTAGATCAATTTTGTGATACACCCGCCTCTAGTGGAGGGTTTAAACAACTAGACTGCATCTGTACGAACTACTATTAATGTATTGTGTTATTTTAATAGTTTATTTGAAACTGTTTATATGTGCGTTATTATAGTCCTCTCTCTCGGTTTAACGTATAGTGTTTTATTGTTTTATGTTGGTGGGTAATTAAACAAATTAATAAACTGCCGCATTGTGTTGTACAGTGAAACGTCTTTTTTCTGAAACGATCACTTCATACAGCACTTTAAAAGTATTCTGAACTAAAATACAGTATACCCTATATGTGCTGGCCGCATTCGATTTTGCCAAATTGTAACCAAGTTAAGGTTATTAGCCTATCACCATACTGATAGGCTAATACGTCCGTTTTTGGTTCTAATAAAATAATGTTATCCTATAAAAGACCGCGCTCACTCGTCTAGCATAAACCTGCACAACCAGCGCTGTACAAACCAGCAAATTTTAGTGCAGGGTTCGTAATGTGCGGTAGACATTTTTCAAGTAGTTTTATCAATGCAAATGAATTAATGGAAAGTACACGTCACTAACACACCAGATCGGTCCAGCACGGCTAGATATAGATATTGCAGGTTTCCGGCTGACGGTAGTTGCAGGTTTAATGTGCGCTATACTCCATTAACCTTTACGAACAGGCTTTTTTGCTCCGGGCTATGCCGGTCGTGCAGGTTCATGCTTGAAAGTGCGCGCGTTCTTATTCAAAGATTTTATCCGATAAATCGAAATTTAATTTTTTAATTATAAGAAAATTAGACATTAGACATAATTTGACTACATCAGTATAATTAATGCTTATAATAAGAAATAGATATATGTATATGTCACCGTAAAATTGTAAATACCGTTAGGTTGTAATCTGTCTCGCGAGATTGTGAACTGTCGAAAGATTGTGAACCTCAACGTAATAATAATACATTAAATTGTAAGCAGTACGTTGAGGTTCACAATCTTTCGACAGTTCACAATCTCGCGAGACAGATTACAAACTAACGATATTTACAATTTTACGGTGACATATACAGTTCAAACATTGCAAATTCTTTGCCTAAAAGATGTAAAGTAGGTGTTAAAAGGACCAGTGCGCAGAACGGATGTCTTGAAAGTATAAACTACACCCAATATGTAATAGAAATACATAAAGTATATAAACCCACGGTGAGCCCCTTCCTTCAGAAATCCATATACCACGGTACCTACAATTCTCACACGTTGACCGTGTTGAATGGAAACCTCTTTACTTTTGTTGGTATTATGATCAGATCCGGAAAAGTCGCGGAAAATTACCGTGGAAAATCGAAAGAGGAAAACTAATTTGTTTTAGACTTTTTTGTTGTGTATATGTATTTAAATATGTAAAAGCACAGAATTTGTAAAGATGGAAAGAAAAATATAAATTTACAACTGTCAACAAATAGGGTTGAGTAAAATACGAAATAATGATTCCATTTTTTTTCAATAAAAATTTGAAAGCTCATAAGAATGTGCGGTAGATATTTTGAAGTTTTCAAGTAGTTTTATCAATGCAAATTATACTAAAGGATAGTTTTTATTAAATATTTTATACAAAATTGCAGTGTTTTCTCAAAAAACCTTTTTTAGTAACACGTAACGACATCTGTTCTATCGGAAGTCAGTGTAGTTTGTTTGTTTCTGAACTAAACAATTAGGAGGGAAGATATGGGCCTGAAACTAATTCAGCGTAAACGCTTATAGCTCCGAAAGTAATTGAGCTAGAGTGTCCTACGAGGGCACATTTTCTTCGTTTTTTTATGAGCTAAAAGGTGGAAATGGCGAAAAAATTTATTTCTTGCAAATGCGCGCTTGGCGCGCAAAACAAAAAAAAATTCAATACTTGTGAATGTACAACGCTAATATTGCAGGTATATTTAGTTAGGGAATTTCACCTGAATAGAAGCTTATTTTTGAGATACATTTTGCAACATTTCTCATTGATGCTTCGGTCCTATTGGTTGTAGCGTTATATTATACTAGCGGTCCCATCCGGTTTCACCCGGGTGTAAAAGAACGAATGGGGAAGAGAGGAACATGACTACACACATTTCATCTTAGTTTAGCGAGATGAATGTTGTGTCCAAATTTCATGATGATCGGAGTTACCGTTCAAATTTTTTTGTCGATAAAAAGCAGTACTTATACTTTTTTTAACTAATAATTTTTTTTTATTAATTAAATAAAATTAAAATAAATTTAAATGTAAGCCTTAGAAGAAAGCAATGTACAATATAAAAAAATAAAAATAAATATATATTCGCCCAACGTGGGGCTCGAACCCACGACCCTGGTATTGACAGTCGTGTGCTCTACCGATCGAGCTAGCCGGAGTTGAATTCTGTGTACGCTAATATGAGTATATTTAGTTAGTGCATTTCACCTGAAGCTTACTTTTGAGATACATTTTGCAACATGTTTCATTAATGCTCCGCTCCTAATGGTCGTAGCCTGATTTTATATAGCCTATAGCCTTCCTCGATAAATGGGCTATCCCACAAAAAAAAATTTCAATTTGAACCAGTAGTTCCTGAGATTAGCGCGTTCAAACAAACAAACAAACTCTTCAGCTTTATATATTAGTATAGATACCTAGCCTATAGCCTTCCTCAATAAATGGGCTATCCAACAAAAAACAATTTTTTAATTTGAACCAGTAGTTCCTGAGATTAGCGCGTTCACCCATACAAACAAATTCTTCAGCTTTATAATATATTAAATATTAGTATTAGTATAGATAATAGATATTATGTTGCCTAGCCCTAGTTGAAATTCAATTTACCTTGATACAATGTTGTATCGTATTGTACCTAATTGTTTCGTGTATAATGTACCAACATATGTTATGTTAATCATTTATTTCTTATGTATTTAATGAGTATATTATATCTTTTATCAGTATATTGAACTTCATAGAATCAATAAATGTATTTAAATTAAGTCAGTATAAGTTTAATTGACTGGAGAACCATCTCCTTTTTTCTTGGAGTCAGTTAAAACAAAATTTTAACATTTGCAAGTTGGGCGTGAACAATACGTTTTTTTTTTTTTTAATAAAAATAATATAAGTAAAGTTAACCATTAAGTAAGCATTCGATATGCAATAAAATAGCACAGAAAAGGGGGTTTGGCAAATCTGACAGGAATTACTTTTTATATGGCCATCTATTGTGCTGAAACTATTATGGTAGGTGAATAGCAATTTAAAAAATATGTACTTATAATTTTATTTAATATGATTTATTGTGGGAAAAAAGTATTTTTAAATTTGCTGCAACTACAATATTTTTTCCTCTAAGATCTTTTATTACAACAATGGGCAAAATTAATAGCAGTTATTTTTCGCTATAGTCTGCGTCTTCAGATGTTTATATAAAAACCGATTAAATAAGCGACTATTTTGTTTACTTTTTGCGATACTTTATACTGCGTTCCAAAATTATCCAGTTTTAAGTCAAAACAACATCTTATAATTCTAAAAATAAGAAATGCATTTAGGCATGTATATGTTTCGAGCTGCCCGGTCCAGATTCACCCAAATTTGTAGATTGCCACCATTTTTTTCGTAACTTACGTTGCAAAATTGGTCTTCACGAAAATCGTGATAATGTAATAGTCTATTGTCCATCCTGATGGTACAATCCAAATATTGGTGAAAAAAATTTTGAAATCGGATGAGTAGTTTGTGAGATTACGTCCTACATCCAAACTTACAAACTTTACACATAGATATTAGATGATCATTACACTCTTTTAAAAAACTACAATTCAAGATTATCTATATAAATGAAAAATCAATTGCATGTTAACTAGATTTATTCAACACGCGTGAGTAATATATAATTTCGGGGCCCTGCTAAATTCGGGAGAATCAATTTATTATTTCTCCCTCTTTTATCGGGGCTCCGATTACATATTACGCATGCTAGTTGAATAAAGTATTATGTGCAACTATTGATTAAAGGAGAATATTCGCTGCGCTCGTGCGGCAAATTTCACACTCATGGAATCTTCTCATTCTCTCACTAGTCGCACAATATACTATTATTTCTAAAAATAAAACCTGTTAATTATTTTTTTTTCTTAATTTCTGAATCAGAGAGTAACAGTGTTTTTATAAAACATAAACAATAAACCTGATAAACTGTGGGAACATTTTTTTTGTATTTTTTAGACATATAAATTTCATAAAAGTTATAAAATGCTTTCAACAGCGAATAGCGACTTTTACGTTTCAAAAATTTATCTAAACGACATATTATCAAGTTCTTATCAATACGTAAAATTAAAATATGGAATCTGTGTCTGCTACTTTATATTCTTACATGAAAGCGACTGTAAATAATAACATGATACCCTGGCGAAGTGAGAAACTTCAGGATCGATGCTTTCAGCACCTAGACGCTTTTGTTTTGTTTTTTTTTTTTTTGTTTAGCTGATATGCAAAACGATTTCAACGAAACCCCTGTATATAAAATAGTCGACGTTATTTTTCCAAAACATGTTGATATTTTTACGAAGCTAAAAATGGATCAAATCCTTTTTGTAAATAAAGTATACCAACGATACTTTTTTCTGAAGATCGTCCAACAGATTCAAAGGATTTATGCTGTTTGGGCACTTTTAAACAGTTGTAAAAAATAAATAAGTATTTAAGACAGATTATATTTAATGACTAAAAGTAATCTTTTTAAATTTAGAGGCACCTAGAAATCCTATTTATTTTTTATAAACACTGTATAACTTTTTAAAAATCGCGGATTTATGTTGTTATTATACAAGATGTAATAAACTAGTGTGTAAATATTTAATATTCTATTTTACAGATTAAATAGGTACTTCCTTAAAAGCAAAAAAATTAATGTTATTTTCAACTTTCATAGTAAAAATGTTTAAACTTTAAATTTGGAAAAATTGTAAATTAAGTAAATTATTTTACGACTCAGTCTGACATTGCGGTAAAACGAGCACCCAGTGTGTTCTAACAGTCACACAAGTCATAAAGTAATCACGCACGAGATATATGTTGTATTTTTGTACCCGTACTCCTATGAAATAACAGATTTTCACTTCATAATAATTATATATTTGTTTATCTAACAGTTCGGTCATATTGGCAATTTGGATTGTCTAGAAGACAAAGCATACGTTGCATCTCGGTCGCATATGTGGATCTAAATGGCAACTGACAGAGGATTGGTGAAATCGCATTACATTTGTTTTACTTTTCGAACTAGTGCGAAAAATGGTTATATAATTACGACCGTTATACAGGCCATTTTATAGGGAGTCGTGCACATAAACATTTCTATAATAAAAGAAAATCTAAACCGTAATTAATTATTTCATGAACATATTTTTATCGTATTAAATTCTGTTTTTATCTTACGCTTTTGATAAATATGATCATAATTAATAATCTATTTAAAAAATCAAATCTAATAAAACTAAATTGAACACGTATAATTTCCAATAAATTTTAACAGTCAATCAATTTGAAATTAAACATAATAAACCATTATTAAATCTAAATAGAATAATTAATATTGAATTTTACTTAATTCATCACTCAATCAAAGCCATGCCCTTGATATATCTGACAACAATTAATATAAAAATTCATTCTATATAGTAAAACTTTACAACAAAACCAGATATTTGTTTCAATAATGCCGTCTGTGTAGGAAGTTAATAGAGTTCCACTCCTACATGTACAGAGTGTCCGGTCGACTTCGTTTAACAATTCAGTTTTTACACATAGTTTCTAAACTATATAAGAGACGTAGAAATCTTTTGTTTTTGAAATCAATTTATCTCAGATATTTAGAAACAAACACTTAAAAGTTGTATTGTGTTTACAGTTTCTCACAAATAAAAAAATGGGCAATGAGGTTAGCATAAATACAGCTATTAGACACTACATGATCTCTACCATACTCTGTCCTCCACACTCAGTGAACTGAAAGACGACTACAACGATATTATGGCGAAGGAATGCCCACTAGTGTCGTTGCCTCTATTCGGTTGTTAGCATTTTTCTGCACGCAACTTCATCCTGTTAATTTTAATGTTACAGTGTATGCGCGCTTCGTAAAAATTTACTCTCATCATTTTTTGAAGAAGTATAACTTCGAAAAAAAGTCATTTCTGCTACCGAGTACAGATATAGATAATCTTGATTATTTGCAATCGTTGTATTAGAAAGCGTAGTTATTATTCTTATTTTTGCGTTGATTTTTTTTAAATAATCCGGCTCGAAGGACCAAAATGTACCAGATTGATATAGAATTTTGTTATAATTAACACAAAGAAAGGATAATAAATACGGAATAGTTTTTAGTCGTATTGTAGTTGAACATAAACTGATATTTTATTTAAAATTATCATAAAAGAAATAAAAAATAAAAAAATTGCATAATTCTAAAAGTATAAAATAAAATCATTCATTTTATCAAAAAAGCAGGGCCGGACTAAACGAATACTGAACAGGGAGCTGGGGATACAGTTCTCCCAAATTTTAAACTTACATATTTAATGCTCTTTACATTGTAAGCTTTGCCCCAAAAAAAGGGCGTTCCGCCACAGATGCTGGTAGCTCGCGATCATTTCGAGAACACGTTGTATGTGTACATATAATATAAGAACAACACGAACACACCCACTGAAGTGTTGGTATGTGTGGCGGGAATCGAACCTGCGGTAAAGTAGACCGACGGTCTGCGTGGCCAGTGCAATGCATCAGACGATTCCACACCCACACGCCTCTGGGACTGTGACGATACCGCGACATGCCACCTCCCGTAGCGGCATTTGTCACCGTCATAACAACATGACGCGATCCGCGATATGTGCTGCACCGCGATGTGTTCCGAACACATTTGTGTACACTGCACCGACACCGGTTGACACCGAGTTAAGAGATGAGCGCAATTTCACTGCCGGTAACTTAATCGCTAATATTGCATTGTTCTGCAGCGAGTTCAGTTCAGACTAAATACCTATATTTCAGTATAATGCATCTTTATATGTTTCATACTCCAGCATGTAGTTCGAATTCGTCACGAAATTGGTCGCCAATCGTCCATTGGTCAGCATCCGAATTCGTTCGTTCCCGAATATGAGTGCACATGTACTGTATCGAGCGTCTGGCATGTTGTGTCAAAGATACGGCCCGTGGGTCGCCTACGGCCCTCAAGCCATCTCAATACGGCCCGCGATCAGAATCTCTCCAGTGAGGATTTTGGACACCTGACATCAATGAGCTTATCAAAAACAAGCGACCTCAGGTGTCTGGATCCCCAAGCTCAAGATAATTTACTCTTTTTATTACCTTTATATAAAAATTGATTTAAACTTAATAAATAAAGATTTTAATTTAGAATGTGTTTTAGTTTTGCCCTCTAACACACCCTAAATCTTATAAATGGTCCTTTAGAAAAATCAGTCTGACACCCCTGCTTTAAAGCAACCCGCGAACACTTATATATTTTTTTCTGTATATCCTCCTACGCAAAGAAGTCACTGGAACAGTGGAACGAGACCGTTTCTCGGACATGTTTATAGGAAACATGTTCGCTCAACAAACGAATATCGAATATCTTTGATGGGGATTTTAGTAAAATTTTCTATATTTATAGATAAAAACAAATTTGAAAACAAATTGAAGTTGCGATTTATATATATTTTCCAGGATTTATAAAGAAAATAATTTCATGACATCTTTGACCGTAAAAGTACGAATTATACTAATTTATTATGTTCTGTTTCATCACAATGGAATAAATTACAAGGTTTGCTATTTTTTGGTAATATCACCTATTTTGGTAATTTCAAATGGAAAAAAACTGTAGTTATAGAAAGTTCACGTAACTGTCAAAAGTCAATAAATAATTAATAGGTAATAAATAACAAACAGATAACAATCAAATAAATGAACATTTCATGTTCCCCACAGTGCAGCAACAATATTAACATATTTCGGTTTTCTGTTAACTGGATGATCCAAAAATCACTAAATTTAGTCTTATTGCTTGATAAGACACAAATTTCAATTCGTCGCTGTTCTTATATCTTGAAAAATTATTTGTGTACATCGTGACGTCACAAAGTTCAAACATGATATATTCTTCTCTATAATATATTTTTTGTTTGATGTGTGTTTTTAACGATTTTTTTAGTGAAGAAATTGTTAGTTATTGATTATTATAGAGGGCCATAATAACTATAAAAATACTTATAATTAATAAATAATAGAATAATTATCATTAGAGAACATTAAAGGTTTCCCACAGTGCAGAAACGAAACAATTTACATAATTTTTCTTTCCATTGAGTAGGCGCGTCCAAGTCATTTTCGACACAAAATATGATAAATACACAAATTTATGTGAAACATTCTTTATTTTAAATTGGGGGCATGTGAATACCAACGACATTAAAAATAATAAATTGTAATTAGTTGGTTGACTCTATATATGGCAATATTTTTTTTAAGAAATTTGTCTGACTTATTAACTGCAATTGATTTATTCGTACGATAACTTTAATCTAGGTGTAAATAAAACTGGCATTAATCTGCGATTAAAATAAAGAAGAATTAAATGTTTATTAATGTTCATTTGAGCTTTAGAATTTTATATGACGTTACTATAGCTCCCTTTTCGTAAGTTTTAGGCTTAGATAAAACTGAAATTATTTAAAAGTGTGCTATATAAAATTGTCATACTGATTTAGTGAAGTTAATCTTAACTATATGGAATAACGATTCTGGAAGTTGTAACGAAAACTACCCCGCATTTTACTTACTTTACTGATATGAAGTAACTGTAGTGATCATTCCTCTCCGGGGAAACATTGGTGGGAATATAGTTTGCATTCCGATGTTTTTTGGGAATTAACGCTCCCAGGAACCCGAGTCGGTTTATATACATGTCTACTGACACACATAGACGCTGATGACAGGTTCCCACAAAGTTGTTGAAAGAAATTTTTTTTTTTCATAAATTAAAATGACTTGTATTATTTGAATTCCCTGAATCCTCTAACTTTTTAATATAATGCGATTTTTTTCAAATTTTCTCCAGCCTTTCTGAGCCTTTCTCCCGTCCGAACCTTAGGCACGTGCCTCTGCCTAGTTAGGGCCCTGTCATGTGTGTCCCTCGAGATGCTAAACTGTTAAAAATATATATAAAATTTCGTAACTATTTACAGAGAGTATGAAATTGACAATGCTGGCAGTTAATTAATATGTAAATATTTCATTTTTCACAACAATCCCAATTAAATATTTACAAAATAAATTTTAAGCGAGAGAAAAAGATATTGTTATGCGAGTAAACAAAGGATGTACGACATTTGAAACAATTAAAAACCTTGATATTTGTAAAGTGTTGAATTTTAAACAGGATGCTCATTAGATGATAGATCAACGCCATTTGTGATGTGTGCATCACAAGGATGAGTAAAATGCACGTTTATTGTTCAAGGACACGTTGAGTAAAATCTATGAGGCTTTGATTTTGAAGTGTGAATTTTTAGTCGCGACGAGAATCATTTCCTTCAGCAGTTTAATGGAAAAAAAATCTAAAACGGCAGTCAGACGCGGTAACCATTAAATGAGCTGTTACCGGGGGCCAGATAGAGTCCAAACGCTGTCACCGATTGACAACGGCACTGGTTCTGGGCCTCCGCTGATTGGTTTAATTCGGTGGAGTAGTTTAACTTAATTAATATTATTTATTTGGGTTCAGGAAACTGCCGAAGTGGTCCCACATAATTTTCGTTTAAATCGGTTCAGTGTCAACGATGGACACTAATGTCTACCAGGCGCGGTCGCAGCCTGAAATTTTGGGGGGGGTCACTCACTACACTAATAAAAAATAGGTATCTGGAATAAAATAAACATTATTGCACAAGACACAATTTTATTTTATACATTACTTAATACCTGTAAAACAAATGGAAGTCGTCTTTTTGTATTGTAGCTAAAAATTTCCTTTTATTATTTGGCAAATTTTTGAGATTTTTCAATTTGACCTTAGATTTTGGGGGGGGTCATGTCCCCTGTGACCCCCCCCCCCCCTCGGACCGCGCCTGATGTCTACGAAGGATATATAATGTCATTCTTGTTAACCATAGCTTGAAATACTTTTCTCAGTTATTTACTCTTCTGATAAAAATGATAAAAATATTAGTGTCATTGCAGTTTTGCAATAGTTATAAAATAACAATAAAACATTCTTGTGGTCAGTGACATTTATTTTGCGGTAAAATAAATATTATGTTTTATATGGTCTTTATTTGTTTTGTACATATTTAAACCAATGAAGATATAAAAACTATTTTTTGTTTATCAATAATTACTAATTAGGCTTTGTAAGGCGTAAATTAAATGGGAAAATGAAAAATATTTTATAAAATTTATATTAAAAGCGAAGAAGTAATACTTCGTTGTCGTACCAATCACGCTAAAAATTGTGGTACCAATAGCTTCGAAGGTGATAAAATCTAATGATAAATACAAAAGAAAGCATCCACATTGATTAACTATTATTTTGCATTTTCTCCTGAAATATTAAATTTTTTAACCTATTTTTATTATTAACCATTGCCTCAGAAATGTCCCGTAAATCGTGTTTTTCGAACTGGAAACCTGGACATCAAGGTGAACACCATTTTCAACGTGTTAACCTAACACGAACTCATTTCGCTACCGCATAATTCTTGAGCAATCCTGTGTCCTCCTAGAAAATCACCAAACCAAACTTTTAAACGCACCTAACGTTCATCACTTTAAAAAGTGACTTAGAGCTTTTTTGAGTAGTAGCTGCTTTTATTCTTTAAGTGAGTTTTTTAATATGTAAATTTTATATTATTTAAATGTTTTTTGTAACCGATTTGACTTCTCCTATACATTGAAGTATGTTCTTGGAGTAATAAAATTATTATTATTATTATTACCTCAAAGGATAAGTTTATCCGTTTCGTTTGATGTCAGATGGTTAACATCCAATAAAAAAAAATGGATTACAAAAAAATCTAGCACAAACAGTTGTTGATCCAGATTTTTGATCATAGTTCAAATAAATAAAATTAAACGCAATTGTAATATTAAATAATTTTTTCACAATAGTACCCCAATTACTAAAACAATTTCAGATATCAATTACAAGTTATTAATCAAACTTGTTATTAAATGTGATCAGATATGTTAATATTAATAATTATATATGTCGTACTACAGTTTCGGTTTTAGTTAATTAGATAAATATATAATTGCAAGAGGACCGTTCTTTTGTCGGTCTGCCTCTGGGCTGTCGCTTGCGTAGATTTCTCTCAAGTTACAATTTCCAAGAATTTAATTACTGAACTATTTTTCGGGGTTTTAATTTAATGATTTAGTAAAACCACATAAAATGTTTGTTCACTGCATTGGGTTTTATTTTTTTTTGTGTGTGTAAAAATTAAGTGGACGGTCTGGCAATATTTCCTATCTTCATTTTTTGCCAAAAATAAGTTACAGGTACTTGTTACGTACTAAATCAGGTTATTTAGTCGAATATAGTAACAAGTCTTCTGTTATAGTGTTGAAAAACTCTACCAACAACCTTCTACGGATCTTTAAAAAATACAGTATTCAATCATAATATAACATATCATATTAATTATTATTGATAATCTGTTTATACAAAAGTTTAAAGTAGATTTATCAGTCAGAGTAAAGAACAAAAATTGTTGAAATCACTGAACATTAAATAATTGAAAAAACCTGATAAATTCATCAAAAAGGGAACTTCAGCCTAAATGAATTTTTGTTAAAGAGGAAAATATATCATCCTAGTCCAGGGGTCGGCAACCTGCGGCTCTTTTGATGTAAAGTTGCGGCTCTCCAGTTCCATACGCAAAAAATAATTATTTTATTATATAAATCCTTAAAAATCGTCCAATCGATCCATGATTGAGTACCATGTCTAATCTCTCAGCCGTTTCCACTCCCGTCTCACCCGCACCACACCCGTCGCGACGTGTCGCCCTCGAATATAATGTATTATATCTACATAACCAAATACTATAATACTGGAACGAAAATGTTTAGTGGCTCTTTAAAAACTGGGAAATTTTGTAAATTTTAACTTTTGGCTCTTCCGTCTCAAAAGGTTGCCGACACCTGTCCTAGTCTAAGATTTTTATCGTAGTATAAACTACGATAAAAGCTCCTAACGAGTTTTGTTTGAGAACGCGGTATAATTACTGCACGAACTTACGTGCGTAAAAAAGAATAATTTTATAATCAATAGGTGGCCTTTTGACATTGTTTCTCTGAAAAATCCGTCATATAATTTTATTCAGTTCAGTTTTGGAGAATTTATACTCATACTGATTATCTGCTAATGAATGTCATGAATGGAATTTCTACAATGATTTTATTTATTCCTCTGATATAATTAATTATTATTATCTTTTTGCACAGAAAAACCACAATCGTTCGCTGTATAAAAAACAAACAGGGTTTCTCCAACCTGATTTTTTTTGAGAATTTTTTACATTGCATGAAAATAATGATGAATTCAAATCGTTCATCTTTTACTAGCGGCCCGGTCCGGCTTCGCCCGAATTCGTAAATTGACACCGTTTTTTTCGTCGACTTACGTCTCCGCTAAAAGCGCTTTTATTGTAACGCGATAATGTGAAGCCTATGTCCATCCTGAAGGTCCATTCTAAGTGTCAAATTTACAGACTTTACCTCTTTAGAATATTAGTATAGCTAATAGTAATATTTTTGCCGGGAATAGGGTTGCCAGGCGTCCAGCTTTAGCCGGACATGTTTGACTTTTTGCGATCGTGTCCGTCCAATTGTTTACAACTTCGGCTTGTCCTGCATTTTCTCCAAACAGTAGTACTTACAAATTTTTGTTATTTTTCTTTTAAATCAAGAGATTTTGAATTTCCTTAATTGAAATGCCAACGTCAAATAGGATTTATTTTTTAATTGTAATGAAAGTGTTCATTTTTTGTATGAGAATTTTTTTCTATAATAAAAAATCCTAATACGACTTTGCGTAACCTCGTAGGGTTTAACGAATCATAAATAATGATTTTCGAAAATTAAAATTTTATAAAATGCATTGTATTAACGGTATAATGCACTTTGCGAAAGTGATTTTTAAATATACGTTTATATTATTTTCGCTTGTCATATTCATGTATTTATAATTGTCAGAATCATCGGTGCCGTTATTATTCTATGTCATTTTGCATAACGCTTCTTTTATGCTAAGCTGTCTGTGTTTATTAGTGTATTTGCCATAAGGCACTTACACTATTGGCGTCGGTCGGATGGCGGGACCTAGGGGTCGGACCAAAATTTCTCGACGTTTCATAAGTTTCTAAGAAGTTTGGCACCATTTTTGGAAATGTTTATATATATATGTATATATATATATATATATTTATATATATATATATATATATATATATATGTGTGACCACGATAACTCTCGACAGACTTAATCGATTTAAACGAAATTTGGTCCACATGTTGGAATCCATCATCGCAAGAAGCCTATTTAAAATGGGCCCGATCGGGCCATTTTAAGGGGGGTATTTAGGGGTTGAAAAATGTTTTTGGGCCCAAAAATACGGAAAAAATTTTCAGAATTACTTCAAATTTGAAATTTAACCCTTTAGTAATTATTGAAATGTGCTGCTAAAATTTAAATAAAATCGGCCCGACAGGACCGGACTTACAAATTTTATGAAAACGCAAGTTTACTGATATGGATTTACATACTGAAGGGTGTATATAATTTGGTACAGATGTTGAATTGGTATGTAGTATTGAAATTAAGTAAAAAAATGTTGTTTTAAAGGGTGTATTAGAGGGTAATTTTTTTTATTTTGTCCAAAAACAAAGTTAAGTTCATACAATAGAGCCACACTGCTTATAAAAGCAAATACACTATATTGTCGGCAGGGTTTCGCACTGCGACCCGAGTTTTTTAATTTTACATGCTTTTATCTTTGGCGCTGCACTATATTCATAACGTTTACAAAATATATGTGCAGTAAATAACCGCAATTAATTTAGTTCAGTTTTTTTGATATTCTTTCCTTTGATGTCCAGAAGTGGGATTGGCATTGAAAGAAGCCAACTTTTGTCGTAAGCTTTTGCAAGTTCTCGGGGAATCCCGGACACGGACTCGCGAATCCCCGGTGCTTCACGTAACCTGCAGGCTGGAAATCACTGGCTTAGAAAATAATTTAAGCTCTGTTCGAACGGCAATATTACCGTCATAGTCTTGCGCAGTAGCTAACACGGAACTGTATCGATTTTCGAGCTACTGCACAAGACTGTGACGGTTCTGTTACCGTTCACATAAAGTTGATAATAATAATCAACAGCATATTAACAATTTTGTTTTGTCTCTTCCACATGAGATTGTTTGACACCAAAGTGTGTGGGCAATAAATAAGAGACTGCGTATTTTACATTACACACAGAAATAAAACTGAATAATTGTAAGAAAAATTCGGAACCCAAAGGAATGGTGAGACCTCTGGTGAGAAATGCGCCGAACTGTCCTAAGGGGCTTTTTTGACATTGATTTAGAAAAGCATGATGGCAGCTAACCTAGCCTCCATCATGCTTTTCTAAATCAATGTTTATTTTATGCCTATAGTTTACCTGTCAAAAGCTCCCCTTAGGACAGTTCGGCGCATTTCTCACCAGAGGTCTCACCATTCCTTTGGGTTCTGAATAATAATAATAACACCTACCGCCGGAATCAAATTTTATTGCATTTAGGTTACAAGGCAACCGTGTTACCTCGCCGCCACCTTAGTTAATGTTCTACAGCCAATTTTTACAGTACCTACATTGCGATGCATTCTTTACACGTTCAATCTCATAAATCAATTTCACTCTACGGTTATCTACTTAAAAACGTTTTTTTGGTAGATTTATAAAATTTCCTGCAAAAAAGTTCGCGTTATTATAATTTATTCTGTTAAAATTTTTAACGCCTTTTGTTGCGGTTTTACAATAATCAACGAAGCCAAACGCGTTTCACGGACAATTAAGTTAATTAAATAAAACACGCACGCGATTATTACATAATATTATCAAGTCTCGCGACTACAATGTTAATTTATAATATATTTTACGTCTTGTAGTAAAAATAAATTAGATATTTTTTTAGTAATTTCATGATTTGTGTACCAAATTACCATAGCAGCTCGCAGGGTCGCTATATAGTCAGCCTTGTACCAACGTGGGAGTGTAATACTGGGATGTGATTTTTTAACATATGAATAGCCGCAGTAGCGTAGTACTAAATTATGTTGCAACAGGTTATGGAACCGTCCCACTAAATTAAAATTTAGGTTTCTGATCTTAACTGTCATTTGTATTTCAATAAAATAAAATAAAACAGTTGAAAAACAAGCTTTCATTGTAATAAAACGGAGAAAATAACAAACAATTAAACAAAATCATTTTATCATTGTTGACCTAACCTAAAAACTTTTCCTGAGAAGATAGTTCTTTGTTAAAACATTTCGCGATAGACTTTTAGGTCAAGTCAACAATGACAAAATGATTTTATTTGTTTTTTTTAAGTACTACAATTTAATAAAAGCTTGTTTTAAAAGGTTAAGTCAACAGTATCGCTCCCTCTATTCCGTTGGTATTCCGTTTTTCTACGAGCAACTTCGCCATGTCAATTTTCACGGTACAGTATGCGCGCGCATCGTAAAAAGTCTCTCTTATCATTTTTTTCATAGCGCGCCAAAATAAATATAATTTCAAAACAAACGAATCTTTTACCTTTAACCGAAATGTGCGACAAAAAACTTCGAAATGCAAGTCGTATTGTGTCTAAAACCTTTCTTCTACGCTACTGATATGAATATTGATATTGTGAATCTTTAATATACAAGTATTTGTCCAATGTTACAACAATTAAACAAGTTATTATTGCAGAACAGGTGGAATACTCTTACATTGCAAATGCCGTATCTCAGCGAATAATTATAACCTATGCGTGTTCGACGTACGCAAATCTTCCAACGTACAATAAAGTATAGAGATAAGGAGAATCATCTTAACGTCTCTCGAATAGCATTAAATTAAGAGTTGATAGAGCAAGAAGAATATCAAGCCTATTGAAGGCACCGTTTAATATTAAACGTAAAACAAATTTGGAAAATAAAAAAAAAATAAATGCCAAAACTATATAATATAAAATAACGTCTCGCATATCTTTATATATGTAGGTATATCTCTTCTGTCCGTGTGTATGTAACTGAACTCCTCCTAAACGGCTGGATCGATTTTGATGAAATTTTTTGTGTGTATTCAAGGGGATTCGAGAATGGTTTAGGTTCACAATTTAGTCCACTGGAAAATGTTTTTTTAATTAATTTTTAGAAAATAAGCTTCTGTTCAGTTGAAATGCACTAACTAAATATACTCATATTAGCGTTGACAGTAGACGTCAGATGGCTCAATCGGTAGAGCGTGCGACTGTCAATATCAAGGTCGTGGGTTCGAGCCCCACGTTGGGCGAAAATATTTTTATTTTTTTTTTATTTTCTACATTGCTTTAAATTAATTTTAATTTTATTTAATTAATTAAAAAAAATTATTAGTTTAAAAAAGTATAAATACTGCTTTTTATCGACAAAAGCTTTTGAACGGTAACTCCGATCATCATGAAATTTGGACACAACATTAATCTCGGTAAACTATGATGAATGTGTGTACTCATGTTCCTCCCTTCCCCATTCGTTCTTTTACACCCGTGACCCGGGTGAGACCGGACGGGACCGCTAGTTTTCAATAATTTTCTTTCACTCTGACCTGCAGTTATTAAGCCGTTAATTTATGCTTTTAGGTGGCCACTTTTTCAGTACTTGAACATCCATAAGAGATTGTTCCCCTTATCTCCACCCTTTTTAGTACGTATATTAAGATGTGTGCGGTCCTTCTTTGCATACATCACCTGTAATTACTATAATTCAATAGCTAATAAAATAAAATAACAGAACTATTAGATTATTATTCTGTAATCCTTCAGGCCTGTTGGAAAATTAATATCTGTGTACATTTCACCATAAATGAGGTTATTTTAGAATGCACAAAAACAATTTATAGTCGAGCTTTCGCGTATTTTAAAAGTAGCGGTGCTTTAAAGCTCTCATTGACGCATGTACAGGCGTTTTTGCACTAAAATAGCTGCTTTACACACTAGTGCAATAAAATAAAATTCACATTGTTTGAAAAATAACATTTTCTATTATTGCATTGTAACGTCAACAATGGATGTTTCATAACAACAATAAAGTTATCTATATTTATATGTAAATACAACATTTTTCAAGCGTTTTTGCAATCGTTCTGAAAGTTTTCACTATACCATTTTTTTTAAAGCAAAAAAAACTGAAATATGTTATGTATTTATTTCCTGTGTGGCCAACATTTCAAAAGTTTTTACGAAACAGATAGAAAACAGTGTCATTTAATGTATGTTTATGTAAATACCAATTTATATATTAAACTTAATATACTAAGTGACTCAAATTCAGTAGGTTGTTTGGTAAAGCTGTCCCATAAATATTGCTTGTTTAAAATAAACATCGGAGGTTTTTAAAATAGACCACCAAAAAAGTAAAAAATAGTTTTAAAATTTAAAGATTTTGTTCAACAGCGATAGAAAGTCAAAACGTTTCTATCGCTGTTGAAGTTGAACAGGATCTTTATTTTTAAAAATTATTTTTTACTTTTTAGTTCACATTGCTATAAAAGAGTTTTTTAACTCTATTTTTTTACAAGAAATAAAATTTCCGACTAATTTTTCAGAAAGATTTATTAAAAAAATTAATCAACTAACCAATTTGAATCAAAGGCGTAGATATTTTTTTTCTAAGAGGGGGGTAAAGCAATAAAATTAATATTTTTTAAGGATTAATAACAACACTCACAAAGAAAGGTGTCAAGCAAAATATTAATACCCAATACCCAAATTTCAAGAAGTATTTCTAAATTTTATTTTTTAGCCAGGTAATCGTATTATTGTCAGTTTTATTTTTTATTATGATACTTGGGGGCGGGGGTAATTACCCCCTTTACCCCACCCCCTTTTATCTACGCCCTTGATTTGAGTCTTCTTCAGAATTAGATACCTGAGCTAAAAAAATATAAAAAATATACCTACCTACTACCTATATCTTAAAAAAAGTTTGAATGAAATTTTCTATTTCAAAATTTCCATTTTTTTTTTTTTTATTAAAATTAGTTCAACTTTCTGGAAGTTTTTAATTGACAGTCGATGAAAACTATAAACTAATTAATTATTATTATTATTAATTAATTATTATTCATGAGTTTGAATCAACTACAAATAATTGAGCGCCACCTTGTATATTATCCGTATACACATAACGCGTACAGGAAGATGATATTTAATCGTCGAAACGTTGTCTATTAAATCTTTCAGCAACACACTGTATATTTGTGTGTATGTCTGTTACATTATGTGAAATACAGACAGGAAATCGTTCGACACAGACAAAGCGGTATCCGCGACACTCTCGCGATGCAACAACTGGCTCTGACATCGTATTCTGTATCCATTTTTTACTGTTCATCAAAAAAAAAACAACATGGAGTTTCACAAGCGACCTCTCGACTAGTCCGATGAAAAGTTAAAACATTTCTCAGATGTCACAGAGTTATGCATTAATAATTAATTTGTAATCTATGATTTTTTTAGTTTTGAGGAGCGTGGGTACGCTATGCTAGAGTTAATGTCGAATTTAATAGAACTCCTAGATGACGAGATATCTTCATGTTGACTGTAGGATCCAGATTAAAAACACAGTTACTGCATTTTTTCAGGAAGTTTATTTTGGTCGAGGGACAATAGAGAAAAAAAAGCTTTACCAGAGTATCGCTTGTATACTCTGGTAAACCTTCTTTTTAACCGACGAAAAACAAAAACGGAGGAGGTTCTCAAGTCGACGCGTATATTTTTTTTTTTTTTTTTTTTTTTTTTTTTTTTTTTTATGTATGACCACGCATAACTTTTTACAGAGTAGTCCGATTTTGATAAATATTTTTTTGTTTGAAAGGGTATACCCCGAAGTTGGTCCCATATAAATTTGGTAAAAAAATTCCAACCCTAAGGGTAGGAAAACAGGGGATGATTGATTGTTCACTCACTGATTGTAATGCATGACCACACATAACTTTTTACAGAGTTGTCCGATTTTGATAATTATTTTTCTGTTTGAAAGGGTATACCCCGAAGTTGGTCCCATATAAATTTGGTAAAAAAATTCCAACCCTAAGGGTAGGAAAACAGGGGATGATTGATTGTTTACTCACTGATTGTACTGTATGACCACACATAACTTTTTACAGAGTAGTCCGATTTTGATAATTATTTTTTTATTGGATAGGGTATACCTCGAGGTTGGTCTCATATAAATTTGGAAAAAAAATTCCTACCCTAAGGGTGGGAAAATAGGGGTGATTTATTGTTCACTCACAGATTTTCATGCTGAGTTGTGTATTACAATTATAAATTATATAGCCACAAAAAATTATAAAATAAAAACTTTTTAACAAAAAAATTAAACCGCCGAAAAAACTGAAAAGCAAAAAATAATAAATCTTTTTATTTAACTAAGTTCTATTTAAGTAGTTGAACGTATGTGACAATCTAGTATATCTAAGTAATTTTGAGTCGGCGTCAAACAACCAATGAACAAAGATCACTAAAAGAAATAACCAAATCAAATTAGAGAACTCTCGTGAACTCTCAGAGATTTCCGGCGAAGGATTGTTGACGCCGACTCAAAATTACTTAGATATACTAGATTGTCACATACGTTCAACTACTTAAATAGAACTTAGTTAAATAAAAAGATTTATTATTTTTTGCTTTTCAGTTTTTCGGCGGTTTAATTTTTTTGTTAAAAAGTTTTTATCTCTATATTGTTCCTGAACCAAAATAAACTTCTTGAAACATATTATTTGGAACTAAACCAATGCTAAACCAATTACTGCAGTCAATTTTGCATTCATTAGCCCACGTTTATATATTCAAATTGCGGTTTTTATTCTAGATCAGTGATTCCCAAAGTGGTCTATATCGACCCCCAGGGGTCGACGACAACTTGCAAGGGGTTCATGTCAGCGGGAAAAAAATTGGGGGTCCATGAAATGAAAATGGGGGTCAACGACAGTGAATCTCCTAACAAAAAAAGAAAGAAACTGGACATCGTTAACCGAAGAGATTTAAAATTAAATTTAACTAAATTGATGCCAAATGTTGAAAATTTATTATTAAAGCATCAGGTTCATCCCTCACACTAAAAGCATTTATTTTTTGCTGAGTTATTTTATGTAAAAGAAAGTAAATTTTAATGTGATTCGTTTAATTTGAATCTAATTAATAAATGTATAAAACTAAACATTTCACACTACATTTCACTACCGTTATAAATTTAAATCGTTCAAAGTGAGTAGCACTATACCGGTTGTCAAAAATACATTTGAAATTCATGAATTTGCAAAAAATCAATATCAGATAAGCAGGGGGTCTAACCAAAACCGAAAAACATGGCAAGTGGTCTACGAGACAAAAAAGTTTGGGAACCTCTGTTTTAGATCCTTCAGCCAAGGCGTGTCCTAAGATATATGATGCCCGTTAGAAAACAAAGAAGATGATCGATGAAGCTTTACAAAAGTTTTAGACGTGGCGGACTCCAACCGTCAAAGCTTTAACACGAACCGTCAAACTGAGTGCAATCAAAATTGCCACTTCAAAAGGCTCTCTCCTGGTGCTTTAGCCCATTTAGCAATATAGTTAAGGTGACAATGCATTCGGCGAATTGATGGCATCTCCTTCAAATATACTCCCTGTCTGTACTCAGTGAAATCCAATATTTTTTTGGGTATCCTTGAAAGTGTATTAAGTAGTTGACAATGACCAATAACATTCAAAAACTTACCAACTATCGATTTCTCTCAGCCAATCATTCTGAAAGACGTTGCAACGGTCAGTCATTCATAGATATTTCTTAGAATCTAATTTAGATTGATTTGGCATAACAAATTTAAAGCAGTTAATCAACTGAAGGGCTCAACTGTTAACCCAAAACTGCCAAACACAGCTCAATTCCGTGTAGCCTGCTCTTCTATAGATTCTAAGAAAGAAAAGAACTACCCGTAGTGCAAACGCATTAACAATAGTCTATGTTACCAACCGTGAAGTAAACTTTTAAGCACAGAAAGACAAATCAGTTCAGTTGTTCTTGAGTCTTGAGGTTAGTTCATAGATAGGTTATCTATAAACTTGTTGTTAGTACAGATGTTCAAGCGTGGTATTTAATGTGTTATTATTTTAAATGTGGCAACCTAAAAGGATACCGAATACATGATTGAAAATCCTGGAATCAGGCCAATAGCTTTTCATTTCACTACAGTTTTTTATATGTGGTACACATGTATTCAATTTACATAGATTAATACAGTCAGAACTTCGTCAACAAAAACATCTGTTTTTAAAATGTTTAAAAACTATATGCAAGTCAGTCTTTTAAAGGTCTATGCATATAACGAGAACACAAAATCGTGCATAGGACGAAAACCGCATAACTACCATATATTTGTTTTTTAGGGTTCCGTGCATCGGAACCCTCATAGAATCACTATTGTGTCCGTATTATTATCTCCGAATTTACTGGACGACAAAAATTGTTTTATATAGACTTACATGAGCAAATCACGGACATATAGCGTAAATAAACGAATTCAGATTTTGAGGTTAAATTTTGGGGGGCAAATTAGAAAATAAAAAAAATTAATTTTTTTCAAGTACTTTATGTGACGTATCAAATGAAAGGGCTCGTTACGAGAAATATAAATATATTTTTTTTATAATTTTTAAATGTATAGTTTAAAATATATTAAAGAAAATAGACAAAAAACTCACTCCTTTATCTTCTACGAGCCAAAAAATTTAAAAAAAAATAGGGAATACAGGGTTTCACTCGTATTTTACAGGAAAAACTAAAAACGAAAATCCTAAAAATGCGAGTACGGCTAGCACTTGACCTATTTTTTATGTGGTAACTTGTTCCTTGGCTCTGATTGACCACTGTCGATAATGAGAGATATTTTGTCGGAACACCAGGGAATAACTTTGAAAAAAGAGACGGAGATATATTTTTGCGCTCTTTGTTGCTTGTGCATTGAGTAAATAGCTCGGTACAGTAATTTCTATGTACATGACACAGAATGACCGCCGTATTTCAGATTATTCATTCGATATTTCCGAGAAATACATAATTCTGTACGTTAACAAATATATTTTGACCTAGTATTCAATTCTAGGTTTTGGCACGATAATATTATGATTTTATTAAAACAATTAGTCACTAGTAAACATCGAAAAAAATATTACATAATAACATAGTTTAGATGTTATGTTGCGCGTTTTAAATATTTCATAAGACAACATCTTTTAGCAGAGGCGGATCCTATATGAGCGCTGCAGAACAACCAAAAATCTTAGATACTTCACAATTTTAGAATGAACTATATTTTGCATATATTTAACCAATATTTAATGTTAGGAAATAGTGTAATAGTTTTTGGTCCTGTCTTATGTGAATGTCATTATATGTGAGGGCATTAAATCCTTCTTTCGTCAAGGACGCCAGGATTCCTATATAAATACGGCATTGCATTGTATCAACAAAAGTTCTTCTTGTTGCCATTGACTAGGATATGACAACAAAAAAATGGTTGTCTGTAAAGTCGGTTTACGGACGATAGTTTTACGTGATAACGTATTCCTCTCGAATATCATATTTAGGGTCAGGCGGAACGTTACACTTTTTCGTGCGTGCAGCTGGTGTTTCATCAATTTATAAGATGTTATCACGTCAAAAAGTTCTTCGTTGTTTCTTCGCTGGATACAGATCTTTAAATATTTATTGCAAATACCTACTATAAGAAGAACTGGTTTTCATGTCTGTGAAGCGATGATAAAATGACCCACTAGTGCGTAAACTAAAACAAAAAAAAGTGTAATCTTACCAGTTCAGTAGTAATATTCAAGGGCGACCTCTGAGATACCGTTTAATTTTAAAAGACGAACAGAGATAGCAAAGCGACACAAAGCAGGCGTAAAAAGTTCAAACGAATTAATGCAATATGACCGGGCAAAACGCTAACACCACTATTATGAAATAAAAATCAGTTATTTTATAAGAAACTAGTGGCCCGCTCCGGCTTCGCCTGTATTTGTAGATTGCTACCGTTTTTTCGTCAAGTTAGGTACGTTGCAAAATTGGCCTCCACGAAAAGCGCTTTTATTTTGAAGCGATAATACCTATATAGTCTATGTCCATCCTGAAAAATCAGTCTAAATAGTGGTGAAAGAATTTTTCAAATAGGTGCAGTGGTTCCGGAGATTACCCTCCACATACGCACAAACTTCGCACTCTCTCTTTATAATGTTATAATGTATACATAGGTGCAACAATACAGTATTTGTCTCGAATGTAATGCTTTTATGGCCGCCGTGACTGTTGAAACTTGCTGACGCTCGTTTCACCGAAACGTCACTGCTCGCGCTTAAAATACTGCATTACGTTCTAGATACATAAACCACTATTATGCAACGGACATCTTGCCGTAGTTGTGTTCTGTGTTGATCGTTATAATTCAGTGTCAGCTTACACATGTCTAGCAATCATATTGGATTATCGGTGCGTGTTATCTTTCTATATGAATAACGTATAATAATGAATAAGACGAAGCTCTACTTAAGACCGTTGCACACGATTCACTCTGCTGGCTGCTGCGCTGATTGCGAGGATAGAAATGACGTCACTGCGGGCTCGCGTGCGTGGTCACAAGACGGATTTTTAAAATTAGAACCGGAGCTATTTTTCGTGCTTGTTTTGAGCAAGAACCAATCAGAAAACAGTATCTTGTCACGCGGGCGACATGGACAAACGTAATCAAACATGGCGTCATAGTGTGGGTTCTGTTCATATATTTAATACTGTCTATATATATTGTTAGCAAAGATCGGGAGAAAGACTTAAACACTACGGTGCAGACATACGTCTGTCTCACTTATTATACTCTGAGTCTCATGCGCATGTCCGTGAATGGATGCGCGTCAGTTACAGCGTCAGTTTGCTCATGGAACTAAGTTGTGAAAGGGAGATGGCTTGCTTTATTCCACTTACTACTTGCCCCACTACCAGCGTTGCCAGACGTCCCGATTTTGGCGGGACGTCCCGATTTTTAAATCAAAATTAAATGTCCCGCGCGGGACGTGCTCAGTCCCGCTTTTCGGGGATAACTTTAAAAGAAGTTAAATCTTCACAGAAATATCATGAATATGTAATTCTTATAAATAATTATTCTCTTATTGTAAGTTGCAATTTGTAACACTCACTCCACAGACTATTGTTTGAAACGCCCGAATAAAACTTTTTTGATTTTGATTTCTGTTTCTTTTTTTTTTTTATTCTGAAGACGAATAAGACTCAGCTATTTAACGATAGGGTAAATCTGATTTAAAATATTATATTTTTATTAAAATACATTTTCTATGGCTATTTTTGCTATGTATTGCCACGTAAACGTAATTTTAATTCAAATAAAAAGATAAATATGTAGGTACCTATTTAAAAACTTCTGATTATATACGTTTTTTTACTATGTCCCGCTTTCGACGAAAGAATCCCGCTGTTTTCACTCAAAGAGTTCCAAAATCCCGACTTGGCAAAAAAAAAACTGGCAACGCTGCCCACTACAGACGCGACACTTGCGCACAACGGGTCAAGTTAAAAGAAAGAGATAGAAAAACAGTCATTTGCTGTCTCACTTCCACTTACGGCCACTAGCAATGTAGAAGTTATTAAATATATGGTTTGTGTTCACTTTGGTTAACGCTCGAACTGTCACTGCGCCAGCACCAAAACCATCTATGAATTCATCGCATGAAGCCAACACATAAAAACCAGTACTAGGTACTGCACGTTCGGGACCTGGCAGCGATATCGAGCAAGGAATCGGGTGGCAAAGCCGAACTCGTGTGCAGCGGCCTTTATGATGCTCCACTTAAATATTCTACAGCTTTATTAATGGCGTGCCATTTGTACCTCGTTTTATTTTGCTAATTAGGATAACACACTCACTTGAATATCAATTGACTGTGGAGTTACGTAAAAACAAACATTTCATCCTCCATTATATGATTGTTTATTTGTTAGGTAATTGACTTTGACTACGATTTACTGAAATGATGATTGTGTGTGACGTTTCATTAATCGAAGTTTCACAGAAATCGGTGTTAATTAACGGTTTCTTATGAATGAAAGTGTTACGTTTATAGATATTTACCCGACTGAGCCTGAAGGAGGGTGTAATGTTTTTCGATGTATATGTCTATTTCTTTGGCACGCTCTGTAACCTTAACTGCATGATGGATTTTAACATGTGAGGTGTCGATAGCTTCGTCTTAATTGTGGGAGTGACATAGGGTATAATATTTATATGGCGTGGGCGAATCAAAAAAGAGAATAGATATAAAACAAATATTCTGATATATTAACAATATGGGTATCAAATAAAAGCTAGTAAATAGCCAATCCCAAATATATTATAGCACGGCAGTGGAAGGATTTCTGGTAACGTAGGTCCATTCCCACCTGTGAATAAATAAAAGAAAAAAGACGGACAGATTTCTCAAAACGGTGGATTGTTTGGGCTGTACCGGTGTTATTTTGGGCCCATAGTGATCAGAGAGGGTACAGCTCCACTTCTTCTACTGTTCTGAGAAACTCGTGCAGAAATGTAACAAAGAAAAGAATATGCAGTTGGTCGATAACAATTATATTTCATAATCACTTCAAAAAACGTGTCAGTGATAAGGTACAAAAAAAATCTGATTTACAAGTACATTCTTAATATTAACAATATCATTTGATCATGATTGACAATTAGGAACTGGGGGTAGAACCCTGACGAGGTGATCACTTAATTATCTAGGGAAGTACATTTAATAAGGTTGTTTAAATTAAAAAAAAAAAAATAATAAAACGTGAAAGAGGAAAAGAAAACTAGGCGTGAGCGTCATACCTTTTTCTGAAGAGTACTTACTTACACTTGAACAATACTTATTCTAGGAATACTTTACATAATTCGTGAGTGACTACGGGTATTTAGGCGCTTCATGGTAGTACAATGAAGTCTAAATTCGGTTTGGAGAAGAAGCTTGAAGATGATTCTGTGGTTTATCCCATGAGCGTCCTTTTCATGCGACCACACCGAATCCCGGAAAACAACTTAATGTTTTTTATTTTCCGTAACTAATAAATATTGATTTTAATTATTTCAAACCTAACAACTATTGTTTGTCACTTTTTCACTTTTGAAAATCACAGATACCGCGTATTTAGAGTCAGACGACTGGATCACACGATAGACACACTTATGTTTATAAGTCCAAGCCACGCGATCCAAATCGTACCGCGCATGCAAATACCCGCGAATTTAGTGATTTAAGATTTCCTTATTTATTTATTTTATTATAATAATTTTTATGCTAATATTAAAAAAAATGTCGCGGTGCTATGGCACCACGTGACAGGCTCCCCCTCTTTAGTGATTAGGAGGCACTCCGCTATACTACTAACTGTACATACAACAAGAAATTCACAACAATGAATTTATCTTTGTTGTAACTAAGTCAACAATCACTTGACAATCTACCATATCCCATAGTATGGCAGTTGAAGTGTGCTCTTCATAAATAAGCTCTAATTAAATTTAACTAATCTAAATTGATCTAACGAGATGAAACAACCACCGATAATACGGAAATTATGGGGTCGTAACCTGACTGGCTGAAAGGAGACAGCGTAGACGTTAGACGAAATTGGGCCTTAGGAAAGCGCCGGAATGTAAACAAGGACAAGCTTATAATCTAAAACAAAGGACGAGAATAACGAAATAACACAGGGAGAATTCTTTATTTAGGAAAATAAAGCATAACTCAGGTACGAAAAATAACTTAAACTTTTATTGTTAGTAATATCCTAACCTAACAACACTTGACGTTTGACAGATGTCAGCTGTCTGACATTGAACTTGAAATTAAACTAGAGGGCAATGACCTCGGGTGAATTTTTCAATTGTTAACAGACGGAATTTTCTTCAGATGTTCAATATGAGATTTAAACATCTTTTTGGAGGATGGATCTTGAAGGATGCAGCTAACAGGACTCGTAAATTCTAAAATTACACGGGGATTACTGTAACGAGGACAAAGTTTGAGGTGAAAATTCGGTTTCATTTTGTTATAATGTAACCTTTGTACAACAAAATCGCCGACTTGAAACTTCGACTGCAACGAACGGTTTTTATTGAAATATTTCGCTTGTAGATCATGTGATTTTGACAGAGCTAGGCGAACTTGATTTTCGGAAGGCAAAGCGTCTTGTTCCCACACAGATGACAAATTCCATTGTAAATCGAGTGGAAACTTGATTTCTCTTGACAAAAATATCTTACAAGGTAAATTTTTAATACTTTCATGATATGAAGAATTATTGGCGAAGGTTATGTGATTTAATAACAAGTCCCAACTGAGATGATAGTCAAACTTTTGTTGAAGTAAAATTGACAGAGCAGCTCTAACGTTTCGTATTACTCTTTCTACAGCATTGGACGAAGGATGATAAGGCGAACTGTGAATGACACGTGAACCCCAGGAAGTACAGAATTCATTAAACTTGTTTGACGTAAACGAAGTCGCGTTATCGGAAACTATTTTAGTTGGTGGACCATACGTGGTAAAGACTTGATGCAGACATTTTATTATCGACGTGGAACTGGAATCAGGAATCGCGTAAGTTATTAACCACTTGCTGTAACTATCCAGAATTAGAAGAACATATTTATTCCCGGAATGTGATTTGACAAGCGGTCCCATGAGGTCAATGTAAATTTTGTCCCACACAGATTGTGGAGGATTAGACGACATCACTACTTTATCAGGATGTTGATCTGATTTATGCGTTGCACAGAGCATACAATCTTTAATAAATTGACGAACCTCAACAAACATGCGCGGCCACCAAAATCTTCGTGATATTGAACGATACGTCTTCGTGACTCCGGGATGACTGGCGATTTGTGAATTATGAAACTGTTCCAATATTTCTTTCTTGGAGGCGGACGGAACAACAATACGTCGACGACGGTTGCGGCCTACGAGTCGAACCAGGAAATTCTTGTGAATAGCGAAATTTTTCTGAGGTAAACCTTGATTAATTTGACTTTTAAGGCGGTTTAACTCAGGATCTTGATCTTGCAGGATATTAAGTTCGGTAAACGGATTTTTAATTTCCGTAATGGGATTGAGAAAATTTGATTGTATTGCATTTTTCTCAGAAGTTTCGGATTCAGCTACCAAACGGGATAAACAATCGGCAGTACAATTTACTTTACCGCGAATATGTTCGACTTTGAAACTGAAACGACTGATGCGAAGTAACCACCTACCTACACGACCTAAGTTGCGGGGGTGCTGAATTAACCATTTGAGACAGGAACTATCTGTCTGAAGAATAAAAGTTTGATGCGAGAGGTAAGATTTCATTTTTTCCATAGCCCAAATACATGCTAAAGCTTCTTGTTCGTACGTACTGTATTTCTTCTCGGCGGATGTCAAACGTCGGCTTGCGTACTGGATCGGGTGTAGACCATCTTCAAAGGATTGTAAAAGAACACAACCAACATGATTTTGACTGGCGTCGGTTTGCAGAATGAATTCGCGTTGAAAATCGGGAAAACGTAGAACTGGTGAACTTGACAGAGCTTCACGAAGTTTGCGAAAAGACTGAATATGCGTTTCCGTTAAATTATATTTGACATTTTTCTTCCGTAGATCATTGAGTGGCGACATTATCTGAGCGTATTCGGGGATAAACTTAGCGTAATAACCAACCATTCCAATAAACGTTTGAAGCTGTTTCAAATTCTTCGGAATTGGCAAATTCTTTATCGCTTCTACTTTGTCGGGATCCATGGAAAGACCGTTGCTTGAGACACGATGACCCAGGAAGTTGAGTTCGCTTTGGGCGAATTTTATTTTATCCGGATTCACGGTAAGATTAGCTTCTTTTAGACGTCTTAACGTTTCTCGAACGTGTACCATATGAGATTCCATATCGGGACTGTATATTAATAAGTCGTCGAAAAATACAATCACAAACTTGTATCTTAAATCGGCAAAAATGTCAAACATCAGACGGTTTAGAGCACTAGGTGAAATAGATAGCCCGAACGGAGCCTTATGAAATTTCCACTGGCCTTCAGGAGTGACGAACGAAGTTAGACTCTTTGATTTGTCAGATAATTCAACTTGGTAAAAGGCGCTGTTTAGATCCAACGTGGTGAAAACTTTGGCGTTTTTTAAGCACTGGAAAATGTGCTCAATCGACGGAACAGGAAAACTATCCATGACAACCTTTTTGTTTAACTGGCGATAATCAATACAAAGTCTATAACCTCCACTTGATTTCTTGACAAGAAAAGCCGGTGAAGCGTAAGGGGATTTACTAGGTGAAATAACGCCTTTATTCAAAAGATCACTAATATGTTCCCTCATTATTTTAGCTTGAGGTGGGGAAAGTGGATACGGGGCCTTTCGGACTGGAATATCGTCAGACAAATGAATTGAATATTTGTAATTTTTAGCTTGACCTAGTTCTTCGGTAAGAACTTCTGGAAATTCTGCAAGCAAACTACTAAAGTTAGCCGCATTTGAATCTATACTGGTAACGTGATCCAGGGAGAAGGTTTTGGACGAAGCGGGTAACGGTACAAAGGGAATGACGTGAGAGGAATCGAATTTGAAAGAAAGATTATTCTCGGTACAATTAACGTTCGCACCCATTTTGCATAAAGAATCATAACCTATTATGACGGGATACGACAGAGCGTCGAGAACTAGGAAATCAATCTTCCAGGTAAATTTACTAATAGTAATGACTACTGTTAACGTGAAATTAGATCTCGCGATAGATCTGTTGGCTACTTGGGCATAAGAAATCGAATTTGTGATCGTACCTATTTTTAACGATGACAAATAATTAGCAAGTTCGGAATTGATGTAGTTCTTGGTAGAACCGGTATCAAGCCAGTGCTGCCATATATACAGATTTATCTGTATTTATACAGATTTTGAGCGATCGTCACAGATACCAGATTTTATTCTACTTTTATACAGATTTTTAAATGGTATACATAAATGGAAGAAATGTTTGAGAATTGAGATGAATCGGTATGTTTTACTGATTTATTGCGTAGGTAGTTAATATGGTATATGGGTGAGTTGGCAACACTGTAGCTGGGATTCCCCGCCCGAAACATTTATTTAAAGAACGCGATAGCGCGAATACAACGAACAATTGATGTTTGAATGAATGAATACATTTTTTTGGTACCAAGTTTTCTGCGCGGAAGACACAGATGGGACTTTGCTATATCCAAAACTTAAAGAATGGGTATCTGCTATATTAAGCCTTCCTCACTCTACTGCTACAGTAGAAAGAATTTTCTCATCAATTAATTTGATCAAAACAAAAACTAGAAATTCTTTATCTACAAGCACAATAGAGGGTTTGCTGTTAACAAAGCAGTTACTTAACAATAAACCTTGCTACAAACTCTTAGTCGACAATAGTATGATTAAAAAAATTAATAAAGACATTTATAAAAATTAAGAAATATAAATTTGATACAAAAACTGTTTTTTTTTATAACCTAAGTAGTCCAAACTCGCTATTTCGCTGATTTTTTTTTATCAGATTCAGATGTTTTTCTTTTTAAAATTGAGCATTTTTACAGATTTTATACAGAATTTTGCATAAACTTTCGATACAGATTTTATACAGAATTTTGCATAAACTTTCGATACAGATTTTGTACAGATTTTTAGACTTTACTTTACAGATTTTTCAATTTGTCATCTGGCAACACTGTATCAAGCAGTGCCGAAGCTCGAATATGTTGAAAGTAGAGATAAACTAGAGGGATCGTAGAGCTACTTGATTGACTTGGGGAATTATAGGAATAATTCGGGACGGGAGAAGTCAATCGAATAGACGTATTTACAGGAGAGGACAAGTTAGCTGGAGGGGGGTGGTTCGAAAGAGGTGACTTATTAACTAATGTGGTTAACCGGGGAAAGACATTAATTTGTTCTACATCTTTCGGTTTACTAAAAATTTTGACAACGCTATCTCACCCTTGAGAGGGCAGGATAGCCTTAGGTTCAGAAGGAGAAGGACGTGGGGGACGAACCGGACACTGGGCTATAAAGTGACCTGGTTGTTTACAGTATCGGCAACAAGGGGAAAAATTAGGAGCGACAAGTCCGGTCGAATTGGGGTGAGTGTACGTTTTACGTTGACGTTCAACTACTCTCAAATGTTTTATAAGCTGGTGAAGCTCAGCTAAACAAGTTGGGGTATCTCTGAATTGTAGATAATTAAATGTGAATTCGTTTTGGTTAAGCCAAATGCGCGCAATTATCTCCGATTCAGACAGGCTAGGACCCAATAATTCGACGTATTTCAAGACGTCTTCAGCATATTCGGGAAAATTCTCAGAGAGGTTCTGACGCCTACTGATATAGCGTTCTATTAGCATAGCCCGATCTATAGAAGTGGTGAAATGGTCTAGAATAAGATTTTTGAGCTGTGTCCATTCGAGTTCAGAATAGACATTAAGTCTCCACCACTGTCGGAGGGGTCCGTCAGTCTTAGTGCCTAAACTCTTTAACAAAATATGAAATGGAACTAAAGCGAATTGACTCACGTTCTCGATTTCTAACAGGAATTGTATCAAAATGTCAAGATCTGTACCTGTAGCGGTAGGTACGTTACGCAACAAGTCCCGGATATCGCCCATATTTGCATGCGAAGCGGTATGATTTGGAACGGAAATAAGAATTGGCTCGGACTTACTCGGTGAGTGCACTGGAGGATCGTCCATCGCCGGCGGAGAGTCTGGAAGTTCAGCGGTGGTCGGAGGCGGACCTGGAGATTTGCTTTGGCCGGGTGTCGGCGGAGACTTTGGGCTGCGGCAGGACTTATGGCGCGGCATGGTCGACTGGAAGACGTGGAATCGGACAGGAACAGGACTCAGGAATTAACTACGCTCTGCTACCAATTATAGCACGGCAGTGGAAGGATTTCTGGTAACGTAGGTCCATTCCCACCTGTGAATAAATAAAAGAAAAAAGACGGACAGATTTCTCAAAACGGTGGATTGTTTGGGCTGTACCGGTGTTATTTTGGGCCCATAGTGATCAGAGAGGGTACAGCTCCACTTCTTCTACTGTTCTGAGAAACTCGTGCAGAAATGTAACAAAGAAAAGAATATGCAGTTGGTCGATAACAATTATATTTCATAATCACTTCAAAAAACGTGTCAGTGATAAGGTACAAAAAAAATCTGATTTACAAGTACATTCTTAATATTAACAATATCATTTGATCATGATTGACAATTAGGAACTGGGGGTAGAACCCTGACGAGGTGATCACTTAATTATCTAGGGAAGTACATTTAATAAGGTTGTTTAAATTAAAAAAAAAAAAAATAATAAAACGTGAAAGAGGAAAAGAAAACTAGGCGTGAGCGTCATACCTTTTTCTGAAGAGTACTTACTTACACTTGAACAATACTTATTCTAGGAATACTTTACATAATTCGTGAGTGACTACGGGTATTTAGGCGCTTCATGGTAGTACAATGAAGTCTAAATTCGGTTTGGAGAAGAAGCTTGAAGATGATTCTGTGGTTTATCCCATGAGCGTCCTTTTCATGCGACCACACCGAATCCCGGAAAACAACTTAATGTTTTTTATTTTCCGTAACTAATAAATATTGATTTTAATTATTTCAAACCTAACAACTATTGTTTGTCACTTTTTCACTTTTGAAAATCACAGATACCGCGTATTTAGAGTCAGACGACTGGATCACACGATAGACACACTTATGTTTATAAGTCCAAGCCACGCGATCCAAATCGTACCGCGCATGCAAATACCCGCGAATTTAGTGATTTAAGATTTCCTTATTTATTTATTTTATTATAATAATTTTTATGCTAATATTAAAAAAAATGTCGCGGTGCTATGGCACCACGTGACAATATACACGTTTATGTTACAATTTTGACACAAACTACAAAAAAAGTAAAAAGTAAACTTGAATATGTAAAAATGAATAACTAATAAGAAGAAAAATTAAAATTAATTATTTAAAAAAAAACGAAAAATCGAACTGCACAAAAATGAAAAAAAGGAAAAATAAGTCGATAAATCTTTAAAAACCAATATTTTTAAAAAAATCTCTTTAAGCCGGCTAATTCCTCGCCTTACAAGATGGGCCGTCGGTTCCATCTAGGCTGGTGTTATTATATAATAATAATAATAATAATAAAAATAATGCGTTTAACGTCCGTTTCTCGACTAATTATGTCATAACAGACGCCATTCGCACCATTACTATTTTTTTTTCTACCACACTTCCCGTTATTTTCTACAATTTTTAAACTTCAACTTAACTAATAGCAATGGGCGAATGAAGGAATTTTTAGGAAATAAGAATAAGGTAGACAAATTTTGAGCATAGGAGTTTGACAGGTAATCGGCCATGGCCTTGAATAAGGAACCATCTCGATATTTATCTGGAATTGTTGAGGGAAACCATGGAAAACCTCAACAAGATGGCCGGTACAGGAATTACCGTTTCTCGGCGAGAGGCAGTGGGAAAAACTCCCAGCCACATCTGCCTTCGCATGGATTCGAACCCAGTACCTCCCGAATGCGAGTCTAGCGCTAGTGTTATTATATATATCCCATTCGCCCCTGCACAGCAATAACTATGGAATTGTTATTTAAAATTTTAAATTTAGGTATACAATTTTTAACAATTTGGTGTTTATTTCAGATGAATGAAATCAAAATGGACGACTTCAACACTTCAAGACGCGTCAATGGTAAGGGTGTTCTAATAGTAATTGAAAATATTTCTAATATTCTTCTATCGATTTATTTATATCTATTTCAAAATCACGGCAATTTTCAGCATCTAAATCACAAAGATACGATCGAAATTTTTTAGATAAGAACTTATAAAAAAATCGCGTTGAGTCTATTCTATACCATACAGTGTAGCATCATCATCCGTGTAGAAGTGCAGTCTGAAAATTTTAGCTAAGAAAAATATTTGAAAAAAAATGATCATTTAGTCAATGTAGGTATCCATGTTAAAGCCAATTATCGAAATTTTAGACATTTTGTGATTAATAAATGAAATATTTTAAATTGCGATGATGTAATGGCAAATAATAGTAATGTAAAAAATCGCGTAAAATCGTAATTAAAGATACGAAAGCAGAGTTGTTTGAAATGTTCTAAGAAACACGCATACGTATTTTCCTATTATACAAGCCGCCACATATACAGACTGTTTTGCGTAAACCAGTTATGCCTACGCTCACTCTATATGCATATTTATTGTTGTTTGTTAACATTATTATCGGAAAGATATAAAAAACAATTTATATAATACCTACCTATTGTTTGTGATATTCATGTAATCAATACTTTAATTATTTATTATTGCGTTGTTTTGGCCGGCCGTACACGGACAGCTTGAGCTGTTTATCGCCGAACAACGGACTCGAACCGCTCGAGCAGTCACTGTTAACCGCTTGAGCAGACGTTTTCAGCCGTTCGAAAAACACAATGTCGAAAAATACATTCGGACTTTTTTTAATCAATAAATGAGATCTGTGACACTGAAAAGATATTTCTGGGTCACGTTACCTTGGAAACCATACTCACGAGAAGTCAACAAGAAATTTGTTAGGTTGCTGACAAGCATGCTTCTAATAATTTTTACATATTAGGTATGTAGATCAAAAAATTTCGAAACTATAGGATTTTAAAGAAAATCGTATTTACCAAACTTTCTAGGCGAAATAAACAGTATACAGAAAACCGTTATGAAAAGCTTATCTTTATAATACAAAAAAAAAAAAAAAAAAAAAAACAATGTTACAGCGATATCTCTTTTGCGCATACGCCGATATTCTCCAAATTCAATAGTACTAGTCATATTTGCATATCAAACATCCTCCCAAATTTGGTTTCAATCCGCTATAACAGACGAAAAACAAAGTAGCGGGCAGACCTGTGGAAGAATGTACTTTCGTCTGTCTGATGTCAACACGATACAGGTCAAACGGATAAGCGAATCGAAACCAAATTTTGGTAGGATGTTTATAACATGTAAATAGGAAGAGCCCTATTATGTTTTTGTGGAAAATCGACTCATGCGCAGAAGTGATACTATATGCTACAACGTTGTTTTCTATATTATGATATTATATACTTTTCATAACGGTTTATTATTCTATTTATTTTTACAAGAAAGCTAAGCGAAAAGAATTTTTCTCTAATTCAAATCTTTGATAACGTCTGAATAGAACTCTTCAAATAAATAAATTTGTTGACCAATTTTTTTCAGACCATATGTTGACAAAAATTATATAAAAATATAAATCAAAATAACAAAGGATGACGTTTCGATCCGGATTTGGATTTTCTTCAGAAAAATCTAAAAAATCTAAAAATTATTAGTATTAGTTATTTAATATTATCTAATAGAATGCACGATGATTGAATGTTTGAATGAATCAAAAAAAAAATTAATGAAAAGTAATAACAATAATATTTTTCATTAATTTTTTTGATTCATACAAAGTTCAAACATTCAATCATCGTGCATTCTACAATTTTATTCATTCGACAATTTTATTTATTTGAATTTTTCTCTAAGTTTTCATATATTTTGCAACAGATAAAGTGTGGTCTCGTCGCCCGGTATATTCGATTCGGCAGTCAGCACGGCGCTTACACTTATCCGACTGGATCCCCAGTATTTAACCCATGTTATTAAGTGAAAGATATCGCACTGGCATCCACATCCTGTTGTGTGGTCAGATAGACTCACCGTATATACTCACTCACTCGCAACGTCATCAGCAGTCTTATAGAGTGCTGACGCTATAACAATTCATGATTGGATGGGGGATCGTATTTATAAATGCTAATAAATGCAGATGACTGATCTTTCTATGAAATCTTTGAATGAAAAAAATTAACTAATTGAATAATCATTCATTTGCATTAGCTGGGTGCGTGACGCCAGCACCGTCTACCATCCGCAAATTTGCATTCTCTTGGAACATTTTTGTAACCGTTTTTTAATAACCGTAATAATAATTAAACGAAACCTTTAACTATCGACATTTTTATATGTTGTTGCACTGAAAAAAAAAAAACTATATTGAGTAGTATAATTATTATTTGGGAAATATTATTCGACGTTTACTTCCACGAAGACTACTAGCGCCTCTAGCGGACGATAGATCGGGATTGAACTGCCTTGTTATTGTTGTTTTAAATCGCGAAGCTTTTTAATAAACGATATGGCAGGGAGTGCGACGAAAACGAAGCTATATACTCTAACTAGCGGTCCCGCCCGGTTTCACCCGGGTGCAAAAGAACGAATGGGGGGGAGGTACGCACGTTCATCCTCGTTTATCGAGATGAATGTTGTGTCCAAATTTCATGATGATTGGAGTTACCGTTCAAAAGTTTTTGTCGGACGGACAAATTTTGAGTTATATTTTGCAACATTTTTCATTGATGCTTCGCTCCTATTAGCCTATAGCCTTTCTCGATAAATGGGCTATCCAACAAAAAAAATGTTTTCAATTCGAACCAGTAGTTCCTGAGATAAGCGCGTTCAATCAAACAAACAGACAAACTCTTCAGCTTTATATATTAGTATAGATTTGATATTTGAAGGATATGGGGGGCGTCAAAATAATTACCCCGGTCGTAATTTTCCTTTCAAACGGTTAATAAAATTCAGAGGAATAGTATCAGGAAATCAGTTAAAACTTCATACTTACTCGCGACGTTTCGGCTTTAATTAAGCCTTCCTCAGGCGTTCATAAAGGAAGGCTTAATTAAAGCCGAAACGTCGCGAGTAAGCATGAAGTTTTAACTGATTTCCTGATCCTATTCCTCTGAATTTTATTAAATTATTTACATCATCAAGGATCTTAAATAGTATCACAAGGTCCTAATTACTTATACTAATTTTAAATTTTGTCAGTTACGAAAACATATAACCTATTAATATTTATAAATAAAATACTGTTTTTCTTTATTTTTCGGTTGTTTATATTTCTCAAAATTTGACATTTAATTAAAATTCATTCAGTTTTAAATCCAGGTTCAATTTGTTTGAAATAAATACAATATCAAATTATTTCCTACAGTTGGCAAACATCAAAGCATCTAACTGTACACTGAATCATTAATGTCTGGCAGGGTGACAACTTGTTAACTGAAAATAAAATAAGTATTTTATTTACTGCCGGCGCCAAAAGTTTCGACTCTTTGGAAATGAGATACCTGAAGTAACCTTTATTTGCAAAATAATTACAACTATTTTAGTTTTTCACTTTTCACACTCGAATAAATGAATAGAATTTGATTAATGCCAACGGCTTCTGTTGTCGAGCGTCTATAAATCACAATACAATAAAATTTAAACAAGGACAGAGAAAATTATCGTCAGAAATAAAGGAAAGGAACAAGCTTTAAGCTGAAATCCGAATTCTTTTTACCAGTAAAGACTTTATAAAATAATAATTATAAGCTTTTTAGATTAGTTTTCAATAAATTGTCTCATTTTAGTGTAAAGTTCACCTTTTTCGGTACGTAGGAACCATTACTTTTTTAAGGCTACTAGGACTGTTTGGGCTTAGCACAACTTCATATTTTCATTTTGCTATTTTTTAATAATAAATTAAAAATCTAATTGATACTTTTTTCGGTTTTCAAATTTGAACCTGGGGGCTTGTAACAGAAGACTCAAGCATCCGTTGAATTCTGGAATTTATTTTTAGTTGATTGAATGAAATTTATTTTTCAAAAAGAAAAAAAACATCTCAATTAATTTACTGCGATCAGATACATTTATGAAAAGAATAATTGAGTTATTTAAGCGCGGAATTTTCAATTTATGCAATATCAAAGATGATCAATGTTTCTCATTAATAATATTCAAACTTGTAATTAATATAATGCGTTTTAAACATCAATCGTGAAAGGTTAATTTATTGAAATACATAATTACGTTTTTATATATTACAACTGTAATATTTCAAAAAAAAAACACAGTCGTGCATTTTACACTACACACTACAGAAGAGAAACTTCTAATCGCGTCGACTGCAACCTGTAACGAACGCTGCAGACCAGTGATGCCTTTCCAGCGCCTCACTCCATCTCAACGACGCACGCGTTCAGCCGCATGATTCCAATTCACTCTACCGTGCGTAAATAAGTTTCACTTCAAACATTGCTTCGAAAAATCAAGCATACACTGTCGATTTTACGTATAGTCGGGATCGGATAGTTATGTGAGCCGGCGACTTGCATAATCTTTGGCAATGTCATTATTTTTGAAGGACTACAGAAGGCTATGACAGACAATCTTTGAGTACTGAACGCGAAAAAAGTAACAGTGTCAAATCGTGCGTCTCATCAAAGTGTAAATAGAACTCAAGTGACACCAATGCAATGTCGTGCCAGTCATGTTGCATTGTTGCAACAAACCACGTTCGCGCGGCAATTGTTTTTATTTTTTTAAATTTACCCATTGCAACCTGTCACTATAGATATTGTGCTGTGATGATTTAATAAAATTGATGTACATTTTCAGTATTCCAAGGATGTTTTTAATCGCATATTAAGTTTGTGTTATTCACGTTTTACGTAGTTCTCATATTTTTTGGGTGCGTTGTGTTTGTTTACATTTTATTCCAAAAGAAGTCGTGGAATATTTCAGAGGTGAGGATGTCCAATATTGTAAATAAATTGATAATTTTATTACCTACAACCTACCTCAGCAATGTATAATAAATAATCAGCTATAAAATAGCTGATTTTCACTTAATTTTCAAAATTTTTGACAATTCAATTTCTAACAAAATTAGATATAGGTACTTCTAATTGTGGGCTGCGTTCAATTTTCATGCGGTTAGATTATTACTATGGAAACAATAGCAAGACTACGTTTATTTTGCTTTAGGTACCAGCTTTACAGCACTAGTGTTAAATGTGTTCATTTCACGACCGCTCTACAGGCATGAAAAGCAGGGGTGTGTAAAAAGTGTTTTTTATGTTCGTTTTGTAATCAGCTTCCCTACCTACATGTAATTAGAGGTCGGCGTACGTAAACCATTATGACTATAATAGACAAATAATAATTGCATGTGGGTAGGGAAAACGATTATAAAACGTAGGAAAAAATATTTTATCCTCTTTAAAGAGGCATTCTAATTCCTTTTTTGAGGTCGTATCAAATTATTTAAACTAGCGGTCGCCAAATGGTCGACATTTGACCGTAATTTATTAAGTTATTGAGGTTCTTGTATGGATTTCTCCTGAATCGATTTTACCGGTGTTAATTCGTACATAATATCATGATATTGAGCACTTCCCTTCATTAAAACGAAGAGAACGGTGTATGTTTCATCACAATGAACGCGAATTAACACACTCAAATCGGTACCACAACTTTTTCCTTCCCGTATTTATATATGACTAGCGGCCCGTCCCGGTTTATCCGGGTGCAAAACTGTTCTGGAAATATTATATTAACCTTCCCATCTACACATCAGAACTATCAAAGTACATTGTTTGGATGTATCTCTCAAGATTTGGCCAGCGTTAGTAATGTAAGCGTACGAAAACAGTTTATTTTTTGACAAAGCCCCGTCATAAGTAGTTCTGCCATTTTGTACAAAATATTAACAAATTATATACAGAAACCTTCCTCGCTTATCGATCTTCCTATTAGTAAAAACCGTATGAAAATTCGTTCGGTAGTTTTTGAGTTTATCGCGTTCAGACAGACGCGGCGGAGGAACTATATATAGACTTTAGTGGTTTTATTTTCGTAACCTCGATAAGTCAAAAATCTTAAACTTTAGTGCAGGCTACGCGCTACAGCGAAATGGTCTCTACCATTCGAATTTTTACGTTTCCGTAACAAGTTAGTGTAAGGAAGCCCTGACGGTCCAATCAGAGATTCACTTTTATAAAATATTATGCGACCTTGCCAATGCAGCAGAACAAAAAATTGCGTGAATTATTTTCGTTGACAATAAATTATAGCACTTCTAAATAAATCGTAGGTACAAGAAAAAAAAATCAATATTTACATAGCGTTCATAAATATTTATATAAATTAATCCAATTAAATTGAATTTGAAAACATAATCATTCGCGGTATAATTACAAATACTGATTGATAAAAAATACTTTTTTTTAAATGGACATGATTTTCCAAAGCGCAAACACAAATGCATTTCTATACAATCAGAATACTAATTAGTTTTTTTGAGTTGTTGAAGCAAAACGACAGCTTCCCGCTGACTTATATATCATTAGGCATCAAGAAAAATGGCGTATGCCAACTATTATACCGTTAGAAATTAGTTTCGGACATTTATATCTCCAGAAACCATATCCTCTTTTCTCAGAACGCATCTTAACGTCAGAGACGCATGATATAAGCGGGTTTTGTTTATTTGGTAGTTATGGAAATCATTAATGCGTTACAGAAATCGTTCCACTTAAAATTAAACATACTCGGAACTTTTGATATCATATCAAAAAAACATTTTTAGCAAGTTTGTTACAAATGTGATGTAGTACATGTTTGGTTCACCCACAGTTTTTGTATTGTATATTACATATAGCCTACTAGTGTACCCGTGCAAAACCTTTTGCATGTATTTTCATATTGTTTTCAAAAAACGATATTTTGATACAGACCTACGACAATAATTTTATTCCTCATTAGTTTCCATTTACAGTTATTTTTCTTTTGATTTAGCTTGATCCATCAAGTTGTCTCTATATTTAATTGGTTATATAAATTCAAAAAAAATGTATGAGATCTGTTCATCGTTGTCATAGTTACCCCGCAAGAGCTGTCACAATTCATTTTTAGAAAATCTAGCCTCATTTGATACATTTACTATTTTCACTATTTTTTTCTGATCTGAGACCAAATTTTAGACTTGGTACAGTCCATGTAATATTTAAAAACTCTATTTTGGCATTAAATTAACATAAACTTACACGTTCTTAAATTATTTGGAAAATAAAATAAAATTTATTTGTGTATTAATATTTGGAATATTTGCGCTAAAAAACGAACTAAAAATGTACACTTCAATTGGCAAAGTCGACTTGTCCAACTGTTTGTAAAATCTCAGACATACGTACATATTTGCATTTCTCTCACACTCATGTCTCGTGAACATCGAAGGATTTTCTCTCTTTACGTTCCTCTTCACCCCGCTACCTCCTCGTCATTTTTACTATTATCGCTTGAAATCACCCCTTTTAAAGAAATTTCACAAAAAAAAATAGCGATAACATATCTGTGGACTAAAGGCTTCAGTTTAAAAAAAAATTGTGTCAATCGGTTTAGTAGGGATGGCTGGCGGATTGTCTAGAGATTTAGGGCTTGTGTTTTAAATATATAGATAGCCTTCCCCGGTAAATGGACTATCCAACAAAAAAAATTCAATTCGAACCAGTAGTTCCAGAGATTAGCGCGTTCAAACAAACAAACTCTTCAGCTTTGTCTATTAGAGTAGATAGCACTGTGTATATACGAGCAAGTCATTGGTATGAAGAATACGGCCAAAACTGTTTACACACGGTCTGTATCATATAATATGTTTTATAAGCCACTTGGCAATGCAATCAATAATATAAAACAAGTAATATTAATTATATGTGCTCAGTATACGTAGCATGTAACTTATCATATTGGCACATACATCACAATTAAAAACATATGTAGCTGTTAAAAAAAAAAACGAAATAAATAACGTACAGTCGAATACACGACCAAAAATAGTAATGAACAAATTATATAAATATCTTAAACCGGATTATTCACCCGTTTTAAATTCATATACAAAATGCGGTTGTAAACAGATATTATCAGTACATATGTAAAAACGTTTCCCACCCGCACGGTCACGACTTATAATTAAGGAGGACGCCGTGTATGTATTGCAATTGTATAATTAAGCTTTCATTGTCATATTTTGTTAACACGGTCAAGAATAAGAAATGCGCTAAACTCAATACAAGCGCACTCTTGTGACTGCATTTTTTTGCGTTTTTATAAGCAATCGATAAAATTATTTTTTTCAATATTTTGATACTAATTAATATTTTTAAAGAATTTTATATAAAGCGAATTAGAAATTAAATATTAATTATTTTTTATATTTTTTAGATCAGTTCTGAAGAAGATCCAAATCCGGATTGAAACGTTAATGTATTCATTATATTTTTTGTTAATATATTGTCTGAAAAATTGGTCGATAATTTTATTTATTGAATCGATAAAAGTTTTGGTCAAAATCGAGATCCAACGTAAGCTCAAGGCCATATTGCACACGACACCGCTAGACTTGGCTGCTAGGTTTCAAGCGTACTGTGGCCTGTGGATGTTGATGGCTTTTATGTGTTCGTTTCACACGATGCGTGCTTTGAAGCTTCCTTTGTAGATAGGTTTGTGACAGTTCGAATGTTAACAAAAGTGGGCGTTTATTGGCTCTGAACAGAACACGCTATGACGCCCACGTGACAAGATACTATTTTCCTGATTGGTTCTCGCTCAAAATAGGATTTGCATAAAATCCACTCTTAGTGAAAGGAGTAGCTATGCCAAATTTCAAGTCAATCGGACGTACAGTTTTGGAGATCTCGCGATGAGTCAGTCAGTGAGTGAGTCAGTGAATGGTATATATAGATTATATTCATGAGTCTATTTAAAATAGCGATACTCTTGCTCTACGTCTAACAACTTTCAGAGTTCTGAAAACACAGGAAATTTCCTGAAGCTGTAATAATTGCGGATGAGTCTGAGCGCTGACCTCACCACCTGTTATTAAACTTTAAGACACGGTGGAGCATGAGTCACGCGTTTTTGCATATAAATAATGCAATGCTGATGACCGGGGCACCCAAACGGATCCAATGCGTAGATTGTAAACTTTTGAATCGTCAATTCAGAGTTAACTTGGTTTACATATTTATTTCAACTCTATAACAGTAACTTTTTATGAGGTTATGTTACAGACTTCAATAGCGCCATTTTGTATTCATTCTCTGGTAACATAGTGACGTCATGTTTTGTTACAAATAACTTATTTTATTAAAATGTGAGCTAAGCATTCGTTGCTTCATCGAAAACAGTAAATCATCAAGATTTTTGTTTTGATTTAGATATCTTTATTCGAATGTCACTAGACTTTATTGAACGGTTACTTTTTGTGAGGTTATGTTACAGAAATCGCCAGCGCCATTTTGTATTAATTCTCTAGTGACAGTGACATTATGTTTTTTCAATCGTCAAGCGCTTGCAAAGGGCTAGCAATTCCGTTGAACGTACAAATAACAATTATTTTATTGAAATGTGAATTAAGCATTCCTTGCTTCATCGAAAACAGTAAATCATCAAGATTTTTGTTTTGATTTAGATATCTTTAACAAGTTATTTATCTATCAACGCGTAATCTAAATTACATAATTCCAGTTCAGGTCCGACAACTCGCCAAAAATATAATTGGGTCACCCTACATTTTTTGTCTGTTTGTTGGAAGCATCTATCACTGCCATATGCGAGAAATATTCAATGAATCTATCGCATTCAGTCAACACCTTTGACGGTTTTGACCTGTCGGTACGTATGTCACTCGGCTTATGACAGTAGTGACTAGTGTTACAATGTATAATGTATATTGTAGTTTGTTGTCAACAGTGTTTGAAAAAAGTTAATGATCAAGAGATCATAAACGTGGATGTGATTCATAATTTAAATACCTCACCCTCATTCCTAGCCCGTGTTTGAAGTTTCTTCCGATTGACCCTGTTGAACACCCATTTAAAATATTCACGGGTCGCCCTACTGGGTCACTCAAAAGCACTTCGTACGGCTCCATATAAAAGTGTTTTCTATTTTTTAAAGGCTCGGCTATTTTTAACTCTTCACTGATTATTGTTTTGATTTTTATTAAATAGAAATTTCGATATTGACATTCAATTCAATGTAAATGAGCATGTATATAATTCATTCCAATTCTGTCAAATGAAACATGTCAACTTACCATATATACAAAACGCGCTGTTGATAAATGAGAGAAAGGAAGCATTGCAAATTCACAAAAGAAATACTTCAACAAGATCAAAGATCAATCAATCTATGCTAATTGATAACTTTATTGATCTGATTTTACCTTCGAGGCTTGAGAATATTCAAGATTATCAGGATGCAGTTGTTTCTGACAGAAAAGGCTATTTCAATTTCAATAGCTTTATAGGACCGCTGTTTAACATTTTGATCTTTCTTTGAAGCTATATTTAAGAAACACAATTTATTTGGTTATTAAAAGCAATTCAAAAGAGAAACGAAGTCGTACCAGCAAATAAACGATTTTTTTTTAAATCTATTGACGCTATATACAATTTATGTACCTACCTACTGTCTACACCAGGGGTCGGCAACCTTTTGAAACGGAAGAGCCGTAAGTTACAATTATCAAAATGTCCCAGTTTTTAAAGAGCCACTAAACATTTTCGTTTCAGTATTATAGTATTTGCTTATGTAAGTATATATATATCCGAGGACGACAAGTCGCGACGGAGGCGGTGCGGGTGAGACGCGAGTGGAAATGGCTGAGAGATAAACATGGTGCTCAATCATGGATCAATTGGACGATTTTTAAAGGTTTATATATAATAAATTAATTATTTTTTGCTTATGGAAGTGGAGAGCCGCAACTTTACATCAAAAGAGCCGCATGCGGCTCGCGAGCCGCAAGTTGCCGACCGCTGGTCTACAATAAGGAGTAATTATAATTACTTGTGGTCGCCCAGTGGTCGATTCGGGTGCAATTCATTAAATTTTCAAGTTTAAACGTTATTATGGTTCTTTTATCATTATATGGATTTCTTCTGAATCGATTTTATCTATGTTAATTCGCACACATCGTGACAAAACATGGGTACTTCCCCTCATTAAAATAAAGAGAACGATTTATGTTGCATCACAATGTGTGCGAATTAACACCCTCAAATCGGCACATGCAGAATTGTGTGTTAAGAATCACAATTTTCACACGGCAAAGCTTTGTTGTGTTACTGGAATCACTGTTTGTCGGACGACGGTCAAACAGTTCGGGTCACAAACATTGGCTTTCAAATGTCAGTCACAATTTAATTGTTTTGATTCTGGAAAGTGTTAGCCCTATTGGGCGTAGCCTGATTTGGTTGCCTTAAGCGAAGAAACTGTACATTAGTCACAGCAAATTACAAATTCAATCCCGTATTGATTATGCATAGATATAAACAGTTTATATATATAGGTGATATTTTTTTTATTCTATCGAATATAAGTAATAATAGGTTTATTGGGTGTAGTGTTGAAATGACTATCAATTTCTATAATTGTGAATGATCTCAACCCGGCAATACAGTACAACAACTCCTTGACTTTGATATGTCTGTAACTTGTACAACCAGTTGTTGATACAGCTATTGCTATTTGCTACTTGCTAAGAATATTTATAATGTTAGATTAAATTTAATCTTTGACAGGAAATAGATTTTAAACTCAAAATATCCATAGTTCACACCATACTATTTAAATGAATTATAACCTATCTAATTTTGTTTCATAAAACCCGATTTTGTAAGCTCAAAATAAACCGGGTGTAATTTTAAGCGTCTTGTTGATTAATAAACTCTTATTTTCCCGGAAAGAGAATTTGAGCTGCTTGATAAAATGATTTTAATGAGTTTACGTATAATCTCAACAAATTATTGAGTCAAGCCACGCCTTAAAATAGCAGTTCACACGAGTGAAGCCGCTAGAAAAGCTCCTTCTTTCTAAAATTAAATTTTAAATACTAGACAAAGGGTTGAAAATATGAACTGGTTCTATATCCAAATAGCTTTAGCTATAAACGGCGAACGGTTTACGAATAATAACACCTTTGCTTCCACCAACTGCAGGGATACGTTAATCGTTTGAATACAAGAAGCCCTTAAGAGTATTCGTCCCTGCAAATACCCCCTGCACCCTTCATCTCAAATCTTTTCCCCTCGCCTAAAAACGGTTCGCGCTCTCCCGACGCTATTTTTAAAGCTAGGGGGTTCTAGTAAACGCCAAATGAAAGACAAAGAATCAGACTACGATCCTTCTGGCGAATTTTTGAAAAAAAATTCCTGAAAAAACTTATAACCTTTTGAAAAAAATAATAAGTTACGTAATATTTCAGACGTAGGCGAAACTGTTTTTCAAAAAATTCGCCTGAAGGATCTGTAGTCTGATTCTTTGTCTTTCATTTGGCGTTTACCAGAACCCTCCAGCTTTAAAAATAGCGTCGGGAGAGCGCGAACCGATTTTAGGCGAGAGGAAAAGATTTGATATGAAGGGTGCAGGGGGTGTTTGCAGGGACGAATACTCTTAATCTAGTGTTATTTTTTCAGGGATTCCCTTTAAAACATTATGATCGATTTTCTTAAGACTCAAAAATACTTCCTCTGCGTTCATCCACCTTGATTCCTAACACTACTGAAGAATCATATTTAAACGTGTTGTGTTGCTAAAGTGTAGAGTATTTACAGCTTTCTTTCGTGCTTCATCTTTATTTATTTAAAAGCTAAAATTATAAATGTTTCCAACTTAAAGAATTAACGATTCCGAGATTTTCTAAGCAAGCTCTGAACTTTGTCGGAATCTTACATTGCTGAGAATTATTGTAAATTAACAATTGATAATTGAATATGATAGATTTTAAAAACACGCCAATTCTAAGCTTGCGTAGAAAAGTTGTGGATGGAGAAGTCAAAGTTGTTGGAAACCATTAACACCTTTTCGAAAGTCCAAGCTCTCAATTCCGATGCGATATTCGCTTCCAAAAAAACAGTTGTGTGGTTTTAAGAAACCACGACGCAAGTGAAACTTTTATTGGATTGTAGGCGTTGGATTGTTGACACTTATCCATCACGATTAATTATAAACATACAGGAATAAAAACATGTAAACACTGTACAGCACTTGCCCGCATGACAGACTGACTATGTGTTATACATACTACACGGTCAGCTGATGCTAACCATGGGCGCCGCCATATTGGCCTTGGCTGCTCTACCGAGCGCCTACTCCGAACGCCTTTCGCTTTACCCCTACTCCGCGGCCGCCTGTAATGCGACATGCAACAGACGGCCAGAAAAATTCGGGGCGATAGAATAAAAGTTTCACTTTAAAAAAAGCCGATCACTGTTTTAAAATAGTATATTGTTATTATTGTTTTTCTACCTACATCTTATAGTAATTTCCAGCTGATATGATTTATACAGCGGGGCCCGCCTCTCCTACACTAGCCTGAGGGTCCGCTATTTGTACACACATACTCATATAGCTGCACCTCACTGGACACACATGAACACTCACACATGCAAATGCGGTGAGATGGGAGCCGCGCCATGATGATCGCATTACTAGAACGTCATACACGAGTGACGATACTGCTCTAGCTACTTTGCATTTCGTCGGGTAACACATTTAAAATATCGACAGATTTGATTTACGATGAATCTGTCCATCTGTCCGTAACTAGGGCCGTGCTACAACAACCTGCACTGTATGAGTATTCGTGCATTCCCGAGTGAGAGTGCATGTGATGCATGCTCAGAGAAGTTATTTGCGTTTATAGTTTAAAAAAATGCGATTTTTGACGAAAACTGAAATCTTTCGGAACTTTGGCAAAATCACCATGCTTATAGAAAAAAACATGCTGAATGACCACAAACAAACGTCCGTATGTCTTTTGGTTTAGAAGTTATTTGCGTTTATAGATTTCAGAAAATCATATAAAACCTTCGAATGGCCGTAGTTTCCAAACTAAAAGAGATACAAACGTTTGCTTACGCTCATTGAATTCAGCGTATTTTTTTCAGTAAGCATTCTCAATTTCAAAAGTATATTAAAGAATTAGATTTTTGCAATTTTTTTCAAGGCATACCAAAAATGCGATTTTTGACGAAAACCGAAATCTTTCGAAACTTTGGCAAAATCATCATGCTTATAGAAAAAAACACGCTGAATCCAATGAGCACAAACAAACGTCTGTATATATTGTGGTTTAGAAGTTATTTGTGTTTATATAGTTTTCAGAAAATCATATACAACTTTCGAATGGCCGTATAGTTTCCAAACTAAAAGAGATACAGACGTTTGCTTACGCTCATTGAATTCAGGGTATTTTTTCTGTAAGCATTCTCAACTTCAAAAGTATATTAAAGAATTCGATTTTTGCAATTTTTTCAAAGCATACCCCTTTCAAAAAATACGATTTTTGACGAAATCCGAAATCTTTCGGAACTTTGGCAAAATCATCATGCTTATAAAAAAAACACGCTGATTCCAATGAGCATAAACAAACGTCTGTATTTCTTTTGGTTTAGAAATTATTTCTCAAGAATGTTCGCCATCACTGCTCTAGAACTACGGAATCTATCCGCAGTCATTTCTTTCCCGAACAGTTTTGGATAAGATTTTATAATTTCAAAAAGCTGAAAAGCTGTCAAAAAAAATAGTTTTCTTCGATTATGTAATGTAAAATTTTTTATCTCGATAAGTTTTAAGTAGATAACAACGCCTTCAAAATTCATACATGAAAAAGGTACTTTAACGTTCTAATTGTTAAATATTTATCAGCTGCTAAATTTTTTGATTGCAAAAAAATTTAAAGGATAACAGCACTGCTAGATTATGACAATGCAATATATTTAATCTTTTTTATAGATAAATACGTCACAATTACATTTGTCTATTGTTATTAATTACCTTTATCTTATCATTTTGATTTTGCCTATCATTTTTTCTAAAATAAGATAATAGAGTTATGATATGGTATCAAAATTCATTTGAAATTCGTGATTAAAGATAATACGTCACAGATAATTTTAAAATCTTAAGTCATTTTCTTTTGAAAATATTATCTTCAGGTGCATATGGTAAAAAATGTTGGACTATTATATTTCTAGTGTTTTAAATTTGTAGAGCCGAGTAGAGGTGATAAGGGGCGATGAGAGCATTAATAAAAATACCGTTAATTCGTAAAGAGGGTCTGGCTAAACTAAGTTGTGCGCAACTTCAATAATCGTTTTAAGAATTGTGATTATCTGGATTTAACACAATCTGTAATTAATGTTAATCTGAAAATGATGAATTTAAAAATAATTTTAAAAAAATATACGACTTCTAAGAACACTCCTCAATGGTAACTAAACAAATCGTTACTCGTGTCACTATTTTACGATGCCTAGAACAGAACTTATAAAAATTACATGGCCGCCATTTTAAAACAAAATGGCGAATCACGATCAGATCATCCTAAAGAATAATCCATATAGGTGTAGCTGAAAATGTTGGCATATCTGTTTTGTTGTTCTACTTTGCGTAAAACAAGAGGTACAGGAGTAGACAAAATGCAGTTTTAATTTTGACAGCGCATACGTCTTCCCCCCTTCACAGGTAGAATAGATCGGTTTGAATGCATTTAGTACCTATATAAAATCAACGACGTATAATACGCGCCACGGATCTAAAAGTTGCGGAACTTAGTCGCAAAGGCACATTTTAGAGCCGTTGATACTCCCACCACCTCCCAGCTACCTGCACGGAACGTGCGCTCGTCGGTGATCGCTCGTTGGCTTTGTCACTTGTCGCTTTCCTGCTTTAAAGTACAGTCGAGTACGCTATTGTCAAGTTGTTATTGCTATTTTCGTTTTGTTGAGTTGCGAGTTTGTAGTTTTTCAACAGACTGTACAAGAGCAAGACCGCATTCGCATCTAACTTCCGTGCCTTTTAGATTCGTAGCGAGTATTATACGTACGCTTTATCTCTGATGATCATTTTTTGTCTAGATTGGAACACGAATACCTCTACCTTTGTTTCGTGACCGATCTCACTTCTTTTTCTCAGTTGACTGCCTGTCCCGAGGCGGGCGTTAAGAAGCATAACGCTTCAATAAGTATAGTATGATATTTCAAACGTGTCCACTGACGGTGTGCCACCCATCATCTCGCATTAAAGCTAGTATTATAATAATTTAACACAGCGGGCTATGGCATTAGTCACCTTTATGCTAATGTTGACATCTTAATGTATCCAGGTTATACGCACAATAACTAGCAAATGCTTGATTACATACCTAATACATATGCACAGTGCATATATACGTATAAAACCAGTGAGTACTTTCAATGAGCTGGCGCTAGTCATTTGATTCGAGCGCTTGATATGTTTCACTTATTTCGTGTTTGAAATACGATTATACTCTAGAGCTGTAACAAACCGTATGTATTCGTTACTGAGTAACGGGTACGTCGTCTGACTCGAAGTAACGAATCGTTACTTACAAATTCATTTCGTTACTCGCATCTGTCGTATCCATGTCAGTTCGACTCGTTTGATGCGGTTATATATACGTTATACGAACGAAGTCATACCGTATCACGTATGCGACGCGCCTCAATGCGATGGTACATGCTTGATGCTGTTAGTACACGATTGTATGTCGTATGAAAAATAACGAAAGTAACGCGTACTGTAAGTAACGAATACATACGGGTACACAATTTCTCGTTACTTCTACAGCTCTATTATACCCACAGAGTTCACGAACACCGAATGTAAATGTTCGCAATTTTTGTGGTACTATTCCGTATCGCAAATATTAATTTTTGATGTGCCCTCCTCTCTAAAAATTTATGCTAGAGCGCTCGGGGAAATGTCACGGAAATGTGTGGTGTAGTAACGCAGAGATTCACTGTCACTGTTGAGGTTATGTATAGCTGTAACCGTATTCGAATCTGAATATTTTAACATCGCTTTGAGAACTGTTTTTATAAATTATTATGAAAGGTTCGAACATTAAAATAAAGGATAATTAAAGTATAAAATAGATTATTTATATATTTAATCGACCATGGTTTGGACAACCACATGAAAAATTCTAACCGGAATTATCGGTACAAAAATTCAATTTTCTATCCAAATCGCGATCTGAACTGACATTTGAGAACCACCCAAATTCGTACTAGACTTTAGTGAACGGTTACTTTTTGTGAGGTTATGTTACAGAAATCTCCATCGCCATTTTGTATTAATTCTCTAGTAACATAGTGACGTTATGTTTTTTCAATCGTCAAGCGCTTGCAAAGGGCTAGCAATTCCGTTGAACGTACAAATAACAATTATTTTATTGAAATGTTAAGCATTCCTTGCTTAATCGAAAACAGTAATTCACCAAGATTTTTGTTTTGATTTAGGTATCTTCAACAAGTTATTTATCTATCAATGCATAATCTAAATTACATAATTTTTGAACAGTTTCGATATTTTCAAGTTCTATCTGTAAGTTAAAATACGATAACAATTTTTCATTTCTAAGTCTTGTAACTGTCAAAGACACAACAATTAATAATGATTATTAAATATAGTGCCTATAAATAATTTTGTAACCGGTTAATATAATAATATATGACTTGAGTTTTTAAATATATTGGTCTACTACCATTGAATAGCGTTCTTTAAGATTTATTTAACTATATTAATTAATATTCACATTTTATGCAATTATGTACTTTATGCGTTCAAATTGCATTTAATCCAAAGCCGGAAATTGCGTTTGTGATAATTTAATAGGTTTAATTAAAAACAAAATCTTAACATTTTTTTAGGAAATAGGAAGCAATAAATATCTTTATTTTGTACGAATTTCTTTTTTGCTACTTCTCAATCCCCTTTGGTAGAAGTACCATCCTATTTCCTACAGTGTGTTGGACTTTAGATCAAACTGTCGAGCGTCTATACTTAATCTACAAAAAATATCCAAATGATTCTACTTCTAACGTATATAAAACAAACACTGTAGTTATTTTGTCGTTATTTAGTTTTGTTCCAATAAAATATTAATGGTTGAGGGTGTTTTTTGAGGAACAATTTAAAAAGGAAGCTTTACCGCGATGTTTTGCTTGTGGTAAACGTTTCAAAAAATTTTTTTTTATTATTCTACACATGTTCACAGGCCTTGATGATGAAAATACATTTTTCGAAACGTTGGCCTCAAACGTAACATCGGTAAAGATTTCTTTTTCCCTCAACGACTGTAGGTATTCTTGGAAACTCTTAAAACTCGGTAACTTCTAAACTAAATTAAGAGTCAAATATATGAAAGAAAGTTTTTATTTGGCGTATTTTTTGAAATTTTGCTGCTTTTTTGCATATTGTGATTTTTTACGTAAGAATTAAAAATCAAATAACCGTTTCATTTTTTATATAAATTCGCGATAGTGTTTATTGGCAGATCGCCCTCGTTATTTAAATTTAATCGGATTTTTTAAAAAAATATTACATATCTTGTTTTCGAATGATTTATCATAAGCATCATCCATTATGGTTACATTTTTTAAAAAGGACCATGAAGCTGCACATGGGTGGTCCGATGATTGAAAATGGTTTCACTTCTTACAAGGTTCACATATATTTCACATCGATCTTGTTGAGTGCATCTAACGATTTTTTTCCCGAACATTTGTTAAATTTGTTCATACACTTCTAAATTAGTATTAGCTAATGTGTCTACATTAAATAATACAGGGCTTTCAGTAAAAATGTATAATTTCAAAATATACAAACACAACTGAAAACTATTTGAACAGGGGAGAATTAGACCCATCTATTTTTGTTGACAATTTTTGATTTTGAAGTTACGAATACACTAAATTAAATAAAATATAACATACGTCCATACACTGTATAAAAAAATATTCATTGTTTACGTTCACGCAATGTACAAAAATTAGCGGAATAAATGCGGAGTGAATTACGGTCGAATTTCGACTACAGACCGGGCCGCTAGTCGATATTGTTGCGTGATGGGACGACTATGGAATTCGGTAGAAGCTACTAGAACCAACAACAATGGAAGCAGCTAAAGAACACCCGACCTTGGAGACACACATACATGTAAAGGAAAGTATCTCGGTGCGGGAATCAGGTAGCGAAGCTAAATCCGATTTCTTAGAATCGCTTGGAGAGAACAATAGATGTAAAGAAAGGGATCTCGATTCGTCCCGAACATTCTAGAAGCATGGACCGAAAACTATAAAAAAGCGAGCAGAGTGAGCGAGTCAGTCAGTATTCAAGCTGTTCGCGAGTTGTATTGATACAAGTCTGACGTTGTGACATAAATTCAGTTATATTGCGAAAATAAATTAACTCTAGTGAATGCAATTATAAATCCGGTTTTAAATAAACGACTTATAGTTAATAGACAAGTGTGCTGATAAACTTTGTGTTGTGTTCCTGTGTGTTGTGAATATTTTGTGTATAATTTAGTGACTCTATATTCTCTGTTACTTAGTCTTTTATTTTATAATTTAGAACTATTAGTTTTGTTTCTGTTAACGTTATTATTTCTGTTAAGTTAAAGAAGTACGCTTTCGTTTGTGTGTTTAACCGTTTTGTTAAACATATTTTATTCTTGTAAATAAATAATTTTCGCCACGGACTACATCAGTTTTGTTACAATATTAATTGAAACATGTAACACCCGCAACGTGTCTGAAATAAATCATTTTAAGGTCATAACTTATTGAAGACCCTGAATACGTTTTAATATCTGTACACATTAATTACACATATTGCCTAATATGTATTTGTATTTAAAATTAAATAATGTTTTTATTCATTGTTGATTAAACATTTAAAAAAAATGATATACAGCGTCAATCAACTGCCAAAATATTGTGCTATATATTTTAGCACTGAGAAAACGGTTTTAATACCCATACTTATGACGCCTCGTAATCAATTATCCGCCAAGTCAAAATCAAATCAACTAGATTTTGCCTCTGGCACAGCATATAGAAACACCAGCAGATCCACTCGACTGTCGGCATTTTGGTGCTATGTATATTGTCAGCCAATTTCTTGGACGCAATAAGCGCGCGCTAACCTCGCCCCTAATTTTTCCGCGAGTGAAATTACAATTTGAGTCAAAATTGACAGCTGTGCATTCTAAAGGCCGCTGCACACTAGTCTGGTTTTGCTACTAAACTCGTTGCTATTGTTTTCGCTGCATGATGTTGGTAATAGCGTCACACGGTGCGTGTTTTGAAGCTGGATTTATGCTAATTTTTGAACCTGACTCTTTTGACTGGCTGTCAATTGTCTATGTCTAACGACGTTAAAACAGGTATACATTTGACAGCTACACGTCTCCCGCCCCTTCGCAGGTAGAATAGACCGGTTTGAACACAAGAGAATATAATATCAATGCGATGTGTGCGCTTTGTTTCAATGGTACTTTTCTTGTCTAAGCTACGATCTGAACACAAATACGTATGTGCGCTTTTGTTTCGTGATGATTTCATGTGACGCTAGCTCGTTTTTTTCTCGGTTGACTCCCTTTCTCGAGGCTTGCGGTAAAAAGCAAATTCTTTCCGAATCAAGACAGCCATTAAAAAACGTTGACAGTTTAGGGATTACCTTAATTTCAAAAGGTTTCGTTTAACTTTTTCATAAACTCGTAAATTTGAAAAAAAAAAAACTAGTCACAGGATGTTCAAAATTTATCATATATTTTACAGTCAGTCCGAAAAAAATGCTTCGTTTTGAAATGTTTGCTATAGCTTGGTGGATTGAATTAAAAAGCTCGTCGACCCACCAAGAGACGGCACACCACTGCTACTTGTTGATGCGTGCAAACATTCGCGATTTTTGCTGCTACATTACTCTGTCAGACATTCGGTGTCAAACCCATTCATTTAGACACCTGATCCCATACAATAAATACAAATATGGTATTCATTAATGGAATTAACTCCATGTACGCCTGTCCAAGTGCATGTAAAAGTTATCGAAGTCAATATATAGACAGTGCATTTTATATACGTAAGGTTCTATTTATTATTTGCATTTGACAGCGAAAGGTAAAATATTGAATTTATTGTCAATAGCTACAAAACGTAAAGGAAATGATTGTCTTTTTTTTAATTTATGCATTGTACACGATATCTGCAGCTATAAATAATGGTTTTTTAATGAGACATGATAACGCAGTCAATTTCAATTATTATTCTCAGTTATAATATACAGTAGCGCACGTTGGGGGGTTGACCTTAAGGCTATAAAAATTTGAAAATTGTATATATTATCTATGGAATGGATACTTTGCATGCAACAAAAATTGTTGTTGGATGTCTAGTTTTCACGTCACTAAATATAAATGTTATTTTTATAAAGACTCACCGCAAATGCACATTTTTAGGTAAATTAGACCAAATTGGCTCTGCATAAAATTTTAAAGACCTGATTATTCAAGATGTTGACTTTTTTAGAGCAAGTAAAAATAAAAAATAACTCTCACGTGTGGTTTTGTGGAGATATTATATTATAAAAATTGCCGAAAAAACTGTCAAATTAGATGTCAGCCATGTTTGAACTATATCTGTCTCTATCTGATGAGGCTGTAAAAGGAGTGTATGAGTACCTATATTATTGTATTATTGATTGATTATATATTTTTTTAATTTAAGTCTATAGTAGGTACACCTAATTTTTTTTTAATGTTAATCAAACATTTTTATAAAGGTAGCTAGTGAACATTCTTTTCGTAATTTTTAACAGGTATTTATTACACTTAAAAATATTTTTTCCGTACCTATATTATTTTTGAAATGTAATTATTATTCCCTAGATATAGACATAAATTATCTATTTTTTGCACAGCTAAAAAGCAAGGAAACAGCCATTCAGAGCACATAAATTTTAGCAGCATATTTTTAGTCAAATGATTTTTCAAAGTTGGACAGTGTCCTTTGTTCTCAAAGGTTATATTTAATTCTTAGATAAATATTTTAATTTTTTTACCGCGTGACAGTTTTATATAATAATTGAATAAATTTTTTAATTAATGTTTTATAATAAGATTTTTAAAATTATACTAACTCATAATAATTATGATCATGTATACTGGTAGAACAATTTACTACCACTTGACCAGCTTGAGGCCCTGAAGATGAAAATAAATTTTTCGAAACGTTGGCCACTAGCGAAACATTGGTAATGCTTATTTTATGATCCTCAACCAAAACCTTCCTTCATCTTTGTTTCAATATTATTTAATTAACACCGAAATCAATAGTTTAATTTTGACACGAATTTACATTATTTAATAAAGTCAGGTGTGCAAATATATGTTTTAATTAAGCCGTCAGAAATTTTGCACGTACCGCAAATAATTTTGACTGTTCAGTTACATCATTATGGGAGAAATATTGATTAATTGTTTTTTATCAGGTGTTAAAAATAATTAAATTTTAAATTAGCGATTGGTGTCTTTATTAATTGTTTAATACACTGATTATTATAGAAATATACTAGTTTTTAACCGCACCGTTTTAATTTTGAGACGCTCAATTTATTGAGATGTAGGTAAAAACATTTTTTTTAAATAATATTTGCGCACAATTTATAACACACCTACAATTTAATATTAAATGCTGGTTAGAGTACGATAACTCGATGTGCAAAATATCCACTGGAAATACACAATTATTATTTTAATAAAATATACCTAACAGTTTTATTAGCGGCTTTAAGTGCGGAAAATTGATTTTTAAAAACTATTTTTTTTGCGCAGTGAAAAGGGGAAAGCGTTTGGGGGGAGTTCTTTAAAAACAACGGGGTCGTGTCGATGCGATGACGCTTTTTGCGCAGTGAAAAGGGGAGCGCGTTTAGGGGGAGTTCTTTAAAAAACAATTACGGGGTCGTGTATACAAAGTGAGATAGTAATACAGTAATTCTATACCAGATGTTATGACGTGTATATATGATTTCTGCTTGGTTAGATTAAAAAAATTACAGTGAAAGACAAAAAGTTTTTATTAGTATTTTTAAGGAAATTTGTGAATAATCCGCAAAGTTTTTTTTATTGGAACGTCAAAATTTAGCGTTTTCTATTACTTAAAAAAAAGTCAAAATTTGGCCACATCGAGTTATCGTACTGGACCCAAACTAAATTATTATCACAAACAGATAGCCATAGTTTGTTATTAGTGTTAGGAAACAACCATGTGAGTTAATCAATAAATAAAATTAACGACCAATTTTTTCAGACAAATATATTAACAAAAAATAATAATTAATACATTGACGTTTTGGTCCGGATTTGGAGTTTCTTCAGAAATATGTACCTAATCTAAAAAATATAAAAAAGAATTAGTATCTAGGTACTTATTTTACAATAGAATTAAGATTGAATTTTTACTTTCTTTTTTATTATATTCAAAGCAATGGCACGTCAATCCGGTGTCGGAGAGGCAACCGGATGGCGAGTGGTAATCTGGGCCTATGAGTAGTGCAGAACCCTCTGGTACCGGCCAAAGTGACCCCAAATGGACGGGGGCGGCGATATGGGGGTGGGTCAAAATCAAAAAATGTTTAAAAAGGCAACCGGATATAAATGCGGTTGCATTGAAGGAAATACCCTAATTATATAATAAATTTTTTTTGCCATCCGAAACACGCGGGCCGTTTTTGCACTAGCGAATAAAAAAAAAATTAAAAAAAAACTGAAAAGGCAACCGCTTCAAAATTAGTGAGCATACTTATTGACACCACCAAACGTTGGAAAAAAATTGCCATCCGATCCTGATGGGCAGTTTCGGAGAAACAACCCCTCAAAGTCGCCGAAAAACCCTTTTTTTCGATTTTTTCAACAATAAGTAAAAAAAAACACACTAAAAATTGTTCAAATCGGATGGCATTCGACATTTATACTGTCCTAAGTACAAATAATAGTGTGTATCAATGCCATCCGATTTTGATTAAATTTACCCCTATTTAGCCAACCCCCAAAACTCAATAACAAGAAAAATAATGCCATACGCTGCATAAAATTGTTATTTTCATGAGTTTTGGGGATGGCTAAATAGGGGTAAATTTATCGAAATCGGATGGCATTGATACACACTATTATTTGTACTTAGGACAGTATAAATGTCGAATGCCATCCGATTTGAACAATTTTTAGTGTGTTTTTTTTACTTATTGTTGAAAAAATCGAAAAAAAGGGTTTTTCGGCGACTTTGAGGGGTTGTTTCTCCGAAACTGCCCATCAGGATCGGATGGCAATTTTTTTCCAACGTTTGGTGGTGTCAATAAGTATGCTCACTAATTTTGAAGCGGTTGCCTTTTCAGTTTTTTTTTTATTTTTTTTTTATTCGCTAGTGCAAAAACGGCCCGCGTGTTTCTGATGGCAAAAAAAAATTATTATATAATTAGGGTATTTTCTTCAATGCAACCGCATTTTTATCCGGTTGCCTTTTCAAACATTTTTCGATTTTGACCCACCCCCATATCGCCGCCCCCGTCCATTTGGGGTCACTTTGGCCACTACCAGGGGGTTCTGTACCACTCATAGGCCCAGATTACCACTCGCCATCCGGTTGCCTCTCCGACACCGGATTGACGTGCCATTGCTTTGAATATTATAGGTACCTACTTAGATATCTATGACTATACTTATTAATAAATTGTTTATTAATTTTTCTTAATTTTCAAAAATTATTTTAAAAATTCAATCTTAATCTATTGTAAAATAAGTAGATACTAATTCTTTTTTATATTTTCTAGATTACATAATATTTCTGAAAAAGTCCAAATCCGGGCCGAAACGTCAATGTATTAATTATTATTTTTTGTTAATATATTTGTCTGAAAAATTAGTCGATAATTTTATTTATTGAAGAATTCTAATCAGACGTTAATCAAAGATTTGAACATGTGAGTTAATATTGCAGTTCAAAGCCGTGTTTGTTTGGAGGCAATAGTGCCTACTATTGAATACGCAAACGGAAATACGAGGCACGGTTATTTCTACGACGTTTCAAGCGCTGCATATTATAGGGTGTCAGGAACTGTCTATCAAGCTATCCGTTAAAATGTTCGAAACTAATTTCATTGACGTGAAATATGTCTAACCATTTCTTTCTAACATTAATAAACATACATAGATAGTAATAAATTTACCTTTCATAATTGTTAAATGAATTTAGTGTGTCTAACTTTAAGTTAAACACAAAAAAAAAAAATTATCGACATGACCTACAACTGTCATTCAATATTGACAAATTGACACCTTGTAATTAACGGCCCATCAGTTTTGTTTTATCCTTCGATCGCCTATCTCACGTACATTGTTTCTATTTAGTTAGTTCCTTTCATCGCCAAGTCTTATCAATGACGATTTCTCATCTTTCGCTTTTCATCATTAATTATTACGAAATTCAATTAATCATAATACATAATATTAATGGTTAGATTATGAACTTTACACTAAAATAGACTCTCATAAAAACTTTTTGGAACTCTAAATTAGCCGCACGTATATTTATTTATATGGGGTTTCCATGAATCCTCTATTACAAGCCCCCATTTCTCAAATTTTAATCCGAGAAATGGGAAAAGTAACAATTGCATGTTAAATTTATTAGGCGATTGAGATGGTTCTTTAGACTTGGACCATGCAGACCAACCAGTATATACATCTCATTCCAAAGACATACTTACCTCTCTTTATCTATTCGCAAAGTGATGTGCTGGCTAGGCCTACCTTAGACGTCATCAGCCGTTTGAAATGAATACATTTTTGAAAATTATATTGTTTGCATTTACAAGGAAAAAATAAGTATGAAAAAGTTGATTTACAATATTCGTTTATGCAAATGTGCACTATTCAAAATTATCAGATATTGATGGGCGGGACGGACGACCCAATTAGATTATATATTTTTTTGAGATCAGTGTATATTTTTGTGAGAACTTTAACGTCTTATGCAAATTTGTATGTGTTAATAGTTTTTAACGTGAGCTGAATAATAAAAACTATGCGTACCTATGTTAAACAATTGAAGGTGAAAAAAATAACACATTCACTTATTTTACCCGACAATAGACCTACTCCTTAATACCTCTATGTGCTTTGAATATTGTGAGAAGAATTATCAAATTTTCAATAAAAATTAAAACTGGCAACGTTTTTAAAAAACCAACTGAATAAAATTAAGGCGCATTTAAATAAATTCATAGTTTAAGCAATTTCCTGTACAAGTTAAAAACAAATTACAATTCTATAAATAAATTAGCTTTATATATAAATGCAAAAACATAAATTTGATTTGTCAATTAATTTTGAATATTTTACTATTTAATTTTTAAAAGATCCTGTTATTTATTCACATCCACTTTAAAATTTATGTTTAATTGACTCTTTATTATAACCTTTTATTATTTATAAACATTATTTCTGTTTAAAAATCATTAAGGAACAAATTTATCAAAAGCCTTGCATCCGGGGTTTTTTAAGGGCCCGGATTTTCTGACGATTCATTATTTTCGCAGTTAAATCCCAGTTTTTTTATGTCTAATGAATTCAACTCGAATAAAGTCCAGTTCTTTAAAATTGTCCAAGAGACTAAGAGTAAGCACTCCCGAATTTAACCTCTGGTGTATAGCTATATAAATTTCTGCAAGCAATTAAGGGACCAAAAACATTTTTCGAATTTTTAGTGATTTTTCAGAATACTGTATCTCAGTTAAAATTAGTGGTATCGAGGTTTTAAAAAAAGCATTTTAAAGCGCTGAATGTCTAGTTTTCAGATTTCTTAGCTTAAAATTTTTAGGAGCGACAGTCATCGCAAAATTCTAAGAAAGAACACGAAAGAAATTTTTTTTAATTTTTTGCGTTTTTTTTTCTCGGTCCACGGGCTTGGAAAAATTTTTTACACAAAAATCATGATATTGACTTGATAGCCTGTTCATTCAGCTTTAATTTCTTTTTTTAAATTTTTCTCTACGTTAATTTCACCCGGAGATATTCGACTACGAATGCAAAAGCATCCTTTTGACTTTAACCATCGATATCTCAGCAACTAATGATCAGACAGAAAATTGATGGGCAGTTTCAAAATCTCGAATAAATTTCCTACAAGGCTATGTAGTGTTCTTGGAAGAAAAAAAATTTCTTTCATCCTCGATATTAACTTGAAAAAAGTGAAAAAAAGTGACTTTTTGACTTGTTTTGCTAAGTCGACCGCATCTTTGCTAACATCGGTGGAAAGTCTAATGCTTGTACGAATTTTTACACCTCGATGTACCCCCAAGAGCTCCGTAAATCGGCAGATCGATCTACCGAACGGTTTTTCCGGACCGCTTAATCAAAATTTCAGAAAAATTTAAAGGAGCAAAATTTACATTTGGTTGGTTCCTTGGAATCAAAGATTGAGTTTTCAAAAAAACTGTGATTTTTTACAAACACATTCTGTAGTAAATTTTATTTTTGAAGTTGTTCAGCGGTAAGACTTTTACACTGTTTGGAAGGTGTTTTATAGAATTTGGGAGTACAAAGTTGCGAGTATTGATTAATTTACAGTTCTTATAAAACGGTATTTTTTGTATGTCAGCGATGTCAAGGAAGTATCAAAATGAAGTATTTATAAATTTATGTATTCACATAATCTTTGTTTTTTCCGTTTTCACACTAATAATTTAATAGTCATTTTTTATGTTTGTATTACATGTACCGATTTTTTAATCTTTCAAATTTTCAAGGATTTTATTATGCTTTCATTTTTTCAAAGCCTGTATTTATTCGACAAATAAGTACAAACATTTACTTAAACATTAGTAACAAGCAAACGAATAGTATAAATAATTGTACACATTATAAATAAAAAAGTATTCCGCGTTATCAAATGCGTTTTTAAAAATTAATTATTTTATTGAATTTTTATGAGCGATGTTATTCGTAATCGATTCGCGTTTTTTGAAAAGGCCATCAAGTGTTTAGATCATGAAAACTATAAAAATAAGACGATATCTCATTTTCGAATTATCGATAAGTAAAAATAAATTTGAAACAAGATACCTTTAAAATTTGATGTCAATAATAAATTTAATATTGATTAGCTTTTGATCGAGACTTCGTTTTCCGTGAATGTTGTAGATTTTCAATTATGGTCATAGGCGTAAAAACGATTTTATCCTGGGGGGTGGGGGCAAATTTTCAACTCTACCTATCATTACCACCTGCTATTTATAACATAATTTGAAAACTGTTCATAGAAGCGAAATCGATCAACACGACTTTTTGAAGAAATTTCACGACAAAGAAAACGTAGATTATTGTAGATTTATCTTGTTATTTGTACGTGAACAATTAAAATTGTAGGGTGGGCCAGCCCTACCTGCCCCCCCCCCTTTACTACGCCAATGATTATGGTAATGTGAATTTGACTCTATTCAATAAATAGAGTAACTGTGATCCATTGAAGTTAATGATAGGTATTTGGAAAAAATTCCGTGGCATAAGGATCGAAAATGAAGCAATGCTGATTTTTTTTAAACTTGCATTTAATGCTGACGTTTCGATACGTTCATCTTCAGAGTTTTCAAATGCTGTTAATTTCAACGGATTAATCCGACCATAATTGAATAAAAAATTGATAATGTATCAAAAGGCAAAATACCAATAAAAATCCGTTTTTTAGTTTTACAAAAACGACGATTGTATAAAATACGAATCTGGAACTAACACTATTTTCATTCTTATTTTTAAATTTGAAGTCTTCTTGCCATCGATGCTTCTTGCCACCAATGGAGCGAAGATATCTTCTGGCCCATCATTGATCACTCTATTAATCTCAACCAAAATTGTTTTAATATCGCAAAGTCAAATTATCAAATAATGTTTTTTCTAAATAAACAGAATACTTTTTTAATCTAGGTAATAATTTATTATAAACGTCCAGCGTTTTTTTAGATGCAATTTGCTTACAAAAATAGAACAATTTTTTTTATTGAATGTTAAACATAAATAATTTGTATTACCTATAGGTATTTAGTACAAATACTTAGTAGGTATGCCTACACTTCGCATTTGCGAAATATTGATATATGGCTTTATTGTATTAAATGAAGGTTAATTTCTTAAAGAATCAAATATCTCTACACTTAGATGCCATTATTAAACATTCCATACTTACCACTGGCGCAATTTTAGGAAATTTTCAATAAATAAAATTATCTACCAATTTTTCAGACAAATATATTAACAAAAAATATAAAAATTAATGCATTAACGTTTCGGTCCGGATTTGGATCTTTTTCTAAAAATTATAAAAATTAATTTATAATTAGTTTCCAATTGGTTTTTGAAAAAAATTCGCTTTAAGATTGTAGTTATCAAAATTGAAAATATAATAACAAACCAATTAGAAACTAATTATTAATTAATTTTTATAATTTTTAGATCAGTTCTGAAGAAGATTCAAATCCGGACCGCAACGTTAATGTATTAATTTTTATAATTTTTGTTAATATATTTGTCTGAAAAATTGGTCGATAATTTTATTTATTGAAGAGTTCTAATCAGACATTCTTTAGAAAATGTTGAACTAACCAAATAACGAACTGAAAAAGTAATTGAAAACACGCACTTATGCAATATAAAAAAGAAGAAGTAAGGACATAAATTTGAGAAAAAAGATTCGAGACATACTCCATCGACGTGTAACAGAACCACTGTCTTCAGATCTCATCTATATTGTGTTAAAAAAAAATTGGTTGTCTGTAAAGTCGGTTTACGGACGATAGTTTTACGTGATAACGTATTCCGTAATACATAACCTAAACCTCCCAAAATTTGGTTTCAATCCGCGCTTATCCTTGGTGTCGGAATGATAAGAAATGTCAAAAGTGACGTTTGCAACTGTCAAAGTATTATGTTCTAATAATAATTAGTTATTCCAATACTTAACTTAGAAGGCGTTGCATTTGACAAAATACTAATGTCAAAAAATTGAATTAAACATTAGAAATGCAGCAGTTTTCATGTTAAGACAAGACATACGTTATATTCTAATTTCCATGTACGGCAAACAAAGACGACCGACCGCGTCGCGTCATGCATTAGACAACATTGCATTTATATTTTATACAGCTATTTTTCTATATAAATTTGTATAAAAAACTGTTTAGGCAAATTCTGTTATACGAAATCTATGTAAAATGTTCTCCTCTTTCGTTTAAGACTGGTTTCAAACCGATCTGATTTAAATTGAGCGAGAAATTAGCAAAAAGCACGCACAGGGTCAGGCGGAACGTTACGCGTTAGGAACGTTACGTTAGGAACGTTACACTTTTTCGTACATGCAGCCGGTGTTTTATCAATTTATAAGATTGGTGATTCATCAATTTATAAGACGTTATCACGTCAAAAACGAAGTAGAGAGAACAGGACCAAATCAGAAATGAAGAATAGACATTTGAGAAGGAACGTCCGAGAATTATACCAGCGTCTTTTAAAAGAGTCGCCGTTTCTGTGGCTTCATCGTCAGATCGCCACTGCTAATAATTTTAGTACGATCGTTTTTTCCCGTGGCTAATATACACATTAGTTGCATGTAAGTACCAATAGAAGGCGGTACCATGGTTAAATCAAAAAGTACAGCCTCTTTATTTAGTGAATGATCTCTGACCTAATGATTTGATTTACCTAACGGATTACGTCGTCAGTTTGTATAACAGGTGTTCCATTCCTCAACACTGCAAGTTTGTTTCTTTACCGAGAGAAATAAGTGTTAGGTACGTTTCTTAATGCAGCATTAATATCTCTCAAAGTAACAAATGCTGTTATCTCATACCTAAATGATATAGTGTTGAGAAAACAACCAATAATTTTAAAATAAACATTATAATATCAAGTCGCAGTGTAGATATAAGTATTGTGTAGAAAAAACATTTTTGATTGAAATGGAAAATGTTATTTGCCATTTCTTGAATCCTAATAGCACTTACAGGAAAATCGACGCAGTTGACTTCAAACTCTCAGAAGTAGAGCGTCTGTAATAATTGTAGATTCTTAACATAAGAAAAATATAAAAAAATCACAATCTAATTTATGTGAGATGAAATACTTTATTTAAAAAAATAGTTTGATATCAATTGACAATTCTGTCCGGAGAATAGCAGGGCTTGCAAAGGCGCCTTTACCTATTTATATTAGAAAACTGTATCAGTCTTTTTTTTAGAAAAACATTCTTTTCAAAATTCCTTAAAATCTCATCTCATACATAATATTCGATTATGATCAGTATATGAATTACATAAACTTTCAAATATAGATCTTGCTGCAATTTATTAAAAAACAACCACATCATGATACACTATAGGTCTAAAAGATTACCTAGTAAGAACATGAGATTAAAAAAAAATCGAAATCGAAACGGAGGATAATGTCATTAACAGTGTTAAAAATTTTAACAAACGTGGCCCTTGTGATTGAAACATTTGTAATGTTTATTTTTTTAAATACAATCGGACGAATGTATTTTCAATATCATCTATTTTCGACTGACTTTACTGACGTATTTTTTTGCGTTTTTTGTCCTTACTTCCACATTTTTAAATTGAAGTTTACTGAAATTATATTTACTTTTTTTATTACAAACGATTTAAGCTACTACTACTGCTGACAAATATTCTTACAAAGGTATACAAAAGTATGTCAAAATACCAATTACAATAAAACACATTTAGCTATCTAATATCTTTTTATAGGCAGGTATTGTTAACTTTTTATATTTTCTGAGAACTATAAATTCAAATTTTATGAGAGTTAAACACCAATAAGTTATAAAAATCAAGAAATTCTCAAAGTAACACAGTGAATTTTCATTGGTAGTATTTTTGAAGTTCGTTTCCTGACGCATGATTGACATCTCCTCGCGTGTATTTTGTTTTTCAATAATAAATTGTTTAATGGAGCATTTAAACGAAAAAATAAGTATACTTACCTAACTTATTAAATTATAAGCTGTCCTCTCAGTGGCGTAATTACAAATTTATGGGCCTCCTAGCTGCTCGAATATCGAAAATTAATTTAAACTCGTCTATAAACTGGATCACAATTAATTTTTGTGCATGGGTTCAAAATTAATAAATACTTTTATCGAGACAGGAAACTGCTGAATTTTTGGTGACTACTGTTCCTAGTTGAATACATTTAATAATTATATAATATGTCAAATTAAAATGTAGTCAAAAAATTATTAGATAGAAAATATATTTCAGATCTGATGTTATTTATTACTATGGCTGATTGTGCAAACACAGGCCAAAAAATTTTTTATATTAAAAAAAAAGATCTGATGTTACCAAGATCAAGCATGATTACGAGACGAGTCATGCCACTAGGTTTTATTAAATAGATTTTAGACGCTCGACAAGTAAGGTAATTAGCGTCCTTGCTGAGCTGTCATAAACGATGAAATGCTAAAAATCAAAATTATATATGACATTTCGAATACATTAAGTGCGTAATATACAAACTATATGTAATTTTTTACATAGACGTGACATTTTTGATTTATGACCAAATTATAACAACCTTGGTGCACTAATTTCTACTAATTAACTGATGCAGTTTAATTACAAAAAAAACTTTGTGTTAACGTTATAATAAACAATGGGAGAGGAAATGTAATAAAAGACAGCTTTAATGGTAACCAGAGGCTTCTATTTGAGTGTAATTTTCCGTGAATAATTACGACAAACGCACGTGGAAATAATAATGGTAATTATTAAAAATATTAAATGTTGGTTTCGATTATTTGTTACGATGAAGGAAGGTTTTGGTTGAGGATCATAAATAAATAAGTTTTTCCAATGTTTCGCTAGTGGCCAACGTTTCGAAAAATTTATTTTCATCTTCAGGGCCTATGAACATGTACCTATATATGTTTATAATTTAGATCATAATATTATATCTAACAGTTACAATAAGTTTTTTTATTAGAGCTATACAATATAATAGTGAAAAACCTATTACATATACCTCAAGCTGGTTGAAAGGTGGTAAATTGTTAAAACAACATACATGATCATATTATTATGAGTTAAAACATATTATTATGAACATCTTATTATAAAAAACTATTAAAAAAAATTATTAAATTTTTATAAAAATGTCACGCAGTAAAAAATTTATTAATTGTTGTTTCAGATTGTTAGAAATAAGTGGCAACAAGAGGTTTGAGAATAATGGCACCGACCACCGAAATCGAACCTACGACCTTAAAGTTACGAGGCAATTGTTCTATCTCGTCGCCAACAGACATGGGAAAAGTCGTTACTATGTGATCACAGTGACTGTTATTCCGGTTACACAAAAATCACAGTGAAAAATCATCGTGACTTTGTCACGTTGATCCCGAACGAGCAAATACTCAATCGGACGTTATGTCGGCTACTCGATTGGAGCGACCGTCGTGATTACGGTGACATGGAACATACGTTACTTTAGAACGTAGTTATCTCTTGTCAGATCACAATGATCATTTTAGACGACTATGATCACGCCGAATTCCGCCCGACCGGTCGGGCGTTACATCGGCGTTAGTCGGCTACTCGGTTGGGGCGACCTACGTGATTGCGATAACATGGAACAACATACGTTACTTTGTAACGTATAGTTACCTCTTGTCAGATCACAGTGATAATTTTAGATGGCTGGTCACAGTGATTTTTTCATCCAACTCTAGTCGCCAACTTACTCAATACACCTATCCCCCGATTTACACGGTAGATACGTTCCTGAGAAAAACGTGTAAATCGAAAATTAAAAATTTTCAAGTCAAAACCGTGTAAATCGAAAAGCTTGCAGAAAATGCATAATTTTGCTATTTAACAGTTGTGATTTTTTTCAATATTTTTAGGTGTACACAGAAATAAAAATAAAATGCATTGACAGGTTCTGAAACTGTGAAACTTTCACTCAAATACAATTTTCCGTAGATCAAATTAATTTTATGCGAAGAAATACAGACATAGTGTGCGTGTGCAGCAAGTCAGCACATAAGCTCGGGATTCCCCGTGAGATGTGTACACAGCGCACGTGTTCAATCACAGTAGCATTTAGTAGAGTGCGATAAAAACAAAAAAAACGTATTTGGAAAACCGTGTAAAAGCGAAAACGTGTAAAATAAGTACCGTGTAAATCGGGGGATGGGTGTATTCTACAATCTACAGCCAGTGTTTTTATAGTATATAGTATACGTGCATTGCGACACGTTCTTTACATTTTCAATCTCGAGAATCGATTTTACCCTATAGCGTGCTAAAAGTTTTACTTAAAAATTCAATAATAATTTAAAGTATTGATAATTATAGCGGTTTGTTGTTGTGGTAGCCGACACAAATGACACAAACTATCAAAGCACCGATGTCCGTTTGTTTATCGTTTTATCCAATCCAAACACCTGCAGCAACTAGAGGGCACGTGACCCAATGACAGAAGTTCTCTGAAGAGTGTGTATTTGATGATGTACAATATTTAATAGTAAAGTGTTTGTTCACGGAGTGCGGTACAACTCGCTTCTCGGCCCAAGGTCGCAACGGCTGCTCATCCGACTTTGTTAATAAACATTTGAAGGCGGCGTGGGACTATCACTTGTTTAGTTGTTTACGTCTTTTGTAGGTCACGACTGTAACCGTAAACCATCATCGCCATTGTGTACGTTAAGGTACTTTGCTTTTAAAGCTCCTTGTACACCCACCTTCCCGACGGAGTTGTCATCCTTTACCTTGTCCTTGAACCAGTGAGGTGTTTTTGAAAACGTCTATTCGCTCGTTGTCGAACTTTCTTGTGTTACAAAATACCCTTAGATTTCAATTGCTATAATGTTAGAGCTACAGCGGCGTCGAAAAGGAAACGATGAAACACAAAATGTTCACGTATCATGTGCAGGCGTTATTGGATTGGTTGGAGATACCAAACGCTTGATTTTGTTCCGACGTTTTTACGATAAATCTACGGCGCGGACCCGAACTGCGCCTTTAATTTTTTGAAGTAAAACTTCTTTACGCACGCTTGACTTGGGGAGTAAGCTGGTGAATGCGTGACGAGATATTTACGGAAAGTGTGATCGGGCGAGGCGAACGGAAGTTGAGAGGGAGATATAAGCTAGTGAAGATAGAAAGAGGGTGACAAATACTTCACTGGATAGTGGGGCCATAAGGTGGCCGAAAATATAAGCAGTACTAACAATAGAATGACACATACTTTACTTGGCAGTGGCGCTATCGGGTGACAGAAAAAAGCTTTGTAAACCTCTTTAACTTGCAGAGCTAAATAATATTTCATAATTTAATTTACGCTTAAAATCCAACGAGGGCTAAGTAATTGCAATGTATTACTTTTGTTTTCATTATCTTTATGTTTATATTTCTTTCTTTTTACATTAGGCTATTTATTTCATTCTTGAACAATTTTATAAATTAATATTTTGTTCAATACATTAAATATTCTACGTTTAAAGTGAATAAAATTGTAAATTCACTTTAAAGGTCATATTTTGTGAATTTTCGGGTGAATAATAACAAATTATGGCAGGAAGGAGTTTTACTTCAGTCGTGTGGTCTAAAGCACACTCGTTTTTTGTTCTTCGCCACGACTTTAGTGGAACGAACTCGTAACTACACAATCCTTACATTCTCTTGAAATTACTAAAGAGTTGCGTTTAGTGTTCATAGTAAACTTTATTTTAACCCTTTTATAATGTCGTGGCATAAAGCAATAAAACATTTCTCGGTATTTTTGTGTTTTATGGCTTGAATATTTTTTACGACATACCTGTAAAAAAATATTCAATTTCCATCGCGATGTTATAAGAAATTAATGTTTTCTCGATTATAATATAAATCATATTTAATGATTGCTTGCAATTAATTTGAAGTGAAGTGACGGCGTGATCCAAGGTGATTTTTTACAAATAAAGTAAAAATAAATAATTACATTTTACACTATAAACTTTACTTTAGCGAGTAATAAATAACTATCCTGGATTGGTAATTTATACAAAATTAAAATTTTTCTATATAATTAGGCATCTATTTGTCCAACGGCGCTGCTTCACTATTTATTTGGTCAACCATTTGTTATGTTAAGTGTGAAAAGACATAGCCTAAAACCTTCCCAAAAATTTTTACTTCCTATTCGTGAAAACAACTTGAAAATTGTTTGAAAAATTACAACTTTAATACAAGTAGGTACTTACTACATACTTATATAGCATTCATTCATGGCCCGTTATGTTCTTTGCAGGTTTTTTAAAAAAACTCCCTATTTCGGTCCCTGGGGGAAAAATCTAAAATCCGGCTTCGTTAGGATCTGTGCCGTGTCTTATACTATAAGTGTGAAAACTTATAGGTACGTGGTACCCTTTGAAATTGGCATTTATACTATTTGACCGTTTTCTTAAATAAGTAAGAACGTTATGCAGTAGGTAATAGGAAATGAATTAATCATGTTCCAGAAAAATATTTTTAGCGTATTTGCCATAAGGCACTTACACTATTGGCGTCGGTCGGTTGGTGGGACCTAGGGGTCGGACTAAAATTTCTCGACGTTTCATAGCCTCCTAAACATTTTGGCACTGTTTTTAGTCTACATGTTGGAATCCACCATCGCATGAAGCCTATTTAAAATGGGCCCAATCGGGCTACTTTAAAGGTAGGTTTTAGGGTTTGAAAAAAATTTTTGGGGCCAAAAATACCGAAAAAATTTTCAGAATCGTTTAAAATTTGAAAAACCCATTAGTAATTATTAAAATGTGCTGCTAAAATTTAAAAAAATTCGGCCCGACAGGACCGTACTTACAAATTTTATGAAAACACAAGTTTACTGATATGGATTTACATATTGAAGGGTGTATTAATTTGGTACAGATGTTAAATTGATATGTAGTATTGGAATTAAGTAATAAATATTGTTTTTAGGGGTGTATTAAGGGGTATTTTTTAATTTTGTCCAAAAACAAAGTTCAGTTTCTTACAACAGAGCCACACTGCCTATAAAAGCAAATACACTATATTGTCGGCAGGGTTTGGCACTGCGACCCGAGTTTTTTTTTTTAATTTTGATGTTTAGCCTTAAATTTCTAGTCAACAATAAGGCGAGGTCATATTTCTTTTCTGAATTGATTGTTATGCAACTGGCTATTAAACTGTCAAAATATGATTGTTTTATCAAACTAAACTCCTCAGATTCTTATTTGTATAAATCAATTTGATTTAGCAGATTACAGTTTTCAATACACATAGAAAGGTTTTTTTGTATAGTTTCCAAAAAACACCAGCTATTTTTGAACACATGTAACATATACGAGGTGTATTGATTTAACTAAATATTCACTACCCGAACTATTACGGTTTGAGGTGTGCGAGAGCGTTGTGACTTAATCAATATGGCGACATAAATAAAAAAATTTTCCCTTTTAATTGCGTAAAAAATGTCAGCAGTGGTTAAAATAACATTATTAAAGTAAGCGCCACTGAGTGGTAAAGAGTTTATGCCGCCCAGTGATTCTGCGCGCACCATCTAGTAGAAGAGAAGCACAACTGTTTTCCTTTGCGTTGAAATTAGTTACTATTTGATTTTTTATTATTTTCTATTGAAAACTCTAAACTATAGGCGCAATATTAATTAGGCAAAGAAATGCGACAATTTTTAAATTATTCTTACACCTTCGTCGTGTTGGTAGACGTAGCTCTCTTGCTGCAATGCCGTCCAGTGAAAAAAATTCCGATTCCCATCAGGATGGTTTTGCCGTTAGATTCCTTGCTAGATTTGGTTGCTAGTTGTCAAGCGTGCTGTGGTGCTGGGTTTCGTAATGGCGTCTTTTGAAGCTGGCTTTGTACAATGGGTTTGATGTGAGCGCACAAAAGTGGACGTTTATTGTCTCTGAACACACAAGCGCACCGCCATGTTTGTTTGTGCCCACGTCGCGCACGTGACAAGATACTGTTTTCTGATTGGTTCTTATAGCAGAAAAACAAGCACGAAAATTAATTTTGAAATCCATCTTGTGACCACGCGCGCGAGTCCACAGGGACATCATTTCCATCTTCGCAGCCAGCGCGTCAGCCAGCACAAGTCCCAGCAGTGATTCCAGCGGCAAAATCAATCTCGTGCACAGCGGCCTTAATAATCAACTAATTGATTTTATGGAGTTTCGACGAAACGAAGTCACACGGTATACATTAGTTGGATGTTTTAAATGTCTAGTCATTTCCAGTCATTAACATTTACTATATACAAATAGTATAATAGTTTAGCAGTTGTTAAATTACTTCATGCTAATTGTGTTAGTTAAATGCTAGCTATAATAACCATCTAACTTTGAAATTAACACAAAAAAAACTGTTAACATTTGAGAAAAAACATGTGCTAAAAATAGGTTTAAATGTAGAAAAAATTCCAGCCAATAGGGCGACGGGACCATCCCAACTTCAAAAATGTTGACATAAGCAGCATGCCCAACTAGTTTATTTCTGACAGATCTACAAAACAAAAGAGCGTCTGATTATTTTTTATTAACTATAAAGTTAATTGTTTAACGAAACTTTCTTGAAAAAAAATAGAATAATAACCCGTTATGAAAAGTATTCTGTTATTATATAAAAAACACCGTTAATACATCTACCTACCTCTTCTACGCATGCGCCAATTTTCCCCAAAAACAATAGGGCTCTTCATATGTGCATACCAAACATCCTCCCAAAATTTGGTTTCAATCCGCTCATCCGTCTGACCTGTATCGTGTTCACAGACTAACGGACGCACAGGGTTTTTCCAAAAATATGTTTTTTTTGGATTCGGGGGACAGAAAGATATTGTGAAATTTTTTAAAAAGTGATTTTTGATCTAAACTAGTACCGTTCCTCACTTGTGGGTTGGAATGGTAAAATGTTTGAAAAAAATATTTTTTCATTGTTTCCACGCGTAAAGGTTGTCAGAACTTTTGGCTTCGGTGGAACACAAAGTTTGTGAAGATCCCCTTGGCGACTCATAATAGCAAGTGTTAGCAGCTTAACGAATTCATTATTATAACGAAAAAAAGTTGAGAATAGGCTTCCAGGCCGGTTATTGTGGGCACTCGGCGTGCAGCATGTTCAATGTTCGCGATATAATAAAACAAAACACACATTATAATATATGCCTCTACTACATCTAGGTTCATATACATTTTATTTTATCAAGGCTTTTTATCAAATCAACCTGCATGCATACTTTATTGTGACTATTTATAATACCAGAACACATCCCGCACTTTTGACACCTTCTCGCAATCTGATTAATTGCACTTAATTCATGTACGTTTTATATTTTTTTATGTAAATATAAATCGACAAATGCCGCTTGGCGGGACTTGGTTAGTCGGATGGCAGGATGTAGGGGTTGTACCAAAATTTCTCGGCGTTTCATAGCCTCCTAAGAAGTTCGGCACCATTTTTGAAAAAGTCTGTTTATACATATATACTATATAAGTGTACGGGCAATAACTTTAGAAGGAGTAAATTGATTTTAACGAAATTTAAACCACGTATTGAAATCCATCACCGCACGAAGCCTATTTAAAATGGGCACAATCGGACAACTTTAAGAGTGGGTTTTAGGGATTGAAAAACATTTTTGGGCCCAAAAATACCGAAAAAAATTTCCGAATCGTTTCAAAATTGAAATTTAACCCATTAGTAAAATTGCAGCTAAAATTTTATTAAAATTGGCCTGACAGGACCGAACTTAATTTTTTTTTTGTAGATATGGATTTACTTAGTGAATTAATAGTAATATTGAAATTAAGAAAAAAAAATATTTTAAGGGAATGTAAATATACTTATCGATATTATCGATAATATCGGTTGACCGATATATAGTTGCAACTCTAATCTAAATACAATTAATATTATAAAGAGGTAAAGTTTGTAAGTTTTGTAGGAGGTAATCTCCGAAACCACTCATCCGATTTCAAAAATGTTTTCGTCAATATTTAGAATAGACCTTCAGTATGGACATATAGGCTATATATTATCGCGTTAAAATAAAAGCGCTTTTCATGAAGACGAATTTTGCAACGTAAGTCGACGAAAAAACGGTGGCAATCTACAATTTCGGGCGAAACCGAACCGGGCCCTTAGTATACTAATAAGTTGGAAAAGTAGAAAATTTTGTTACCCAACTGTGCTGTAGCAAAATAAATGACATATTTTTTTTTTTTTTGATGTTGTGAAGTGATTTAAATTTAGTAGTTTGTATATTAAGATATAACAAATAAAGAGTTATTAATGCCAGCAAATCTGCAGCTATATTAAAGCGGATGTCGCGGGCAAAAACTAGTACCACTTTTATTCTTGAATGGTCGCTGCTCGGCTAATTAATCGCAAATACAATTGTGTTTGCACCTTCGTAATCAACTATAGATAAAACGATTGTAAATTTCGTGGATCCACTCTAACAGTAAATAACAGAAACGGCCTTTAAAAAAAATGAAGGTATCCACCCCCGCGCCCCCCAGCGTTTCCGTATAATTTGATGTAATTTTAATTGCATCATCAACGTCAGATTGATCAGTTTGTACATCTCGCATTCTTTAATGGACAATTATTATTTCTGTCATTATAAATGCTGTAAAACAGCGACTCTCAAACTGGGGTACGTAAACACTCATCTTTCGTGTCTAAAGGCCGCTGCACACGAGGCTAGAAACGCTGCTAGGAGTTCTGCTAGCCGGTAGGTTGGGTACGAAGCTGAAAATGACGTCACTGCGGGCTGCCTTGCTAGCTCAGAAAATAGGTTTTAAAATTAGAACAGGGGCTATTTTCCCTGCTAGATTTGTTGCTAGGTGTGAGCAAGAACCAATCAGGAAGCAGTATCTTCATGTGGGCACTTGAACACCCACATGGCGTCATTCTGCCAGACAACAGGCACGTTTTGCTCTGTGTTTATATTCGAACTGTCACTGCGCGCGCACCAGATCTATCCACAAAACTGCACGCTTGAAAAATAATCTCGTGTGAAGCGAGCACTTAACAGCAATCAAGAAAACCAGCGCTAGAAAACTAGTAGGCAAATCTAGCAAGGAATCTAGCAGCGTTTCTAGCCTCGTGTGCAGAGGCCTTTAGTGGGCAAAGACGAACTGTATTATAAACGGCAAAAGCCGTCCGGTATAGTGATTCTTTATGGTCAGCGATCTGGAATAAAAGTTTGAGACCGCTAGTTTTGCTGCTAGATTTGGCTGCTACGTTTTAAGCGTGCTGTGACGCTGGGTTTCGTGATGGCTATTAAGTTTTCGTTTCACACGATGCTTGTTTTGAAGCTAGTTTTCTAGATGGGTTTAATGCGAGGGCAGTGACAGTTCGCATGTTAACAAAAGTGAACGTTTATTGTCTCTGAACTACGACGCCATATTTGTTTGTTCATGTCAGCTACGTGACAAGATACTGTTTCCTGATTGGTTCTTGCTCGAAACAAGCAGCCAAACAAGCACGAAAAACAGGAGAAAACGTTTAGGAAGTGCTGTTGTAAAGTAACAATGTTACATAAAATCATTAAATGTTAATGTATAGAAAATGTAGCGTAATTAGATGTTTAGTTTTTGTTGTATACTGTTAATTATAACCTTATTCAATGTACGCTGTGCAATTAATCAAAATAAATACATTTGCATATGAAATGTATATGTAAATATATAGAATTGTTTGATTGTTGGATATTTTTTTACGAGTTGCAATCGGCATTGACACCTTGAGCTCGCTGTTTGTCGTTTGATTCGTGCCGCCATTAAAAAAAAAACGCAGGACTCTGAACTATGTTTTGTTTTTATAACAAATGTACCGTTGTTTTTCAATTTTCTTTGCATATTTTACCAAAGATAGAGTTACTTCAAACTTCAAAAAATATTTTAACACTTTGACGGACACTTAAAAATTCAGTTTTGTTCCAATTTTGACACTATAGTTTTTTTCATATGTTTGAAATTGAATTACTTTTATAAGTTGTTACGTTATGACAATATTGCCTTAGTAGATATTTGTACGGTGACACAGAGCACACAGGGTATGTATTCTACACTGGAAAATAGACTGCTACACCCGTCTGGCTATAAAACGTTCCGTAGTATACGACGGCCTCAGCCGTCGTGTCAAACTTTTGAAGTTTTGTTTATGACGGTCTAAGCCGGTTTGTCCGTCAAAGTGTTAACATTGGCCAATGCTTGTAAAATTTAAGGTCGCTGCACACGAGGCTGGTTTTGCCGCTAGATTCTAGGTTTCAGGCGTGCTGTGACGATGGACTTCGCGATGACTTTTATGTGTTCGCTTCACACGATGCGTGTTTTAAAGATGGATTCGGTGCGCATGCAGTGGCAGTTCGAATACTAACAACAGTGAACATATATACTTTTATTCTATACCGAGCATAGAAATAAAATCGCAATCGAACCATTAGGGTGCAAAGATATAATAATAATAATAATAATAAGACTTTATAAAAGACTGTATACACAGTATAAATAGCGTCAAACATATTTCTGTCTTTTTTAAGCCGTAAGCATGGGCATACCCAGGGGGCAAAACAAGCACGGAGGACGCGGCTTAAGAAATTTCTAATTTGCTCCATCCTGGATCAAAAACTGAGTACGCCCATGTTAACGTTATAGAAAAAGACAAAGTATGCAAGTAGGTACATCAGCCGATCCTATAATCGGAGAAATTAGGGAATTACATCGAAGAAAGATACGCAGATATATTTTCGATACGCTTTGTTGCCTTCACTCACCGCACATTGAGTAGATATACAATGATTCATATAGTTAATTAATAGACATATGATTGTCTCTGAACAGAACAACACTATGAGGCCGTGCTTGCTTGTGGGCGTTTTTCCATGTCGCCCACGTGACTAGATAGTGTTTCCCGATTGGTTCTTGCTTAAAATAAGCACGAAAAATAGTCTTTAATTCATTTTTAGTGATAGTTTTTAAGTTATTATGATAATTTTAATGATTTTTATAAAAAAAAGTTTTCTGAAGATGGACTAATAATTGTCCGAAAGCGCTTAATTAATTAATTGAAAATAAACATTTTTGGAAAGGATTTATTTCTCATTTTCATCACGAAAAATAGGCCCGGTTCTAATTTTAATCAAATATCCATATTTGGATACCGCACGCGAGCCCGCAGTTACATTTTCATCCTCGTAGCTAACGCGCCAGCCAGCAGTAATTCCAGCGGCAAAACCAGTATCGTGTGCAGTTTTGTATGACAAACAGATCCTGCCAGTTGCATGTCTGTTTAAAAGCTAACAAATATTATTTATCAAAGACGTTTTCAGGGACCATAAAAGTGTAAACCCGTCGAAATCTCGAAAAAAAATCGCCATGATGACTCTTGTGGTCACTCTAAATTAAAAATGAAACTAAAGGTCCCAGTGGGTACCTCACTAGATCCTTCAGTGTTGCGAAACTGTTAGATAATTTCTTGTAAACGAGTGTAAGTTGAAAGTCTATTGACGGTGTACCTATGACCTGTCTGTAGGTACAGGTGTCGGCTGTAAGATGTGTACGGATTAATTTTCCACAACTCCCTGCGCTATAATTAAACACTTCGGATCAACTGATGTTGGTTCCCGCTGCGACGTAATCGTTCCGCCGTATATTTATAATCTGTATAAACATTAAATAAAATAACAATAATAAACTCAAGATGCGTATTGTGTAGACAGATCCGGAATAAAGGTCCATTTAGAAAGGAAAACTTTCTAACCGCCTGCCGTCCGCAAGTTTTCATGCCCTCATAACATTTTCAAATGCGCATTTTTCAAATCAAGATGTAATGTTTATGTTGCACTGAAAAAAACATCTTGAGCTTAATTATTATTTGAAAATATGTAAAATATATATATATTATAGGTATTCGATGTTTACTTCCACAAAGACAAAGGGGAAATGGAGCTGGATTGAACAGCCTTGTTATTATTATATTAAACCGCGAAGATTCTTTAGTAAACGATATGGTATAGGGAGCGCAATGAAAACGACATCTGACGGGCACATGAAATCATACTCTACAGCCGTTGCATGATTTATTGCTCATTTTGTCCGTGGCTGGCGCTGCGATCGATTTACTTGTCCCCACTCTATACTCTGTACCCGGCCAATAGGAGATAATCTCCTATGTTGTTTATATACAATTCGATTTTTAATCACCTAACAGTCTCGTTAAAAACGATCGAGACATTTCTCCTTGGGCCTTAATATTATTTATGTTTCAAACCGACAAGTTTCGTGGCCATGTTTAAATATGTAATAATTTTATTCTGCCTCTATCTTATTTTTAATTGCATCTTACCTATAGTGCCGGATTAATTATTAGGCAGAGTAGGCAATTGCCTAGGGGCCGCGCATCGACTAGGGGCCCGTGCACGCACCAAGAAAAAAAACTTTTCATTGAACGAAAATTTTATTTGAAAATTTGAATGAAATTTTCCAACAACAATATTATTTTCTTTCGTTGTTTATTATAATTTATTGCATTTAACAAGATAAAATTTAAAATAACTACTTCACGTCTCATATTTCTCTTTTCTGACCCATAAAAATACCTGGATCACCAATTATTATCTATAACCTAGTCATTAAGACCATTTCAATAAAGCTAACGAGACAGGTAAGGCGATGCTGCAGCATCTAGTCAAAGTAATCATGTTGTTACAATATCACAATATAAGAAATTGAAGTAACAGGGTGCCTGGAGCCGATCATCTGGAAGTTACTCACGTCCCTTCATCAACTTGAAAAGTCCTGTTTGCATTGCTTAGGGACCCGGACAGGGTTAATCCGGCCCTGATCTTACCCAAGTAAGAAGGGCTAATAAACGTGATTTTTAAGTTAGCAGGACTTGTTCGATTTTAATCCAATAGAAATATTTCAATTAATTCGACCCTGCAAACAAATTTTGTGTCGGTTGATAAGTTATATTATTGCTGGACACTACTCTATGTAGGTACCTGTAACGACATAGGACCTAATATTTATCAGCCATAATACTATTATGGTAATAAAAATCACATTAAATTCTAAGTGTCTGAAACCAAACACCAATAATTCACTGTAGGCAGGTAATGGATAAAATACAGTACGATCGTTATATTATTTTAGATAAATGACATCGGAAGTCAAATCACGGATACTATAAATAGCTATATGATGCAGCAAATATAAAACTCAAAATCAAAATTGGTCTTTTAAACGGTAACTCCGATCATCATGAAATTTGGACACAACATTCATCTCGGAAACTAAGATGAACGTGCGACCCCATCTCCCCGTTCGTTCTTTTGCACCAGGATGAAACCGGGACTTTGAATGTTTTGAGGGTTAATTACAATCTTGTACCTTTTCTCTCGAACCGACCCCATTGCATTAAGGAACATGGTTGCAAAACTGTACAATTTTAGAGCCAACTGTATAACGTACTACCTACAATAATAGTTACGTAGGTATGTTTTTAAAGTATTTAATAGGTTTCCAATAAAAAATTAATGCATTTTTAGGCATTGAATTAATGACACAATTACATACCTACTTACAATTTATTAGATGTCGCAATTTAATGAATGGCAGGTAATTAAACGATTCATTAATTTTTAAACAAGATTTAGCCTTTATTTAAAAATAATAAAAAGTCTTCATATTACGAAATATTCTTACTTAGTAAATAACACTTTACACTAATATTATAAGATGGATTTTTGTTAAAATGCTGTAGGAAGCAAATAATTATGTTTGTAAATATGGTGAAACTAGGAATCCCCTAAAAACTCAAAATTTTAAATGTGGACTCGATCCGCTGAACGGGTGTATCAACCAGACCCCGACACATACGGAGAAGTTACGAACGAATGTCTATAAAACTTGCTTTTTCTAAATGTAGAGACTATAAAAAAACGTCTAAATCTGACGAATTGACGAACGCTCTTTAGATATCAAAGACGACGTCCTTTAGATCAGGGATGTCAGACTGATTTTTCTAAAGGGCCATTTATTGGATTTAGGTTGTGTTAGCGGGCCAGACTATAAACTAAAAACTTAAACACATATTAATTAAATCTAATTTCATATAAAAGTAATAAAGAGGGTAAATTATCTTCAGATTGTGGATCCAGATTCCATATACCTGAGGTCTCTTGTTTTTGAGAAGCTCATGATGTCAGGTGTCATATTTGAGGTAGTTATTTTCAGAATAGATTGGAATCCTCACTGGATAGATTCTGGTCGCGGGCCGTAGTAAGATGGCCGCTTATTATTATTTCGATTAAATCTAGACATACCTACCCACATAGTATTGTATACAACCCAACAATGTATTGTAATTATACGGTTTTATTTATTGCTGAAATTGTCGAGTTTCAAATCTTAATTTTATGTAAATTATATCTTTTTTTCAGTAAACCTAGTCATTTAAATTGTATCTATTATTGGTTCACGCTCTTGTGTTATTTGCGTGCTTGAATACTTCAAATGTTATTATGCACCTTTACAAGTGAATATGTACAAAATTATAGACATTAACAGTCTTACGGCGAAATATTTTAAGTTTACATATTGATTACTCAATACTTTTTATAGACCAACTGTTAGTTATTTTAAAATCAAATTGTCTAATATCAGGACCAGACTTACTGTATTTAGGATCATATCTTGTACTAAACCAAAACTGTATTTGGTTACTGTTCTGTGGTTTGGTTATTTATTGTAGATTATAGACGCTCGACCACTTAGGTCGTTAGCGTCTTGTATCAATTGAAACTAGAGTGACCTGTGCGAATTATTCGCACTAAATAAGTATAATAATTATCACTTTACAAAATTATTTTTTAAATGTGATTGCAGGTATTCAATTCGTTTCTAATTTTGCACACTGCTTATAACGTTCTTCTTTTTGTTGCATATTACAAAATAAGAATCTCAGATGACAGATCGAAGAAATATATTACTAAAATTGTCATATAGAGCCGCAAGTAGCAAAAGCGTTGAGCTAAGCCGTCAGATGGTATCATGCAGCATTGCTGTGACGTTGTTCAGCGTTGCTCGATGTTTCAAAATTAAAGCCGTTAGATGGCAGTATGCAGTATTGTGTCTGTTGTATTACAATATGAAGGTCAGATGACAGATCGAAGTGTTGACGTTGTTTCAAAATTAAAACCGTCAGATAGCAGACGGTGTTCAGCGTTGCTGTATTTTAATTAATTTACAAAAACAAAAGCAATAATAATTTTTTTAGTTGTCAATGTCAGTAGAGCAAGCAATTATCTGTAAAATGATATTTAATTTATATGGAGAAATTGTGAGGTTTTTTCTAAAAAGGGAGGCAAACATCTTTAACCTTAGCGTATTAATATATATGATTATACATCATAAAACATTAATTATTATGAGCGGACAAGTAAATAAGTAAATAAAAGCGCTTTTCATGGAGACCAATTTTGTAACGAAAGTCGACGAAAAAACGTTGGTAATCTACAAATTCGGGCGAAGCCGTACCTGGCCGCTTATAGTATCAGATAATTTGACTTGCATGTTGTTAAAATCGAAGAGCTTCGGCAAATTTTCGATATACTCGAAGGGTGAACGACGCCGTGTTGAATTTTTCGAAATACTATTTAGAATTAATTAAATTATTGTTTTCCTCTTTTTAGTTATTAATTTTATTATTCTGCAGTCAGGTTTCTTGTTTTTTAAAATGCTTGTTAAAATGGAATGCGGAGTTCCACAGGGTTCTATATTGGGACCATTGCTTTTTTTGTATATATTAATGATTTGACTACCAATGTCTCTAAATCGTCAACCTTTCTTTAAGCTGACGACACCACATTTTTTGCCAAGCACGAAAGTTTATCTGAATTGCAGAAATTGGTAAACTATACTCTCGAAGAAGCCACTATCTGGTTTACAGCCAATAAACTCTTACTAAATAAAGAAAAACTCAGCATTGCATTCTACCATACTGCATTCCCAAAGAAAAAGTATCTGTGAAGTTTTTAGGTGTCTATATAGACAATGATTTAAAATGGAAAACCCATATTGATAATTTGTGCCAGAAACTTTCTAGAATAATTTTTATATTACGAAAAATATCTTTTAAAACCGCATTAAACATTTATTATGGCCTATTTCATTCGAATATGGTTTATGGTATTTTATTATGGGGAGCTGCTCCCGATGCTATAAGAGCGTTTCGACTACAAAAAAAGGCTATACGCATAATATCAAAAAGTAGCTTCAGGGCCACATGCAAACCATTATTCAAAGAGCATGGCATTTTAACTTTATATTCCCTGTTTGTTTTAGAAAATTTGAAATATATCAAAGATAATATAGTCAAATTTGAAATTGTTGAGAGCGTACACTCTTATAGCATCAGAAGCAGAGAGGATATCAGAATCCCTTCATACAGGCTTAATAAACTAACAAATGGTCCCTACTTTTGGACTCCAAAATTTTATAATAAATTACCCATAGCCACTAGAGAATTGTCACAACATGCATTTACAAGACAAATAAAAAAATTGCTAAATGATCTGTGTCTATAAGTATAATTTTGAAGATTTATTGTAAATTTTATTTTTGTAAATTTTATATATTTGACTATTTTTGTAACTATATTTAGTATACAAATAAACTATTACATTACATTACATTTTTTAAATATTTTTTTTTATTTTGCTGTTTTGCATCGAAAGTTTTTTAATTTTTTAATTTTTCAATGTGGAAAGCGATTGTCCTCAGCGCCTCCTCTCCTAAAATATGTTCCGGCAAGACGACCTTCTCAAGTTTATTATAGCCTCTCTTAATTTCCAAATATGGTCGGCCCTGTGCGAGATATCCAACGAAGTAACCCAGCATTACGCTGTACTGAACAAGGGCGTTAGTATTTTGCCGTATCTTGGTGAATACTAAATATGCGCAATGGAATAACTGTGATAGGCATACGACACATGACCTGTGACCCCAAAATGTGTTAATCATTATTTAAACGACGACTGGCGTTTTTTTTTGCAATTTACTCTGGCAGCTTATATCTTTCCCATATCTAAAATTCCAAAGTGCCACGTTAACGTGCTAATAGTTTTGACGAATATTTTTGCGTATTATAATAATAGGTTTTGTAACTAGGGCGTATTGACGTGTATTTTCTACGAGATGTGACGTATTACGTTAAACGAGCGTAAGCGAATCATTCAAGTTGAAAAATAATAGGCATGATGACAGTATAAAAGAAAGATGATGATTTATGGAAATTTTACGTAAAATTTTCATAAATGAACATCTTTGAAGGCCTGTAATTCTTAAAATATCACATTTACACAAAAAAAAATAAATAAAAAACAAGAGAGATTTTTTGTAGAGAATTAATTTTCAAAATTTTTTATAATTTTTTTCCAAGGGGTGGAAATCAGGGGGGGCAATTTGAAGGGGTTTCTGAGGAAAACAATTGTGGGACCTTCACCATCGTGTTCAGCGACCTAGAAAATGGGGGAGGTCTCTAGATTGGCGCTCTGACAGAAAAAAGGTAACCCTTTCGACCCCTAACCTCGATTAAATTAAGTAACATGTGTGCGAAATCATCAAATCATAGATATATATATTTAATAGATTGCGGATACACTAGCGCCTCCAGTCCCTTTTAGAAGCCATTTTGTATGTGGAATACGCCGTTAAATGTGCGCGAGATTCAAAAAGATTAAATATTCTATAATATGATGTTAATGGGAAAAGCAATAAAACTGACAGTAAACAGTGATATTTCGCTCCAAAACCTATTTTTATATTGAAACGTTTCAAAAATTACAAAACTAAGAACATTTTACATTGTCAATTTGGCATCAATGCTTGTCAACCTTGATGCCAAGTTGACAATGTAAAATGTTCTAAGCTTTTATATTTATGCTCAGTTTTGTAATTTTTTAAATGTTCCAATATAAAAATAGGTTTTTGAGCGAAATATCACTGTTTACTGCGAGTTTTATTGTTTTTCCACTAACATCATATTATAGAATATTTAATCTTTTTGAATCTCGCGCGCTTTTTACGGCGTATTCCACATACAAAATGGCTTCTAATTGGAACCATTCCGCACAATGCTCAAGGATAGGCATCCGCTATCTATTAATATATATGTTACGGTAAATGTAAACTCTTGGGAAATGTAGGTACTCTTTTACCGAAAAATGTGCCGGAAAATGTGTACATTAAATGTAGATATTGCGGCAAATGTACACATTTTACGGTAAAAGTGTACATTTCCCAAGAGTTTACATTTACCGTAACATATATATCTATGGCTATCTATTACTACATATTATATCTATGCATCAAATGCAAAAATGAATGCACTTCTTATTTCGCAAAATTTCAGAAAAATAGTGTGTTGAATATGTTGACATCTTGTAGTGTTTTAAAGAACTGCCCATCCATTTTCAACAGACTCCTAACAAGACACAATTACGTCTCCATCTTGTAGCCAGGAACTAACAATAAAAGAAATAGATATTGACCAGCAATAATTATAAAATCCGGAAAGCTTATAAGCATCCAAAGAGTTATTACATTAATTTGTTAAAAAAATTATTATGAATTCATGTTTTACATTGTAAAAGAAAAGGACGATAGCATCAGAGGACGTACAACTATGGAGGTTTTATTTTATCTGTCGACACTGTTGCCAACAGCTGAAATGATTTTTTGCACAAAAGATAGTTATTACTTATTAGTTGGTACCGGTTCGAGAATCTTGCTGGTAAAGAAACCAAGCCAAGCATTAAACATTTCTGGTAATTGTTTAGTACCGTTTAATTTTGCAGTCTGATTAAAAAGCAGCGTTTATTTATTCGAATTGTTCGTTTTGAGTGCAGTACTTTTGTGAAGTGAATAATCATTACATACAAATAAGTTTGTGAGCCCAATATAGGTAATAGGCGCTCGTGCTATTATACAAACATCCATTGAAATATTGTATCCCGTAATGACGCACGTTACTTAGTACGTAGTAACTTTTAATATGAAAAGTGATGTTTTTATTAGTTTTACGTTATTTTATTAACATAGAGATTTGAATGTTATGGAAACTTGTGTTTTATCTGCAAATATAAGTGGAAGAAAAACACCAAAATTATCTGTTGGACTTTCGCGCGTAATTCCTAGTAAACGTAACGCTGCCATGGATTCAGAGACAAATATGAATGGTAGTAGTGAAGATCAAGCAGTTCCTGTAATTGAAGAGGCTCTTCAAGAAGAGACAGATAATAAGATTGAACCAACCTCCGATGAACATAATATATCGGAAAGTCCAAACCGAGGGAAGAAAAGAAAATTAGACGAAAATGACGATACGACAAATGAGAACACTACCGAAGAAGATAATGAAGTACCGAAAAACACAGAAAATGATAATGAACCAATAAATGAGCAGAATGAGGATTCCGTGCCTGAAAGCGCTGAAGGTAAAATTTATTTCCTATTAAACACATATTTATCTACTGCAATGTATTACGATAACAGCTTTCGATATGGCCAACCAAAAAAAAAAAACACGAACTGTATTTAACTTTCTGACAGAGCGTCGGGTCAAATAATTCTAGGAGAGCATACTAAATGATACTTACGCTATTTCACATAAGATTTCATCATTTGAAACATCGAATAAAGTTTTGTAGTATCTCTCGCTGATTTGACGAATTGGTACTTAGTTTGTTCTCTAAAATGTAGGTATCGATGTATAGTAATATTTGTACACCAATAGATGACAGATTTATTTAAAATGTAAAAACTAAACATCGATTAAAATACATAAAACGAGGGCAAATTAATTTATTAATTCTGATTCAGAGCTCTGATTTGTAATTGTATGTAAAAGTTTCCCAACTCATTTAGCGCCTTATATAAATTATACTTTTGGAAGCTGCAATTTTTTTTGTCTAAAATGGAAAACCGAATAGAAATTTCCAATGGGTAGGCTCCCGATCTTATACAGACATACTCCAGATAGAAACTCATAAAATCTGCTCGATATTATTTTTGCATGACTAATAGAGCCAATTACGATGCATGTAGAAATTGATTTAAAATAGGATATGTATGCACAATAGTCGTCCGATATTTATGTATAAAACTTAGCAATTTTATATCGATAGACTATTTTTTATCTAGAACGATGTCACTTATTAATTGTACACTAGCAGGCTATGAAAAAAAAACATTTATTTTAAAATATTTTGATAGGCGACAAAGAACCAGAACCAACGTTACCAGAATCAGAAAATACAGAAAACAAGACAGAGCCTGTACAAGCAAAAGCAAAACCTAGATCTACACCTAAACCCAAACGAAGATCGACATTTTTCACACGGAAGAAAGGCGCTCGAAAAACGTCACGAAGTTCTATGTTAGCAGATGCCCCTGCGGATGAAGAAATGGATATAAACGACGATGCCGAAAAAGTTCAAGTCAAAGAGGAAGTTGACACGGAAGACGAACTAAAAGATAGTTCTGAATTAAGAACCGACGATGCAGAAGTGTCGACTGATATTGATAAAAATGAAGAAGCGTCGTCTCAAAATGACGTCAATAGCTCAGCTGCCAGCAGCCCAGCTGTGTCTCGCCTTAGCCAGAAAAGTTCTAATCGAAATAACAGTCCGGCAGCAGAACTCGCTAAAAAGAGCAAAATTGTTCCGGACTTAACGAATCCGATATATTTGAAACCATTCGAGTACGGATGGCGGCGCGAACTCGTCTATCGCACTTCTTGCGATAGTAGCGGAAAACGTAATGGAGATGTGTATTACGTAACTCCGACCGGTAAAAAACTCCGTTCGATGCGAGAAGTTAAACAACATCTACGCGGCAAAGAACTATCTGAAGACAATTTCTTATTTTGCAAAGACCCTTTGGGTTTGAATGACCCAGATAAAGAAATCGTAAGAGATGCGAAAGCTAAAGGGACTTCGAGACCTGCTACACCGACAACAAAGACGGAAAAACCTAAGAAAGGCTTACTCTCTCCTAAAATGACATCGCCAAAAAGGACAGCGTCTCCAAAAATGGTTCCGTCACCTTTACAAACCCCGAATAGTTCAACAGTCACTCCGAAACTCGGGAAATCGCCACGCTTATCTTCAGGATTCAAAGTACGTATAGAATCATTGTTTTGTGTATTTTGTACCGTGAAGTTTTCTCCAATGTTTACTTTTCTCTTATAGGTTAAATCGACGGGTGCTCGTTTAAGTCAGGGAACGCCGCGTTCTGTTAAAGCGAGTCGCAAAAATAAAAGACCGGCCGAAGAATCGATCGAAGAGCTTCAAATGGGTATGCTGCCTCCGATTAAAAAGATCTCATCGCCGAGCAGGCAGACAAAGTAAGTTCTAGTTTGGAACAAATTGTGTAAAATAATTTCGTACTTAGAAGTAAAATAAGAGTACTATTGAGTATTGTAAGAATGTGAATCCCAATTAAATCCTTCTCTCCTTAATATTGATTATACCTCTCCATTGAAAGCGCACATTACAGGCCCATGGGTATTCAGCCGATCGGACAAAAACAGAACGAGCCCTGTTCGATTCGATGTAAAGGAGTCAATGCAGTGGTACCTACCATGCAGTGTCGTCTCTGCTTGTGCTTGTATCACCCCGAGTGCATAGGTTTAGACCCTCACAGTCTCCTCCAGCATCAGTTTGTGTGCCAGGTAGTATTTCATGACAGCGATTCTCAAACTTGTTGCGAACAAATAGTAGTCCAATTTTATTTTGTTTATATTGAGCTTCGCTTTTTAACACGACAATAAATGATAAGCGGATGTTATTTATTTATTTTATTTATTTTCTTTCTTTTTGTCAAGCATTTGCAACGTACAGTGCGTCTATCCAATTTATAAGCAAGAAAAATTCAGTTGAAAATAGTGAAAAACGTTTAGGATAAATATTGTTCAGCAGACTAGTTTGAGAGCCACTGTTTTATAATACTTAGAAAAAAATCCTGGCTTGTATAATTCTGACCAAGCATGTTCTGTCATAGAACTGCCAGCCCGGGACCCAAGATGAGAAGACAACAACGGAAAGTACAGCTGCTGCTGACGTCTCGCTTCCACGCCTCACTCCGATCAGTGCTATTAAATCTCATCCCCCGGTCCTTGCCCTTCCGCCTAAACTTCAGCGTATACCCCGTTTGACCGCTATGCCCAAACTGATTTCCCAAACTAACAATAGCAAATCCAATACTATTGATAATTCGAACGCAAAGCCGACCAAATTAATGACAATGCCCAGACATATAAGGGTGGCCGAATGCCGGCCATCACAAACTGAAAGCAATAAATCTCTCGTCGGCTCTGTGACCACGTGGCTACCGCCAAGTTCTACGATACAAATGGCTCAGTCACATTCCGCATCTAACAAAGAACCTTTCGACACTACGGTGTCAAGTATATCCCAAATAATGCTAGGCGAACGCAAGTACATTGTCGTTCCTAGAAGTAACGTCTTGTCCGTTCATCCGAACGATCAGTCTTGTGCAGCCCCGATTACCGAAAAGCCTCCGACACCTTCCTTACCGGAATCCTCGTCGGGGATTTCGGCGCATATTCCGGACGCTCCCTCCACCGCTTCTATGGGACCGGCAGAATTAGACGGTTCGGTGTATAAAAAAACAAACGAAACTGTCGAATCAGTACCCGAAGTTAGTGTTGATCCTGAATTATCCGAAACTGCGGCCAAGCTTAACCTGAAACCTAAAGTGAGTGAAGACAAAGATAAAATTCCACCGAATGGACATCAGAAGATTACAGAGTGAGTTCTGTTAGTAATAACTTATAGTATGTGCCAGGCGGTCAGTAGACTTCGGAAAGTCTCCCGATCCCCCGTTTTAAGTAAGCGTCTAGATGGAAATGTCGCATTGCATCTGCCGCTCAACGCGAATGGAGGGGTTAGGGAATTTACTATCCGGAGTTTAGTTATTAATAGTTCTGCTTTATCTTTACAGATTTAGAAATTAATCAATTATGTGCAAATCCTATGCAACCTTTCCTGAACCTTTCAAATTCAAATTATGTCGTAAATTCCTCTTTTTACGCACACAAAAAACACTAATTTAAAAAAAAAAGAAGAAAGCAATGGTTTTGCTTTAAAGAGTGTCTTATTTTCTCTGTAAATTTGAATATTGATGGCATAATTTTTCAAAATACAAACATACTTTTTTTTTTTAGTCATAAATTGCTTTTATATCGCTGCTTATTGTTACAGGAAACAATCAGCAGAATTGGGCGCTGCGATTGTGAAAACAACTGCGAATACAAAAAGCAAACGAATAGCACAAAAGTCGAACGCAGTCAGCACAGTGAAAGTGTACGAAAGTCAAGAATCGCGTTTTATGCAGTATTTCATCATGCATGTGTCTGTCGGATATACTGCTCTTTTACAGGTATTCCAGTACTTGAAAGTACAAGAATTATTAAGAGCCGGACGCGTGTGCCGCCTGTGGCGCGACATTGCAGGCCACACGTCATTATGGCGTACTGTGCGCATGAAAAATTCGCAAGTATGCGATTGGGACGGATTGGCCGAATCGCTTCAGCGACACGGAACTAAAACTTTAGATTTGAGAAAAATGTTGATCCCGGGCAATGGTGACGAAATGTGGCTGAAATTTTCGAAAGCCATCGGTAAAGCCGAACACCTTACTAGAATTGAATTGTGCCGATGTCCTGCGACCGTTGTCGAAGAATTGGCTAATTCGAATCCAAAACTTCAAATTATTAATGCGGTGACCATCAAATGCGATTCAATAAATTTAGCAGGATTTGGTAATTTCCAGAATCTTGAAGAGTTGCGTTTAAAGTCTCAAAACGGTATGGAATTATCGAGCGATCTTTCGGCATTTAAGAGTTTGACAAATCTGCAGCATCTTTCGTTGACGTCGATTAAAAAATTAGGAAAAAAAGACGTTGAGGTTATTGCCGATTTGGTCGATCTTCAGTCTTTAGAATTAGGAGAATGTAACGAATTGCCAGACAATTTTGGAACAGATGTGCTTCTTAAATTACAAAAACTAACGAGTTTAAGATTAGAAAAAGGACAAGGATCGTGTTGCACTTTCAATATTCTAGAAGCGGTTAGTAAATTGCCACTCATGGAGCAATTAGAACTTGTTAATTTCGATGTCAAAGTCGGCTTTGATAAAGCAATGGCCTTGTGCACCAATATTAAAAGGTTGTTGATTATTCCCACATATATTTCCCAGTCGGCTACGACCAATCATATGGTGCTCGGCGGTGTTCTACAATTAACGGCGAGTCTGTCTCATTTCGTGTGGGGCGTAACGCTCGAATTGCTGAGAGTCACGGAACTGTTCGTAGATCAGTGCGATCAAACACCGAAAGGCGCTCCGCAATCACCTACCAAAAAAGAAAAGAAAACGTCCGGCAGCGGCGATAGCATTCCGGTTTTGAAACCGGTTCCGTTCTTGGAAAAGAAAGACAATAGCTCGGAAGATACAACAGCCAAAGACAATCCACAAGTTGAAATACTACCGTTACCGGCTCTACAGAAATTACTTTCGGAAAAATTGCCAACGACCCGTGTGAAAATTCTCAAAATACCGTTCCATGCTACTTGGAGACAAAGTATTACGGATTCGGTAAACTAACGGACATTAAAAACAATGTTTTCTTTGAAATGAAATATAATATCTGTGTAGTTTTTAATTTGTGCTATTTAGATTGATAGGTGTGAAAATAATTACAGTCACAAAAAAATTGATATCATTCCGTGTAATAAAAAAGTCATCTGATTTAACTTTTGAAACGTAACTCATCTTTCTCGAGTATGCGTTCAAATGTCAGTTTGCTAAAACAAATTCATGTTGGCTTCATTATTTCGGTATAAATTAAACTATTGTGAAAATATTTTCTGAATAGGAACTATATTTTATTATTAAATCACTACTTGCTGCACTGAAAATTGTGGAATTAAATTGTATGGTTACAATCATATATTTAATAACTTCTATATTGCTAGTGGCCGTAAGTAGAAGCGTGGCCCATGAAGTGAGACAGCAAATGACTGTTTTATATCTCTTTCTTTTTACTTGACCCATTGTGCGCAAGTGTCGCGTTTGTAAGTTCGTTCCAAGCAGCCGCGAACGGTAATAAAACCGTACACAGTCTTGTTACTGCGCAAGACTAATTTGCGCACTAGCTCAAAAATCGATACTGCGCAAGACAGTCTTGCAAATTAGTCTTGCGCAGTGACAAGACTGTGTACGGTTCTATTACCGTTCGCGGCTGCTTGGAACAAACCTTGTAGTGGTGCAAGTAGTAAGTGGAATAGAGCAAGTCATCTCCCTTTCACAGCTTAGTTCCATGTGCAAACTGAACCATCCATTCACGGACATGCGCATGAGACTCAGAGTGTAAGTGAGACAAACGTATATATGTCTGCACCATAGTTCCGATCTTTGCTAACAATATTGAGGGTATTAAATATATGGTTACAATACATTTATTATTAAAATACTGTATTATGTTTAGAGATCTGTCTTCTGTTTCGAAATGTAATTAACGTTTTTAGTAATGAATTGACCGAATAATATTAAAATGATAAAAAGAGTTTTTTTTTTATAACGTTCACTTTATTAGTGAATAATATTATTTTTAATTAATCATTTGCAGTGATTTATTTTGTTATTTTCTTTTTTCTGTTTTATTGCTTGATAGGGTGTGACAATAAGAATTGACGAAAGTATCTTAACGTTGCAATTTATCTGAAACGCTAGTAGATTTTTTTAATAAGAGGGAAGGAAATGAAATAATAAATTATCCTTTTTTTAGTTAAAGCATTATTAGATAACTTGTAATCAGTTACAGAATTGATATTTCAGTAGTAATATTATAAATGTTTCTCTTATTATAATACTTAATAAATATTAAATGTAATTATTCGTTAATTTTGTATTTAATACATTTTTTATTATAGATTATCGTTTTATGAAATAAAATTGTAAAGACGAATAATAAAAAAAATCAACAATCACAGTTCATTGATTTTTACAGCTTAAATACAATATAGATACTATATTTTTGCGGTAATTTTCTTCATTAACGGTAGGTCCCTCCTAAAGAGGATCGCTACTATTTATGTAAGACGGACCCAATTCCTCACGAATACGAGACCTAAGTATTATAATTTTATACATAAATGGGCGCGGTTGATCCTATAAGTTACAAGAAAGAACGAAAATATGAGTAAAATAATAATATTTTTCTCTTGATAAAGTTCCTGGCGTCATTTTACTTTGTGGAAATTCCGTGATTTTTTTAAAACCCTGTAGATATTGACCTCCGATATCGACGACTTATCATTTCGTTCTCTGAAGTCATATAGTGTTATTGACAAATAAGTAAACAGCAGTCAAACTCGTGTCTCAAAAACCTAAAAGCACCCGAAGTAAGGCCCATGATTCGAAGCAAATGCTATCGATTAAGTTTTGCAATCATCTAATTCTGTGCCCCTGTTAATTAAAAGTAACTTCGCAATGTATATGAAAAGTAATGAGAATTGCTTTTAAAATAATAAATAACGCTGAGTGATTTTAAAATATTGCAATCCAAATTTCATTACATAACCTATATAAGCGATTGTCAATTGTCATCCAATGACCGGATGCGTTTGTTTTTATGAAAAAAGATCCAATGCTACAATTACATAATCATTATTTAATATTGTGCGACTTTTGTGTAATAAGACCTTGGGGATATCTTGCGATGGATACATTGCAAGGTTTTTAACCTATATTTTACAGTTTCGTCTAGTATCAACAGTAATATTTGCGTTGGTTGATTGCTTGTTCAGTGTGTGCATAAATATGATCTATTTTTGACTTAACATGTGCCACCTAAAGTTGAGTGTTCGGTTTCTTCGCTATTAATTTAAGTGAAAGATAATTATTTACGTGAAATATAAAATTGTTTTGTTAAATTAATAACTATTGATATGGGAAGAAAAAGTAAGAACAAGACACCTACTGGCAACAAGAAAAACATTACAAACGATGTCTCGAAAAAAGTTAAAAGACGTACAAACGAATTGATAAGTGCATTAGAGAAATTATTAAAACTATGTACGACAGTTTCGACCCCGACGAGTCCGCTGAATTTATGGGAAAATTATTTAGATATCCAAAACATTTTGGAAACCATAAAGAGGTTGGAATCTGATATAAAACCTAAATGGGATAATCGAGACAGTGCTGCTCTCACGACATTTTTAGAATGGATGAAAGAGAACGGCGGCATTTTTAAAAATATAAATATATCAGAATTTCCGGGCTATGAGCTCGGCTTGCAAACGGATATCGATCGAAAGGAAGGCGATCTTGTGATCGCAGTGCCAAGAGATCTGATGATGACAATTGAAAGTGCAAAATCGTCAGCTCTTGGATCTTTGATTTCACAAGACACGTTGCTTCAACACATGCCCAACGTCACACTAGCTCTTTATTTAATTTTGGAAAAACATAAGCCGGATTCTTTTTGGAAACCGTACATTTCCGTTTTGCCTACAAGATTTTCAACGGTTCTTTATTTTTCGTCGGAAGATTTTAAAGAATTGAAAGGCTCGCCCACTTACGAATCGGCTTTGAAGCAGTACAAGAATATTGCCAGACAGTACGCTTATTTTAAAAAAATGTTTTTAACTTCCAACTCTGAAGTAGCCGAACAATTTAAACACATTTTTACGTTTGAAGAATATCGGTGAGTACCTACATTTTTTTTTAATTCGTCATCCATTGGCCTAGTTAACAATCAGTAAATCCCGCAGTGCCGGATTATCAATGCGCGCCTTTTAGGACCCCTAAGAGACGGTTTGCCAACCAGCTCCGCTAGTCAAATCACCATCTTTCTCGCGTATTAAAATTGTTGGTAAAATTAATAGCGTTAAGATTAATTATACGAGTCGGTCCGAGATTTCGACTGCCCGAGGATATATTTTTTATTGCTGGGGGCAAGGCCGTAGCCAGGAATCATTGTAGTATAATTTAACATAAATAAAAAATTTAATTAAAAGACAACCGACGCGGATTGTCGCCAGAAATAAAGCGCGGGGCAACGATCTCTGGACTGATCTCGACCGCTCATCAAGACTAATCCAGTGAGTCGTGACTGTCCCATGCTGTTTCTCAAAAAGTTTTTAGCCCCCTCGACGAGGAAAAAGTACGCTTTGGTGTCGCCGTCGACACAGGTAGCGTCACGAGTATTGACAGTAGCTTTTTCAATTGTAGTTTTCAAGTTATAGCGTTTTTAATTTTTTCAAGAAAGATTTATAAAAACGCGTCTAACTCCTAAACCAAAGGAGATACAGAGTTGCGGGTGGTCTCATTGGATTCAGCGTGATTTTTTCCACTAAGTAGGTACACATAATATTAACTGCATCGGAAGGCTCTTGTATTTTGCTTAATGGACTAACTTTTGAATTTTTTGTACAAAGTTAGGTTTGAAAAAATAAATTTATGTAAATATCTGTATTTTACATATTTTTTGCAGTAAATAATTAAAAAAAAAATTAGAAGTAGGTAATAAAAATAAAAATTAAATAATTAAGTCAAAAGTTGAAAATTCAGTTAAAATTGTTAAAATTGTCAAGAATAAAAGTCCATAATCGAAAAGTGCTAAGGTTTAATAATCTTTTTTTTATTGATTAAAAGTCTCCTAATTAAATTGGAAAAAATATTAAAATATGCGTAAGACATCGATGCTTTACATAGTTAGTTTTTGGAACTGCTGACATTATTTGGTTATTTGCAAAAAATTAAAATGTACCGTTTGCATGCTAGGTTGACATATTTTCCATAAGACTACATGTAAAAGTTTTTTTTAATTTTTAACTTTATAAATCTCCTAATGATTTTGGATTTTTTACAGAAAATTTTGTCATAAAAAAATCTATTAAAAAAACTTTATTTTAGACTTTTTTCATTATCTTCGTTAAACGGCTCAACCTCCTTAATGTCGCTAATTAGTAGATATTGTTACTTACGTAAATTTAATTAATGTCTGTTTAATTGGCAATAAAATACGTATTAAAGAAAGTAAGGAACGCTTTTAATTAGTTAACTTGACAGAATATGATTTAATTATATAATTGAAAGTAAATGAAAAGTAAGCCTGCATACTGAGTATAATAATAATAATTTATAATTTAAATTATAAATCATCAAATTCACAGTCTTGGAATTCCAGTACTCTTCCCAGAATCTCTCATATGGGTGCGCCGCCCGGCTGATTTTACTGCTTAACCCCTGCACCAGCCCCGGATCTACGATTTTTTCGAACCGGGGCAAAACCTTGATAGTGGCGCCCCCTCCCTTCAGTGTTTGAGAAAAACTGTTAAAACTGCCAATGAGTAGCATTTTTATGACCATTTGTTAGAATAATAATCCTTTAATAAATTTAAACTATTTATTTAATAATAATTAATAACTTTTATTTGTGACATATTTTATTAAGATTCGATTACTTGATAAAAATCTATGAGATTGTAGGAGAAGAGGCTTCATTTGTTCGATATTTCGAATTCTTGTCTCAAGGATTTGGCGCCCCCATGAAACTGCCGCCCGGGCCAAGTGCCCCGGTTTGCCCCCCCCCCCCGATCCGGGGCTGCCCTGCACACCTCATGATATTTTTCGCTATCGCAACCCGGGTGGTAAATTAATATTCTGGCGAGAACACTATAACTTGACATTCTAATCTAATAGGTAAGGGGTCGGCAACCTGCGGCTCGCGAGCCGAATGCGGCTTTTTTATGTAAAGTTGCGGCTCTCCAGTTCCATACGCAAAAAATAATTATTTTATTATATAAACCCTTAAAAATCGTCCAATCGATCCATGATTGAGTAACTTGTCTATCTCTTAGCCATTTCCACTCGCGTCTCACCCGCACCGCCCCCGTCGCGACGTGTCGTCCTCGGATATATATATTATACCTATATATAAGTAAATAACAAAATACTATAATACTGAAACGAAAATGTTTAGTGGCTCTTTAAAAACTGGGAAATTTTGTAAATTGTAACTTTTGGCTCTTCCGTCTCAAAAGGTTGCCGACCCCTGTAATATGTGAATTATAGACGCTGATAACCTTAGATGTCGAACGTCTATAATCTACATCCTAATCTAATAGGTTAATTAACTGTAACAAGGGCGTTGTTTTTCGTTTAATTTTAAACATTCAATCAAAACAAATTTCAATGTTAACCCTAACATTAATTTTATGTAATGAAACCGGCAAAAATATTCAAGAATAGACATTTATTTTTTTAACTTTATTCTACAAGCTGTACGTTTGCATTAAGTGAGTGATTATTACCACTGCACTGGACACGTGTCGAACCGTTTTAAAATTTTTATATTTACATATTTTTAAAGGATGCGTTCTAACTCATCATTAAGGCCTAGCACACATGAAGAGCGTTCAACGCGCGTTGGCCCAACGCGCGTTTACAATTTCTATACAATTGTATATAACTGTTTATATGATAACGCGCGTTGGCGACGCGTTGAACGCGCGTTATCATATAAACAGTTATATACAATTGTATAGAAATTGTAAACGCGCGTTGAACGCTCTTCATGTGTGCTAGGCCTAAATCTGAAAACGACCAACCTTTAAGCTCTGCATGAAGTATAAATTATTGACAACATTTTGTGTAATCGGTCTTTTAGCTAAACTCAACTGCATAAAAAAAATTCAACTAAAAGAATATAGCATAAATATTTATTAAAATTAAATATTTTATTGAAAAGATGTACTTGTATACAGTGTCTTACAGTATTTTTATATAAAAAAGTTCTAACAGCTAACAATAAAATAATGTTTTTTATTATTTTCACTTACTGCATCACCGTATACAATACAGTTATTGCACTTAATATATTTTTTTATAGACATACAAATGTTAAAGTTACAAAAATATACATTATTTTTTGGCCAGTTGCACCAACAATCTTTATCTATATCAATGGGTAAATCACCGCACACGCGCATATACTATGAACCGATTGTTTTATTTTTTCTTTTTTTATATAGATTCTATCATTCTAATTATCTAAGCTGACGAGCGTCTATAATCTACAATTAATTTTCGTGTCAATAAATGTTCCATGAACACGATGTATTTCGTTCAATGGGCGTTCGTTGCCTGAATTTTTTGCATGTGAAACGGCGTTGGTGCAAGCGACAATTATATAATATAGTCATTGGAAATATATTTATAAATTAATACTTTTAAACGGCACATACATAATATAAATATTTTCAAACACAAGTTTGTAAAATGCTAAATAAAAAAAAACACGATCTCACACACGACAATCAGACTTAAGATATTTATTTGCCTTTGCTTATAGAATCTTAATAGCTGGCCAACAATCGATTTAGCATACGTTAGTTCACTTGATTTGCACTACAACAATTCACAATAATATCGCCGAAACTAAACCACCGAAAAGAGGCAAACATATTTTTGATACGGAGCGAACCAAGCACATCTTGCTATGAAGTCTTGTCTCTCTTTAAAACGCTGGACCAATCACAGATTGTGATCTCATATCTTCCTTTCGACGCTAGAGATTGTTCAACTATAGATTCCATAAACAAAGTTATTACCTATGCAATGGTTTGCGTAATGTTTCCCATAAATCTTGTTGAGTCTTTTGTGAATCACTGCTGTCAGTCGACGAAAACGAATGACTCTTTAAACATTTTGAATTCATATTTATCATAACTGGACTTAAACTATGTTTGGCACTTAATTGTCTACTATCTAAAATTGGCGATCTGATCTGAAAACTGCTACTGTATCTTAAGAGCTTCCTTTGTTTCTGACGCCATTTGCAAGCGATGAATATAGCCAAGAAAATGATTATGGACGAGCCGATTATTCCAAAACTGACAGCAATGGCCGATCTGACCGAAGCTGGTATTTGAAAATGTTCGTCTTCGTCGAACCTGTCTTCTTCCAAATTATAAGTAATGTCGGAATCGGTTTTGAATTCGTCGTTCATTATGTCGGCGATTGAATTATCGATTTCGTCAATTCGACTCGCGTCATCCGAAGATACTTTGTCTTCTTTTTGTTCTTGCGTCGGTGAATTGTTCGCTTCAAAAGAAGAACGCGTAAGAGGGTATGCGTTTTGTTGTGCGGAACCTTGAGTTTCCACAGTTGGCGCTGGAAGACGTGAGTTGAAATTCAATTGTGGATATTGTCGCGTGCTGACTAATGGAACGTTGAACTTCCTCGACTCTCTTAATACGTTGTCAATCGGAGTCGGATTAATTTCAATAACCGACGTGAAATAACTCAACCCGTTCGAATCTTTCTGAACGTTCGTGCCGCTTATCGATGTCGGTTTTGGTTCAAAAAGTCGGTTTATTTTCTTTACTTTTACGTCAGGAGTGACGGTCGTTAAGAAGTTCGGGAAACTATTAAATATGTCCGAGTTAACTGCACTTGGCGCGTGCAAGATTTTGTTGACTTTGACGACGACGTCGTCCGATTTTGGTTCTGGCTCTTTGGTCTGATTGTGGAATATGTCGGCCAAATGCAGTTGACTCGAACCGCGTTCCCTCAGCGCGATCAATTCTTCGAAAGTCATGTTTCTGGACGCCAACACTTTCGATAGCCTTTCTCGTCCGTTCTCGTCGTTCATTATTTCCATGATTTCGTCTTTGGCGCTCGGTAACTTTGAACTGGCCATTTCGGTATCCGGTATGTCTAAAAATTTGGAAACAATTGTGCTGGTTTTCATAAAATCGTTTTCCTGGTTCGGTTTTGTTTCATTTTTGAACATGTCGTTTAAATTCACTGATATTTTTAAGGGTCCTTCTTCGTCTTTATCTGTTTTGGTCGGTTTACTTATTTCACTGGACCCGAAGAGTTCTTTAAGATCAATCGCAAATGCGTTTGGTGGAACCGATGGCGCAGTTTCGGTATTTTGCAATTTCTGCTTGATTTCGTGCGACGTAATTGGAAGTTTTGCTTCAGGTTTAGACAGCTTTAATTTAGGTTTAAGAGATAAACGATTACGGACTATTCCGTTGCCATTTTCTTTTATTATCATATCGTTTAGATTCATCGTTGTAGTTGGAATGGATTCCGTAGGTTTGATAATTTCTTCACTGCTAGATTTCCAAACGTGAGTAGTTTCATATCTCATCGATTTTAAATTTTCAATGTGCGGTTCCAAAAATTCAGGTGGTAATTTTCGCGGATTTGATGGCACAAAAATGCGTCTTTCTGTTGTTGATTCCGTTACAACATCGAAATGAGTTACGCCGTTATATGATTTATTTTCAACTTCAGTACGGATGTTCGAAAGTTTTTTCCTTTGAGCATTCAAGTGTTCTCGTCTTAATAATGGATCTTCGTCGACTGCCAAATTTGTAGCTGTTGTTTTTACGGGTGGCAGCCGTTTTCGCGATTCTTTAGATTCGCTCGAACCATATCTTTTGTTACCAGGCTCATCGCGTTGAACAGACGAAGGAATTTTCTTTTCAGAGTACGCAGGCGTTGGTGTCAGAACTTCTGGAGATTCAGTTAAAACTGATATCGCATTCTGTTTATTTGCTAGTAAATCAGACAGTGATAAGTTTTTCTGTTGTAAAATTTCACTTAAACTTAACGAACCTCCCGATTTTTTTAACAATGTTTTAAGATCAGGAGTTGTTGATCCGTCATTTTCGGATTTTCTTCGAGTTGAGTACGGTTTACGATAAGATTTTTGATTGGTTCTGTAAGATTCATTCGATTCGTTGGAACTGTAATCATCTTCTTCCGAAGAAGAAATTTTTACACCGCTTTCAGAACTCGTGTCTTCTACACTAAATCTGTTCGTTTTATTTTTTAAATTTTTTTCTGTACTCCTATCTTCTCCTAATCTATTTCTCTCTTTGATCGGCTTAAAGTCTTCTTGATATGTCTCTTGTTCATAATAAACGGGATTTAATCTTCTCCGATTTTGTCCGGATCTTCGATGTGTTATTTCTCCTTCCGGAAACGCTTCTCCGCGCCAATGCTCTTCTAACAAATGACCGTCGTCTTGGAGTGTTTGAGGTCTACGAACGGGTTTTGATTCGTCTGGATTGAAATAGGAAGCGTTTTCGTTGTACGGACGACGTTTTCTTTTTCTGCCAGGTCGTCGTCTTCTGGGAATACTGTCTTCGAAGGCGTCTCCTGGGGATACTAAGAATTCGGCATGGGCGTTGTCATTTATGACCGGTTGATCGCCGACCTTGGGTAGCGTGGACTCACTGGGACTTACAGCTCGCCAATTCTGAAAGAAATACAAATAAATATTAATTTCTGGAAAAAGAAATAATTATGATTTTAGTAAAAGGACGAAACATGCCCGTACCCCTAAAGTTCGTCTATTAGAGCTCGAAAAACGTTCATCTCCTGACGATGCTAACATGTGTCGCGAAACCCATGTCGAGAAAAAAGTGTGTTGGTGTTTTCTCCGGTTGATTTTAACTATTCAGGGAACTCGAAAAAAGTCTTTGAGAACTGCAGACCTATTTCGACATAATAAGTAGATAGTTATACAACCATAAAAGACAATTTTATAGTTATTGGTTTGACTTTAAGACAAAGTAAAGGTTAAGCTGACTTACACTCCACTCAATTGTCGAACGTCTATAATCCACACTTAGACATATTTTTTAAAAACGATTTCAATTCGATTAATATTCATAAATTATACAGGGTGTCCCATTAAGAATGGGACGTAGAACAACCGCAGATTCTCCAATTCAAAATAAAACGATTAAGCGAAATATGCTTAGATAAAATGTTACTCGCTCTACCAGTGGCGTACGGCAGGAGTAAGTAATGCTTGTACCCCTTCTAAATGTTACGCCGCTGTCTAAATTTTAATTTTGGCTATAATTTTAATTTTTTTGATATTTTCTAAGTCAATAATGTACACTTGTTAGTTTGTTGTAAAGTCATTGGTTTTCGAGATATTCGCAGTTAAAGATAGATAGACATGTACCTACTTTTTATTTGTATTATTATTAATAATATTCATTTTTACAATTTTGTCTTAAAAAAACTGCGAATATCTCGAAAACCAATGACTTTACAACAAACCAACAAGTATACATTATTGACATAGAAAATATCAAAAAAATTAAAATTAGAGTCAAAATTAAAATTTAGACAGCGGCGTAACATTTAGAAGGGGTACAAGCATTACTTACTCCTGCCGTACGCCACTGGTAGAGCGTACTGAACTAATTTTTTTATTGTTAGGTGCATTTTATGATATTTAACAAGTGTGCCGATTTGAGTAAAATTATACGGTGTATTAAAAAAATTATAGACATTAATAATTTTTCAGTTTTCAACTTCAACACCCCGTATTTCGGAAACGAGTAGCATTTTATCTAAGCATATTTCGCTTAATCGTTTTATTTTGAATTGGAGAATCTGCGGTTGTTCTATGTCCCATTCTTAATGGGACACCCTGTATTAATATTGTGATATATTTCTTGAACGCACGGTTATATTGCAGTAGCTGTACGTACGTTGCCCTATATTAAACAAGTGTACCGCGTTGATCCGTGATTGACATTGGACTTCCGTGCCGACAATCAGGTTTTGCGATTCCACCGTCTCTCTATAATCGTTTGATGCCACTGTGTCAGTGGAGCCTTGTAGAGCTAAACGTTGAAATGCCGTACGTATTATGATATAATAATAATTACGGCTTATTAAACAGATCTACCCATTCATTCAGCATTCTGTAGGAATATTATTGAATAAAGAATTCGATGTACCTATTCTTACATAGGTATACTGCATTTTGCGATATGTTCATCTATACCAGGGGTGGGCAAATCTTTTGATCGTCGGGCCACATTGCGGATGAAAATTTGACCGTGGGCCAAACAATTTCTTTTTCTAATTTTAAATATAGTTTTTTTCAAACAACAATTTCAAGTTTTTAAACACCGTTTACTATTTTTCTAAAATTCTTTTTATGCGCCAATTTATATTGACAAACAGTAATATTTTTGCTTTTAATAATCACTTATAAAATATTTCGCGGGCCGCCATTTGCCCAGGCCTGATCTATACTATATTATAAACAGGTAACGTTTGTAAGTTTGAATGTAGGAGGTAATCTCCGAGACTACTTATCCGATTTCAACATTTTTTTTCACCAATATTTAGAATGGACCTTCAGGATGGACATACAACTGCGCCTATTTAAAAAAATCTTTCACCACTATTTTGAATGAACCTTCAGGATGGACACAGGCTGTATATATATTATCGCGTTAAAATAAAAGCGCTTTTCGTGGAGAATAATTTTGCAACGCAAGTCGACGAAAAAACGGCGGCAATCTATAAATTCGGGCGAAGCCGGACCGGACCACTAGATAAAAATGAATTGAAACTGCTAATAACTTTTATTTTCATTTTAACGAACCAGAACATTCGTTAAATATTTTCTCATCAAATAGTCGACGCTTTGAGAAAAATGATTTATTGGAAACAGACATGAAAATCTATTTTTTTTTGACGTGATAACGTCTTATAAATTGATGAATCACCAATATTATAAATTGATAAAACACCGGCTGCATGTTCGAAAAAGTGTAACGTAACGTTCCTAACGCGTAACGTTCCGCCTGACCCTGTGCGTGCTTTTTGCTAATTTCTCGCTCAATTTAAATCAGATCGGTTTGAAACCAGTCTTAAACGAAAGAGGAGAACATTTTACATAGATTTCGTATAACAGAATTTGCCTAAACAGTTTTTTTATACAAATTTATATAGAAAAATATTTTATACAAATTTATATAGAAAAATAGCTGTATAAATACAATGTTGTGTAATGCATGACGCGACGCGGTCGGTTGTCTTTGTTTGCCGTACATGGAAATTAGAAGCAAACGTATGTCTTGTCTTAACATGAAAACAGCTGCATTTCTAATGTTTAATTCAATTTTTTGACATTAGTATATTGTGAAATGCAAAGCCTGCTAAGTTAAGTATTGGAATAACTAATTATTATTAGAACATAATACTTTGTAAGTTGCAAACGTCACTTTTGACATTTCTTATCATTCCGACACCAAGGATAAGCGGATTGAAACCAAATTTTGGGAGGTTTAGGTTATGTATTACGGAATACGTTATCACGTAAAACTATCGTCCGTAAACCGACTTTACAGACAACCATTTTTTTTTTTTTTTGAAAAATCGCAGCTGTATAACAATCAGTTCATTGTTCATAAGTTAAAGGAATCTCTATAAAATCTATCTATAAACAATATATACATATTTTTTTCAATAAATAAAATTATCGACCAATTTTTCAGACAAATATATTAACAAAAAATAATAATTAATACATTCACGTTTCGGTTCGGATTTGTTATTATTTTTTCAATTTTGATAATTCAAAACTTAAAGCGAATTTTTTCAAATACCAATTAGAAACTAATTATTAATCAATTTTTATATTTTTTAGATCAGTTCTGAAGAAGATCCAAACCCGGACCGAAACGTTAATGTATTAATTATTATTTTTTGTTAATATATTTGTCTGAAAAATTGGTCGATAATTTTATTTATTGAAGAATTCTAATCAGACGTTAATCAAAGATTTGAATATACATATATATTCACTGACTCACTGACTGACTCATCACGGGATCTCCAAAACTATACGCCCGATTGATTTGAAATTTGGGATAGTTACTCCTTTCTCGACGTAGACATCCACTAAGAACGGATTTTATGCAAATCCTATCCAAAACTGATTTTTCACCTACCATCGCATAAGCTATGGGTGTGAGTTGATACGTTGGTGGGTGTGGAAGGTCAATATAATATTTCCAGAGAAATTAATCATACAGTTTTGCACCCGGGTGAAGCCGGGACAGGCCGCCAGTAGATAATATTATATCTAATGAGTTTTCTACCGAAATCACATTAACACATTTATTACTATATTTTTCCAACTTAATAAATCATTATTATAGCTTATGGCATAAATAATAACATATTATTAATGCCTTCCTGTATTAATTTACTGATTACAATAATGTTACGAACAATAATTTATACAAAATCATTCTGTAGAACTTATTAGTATAGATTTTATGTTATTAACCGCTTCAAAAAAGCCCATTAAAACATTAAATACACTATTTATATCGCGATATTCTTAATTAACTATGTATTTTCTTTTCTTCAACTACTTTCGCGAAACTAACGTGGAATTTTTTAGACACTAACTCCGCGTAATAAGATATTTTGTCGTAGAGTATGGATTATAGATGCTCAACAACCGAGGCAACTCGCTATGTCTGTAAGTATATGTGTCATCCTATTTTGTACAACCAAAACGGCTGAAACTATTTGAAAAAAACGTTTTTTTTTTATTTAGTCCAATCATTCTAGATTTTTTTTCGCGAAAACCCGTCCGAATTTTTTACGCACTTTTCTTTTCGTGGAAAATCAATTTTTAGCATCAGTTACGCACTATCAGACGTGCGTACATGAGAATAACAACTTATCTGGAACGATCAATTAAAAGTGTACGCATTTGTTAAATTATTTTAAACAAAATATTCGTTCATATTAATTAGTAGTGGCCGTGTCCGACTCGGCCCGAATTTGTATATTGCCACCCTTTTTTCGTTGACTTACGTTGCAAAATAGGTCTCCACGAAAAGCAATTTTATTTTAACGCGATAATATGCAGCCTTTGTCCATTCTAAATATTGGAGAAAAAATTTAAATCGGATGAGTAGTCTCGGAGATTATCCTTCGCATATACACAAACTTCCAAATTCGCACTCTCTTTATGTTGATTAGTAATTTTGATACGGTATAGCTATGGAAATCATTAATGCTTTTTATTCATTTATCATCTTTATTCTTTTTGGGTGTATGATGCATTTTAAGGCCCGATTCACACTATAGTGCCGATCACGGTTCGCTCTCGGTCCAGTCTCGGTTCGGTAGAATCTTACTGTATTCACACTGTCATTCTGGGTTCGATCACGGTTCAATCTCGATTTGCAAGAAGTCTGATGTATTTTCTTTGCAATACATTTTACTTTATTTCATAAGTACAATTTTTCTAGTTGTCTTACAATGTCGTTCGATTTTTCAATTGAAGAATTAGCTGTTACAGCTATTTTTCTTGATGAAGATACGGCAAATAAGAAAAGAGTGAAACGCAAGACAACGAAGAGAAGAATGTGGGTGCATCCAAGCTTATTAGAGAGGAAAACGGAAGGCGAATACTACACCCTGTACCTTTAATAGACGAATACTGCATTTGAAACAAAAACCTATTCATAAGTCAGGCAAAGTCCGATCACGCTCCAGCAAAATATTCTATTAAACGGATCGGTGTCGGAGCGTGATTGGATCCGAACTTGAGCGGTGCTGATAGTATGAATACGCTCATTGTTTCTTGTGTAAGAATCGTTTATCGAACCGAGACTGGACCGAGAGCGAACCGTGACTATAGTGTGAATTGGGCCTAAGTTACTGTAACTAGTGAAAGTAGGTATATCTATACTAATATTGTAAAGAGGTAAAGTTTGTAAGTTTGAATATAGTAGGTAATCTCCGAAACTGCTCATCCGATTTCAAAAATTTTTTCACCTATATTTAGAATGGACCTTCAGGGTGGACATATAAATCGCTTTAAAATAAAAGCGTTTTTCGTGGAGACCAATTTTGCAACGTAAGTCAACGAAAAAACGGTGGCAATCCGAAGCTGTACCGGGCCACTAGTCTGATATAAATGCAAGCTTTAAGTCAAGTAATTCGGGTTTTTATTAGAAGTACAACTACTTCAACTGTGACGGCCGTTTTTGATTTACAACGAAAAGCAAAAAACTTTTCAAAATCAATTATTTACTCAATAATATATTTATGTACCTAGATTAATTTACAACAAAGTAGAATTGATACCTAGATTTTAATGAAGGAGATTTATTTGGTTGAGGAACAATTGAAAAATAAGCTTGATGCCCTGAAGATGAAAATATATTTTTCGAAACGTTGGTTGAGGTAAAATTTATTTTTCAATTGTTCCTCAACCAAATAAATCTCCTTCAATACATATTTTTGCAACAAAACTTCTACTAACAACTAGATCTTATTGTTTTATTGTAAATCAGTTTTAATTAAATTGTACAAAAAAATATGTAAACGTTTCGAGCGTAGGTATAGCAGTGCCGTTGTTTATAATTGGTGTTTTCCGTGGCTCTTCTATTACAAAATCACAGATTCTAATCCGGTAAAAGTATCAATTTCCAATTTATTATTAACTAGTGGCCCGGTCTGGCTTCGCCCGAATTTGTAAATTGTCACCGTTTGTTCGTCGACTTACGTTGCAAAATTGGTCTCCACGAAAAGTGCTTTTATTTTACCGCGATAATATATTATAGCCTATGTCCATCCTGAAGGTCTATTCTAAATATTGGTGAAAAAAATTTTGAAATCGGATGAGTAGTTTCGAAGATTACCTCCTACTAAACTTTACTTCTTTACAATATTAATATAGCAAATATAAATGAATTGAAAATATGAGTCGATATCTATATAAATAACGCAGATTTAAGGTGGTCGGAAAAATAATCAAGTTTTTTTTAACATCAGTTAAAAAAGTACTAACCTCATTATTCTGAGTAGCACTAGGAAAATCCGTGTTAATATCCTCAGCATATCCAAAGACAAACACCAAAACAATTATTATAATTGACACAAACAATTTAACACTAAACATTTTTTTTAATAATGTCACTGAATATAACTAAATTAAGCCACATTTAAATATTCTATAATTTTTGACACATTCACCAACTGTTTCAAACTTGGATGTCATCTCTTCGACACATAATCCGTAAATGATTAAACACGGTATTTGTTTATTCTTCTTCGACGAATTCAAACCCAAAAAACAACAATCGTAATTTCAATTGTTTAAATAAAGAGAACGAAGTACGTGTTTTGAGCAAGTTTCGTATCTTCTTTCCTTCATTAACGAGCGCCACTGTTAATGGCTGAAGAGGCAATGGAGAGCTACTGCGAGAAAAGTATAATATTACCACACAGGTGTTTGCGCTGGTGGGGGGGCTCCATAGTGAAATGCACGAGTACTACTAAACATACATTACGTATAGATGGGTTTTATTATTTACAGCTTGATTCATACTATGGTATCACTAGAGTGGCCTGAGCGAATTATTCGCACTAAATAAGTATAATAATTATCACGCACTTTACAAAATTATTTTTTTAAATATGATTGCAGGTATTCAATTCGTTTCTAATTTTGCACACTGCTTATAACGTTCTTCTTTTTGTTGTATTACAATATGAAGCTCAGATGACAGATCGAAGAAATATTTTACTAAAATTGTCATATAGAGGCGCAAGTAGCAAAAGCGTTGAGCTAAGCCGTCAGATGGCATCGTGCAGCATTGCTGTGACGTTGTTCAGCGTTGCTCGCTGTTTCAATTAATTTACAAAAACAAAAGCAATAATAAATTTTTTAGTTGTCGATGTCAGTAGAGCAAGCAATTATCTGTAAAATGATATACAATTTATGTGGAGTAATTGTGAGGTTTTTTCTAAAAAGGGAGGCAAACATCTTAAACCTTAGCGTATTAATATAAATATGATACGCACCACGAATCTACAAGGCTCGGAAGTTAGATGCGAATGCGTGCTTGCGCTTGTACAGTCTGTTGAAAAACTACAAACTCGCAACTCAACAAAACTAAAATCACAATAACAACTTGACAATAGCGTACTCGACTGTACTTTAAAGCAGGAAAACGACAAGTGACAAAGGCAACGAGCGATCACGGCCAATCACCGACGAGCGCACGTTCCGTGCAGGTAGCTGGGAGGTGGTGGGGGTCTCAACGGCTCTAAAATGTGCCTTTGCGACGCTGTTTGTGACTAATTTCCGAACCTTTTAGATCCGTGGCGCGTATTATAATTTCAAAGCGCTTGTTATTTCCACTTTGGAATGTTTTTTTTCGAAAGCCTATCTCTATTACAGTTGCTGCTTGTGAATGTTTTAAAATGGATGCTCTGCAGGGTCAACCAGAGGTAGGGCTAGGAATGGGGGAGCGGTGCTGACTTGTATACGCTTCTTTGATTGCACTAATGAAGGCATCTCTGCCCGAATTTTCATCTAAATAACACGCACTAATATAACTAACTAGTGGCCCGGTTCGGTTTCGCCCGAAATTGTAGATTGCCACCGTTTTTTCGTCGACTTACGTTGCAAAATTGGTTTCCACGAAAAGCGCTTTTATTTTAATGCGGTAATATATACCCTGAAGGTTTATTCTAAATAGTGGTGGAAGATTTTTTCAAATAGGTGCAGGGGTTCCGGAGATTATCCTTCACATACGCACAAAATTCGCACTCTTTCTTTAAAATATTAGTATAGAGATGGGTAAGAGATGCGCGATGTATCTGATGTTGATATTCGTTGTGCAGAATAGTGATGTGCCGGATATCCGTATCCGTATCCGCGGATATCCGAGGGAGAAGAAAGATCCGTATCCGTTACTTTTTGGCGGATCTTTTACCTTATTAATTTTCAATTCATAGATGAAATTTTATATATATCGTATATAGATGATTAGGTAATAATGAAAAACTGTTAAATTCCATTCAGATTATTTTTTATTTTTTAAAATCGTATTTGGCACCTTTATATTGCAAACATTTATCGTAGTGAGTACCATATACCAATAGTACATAACTCAAAGGTACTAAACAACTATTTTATAATGAGATATTGCACATCGATCTTTGGAAAGAGACAATCTGTTATGAGAGTTAACTCTTAAAGAGGTCAATAACTTTTTCCCATAACAGATAGTTCGCGGAATTTGAAACCAAATATCCGTATTCAGATCCGTATCCGCGAATATACATTTTTAACGATCCGGCACATCACTAGTGCAGAATAGCGCCTGAGCGCAAGTAAGTCAACCAGTGGCTGATAAATTTAACTGAGGCTGCTGAGATACTTATTTGCTCCACCTGTATCCGCGCCTGGAACAGTCCTAGTCTTGCCTTATCTATAAGGATACGACCGAAACAACTATCGAACATTACATTTAGAAAACATCAAAATAAACGAAGATCCTAGCACGATTAGGTTGATTCGGTTTCAAACCGATCCCATACAGTACGCGAGCCTTGATTTATTCTTGTGTTTTCATGAAATTATTGATTGTTTTGAGCTGTACTAGCTTTTTACTTGTGAATCGTGCTGTAAACAGAGCGTAGATACACTTTTAGAAATCAGTGTAATAATGTTATTATTATGAATTCTATGCTTCAGGCAATGAATGGTGCATTTATTAGTTACAACTGTGCTATAGTTACAATAAAACGGCGACCTACTACACATATTTATAACAACTTATGGTTTTGGTTACAAATTAGCGGTTTTGACATCTGGAATCAATTAATAAATAATGTAGAAGAGCATTTATAAAGCTGAATGTACACAACCCGCATAGAAATCTGTCAACTGACCATTTACTCATCTTCCAACTGTAGATTTGTGTTGACTCATGTCGATTGACGATGCCAAACGGAACGATGGTAATTACCTATGACTATAGAAAATACAATCCCGAGCATGTTTTTCAATCCCGGGATTACGGGATTTTTGATGCGTAATCCCGGGGCTATCCCGGGATTAAACTATGTGGTTTCTAATTGGGTAAGAGTAATTTCTTAAAAAATGTTTTTAATATCGTTGCACAACACAAATCACAGTATAGTAAGAAAAGAAAATAGACAAAACGAAAAGAAACTTTACTTTTGCAAGAAATCAAAAAGACAACACAAAAAAACTATTTAGAATTTCGAAAATACAATCGCAGAAATATCAAAGCATCCGATGTTTGACTTCCAAGCCTGCTTCGTAGTTTATTGCCAACATAAGCTGAAAACGCTCGATCAGGTTCTGCGCTGGTTGGTGGAATAGACAATAGATACTTATATGCTGTTTCTAAGTGATATCCACGAACTCCTCCATTTTCGAACTGGCTTATTTCACGTCTAATACTATTTGCCAACCCCGATTCATTGTACTTCAGGATCTGGAGATTTCATATTCTTACATATCGTACCGCGTATTTAAGGAGTACCTTCCAGTTTCCTCTGTTCTTTGTTTCTGTGGCTCACAGTAAATTCTTTAAGTACATTTAAAAAAAACTCCAGCTGGAATGTCTCAATGGACTTAACGCTTTCAAATAAACCATATATATCGCGGAGGCTGGACACCACGCTCGTAGAATAAGTACAGACTAAAGACATAGGGTTAAACATTTTTAACCATTTAATGTCTAGACATTTAAATTAACTTAACAGACATTAAACATATTTGACAGACTTCTAAATTATTTATGTTAGGCGCCCGTTTAAAAACACAAAGGAACTAAATTAGGAAACGTTTTTATATACATATGTTTTACTGTTTATGACTGTTTCTCAGAAAAAAACGGGGTTCTTTTGAAATTTTCAAGAAAAATAAACAGACATTTTAAATAAAGTTAGATTTACTCCATTAAAATATTTTTAAAGTAAATGTCAGTAGCGACTCGTGCAGATTCCACAAAGATCAATAATGACAATACCATGAGTTAATTTTATTAACCGACGAAAAACAAAAACGGAGGAGGTTCTCAATTCGACGCGTATATTTTTTTTTTTATTTTTTTTTTTTTTTATTTATGTATGACCACGCATAACTTTTTACAGAGTAGTCCGATTTTGATAATTATTTTTTTGTTTGAAAGGGTATACCCCGAAGTTGGTCCCATATAAATTTGGTAAAAAAATTCCAACCCTAAGGGTAGGAAAACAGGGGATGATTGATTGTTCACTCACTGATTGTAATGTATGACCACACATAACTTTTTACCGAGTGGTCCAATTTTGATAATTATTTTTTTATTGGATAGGGTATACCTCGAGGCTCGTCTCATATAAATTTGGAAAAAAAACTCCTACCCTAAGGGTGGGAAAAAAGAGGTGATTTATAGTTCACTCACAGATTTTCATGCTTTGTGTATTACAATTATAAATTATATAGCCACAAAAAATTATAAAATAAAAACTTTTTAACAAAAAAATTAAACCGCCGAAAAACTGAAAAGCAAAAAATAATAAATCTTTTTATTTAACTAAGTTCTATCTAAGTAGTTGAACGTATGTGACAGTCTAGTATATCTAAGTAATTTTGAGTCGGCGTCAAACCATCAATGAACAAAGATCACTAAAAGAAATAACCAAATCAAATTAACAATGATACGTGAAATCTTCAGCGATAAACATTAACATTCCAAACATGCGCTCTCCACACGACCACTCGCAAAGACGTGTGCCCTCAGTGTGCCCGTTCGGGTTGCTCTGTCGCTGACATTAACTTCGTGAACGCTCAGAGATTTCCGGCGAAGGATTGTTGACGCCGACTCAAAATTACTTAGATATACTAGACTGTCACATACGTTCAACTACTTAGATAGAACTTAGTTAAATAAAAAGATTTATTATTTTTTGCTTTTCAGTTTTTCAGCGGTTTAATTTTTTTGTTAAAAAGTTTTTTTTTGGTAAAATAGGATTACTTTTGTTTTCCTTTATACGCACTTGTGCGAAAAGAGGTCATTTTACAACCGCTACGTGGGCATGAAGAGCAGCTATTTTAAGGGGTCGTATTTCACAGGTTGAACTTTTTTCAAAATGTCCGTTCGAAAGAATCATATACTTTAATTCAATACTGAGCATAAAAATCGCAATCGAGCTATTAGGGTGCAAACATATACTTCTGTCTTTTTTTACGCCGTAAGCACTGGCGTATCCAGGAGGGCAAAACAAGCACGGGGAACCCGGCTTAAGATATTTCGAATTTGTCCCCTCCTGGGCCAAAAGCTGGGTACGCCCATGTTAACGTCATAGAAAAAAACAAGGATTTTGGAACAGAGTTACTTTATTCAGATTGAATGCAAGTACATCAATTAATCGGAGAAATCAGGGAATTACATCGAAGAAAGAGACGCAGATATATTTTCGATACTCTTTGTTGCGGTCACTCACCGCACATTGAGTAGATAGGCAATGATTCATATTTGGTAATTAATAGATATATGCAGGAAAGCATATTCTCATTTTTTGGGAATATTCTTGCGTTACATCATAGTCCACAGTCTGGATCTATGCCCAATGCGCAACAAATGCATTGCATTATTTTGTTTCCTTTTTATATGAGACCCAGGAAATAGTCGTAATCGTAATATACACGGTGCATGTGTGCGTGCTGTTTACAAAAATAGTCATGCTTTTGTTTTTTAACCCTGCACCGGTCACGAGTATTAAATGATCTTGTTATCACTCCAGTGCTCAGATCATAATACTTTCTCATTATACATAATATATAATACAATGAATTTCATTTAAAAATCATTAATGCAGTACATAGAATCGTTCCACATAAAATGCAACATAAATCGGACGCACAAGGGAGGTTCACATGCGTTTTATGTGAGACGATTTTCTGTAATTTTATTTATTTATTTATTTTAATTCCAAAAATATGTGATACGTACATTTATATTACAATTTTAGAGTTGGAATAATCCTGCCCAACTTGGCTGAAGCCATAATAATGCGTTAATGATTTCCATAGCTACCGTATCACAAAGGTGCGGTTCCATGGGAGATTCGCACCGTTTTTTGCGAGTTTATAGGTTTAAAACGTACGTTGCTGAATAAACTTTGTTCGTGGCGTTTTTCGTTTAGTGTAAGGACCTATTGTCCACTTCCATGTAAATGTCATTCTGGCGAGTGTATCAGTTCTGGGTTGTTCTGGAACATGTTACATTGAGTTCATACACTATCCTAGAAGATACAGTTGGATCTTGCTTATAGGCTGTATGTACGAAGCCTACTAGCGCCGCTAGTGGGTAAGAGAATTATTGGAAATCGCGACATGTATTATAAGTCAAAAACTTTAGTTGGCCATAATGTGTCAAAAAAAATGTAATATTAAAAACTGATGTTAACAGCGGAACGTCAAATTAGGGAGCCAATGGTCTTTATTTTACTTAAATCGCCATCAGCGCAACAGCCCGGAACACAACAAGCATTTCCAGATCGCTTAGTTTTCCCATGTTTTCTTTGTAATTAAATAACTTCATAAAATTATAACTATTTTCACTTTTAATAAACATTGCTCACTGACATACGGATTTATAAGATGTACTGTTCTTATCCATTGCAAATAGAATAACTCTCGCGCTCACTCGAGGGTTAAAAATGGAAATGTTTTATTTTTGTTTGAATCTTATAAAAATTTGTCATGTAATACATGTGAAGGAAGTAGGTAGTGCATTTGTATCATACATACAACAATAATTAACTTCTCAACGACATTATAATTATTGTCCAGTACATAAACTAAATAAACAATACGTTACATCATTATCGTTTTCGTAATAATAACAACAAAATAATAGTGTAAAACAAAGACATTTGTGTTTCTGTTTTATTCTATAATAAACAAATGAATGTTTCTGCATTAGCGCACGTTGTCACTTATTAAGAAAATTTATAGAATTCAGAATGGAATAGAAGTATCTTAAGGCCACTGCACACGAGGCTAGAAACGGTGCTAGATTCCTTGCTAGATTTGCCTACTAGTTTTCTAGCGCTGGTTTTCTTGATCGCTGTTAAGTGCTCGCTTCACACGAGATTATTTTTCATGCGTGTTTTGTGGATAGATCTGGTGCGCGCGCAGTGACAGTTCGAATATAAACACAGAGCAAAACGTGTCTATTGTCTGGCAGAATGACGCCATGTGGGTGTTCAAGTACCCCCGTGAAGATACTGTTTCCTGATTGGTTCTTGCTCACACCTAGCGACAAATTTAGCAGGGAAAATAGCCCCTGTTCTAATTTTAAAACCTATCTTCTGAGCTAGCAAGGCAGCCCGCAGTGACGTCATTTCCAGCTTCGTACCCAACCTACCGACTAGCGAACTCCTAGCAGCATTTCTAGCAGAGTTTCTAGTCTCGTGTGCAGCGGCCTTTATCTTATAGTTTTCCTTAATAATAAATTTTCTAGTGGGATTTTTTTTGTTATAATATATAGACATACTATAATTATCGAAGTCTATTAATTCTTTCCTTCGAAAAATCCGTAATTTTGTGAAAAATTAACATCAGTCAACTCGATTAATAAAAAAAATCTCCCATGACGCCGAATTTTTGCTAGACGTGGAACCGTTGTTCCTGAAGTCATCGGTGCGGTTAAAAAAACCGGTAGGTATGATTTAGATACACGCCCCAAATTTACGTTCAACCTTTGAGTTGCTAGCACCATTAGTTTTTTTTTTTTTTTGAGTTTTAACTGCAATAGTTTTGGAAATAGATGAGAGGAATCAGTTTTCAGTAAAATCTAGTAACACAAAATTCTGAAAATGAGTTGTTTTGAGATTCTTAAAAAAAGTCCGCTCAAATAATACCCCACATGACCGAATGCAAGGATTTTTTGGGCTAGTTCCTTCGCTCAATTTACGGGAAGATTGGGGTTCAGACTACTGAAATATATTCGGTTCCTAAGCTTCATAGCTATGCCAAATTTGACCTTGATACTTTCATTTGATCTAGAGAAATTCATTTCTGACATACATATGAGGGTGTCGTTTTTGAAGTGAATACTTCTTTAAAAACGGGGGTAAACTCATTTCCCTATGTAACGGATTTTGTCACGAAATTGTATCTACTATCTGTAACCCTATATAAACAATGATTCCTTGTAAGCATTGGTAGATCAGTGGTAGAATGCTGGAATGCCACGCGACCGGCCCGGGTTCGATTACCGTCAGGTGCACACAATTTGTTTTTATTTTTTTTTTATTATTTTCAAGTATACCTATTATCTATATATAAAGTTTTCGAATAATTTATCAGAATAATACTTGAGCTAAAAAAACAATATTTTCAGTAAACCTGCAAAAATTGTGTTGTCTGTTTGTATTTTCTTATTTATTATTTGCAGTAAACCTGCGAAAAAATTAAAAATGTGTTACGAGAACGCATTACAGAAGTGAAACTTCTAGTTGCAAATCATACGATTGCATTTGGACTAAGTGGATAAAAATGTGTTACGAGATAGTTTCACGTTCAGATTAACTTGTACAGACGAAATATCTGAACGTGAAACTATCTCGTAACACATTTTTTCAACTTGCTGAAATGCAATCATATGATTTGCAACTAGAAGTATCACTTCTGTAATGCGTTCTCGTAACACATTTTTATTTTTTTAGACGTGATAACGTCTTATAAATTGATGAAACACCAGCTGCACGCACGAAAAAGTGTAACGCCGTAACGTTCCGCCTGACCCTGTGCGTGCAAGCGAGAGCGCAGTATATGCGATAGAGAAGCACGATCGGCCCAAGTTTGACAGCTACTAAAATTTAGGTTATGTATTATTAAATATGATATTCGAGCGGAATACGTTATCACGTAAAACTATCTTCCGTAAACCGACTTTACAGACAACCAATTTTTTCCTTTTGAGTCACGGAGCAACGAAGGCTACATGGAAACAGGCAGAGCAAAAAAATATAGTTTAAAAAAAATAATTAATGATCATTCCCAATTAGTTTAAATAGCTGTCGACGGACCGATCGAAACGCCAGTTGTAATTAATTAGTTGACGACAGAAGGCAGATGCGGCACAAAAATAATATTATAAAGTGACAGTTTGTTGCGCATGCGTTTCGCCACATCTTAATACGGTGATCATGAACCTGATAACGAGAACCATATGGTATGATATTTAACATACTTGAGTACACCTCAAGGCCATCGTCAGCCTACTGCCACCAAATTACATTGAAACGTTAATTGTTACCGTTTTATATTTATTCACAACTTTATTTACACCTAACAAATACTTTCTCCTTAAACACTCTTCAAATATTAATTGAGCTGATGGAGGAAAGTTGACCGTCTCATCTGCATAAACAAAGTTCTTGTTTAAAATGATCGTGTCTTCTGATGATGCTAACATGGCTACCGCAACGTGCGTTGAGAAACACGTATTATGCTGGGCTGCAGAAAGGGTTGTCAAAAAATCTTATTTGACAACGACCTTAAATTGTGAACATACTTACATATTTCTTCGATCGATTGAAACAATATTTTTCTTTAGCATCGTTTTTTGTGCAATTGCCACTTCGAAAAAACTTTTTGATGTAAAACTTTTTTACGCACGCTTGACTTGGGGAGTAAGCTGGTGAATGCGTGACGAGAGATTTACGGAAAGTGTGATCGGGCGAGGCGAACGGAAGTTGAGAGGGATATATAAGTTAGTGAAGATAGAAAGAGGATGACAAATACTTTACTGGCTAGTGGCGCCATCAGGTGGCCGAAACAAATACTTCACTGGTTAGTGGCGCCATCAGGTGGCCGGAAAATATAAGCAGTACTAACAATAGAATGACACATACTTTACTTGCCAGTGGCGCTATCGGGTGACAGAAAAAGTTTCGAGCTAAATAATATTTCATAAAGATTTACGCTTAAAATCAAACGAGAGCTAAGTAATTGCTTTATTACTTTTGCGTTTTCATTATCTTTATGTTTATATTTCTTTCTTCTTACATTAGACTGTTCATTTCGTTCTTGAACAATTTTATAAATTAATATTTTGTTCAATACATTAAATATTCTACGTTTAAAGTCAATAAAATTGTAAATTCATCTTAAAGTTCATATTTTGTGAATTTTCGGGTGAATAATAACAAATTATGGCAGGAAGAAGTTTTACTTCAGTCGCGTAGTCTAAAGAACACTCGTTTTTTTCTATATGTATATTTTAAGTTGCAAAAATAGGCGTAGCAACGATTTTATCTTGGGGGGGGGACAAATTTTCATCTCTACCAGCTGCCACTTACACATTAATTGAAAACTGATCATTAGAAGCGAAATCGATCAACACGACTTTCTGGAGAAATTTCACGATAAAGAAAATACCTATGTAGATTTATCTTGTTATTCGTACGTAAACAATTAATATTATAGGGTGGGCCAGGCCCACCTGCCCCCCCCCCCCCTCTTACTACGCCAATGTATATCATACGTTATTAAATTCAAATTCCAAAGAATCCAAAGGCCTTTGAATTCTTTCGAATTGAATTTTTAACCTACTAACCTATGATATAAACAGCATCTAAGTACTGATTTTGCAATTTTGACAACAAATGAAAACTCGAGAGAAAGATCTCCGTGAAATTAATTATTTATATGCTGTATTGAATCTTGTATAATCAATATCCAATTGTTAAAAAAACAACAACGCATTGTTAAAAATTGTTAAAGAAAAGATTAAATCTTACATAATTTTTAAAGGAGATAAAAAAATATTTGGCAATGTACAAAAAAAAGTATTGTCACGTTTCGATTGACATGGATTTTTATTGAATGGTGATTCTCTCAGAATGTTTTTAATTGAATCAAATGCAATTGTTTCTTGTAGATTACAGACGCTCAACAGACAAATGAAATATTAATTAAAATAAATTTGATTGTCAACTATAAGCACACAATTTCACACATTAATGCTTGTATTAATTAGGCGTAATTTCTATTTTAATGAATGCAGTGTTTACTATTGTTTTGGAAACTGCATAAATGGTACTTTTCTTTTTATTCTATCAAGCAAAACATTTACAGACATGCGTTATAAAGTTTCTATACGTAAATTTTAAAATTCAATCCGCGATGTTTCCAGAAATTCATAAACAATAATTTTAATTGCTTTTTTTAATTTATAGCTATTTGAGCCTATTGATTTTTAAAATCAATACCGTTCTCTCAATATACACAAAAAAAAGCATCCTTACTGATTGATGTGTCTTTTTGTCAAAATCCAAGCGATATCTGAAATCGCTGAAACTCGAGCAACGAACAAAAACTAACCATGGCGCCGGCTTGTATAGTGATTTCGTTGTTTATATGTCGTGTTCATTGCTGCTATATTACAAGCCCCCAGTCTTCAGACCCCAATCTGACGACGTAATAGTATCAATCGCGGATTAGCAATTTATTATGAAAAATAGCAAGCTATATATTATACAGTATGTAAATGCGTAAGATGCACATAGGGAAATTAGCATTGGGAAAAAATACTTGGATCAGAGTTAGCCACGACTGCATTAATTGTTATTTCTATTGAATTATCGTGGTAATCTTGAGGATTTCTATTTTATTTTGATTTATTTTTATTTTACTTGGCTTTTTTAATAATAAAAAGCTCTTATAAATCATTATTCTAATTTTTTTGTACAAATATAAAACAAAAAAACAACTCCATCTGTTTGGAAACATTTCATTCAAAAATTGTCTGACTGGTATGACGTATGCGCGTTGGTAAATCAGTGACCCAATGTCTTTAGGTTCAACACGAATAGGCGGAGATATTTGATCTCGCACCATATTTAAGTATTTTTGGGAATTTAGTGTCCCATTAATAAAAAAAGTCCGATTATGTTGTAATCATTTGAATATTTTCTTCGGTAGTATACACATTCATTTTGCTAAAGAATATTATCTGTCAAATTGAAAAACAAGATTTCAAGGCACACTCTGATCCAGTCATTTTTTCCCAATGTTAATCTCCCTATGTGCACCTTACCTACGTGTTTACATACTGTATGTACTCTATTATCGCTTTGTGCATCCGAGCTTAGTTTCGCTTATACAAATATCTTATTATCTACGTTAATTTCACCAGAAATAAACCATTGAAAAGAAGAGTTCCGCCCTATAAAATGGACCCATTTTGGAGTGATTTGAGTTCATAATAAGTTCTAAAATTGGAAATGGTGAACAGCAGTTGTCGGTTGGGTTGTCTGTATATCCGAGCTGTACAGGTCGTAATTCTTGACGGAAGGCCTTGGTTATTTTTTTTTTTCACTGTGTCTAATATCAGAATAGAACCCTATTGAAAATCATTGAAACTCGTTCAGTAGTTTAATTGTTACAAACAATTTTTAATAATAAAGTTTCAACAACTGTCGAGCGTTTCTAAAAATGTGAAATTCACGTCGCATAACTCATAGTGTTTTTGCAACTGACGGCAAACGTGAGAACAAGCAATGTGTATATTAACACAATAAAGACATGTGCTGATACAAATATTCAAGCACGTAGCGCATAATAATTTATAAACACAGGTACTTAACTAAAGTTATTTATCTGAACTTTCTATTAAACAATAATTTTTAACATGCGGCGTCGGCAGCTGTGAAATACAAAACGCGTCACTTCTGTCAGTTTACCATAAAGTGCATGTCTTCTTGGTTACAGTCGGATACCAAATTTCATTTTACACTACCGTACTAAAAGAAGTTTCACTTCAAAAAGGTTGGATGCGCGTGGGTCTGAAATAAAATTTCAGAAAAAATCTGTAACCAGGTAAACGCTAAACAGAAAGGGGCGTGTCGATTGAGTTTCCTCTTCAACGCATCGTGCGTGCACTACCCGCCGGCCAATCGGTTTCGAGACTCCGCCCCACTCGTGATGGTGTCGTTGTTTGTTTTCGGTGCGCTGTTGAACAAAATTACTCTCGAAACGAAGGCGCTATTCCCGCAGTGAGATATGAAGCCAGGCACGTCATCAATAATACGCTAGTGAACGCCTGCTTGCCCTCAGACAGTGCCGTGTGGAATAAATTCGACAGCTTTATAGTATTAATAGACGATCGAACTTGGTACGAACCGGACAGCGAATATGGTCCGCTCCGTACCAAATCTGCTCGTCTAGACAGTAGTCTGCGTGTCCGCGCGGTTCGATGGTTTGCACATCGTACTTGGTCCGGTTCGTACTTATATCCGTGCGTGTGTATACAAGTACGATTGAACTTGATACATATAACCGTATAACGACGTCATTATAATTCAAAACGTTGTGCAACATGGCAGAAATATATATATTGTAACAGAGAAGCGCGTAACAACGCTCTAGAAATTCTTCGGGAGTGTTATTCAAAATATGATCTTCACTATCAAGCCATTTTATTAACTTCATATGACTAAATTCATCGCGATCTTTCAAATAGAATTTTGCCCACTCCTTTCTCTTCTTCCTTGTTGTTTGTGGCGGCATTAACGTTGCCGCTAGAACACTCGCAATTTTCGCACGCTCAATCGTAGGCACGATGTTCACGTCCTGTGTACACAAGGAGACTGACAGATTCGGTCGTCTGTTGCAACCAGCGAAGTTGATCCGCCGTACCATGTCCGCTCCCGGCCCGTACCATGTTCGATCGTCTATTAATACTATTAGGCTGAAACTCGTGAAGTGTCGTTTTTATAATATGAGAGATTTTCGTTTTGATCTCTGACTGTACGAGATAAATGAATATCAATAAAAATACGTATTATTGATATAAAAACATGCAAGTTTATTGATTTTACTCTCACATTTTCACGCCGGTAACGTTTATTTTTTTCTTGGCATGTTATGCATACAATATGCTTTGGAATTCTTGTTGATTCTATTTTCTCACAATTATCAAATACTTGCTGTACAAATATTAATTATTTACTTAGATGTATTAGTTTAAATCTTGTGTTTTTCGTAAGAAATAAAATTACCGCATGCGGTTTAGATTAAATCATTCGAGATAATATGACGTAATGACTTTAAACAAACGCAGTTGCTCTTTGAAACAAATGCTTGTTTAAGTAAATTTCCAGGAAAATCATTAATTGCTGCCGCTTATTTATTTATTCTAATAGCGTTATACTCGGATGAGCAGTTTCGGAGATTACCTCCTACATCCAAACTAACAAACTTTACCACTTTATAATCTAAAATATACAGTGTATCCCACGACATGACTGCCATAGCCTGGGACTGTGTTGCTGGGGTGATTTCAAGTAAAAAATGTCTAATTAACATACACCCGGAACGCTATCCTAACTGAGCTAGAAGTACCTATTTGAAATTTTAAATAAGTAAGCCCACTAATGCAGGTATTAAGTTCGGCTGTTCGTTTTGTTATTATTAAAAAGACCAGGTGGCTGTGAATCACCATTAGTGCTGATCCTGAGACTCTTCGCAGAGCTACCACTGCAATTCTAAGAAGAGCTAGACTATGTATACAGCAACTGGGTGGACATTTTGAGCAACTAATTCAATAAAGCGATTTTTTTAAAATGGTTTTTAAATTAGTAGATAATAATTCCTACTACGACTTATCTAAAATTTCAAATCCTTCTAGCTCAGTTAGGATAGCATTCATTAGACATTTTTGACTTGAAATCACCCCAGCAACACAGTCTCAGGCTATGGCAGTCAAGTCGTGGGACACCGTGACTGACTGACTGATCTATCAACGCACAGCTCAAACCACTGGGCTGATTGAGCTGAAATTTGGCACACAAATAGTTATTATGACGAAGGCATTCGCTAAGAACGGATTTTTGAAAATTCAACCCCTAAAAGGGTGTAACGGGGGTTCAAAATTTGCATGGAGAAATCATATAAGATAGATGTATCAATTCGAAAAATCGCAGGATTACTCTTGTCAACAAATACATAAACACTTGTTTCATGCTTTTTCAAAAACAACCCCTTCAGAGGGTGAAAAGAGGTAAATAGTCTAAAAATCGAGATGGATGTCATTTTCAAGGTTTGTCTCGTGAATGTCATCAACTTTGAAATTTATTTGGGAGTAAGAGTAACTATGTCAAATAATGGGAATGTATTCGTGTTTCGTCTCAATCGCGTGGAAACCGCGAGGGTAACGGCTAGCATTAGTATATAGATTAATTGTAGGTCACTCTAATTAAGAAGTTGTTTCCGTTAGGACTTTAGAGTATTACATAATACGTTTGTTCCGCAGTATTATCCAACACACAGTTGTTTACAATAATTTATTGTATAAATTTTGATGAATCGATTCTTACAAACCAGGAACTAGTTTTGCGTGGTGCTGTTTATTGAAGAATTAGAATGCAATATATATTATTGGTATGGTTGATAAAAACGGAAATATTTCTAGACAGGTTTGTTGCACACAGTTAAGATTTATAATTTTTGCATAATACGCTATTTTGATACAAGATTATTTGAATATTTTTATGGTAAGATACTAAAAAAAACGAGTGTGCTTTAGACCACACGACTGAACTAAAACTTCTTCCTGCCATAATTTGTTATTATTCACCCGAAAATTCACAAAATATGAACTTTAAAATGGATTTACAATTTTATTCACTTTAAACGTAGAATATTTAATGTATTGAACAAAATATTACTTTTTGCCACTGGCAAGTAAAGTATGTGTCATTCTATTGTTAGTACTGCTTATATTTTCGGCCACCTGATGGCGCCACTAGCTAGTGAAGTATTTGTCATCCTCTTTCTATCTTCACTAACTTATATCTCTCTCTCAACTTGCATTCGCCTCGCCCGATCACAGCGATCACAGTTTCTGTAAATCTCTCGTCACGCATTTACCTACCAGCTTACTCTCAAGCGTGCGTAAAGAAGTTTTACTTCAAAAACTTGTCAAGCATTGACGTACTTCATGCGCTAAGGGTTCCCGTACGCCATTCAAAATAGTACTGTTTTTGCCCATATCGTCCACGTGACAAGATACTATTTTCTGATAGGGTCTTGCTCAAAACAAGCCGACAAACAAGCACGAAAAACAGCCTCGGTTCTAATTTTGAAATCCGTCTTGTGATCACGTGGCTGCATGCTCGAAGTCCCAGCAACGATTTCAGCTGAAAAACCAGCCTCGTGTGCAGCGGTCTTTAAATTAGACGGACGGACGGACAATCTCACCATAAGGGACGCTTGAAAAATATTCAATCAATAATAGATACATGCAAATGAAAGTATAGACGTCGCGCCACGCCGTAGCATTACGGTTTTCATTGTTTACGAACGTTAGCGGTAGGAAGCGTTTACCTGTTTTGTGTTATTATTATGTACCTACTTATAGTACTTAGTACTCGGAAATAAAAAAAACCGTCATCAATTATTTCAGTTAGAAACTTTCTTATTGTTAAACCGTATATACCACGAATTTAGATCGGGTGTAGACTGTGTACTTGCAGTAAACAAGCCATAAATTAAAAGGATAATTTCAACAACCGAGCGGGGTGAAGTAGCGGTGAGAGCACTAGACTCTCGCATTCGAGAGGTACCGGGTTCGAATCCCGCCGGAGTTAGATGTGGCTGGGACTTTTCCCTACTAGTACTGCCTCTCGCCGAGAAACGGTAATTCCTGTACCGGTCATGTTGTTGAGGTTTTCCATGGTTTCCCTCAATAATTCCAGATAAATATCGAGATGGTTCCTTATTCAAGGCCATGGCCGATAATCGGTCCAACTTATATGCTCATTTGCCTACCTTATTCTAATGTCCTAAAATTCCTTCATTCGCCCATTGCTATTAATTAAGTTGAAGTTGAAAAATGTAGAAAATAACGGGAAGTGTAATAGATGGAAAATAGTAATGGTGCGAATGGCGTCTGTTATGACATAAAGTCGAGAAACGGACGTTAAACGCATTATTATTATTAATATCTATATTCAAATCTTTGATTAACGTCTGAATAGAACTCTTCAAATAAATAAAATTGTCGACCAATTTTTCTCAGACCAATATATTGACAAAAAAAAATGGTTGTCTGTAAAGTCGGTTTACGGACGATAGTTTTACGTGATAACGTATTCCGTAATACATAACCTAAACCTCCCAAAATTTGGTTTCAATCCGCTTATCCTTGGTGTCGGAATGATAAGAAATGTCAAAAGTGACGTTTGCTACTTACAAAGTATTATGTTCTAATAATAATTAGTTATTCCAATACTTAACTTAGCAGGCTTTGCATTTCACAATATACTAATGTCAAAAAATTGAATTAAACATTAGAAATGCAGCTGTTTTCATGTTAAGACAAGACATACGTTTGCTTCTAATTTCCATGTACGGCAAACAAAGACAACCGACCGCGTCGCGTCATGCATTACACAACATTGCATTTATACAGCTATTTTTCTATATAAATTTGTATAAAATATTTTTCTATATAAATTTGTATAAAAAAACTGTTTAGGCAAATTCTGTTATACGAAATCTATGTAAAATGTTCTCCTCTTTCGTTTAAGACTGGTTTCAAACCGATCTGATTTAAATTGAGCGAGAAATTAGCAAAAAGCACGCACAGGGTCAGGCGGAACGTTACGCGTTATGCGTTACGCGTTACACTTTTTCGTACATGCAGCCGGTGTTTTATCAATTTCTGTTATACGAAATCTATGTAAAATGTTCTCCTCTTTCGTTTAAGACTGGTTTCAAACCGATCTGATTTAAATTGAGCGAGAAATTAGCAAAAAGGCGGAACGTTACGCGTTATGCGTTACGCGTTACACTTTTTCGTACATGCAGCCGGTGTTTTATCAATTTATAATATTGGTGATTCATCAATTTATAAGACGTTATCACGTCAAAAATAAAAAATAACAAATCAATATAACACAAGATGACGTTTCGATCCGGATTTGGATCTTCTTCAGAAAAATCTAAAAAATATAAAAATTATTAGTATTAGTTATTTAATATTTAATATAGAATGCACGGTGATTGAATATTTTTGAAAGAATCAAAAGAAATAATAAAAAATTAATTAATTTTTCTGAAGTAGATCCAAATCCGGATCGAAACGTCATCTTGTGTTATATTGATTTGTTATTTTTTTTTTTTTTTTTGTCAATATATTGGTCTGAGAAAAATTGGTCGACAATTTTATTTATTTAATATCTATATGTTGAAATTTCGACGAAAAACGTTATAATGTAGCAGTGAGTCGGTGATTCTGAATATTTATTTTTATATAATATGATTAAGAAAATGATGAGGAATAATAATGTAGGTACATACAGATTCAATTTGTTCACTCATGTGTGCATACAATGGAATCAGTGTTATATTGCATAATACCTCTTATAATAATATGTGGTATAAAACCATGTTGCTGGGAATTTGAAAGTTAGCTCCTAATGAGAATTTTATATCAAGATACCTTTGCATATTCTATAAATTAATCTAATATATAAAATTCTCGTGTCACAGTTTTCGAAGTCATACTCCTCCGAAACGGCTTGACGGATTTTGATGAAATTTTTTGTGCTTATCCGGTATCTATGAGAATCGGCCAACATCTATTTTTCATCCCCCTAAATGTTAGGGGTAGTCCACCCTTAAATTTTTTTTCTTCCTTTGATTATAATTATTATTAAAGACACGATTTTTTTTTTTAATTCGTATCCATGGTTTTAAAATATAAACAGCCTTATGTATGATTTGAAAAAATTCTGTCAAAAATTAAAAAAACATTGATTTATATACTTTTAACATTTTTCATCATTAAATAATTTTCAAGTGATTTTATAACCTCAAAAGTACTCAACACGTGACACGAGCTTCCAATAACAACGGATTTTGTGTTGTAAGTATACTTTTTTTTATTCATATCGAAAATGTTGTTGATCTTATAAAAATTGGTCGATAATTTATTTATTGAAGAGTACTAATCAGACGTTAATCAAATATTCAAATATCCCCATTCGTTCTTTTGCACCGGGCACGACGGCGCAGCCGGAGTGTTCGACATACACACATATACGTCCATGTATATTTTAAAATAAATAAAATAGATAGATAGATGTTCCAATTATATAGATATATATATATATATATATATATATATATATATATATATATATATATATATATATATATATATATATATATATATAATACTGTTAGGCGGTACGAAGTTCGCCGGGTCCGCTAGTTATTATATAAATTCACAGTTTAATTTGTATAATTTGATCGTAATATATACATGACACGATGGAATATTTGAATTGAATTAATGAAGCAATACGTTGAACTTTTTATTTCTAAACGACCTATGCATTTTGTGAAATTGAGCAATAGTTGTGCATCGATCTTATTGCGAAAGAACTTTTTGGCTTTCGAGAAACCGTATAGAAGTGTCTATCTGTCTGTCTACTTACCGAAGAAGCAATGTTTCGTCCGTCCGTATGTGTTGTACCGAAAACTTAGATTTTGTAGGTGATTCCATTATCTTTAATACTTCTATATTGCTAGTAGGGATCTGGAAAAGGATGACGATCCAACGGTGCAGATTTACCTACGTCTGTCTTCGTCATTTAGACCTCAAATGTTATGCGCATGTCCGAGAATGGAGCACTTGCTCCATATATTTAATACCCTCTATATTGCTAGCAAAGATCGGGAGAAAGACTTAAACACTGCGGTGCAGACATTTATACGCCTGTCTCACTTATTATACTCTGAGTCTCACGCGCATGTCCGTGATTGGATGCGCGTCAGTTTGCACATGAACTAAGCTGTGAAAGGGAGGTGGCTTGAGCTCTATTCCACTTACTAATTGCCCCACTACAGACACGACACTTGCGCACAACGTCCACTAGCAATACAGAAGTTATTAAATATATGACTTGCTCCCTGCCCCACTACAGTCGCAACGCTTACTCATAACTAGTAATGTGCCGGATATCCGTATCCGCGGATATCCGAGGGAGAAGAAAGATCCGTATCCGTTAGTTTTTGGCGGATCTTTTACGGATCTTTTACCTTATTAATTTTCAATTCATAAATGAAATTTTATATATATAGGTGATTAGGTAATAATGAAAAACTGTTAAATTTCATTCTGATTATTTTTTAAAATCGTATTTGGCATCTTTATATTGCAAACATTTATCGTAGTGAGTACCATACCAATAGTACATAACTCAAAGGTATTAAAAAACTATCTTTATAATGAGATATTGCACATCGATCTTTGGAAAGAGACAATCTGTGAGTTAACTCTTAAAGAGGTCAATAACTTTTTCCCATAACAGATAGTCTCTTTCCAAAGGTCGATGTGCAATATATACCGCCGCGTACTCTAAGAAAGTTAAGATCCGTATCCGTATCTGTATCCGCGGATCTTGAAACCAAATATCCGTATTCAGATCCGTATCCGCGAATATACATTTTAAACGATCCGGCACATAACGGATCGAGTATAAATAAGTGAGATAGAAGTATGCGGTTGCTGTCTCTCTTGGTAGGCAACATTTCCACTGAAACCAGCAATATAGGAGTATTAAGTATATGGGTGATTCCTTATTTTATCTCAACTCCTCCAAAATCACCAGAGCTGTTGGAAGAATTTTCTCTTTTTTTCATATTCACACCATCGATAAAACATGACTCTGAATATTCCACCATCCATTTGTCTCGGGATTTCTAATAAATAATGTATAGGACTTTGAGGCGAAAGAATTTCAATGTAACAGTTGTATGTCGTGACGTCACGGCGGCATAAGGACAATATAGAATGTCAAGATTCATTCTGTGTGATTTATAAATTATTAATGAAATGTTATTACTAAATCGTGGGCATTAAATCACATTTTATTGATGTTTTTCTTTCATCTATGCTTCACCGTACTAAAATAAATTGTGACATGACAACAACACAATCCCAGGGATCCAGAACAACAATTTTTACGCCAATTCAATTTTTCTGATTTATCTAATTTCGTAATAGTTGTAGGTACATAGTGTTCATCATACGTAAATACGGGAAGGAAAACAGTAGGGGTACCGATTTGAGTGTGTTAATTCGCACACATCGTGATGAAACGTAGGTACATTGCTGTCTTATTAACACAGGTAAAATCGATTCAGGAGAAATCCATATAAGAACGTCAATAACGTTCAAACTAAAAATCTAATAAATTACGGTCAAAGACCACTTGGCGACCACTAGTACCTATATATAAATAGTACTGGATTTCTATCTGTAATTTCGTTTTCTTGCGAATTTTTCACATATTTTGTGTGTAGTACGTACGTAGACGAGAATTTTTGTCTGTCTATTTCTAATGTGAATATTATCATTAGACATTAATTATTTCGATGAAGGAAGGTTTTTGGTTGAGGATCATAATATAAATAAAATAAAATAAATCAAAAACCTTCCTTCATCGTAACATTATATTGGATCAACACTACTTTATACTGAAGACATTAATTATTTCTTTGGTAAATATTTTGATTGAAAAAACGTGTCCAATGGAGGTGGTATATTCTAATATGGGACATTTTTGAGTTTAAATTATTAACGATCAGAATTTTCGACCTTAATACCGTGGTTAAAAACAAACCAATTATCATTTCAGTTGTTTATATGATTTAATCCATCCCTACTTTCGAATGTTAACAACAGAAATAAATTCATCTCTGACATTGTAAATGCGGATCATTTAATAACCTCAATAATAGGTATATACAGGTGATTTGAAACATGTGATAAAATCAAATTAATTAGCAAAACTTAAAGGCGTACATAATATTTTGTATGTTCATTAAAATCATCCATGTTCTTGCCTAGTGAATTTAATGATGAGATATTTATTTTATAATAATCATAAAAAATTACCCCCCTATCGAAACGATTCTCCCATTCTTTCCTGTCAACTGCCATAGTTGAAGTCGAAGAAGGGGAAACGTATCACTTTTCGTCTGATCCACAGTCAATTTAACCCCCCTCCTAGCGCGTCTAAAAAAACCATAAGAAGTCTTAATTTGAAAAAGGTGTGAGATATCTTCCAGAACAACGCAGAACATTGAAATTTTCTGTGCCAATTGAAAGTCACTGTGTGTCGTTATCTATATGCAACAGGATCCAAAAGTTTTAAAACAGTGTTACAGACAGGGCCCGATCTAGGGGGGGCAAACCGGGCAATTTCCCGGGGCGGCAAAATTGAGGGCGGCGTGGCGTCGGCGGCGAAAATTTGAAAGATGGTTAAACAAAAAAAAATTACACCATCTATGGAACAACGCATGGGTAAAAGGCGGCAAATATTATTTTGCCCGGAGCGGCGAAATAGTTGGATCGGCCCTGGTTGCGGATGACAATAATGCGGTACATTTTCACATGGCGTCCTGTATATTATATACACATAAAAAATTATGTGAGAAGACTTGAACAGATCTACATTATTATCAATCATTATCGGTTTAAAGCAATTACCTATTTGTGTTCAACAAGTTTTGTCTTTTAGAGCAGTGAAAGCTTTGTAAATAATCAGTAATCCAGTCATTTAATAGATCGATGATCGCGACCGTGCAATGCATTTCATTCTTGATGAAGAACATTCCTTTTCTTTTTTCAACAACTTGTTTATGTTTCTCACTTCGTACTACTGATCTCTAACCGATGGATTGTGAATGGTATTGTGTATAAACCAGGAAAAGTTGTTATAATCGAATTGGATAAAACTTTAGCACTGCCGTAGCTAGGGCTTGACCGGCGTCAGGGACGCAAACCAGGGAGGTTTTATTTGAATATATCAACCAGCAAAATTTCGGGGGCGTGACATCAAAACCTTGTCTTGAGGGCCGATTAATTTAGCTATAGTACTGAACCCTAGGTCTCTGTCTGTTTTTTTTTTATTTTTGATAAATGGTGGCATTTTTACGGTTATTAATGACAGCAATTTATGAAATATAAACAAAATCAAAGACGTTTTTGAGAAAACCGCCATTTTTATATTTTCGTTCATCAGTAAATAATCTTTAATCATATTCTTTTATTCTATACCGAGCATAGGAATAAAATCGCAATCTAACCATTAAGGTGCAAAGTCTTTTTTTAAGCCGTAAGCATGTGCGTACCCAGGGGGCAAAATAAGCATGTGGAACCCGGCTTAAGAAATTTCTAATTTGCCCCCTCCTGGGCCAAAAACTGGGTACCTACGCCCATGTTAACGTTGTAGAAAAAGACAAAAGTACGCAAGTACATCAACCAATCCTATCATCGGAGAAATCAGGGAATTATATCGAAGAAAGAGACGCAGATATATTTTCGATACGCTTTGTTGCCTTCACTCACCGCACATTGAGTAGATGGACAATGATTCATATATAGTTAATTAATAGATATATGACTTTATTTGAGGCTGTAGGGTAAAACCCCTGAGGAATCAGAATTTTCTTTCGAGCCGTTGAGCGGTTGTAAACTTCGAAAGGCTAGACAATCCGCAATCCATTAAATATGAATCAGTGATAACCAATGTAAAATATTGTAAACACGATGTTTAATAAACCCAGCACGCTATTGAAATTATTTGAATGTAAAATAGATATTTAAATAATACATTGTTATGTCGCTACGTTTTTTCTTTTTTTTTTGTAATTGTGTATTTAAATAATTTTCGATACGTTTTCACGTAAGCTTGCGATAAAACTATTGAAATTTGAGAATGTTATTATTTAATTAACGCAATTTCACGGTTAATTATCGCAAATCATGCGTTGTCTTTTAGTAATTACGAAAGCTTTCTGCGTAGTAGTTCTAGTGTTAATTTTATCAGAGAACCATAAGTAGTATAGGTATCTTATATTTATTAATTGCTTATGTTTTCTTATAAACCCAGAACCTATGTAATATATAATATGTAATTGACGTCACATAATTGTAACTATCTTAAATCTTTGTGCTTTATGTATTTATCTATGTTCTATAATCTATTCTATACGACCTTTAAGTTACGAGGCAAGTAATCTACCTAGCCGCCACCTTAATTTTCTATATAGCCAGTTTTTAGATTGCCACACGTTCGTTACATTATCAATCTCAAGTACGAAGTGCCAAAAAAAGTTTAACTTCAAAAAGCTGGTTTTCACTTAATTTTCAGCTTTCAACATTTCTGACAGTTCGAGCTTAACGTCTATTTGGCTGTCTGTGAAAATTACGCGTATTTTGGGTCGTCATATACCTACTTCTATTAATAATTAAGAGATCGTTGAAGGAAATTATTAACTGATTAGATCGCACTTGTTTGTACTATTTTACACACTAGTGCTGAATGGGTATGAAAAGTAGCTATTTTATAGGGGCGGTGTGCAAAAAAAAGTTATATAACGCGACGCGCGTATAAGAAAATGTGGGTCAAGAATTTGTGATTAAAATTGTTTCCGTCTAAAACGGACCTACAGAAGTTCCAAATAAGAGTAAAACTTCCTGTAGTTAATTTAGAAATGTTTCGACTTAAAAATTGATATTTATTAATTAGTAATTAATAACATAAACAGTTATAACTGACAATAGTTCCGTATTTTTTTGTGTACTGCAACAGATAGAAAAACAATATTGCAGGAGACCTTCGCATATAATTTCGAAAGTTGTCAAAGCTGCACATTAAAAGACGACGCTCACTTGTCAGGCAGAAACCTGCACAACACGAAGCAAAAAAGTCTATCGCGAAGGTAGCCATGTTATTTAACGGAATAGCACGCACTAAACCAGCACCCAGCAACGGCCGTCAGTCGGTCGGCTGCAATTTCTGTCTAGCCGTGCTGGACCGATCTATATACAGTAGAACCTCTGTAAGTCGAACTTCAAGGGAGACGTCAAAAAATTTGAGTTATAGAGTTTTCGACTTTGTAAGGATTTTGTAAGGAAATATTCGACTTGTCAGATGTTAAGATTCATTCTTACTAATTTTGAGTTGCTATGTTCGAGATACGGAGGTTCAATTAATTTTTTTCAAGTTTTGGAGGGAAAATATGTACCGAAATGGCTTGTAGAGACTCACTGATTATTTCGACCTGTGGGTAGTTAAGATTCCGAGTAATGGTGGTTTTAGGGGCTTGAAGAGAAGAGAACAAAATATTTTTCGAGTTTGGAGGTTTTCGACTTATCGAGGTTCGACTTAAAGACGTTCTACTATAGTATGTTAGAGATGAGTCGTTTTCATTAATTAATTTACTACTTGAAAACTGCAAAATGGTTACCGCACATTACGTAACATGCACTAAAATTGGCTGGTTTGTGCGGGTTGTGCAGGTTTATGTTTGACAAGTATGCGCGGTCTTTTAATCGTTAACCTTTCTATTTAGATATGTGTAACACTTGTCTTGTGAACTTTTTTTTTATTAAATATTTAAAGATATGCAATTAGTGGTCTGTTATATTGTGTAGATCTTTTACACGTTCTAGTTTATAATTATTGAAATTGACATTCATTTTGTTTTAATTTACATCTGTCTTTTCTAATCGACAGTTCTTTTTAAGATTTTTAAGTAATATTTCCTCAAAACTACACATGTAAGTTTATTTTTAACACTAACGGCCCGTCCCGGTTTTATCTAGGTGCAAAACTGTTCTGGAAATATTATATTGAACTATCAAAGTACATTGTTTTGATGTATCTTTAAAGATTTGACCAGCGTTAGCCATGCAAGCGTACGAAAGCAGATTTTTTTTTGACAAAACACCGTCATTATTTAGCCATTTTGTACAAATTATATATACAGAAACCTTCCTCGTTTATTGCTCTTTCTATTAGTGAAAACCGTATGAAAATCCGTTCAGTAGTTTTTGAGTTTATCGCGTTCAAACAGACAGACGCGGCGGAGGGACTTTGTTTTAATATATTAGCTATATTTTTATAACGTGATTTTCTTTTCTTTTTTTTAACATGTATTGTAATTTCCTTGTTATTGGAGTTATATCTGTTGGGAAATAAATATTTATTATTATTATTATTATTATTATTATTATTATTATTATTTATATTATATAGCCTTCCTCGATAAATGGACTATCCAACACAAAAATAATTTTTCAATTCGAACGGGTAGTTCCTGAGATTAGCGCGTTCAACCAAACAAACAAACAAACTCTAGGTATAGTATAAGATTATCTAAAAGAATCATATTTTCGAATAATCATTTTTTGTCTGATTTATTTTAGTTAATATTCGATGAGGCTGTCTTTTATCACTATAAAAAATCACGTTTTTTTTACTGTAGGTAATTGAGATGACAAATGAAATATTAAAATTTCCGATTTTTATCTGGAAAGTGCTCTAATGATCAAATAACCTTAATCTATAAAAGTTTTTGAACAATTGGCCGATTATATCACTTTAATAATATTATTGAAAGGTTAATAAACAAGCGTCTTCTCGATTTCATCAAAATTAAATATCATCGTTAGACGCTTTAGAAAACAATAAATTATAATTTATAACAAATTTAATTTTTGATAATTAGGTACCTAGAGTAAAAATGGATAAATACTATAGTATTAAAATAGGTAATATTATTTACCGATCTTCAAATTGTCAAGTTTAATAATATTCTTAAACATTTATTGTTTTATTTATACATTCTTCATATTTCTTAGACTTATTTATTTTCCATTTCCTGACATATTTTTCATTTTCATTTAACACCTGTTGAAACACTTTCTCTGCGGTACAACAAACATTAGATATTTAAATTTATTCAATGCTCTGACTGCACGGTTGAATTTCAACTTCTCCGTTTCGCGGCACCACCTTTGCATTAAGCTTGAGTAATTCGCACGGTGACAATATTCAGGACATTACGATTGGACAATACAATTAACTACTTATCCGATTTCAATTTTTTTTTTACCAATATTTAGAATGGACCTTCAGGATGGACATAGGCTATATAGGTATTATCGCTTTAAAATAAAAACGTTTTTCGTGGAGACCAATTTTGTAACGTAAGTCGACGAAAAAACGGTAAAAATTGTACAAATTCCGGGCCGCTGATAATTTTCTTAATCTGACTTGAAAAACGCGTCGTTGTGAATCCATTTTGTATAAGTATATACTTACGCGAAAATGAGCATTTTAACCTAATATAGTTACAGGAAACATGGCTACTTGAAAGAGACTACCCTTATCCTCACCCCGCAAATTATTTGGACTGGAGTTAAAATCGCAGTCGTGCAATCAACGCACATAATATTTTTATTAAAATTTGATCGCTGCATTGTTCGCATAATTTGCCATTGTTTACTTATGCCATTATACAGTCTGACACGATGTTAATTCATTATTTGTAAACCATGGGAACCACAAACAAGCAAAGCATGTTATTATAGAAATGTTTAAATATTAAAATATACTGTATGCAAAATATGAGCCACTTCAATAAAAAGATAGATAATTATGTTTTTATCTTTCCGATTATAGTAGAGCAGAAACTGTCAGTTTACATACAATAATAATACCACGAATCCTGTAACCAGGAGACCCAGCTCGAGTGTAGCGATAGACCGATATTTGTCGCATGAACCAATATGCCGTCAGCTACTGGGTAACGCACACACGTTCATGGCTTACATGTGTGTAGTGTCTGTGGTAACTATGACGAAAAGCGGAAAGAACCGAAGTTTTCCCGGGTAGTGATAACAGCGCCACCTCGCGTGCGCCAGAGAAAACGCTCCGTCTCAAAACACGGCAAACAGAGAAAGCTGTCTCCTGGTTACAGACTTCGTGACTAATACATACAGACGTAATATATAGACATGAGTTTTGTTGATATGGTCTTTGTGGAAATCATTAATGTAATACAGAAAATCGTTCCCCATAAAATGCAACATAAACCGAGCGAGGTTCGATGTGTATTACGAGTACCTATATGCGTAACTATTTTCTCATGTAAATGAATCTATTGAATTTTTTGGGAAACTTTAAACGCATACAACTTCTAAACCAGATCATTTTGGTTGAGCTCCTTGGATCTACAACCATTGTAATTAGTTAAAATCAGCTCTGAGAAATGTATTTTCGTCAATGTTTTTTTTTTAAGGAGGTTGAGCCGTTTTACGAAGAAATCTGAAATAAAGTTTTTTTAATAGATTTTTTTATGACAAAATTTTATGTAAAAAATCCAAAATCATTATGAGATTTATAAAGTCAAAAATTTAAAAAAAACTTTACATGTAGTCTTATGGAAAATATGTCAACCTAGCATGCAAAAGGTACATTTTAATTTTTTGCAAATAACCAAATAATGTCAGCAGTTCCGAAAACTAACTATGTAGGTAAAGCATAGATGTATTACGCAAATTTTAATATTTCTTCCAATTTAATTACGAGACTTTTAATCAATAAAAAAAATTATTAAAACTTAGCACTTTTCGATTATGGAGTTTTATTCTTGAGAATTTTAACAATTTTAACTAAATTTTCAACTGTTCAATGATTTAATTTCTTTTTTTAATTATTTACTGCAAAAAATATGTAAAATACAGATATTTACATAAATTTATTTTTTCTAACATAACTTTGTACAAAAAATTCAAAAGTTAGTCCATTAAGTAAAATACTGAAATAATTAATTAATATTAAAAAAAATTATTTATTTATGCCTTTATGACAATAATTTATAGGTATCATCGGCTTATAACCTTTTGTAAAAAATTATTATGGAAAAGTTCCCATTTAGAATTCGACTTACTTTTGAATGGGACTGTAACGCATCAACCTCCTTAATGAGTTGCCATTAAAAAATCGCAAATACCGAATGCGCCAGAGAGTAGTAAAGTTTTTTTTTGTGATTACGCTTCTGAGCAAGACATGAAAACGTCGTAGTGTTTTGTTTTCTGATTGTCGCGAAGTGTCACCGGTTTTTTTTATTATTAGAAAACTCAGATATGCAAATGAAGCGATGAATCAAGTGTCATTGTCACCGAACGACACTGCACTTCGCTTTCCCTGCGACGATTTATGTATTCTTACTGCGGACTCATGGTCGATGTGCTCCAATGTACTTTGTTCGTGTCATCAGTATCTAAAGCCCGGTTGACTTCGTCTACATTCATTGAGATCTCTCACCGACTTCTTCACTGCAATAATATTAGACTTGCTCTAATCGCATTCTAGTTGAATCATATACTTTTATTCTATACTATAGCGATCCCGCCCGGTTACACCCGGGTGTAAAAGAACGAATGGGGAAGGGAGGAACATGAGTACACATATTCATCTTAGTTTACCGAGATGAATGTTGTGTCCAAATTTCATGATGATCGGAGTTACCGTTCAAAAGTTTTTGTCGATAAAAAGCAGTATTTATACTTTTTTTAACTAATAATTTTTTTTAATTAATTTTATTAAATTCAAATTTAAATGTAAGCCTTAGAAGAAAGCAATGTAGAAAATAAAAATATATTCGCCCAACGTAGGGCTCGAACCCACGACCCTGATATTGACAGTCGTGTGCTCTACCGATTGAGCTCTGACATCGCTAATATGAGTATACTTAGTTAGTGCATTTCACCTGAATAGAAGCTTATTTTTGAGATACATTTTGCAATAATTTTCATTAATGCTCCGCTCTTAATGGTCGTAGCCTGATTTTATATAGCCTATAGCCTTCCTCGATAAATGGGCTAATCCAACAATTTTTTTTTTTCAAATTGAACCAGTAGTTCCTGACATTAACGCGTTCAAACAAACAAACAAACTCTTCAACTTTATATATTAGTATATAGATTGAGCATAGGAATAAAATCGCAATCGAACTATTAGGGTGCACACATATACTTCTGTCTTTTTTACGCCTTAAGCACTGGCGTATCCAGAAGGGCAAAACAAGCACGGGGGACCCGGCTTTTGAAATTTCTAATATGCCCCCTCCTATGGGCCAAAAGCTGGGCACGCCCATGTTAACGTCATAGAAAAAGACAAAGTTTTTGAAACAGAGATACTTTATTCAGATTGAATGCAAGTACATCAACCAATCCTATCATCGGAGAAATCAGAGAATTACATCGAAGAAAGAGATGCAGATATATTTTCGATATACCTACGCTTTGTTGCGTTCACTCACCGCACATTGAGTAGATAGGCAATGATTCATATAGTTAATTAATAGATATATGAGTTGTATCTGTCTACCCGGGCAGATACACAAGAAAGCGAGTTAAATAAAACGTGGTAAAAAAGACAACCCACTCATGTTCAGCATTTATATTGTGTCGTCATAATATAACGCCAGGCTGGATTCCTCTATATGCATCGAAATCTCTCATTCGTTTTATTATAGAGTTCATAGTTACTCTAATCTCATTCAAGTTAAAAAAAGACAACACAGGTTAAACAACTCTTATCCAGCCTTTATAATATTGTTTCGTCATATAATGGACGGTTGAGTTTGTTTCCTCTACATGCATTGAGACCTCGTACCGACTTCTTTACAGTAATATTAAAGTTCAGTTTAGTTCCTGCTGCGCAATCACTCTTCAAAAGTTTCATATAAGACATCCGAAAACGTATGCCCAACATTTTTGTCATGACATAAAGCCCGGTGGCATTGAAATCACTTTACGATTAGAGTTCAGTTCGGTTAGCTGATATTCGAAAACAGAACAATTCCAATAGAACGGCAATCCAATCCTGTTAACTAATATAAACCGGGTTAGCTTCCTCAGCGTGGATTGAAATCTCTCACAGACTTCTTTACGATTTAAGTTCAGTTTTGAGTTTAGTTTGACTTGCTATCTCATTCAAATTAAAAATAAAACAAGCAAGAATTCATATCCAGTATTTACGCATCATGTCAACTGATGTAAGGCCGGGTTGGCTTCGTCTACATGCGTTGAAATCTCTCACCGACTACTTATAAATAGGTACAGTTTAGTTAGCGATCGTGCAGTTTAGAAAAATACCACAGGTAGAGTTAATAGATTTACAGGAGATCAATCCTCTTACCTATATTGCACCTGTACTTACCTATGAAAAAATAAATTAAAAAAATAAAACAAAAATCGATCTGGGAGCAAAATTCAGTCTTCCATAGCGGAAAGTATACGACTTGTATATACTACTAAAGTCAATAGTGCGAAAAATTACTAGTAATACCTACATACGAAATGTATATATTTATAATAAATATACCTACAGTGTTTTCTATTTAACATTGCCTTAAAGCCGCTGCACATACGAGGTGACGAGGCTAGAAAACACTGCTTGGAGTTCTGCTGGCCGGTAGGCTGGGTACGAAGCTGGAAATAACGTCACTGCGGGCTCGCCTACTGTAGCTCACAAGATAGTTTTTAAAATTAGAACAGAGGCTATTTTCCTTGCTAGGTCCGCTGCTAGGTATGAGCAAAAGCCAATCAGGAAGCAGTATCTTGTCACGTAAGCGACTTGAACAAACGCCCACAAACCAACTTAGCGTCATTCTGCTCAGAGTCAGACAATAGACACGTTTTGCTCTGTGATGATATTTGAACAGTCTCTGCGCGCGCACCAGATTTATTCACAAAACTAGCTTGAAAAAACGTCTCGTGTGAAGCGAGCACATAACAGCAATCAAGAAAACTGGTAGGCAAATATAGGTAGCAAGGAATCTAGCACCGTTTCTAGCCTCGTGTGCAGCGGCCTTTATACGTCGACCTGATCGGGTGCGTCCGAGGTTCGACTTCAAAACTATTCTATTTCTGCAATCCTTCTCCTGCTCACAGGGCTCGATCCAGCTATTTCGCCGTTCCGGGCAAAATAATATTGGCCGCCTTTTACCCATGCGTTGTTCCATAGATGGTATAATTTTTTTTTGTTTATCCATCTTTCAAATTTTCGCCGCCGACGCCGCGCCGCCCTCAATTTTGCCGCCCCGGGCAATTGCCCGATTTGCCCCCCCCCCTAGATCGGGCCCTGATTGCTCATACCTAACCATTGCGTTTCTATACTAAACGGGACTGAGAAGTAACCGAAAAGCCGGCATTAACACGACGGGAAAAGCTATATTATAAAGAAAAGTATTTTGTCTAGTCACGCTATATACACGCTTGTCAGTTGGACGAACAAACTACCGACTTGATTGAAATCATTCATAATCGACTATGTCAAAGTATGCGCGCTGTACTAACCAACTCGAGATCTTATTTTCTTTTGATTGGTTTTTTCGATGCCGACCGATATGCTTTTTTTTGTTTCACTTATGAAATCAATTTAATTGTACTACCAGAGCATGGTACGTGATTAGAGTTGCAGTAGACAAAAATAAAAACAAAAGTAAACAACAGACCTGTGGCTAATTCTCTCTACAAATATCAGTATTCTTGTGACCACTTCTTCGCCGCATTATTCAGCACTATTCTCATATCGTATCGATAACATTTTTATCGATTATTACACATAACAATTCCTTTGATCGCAAGTTGTGGTTATATAGAAAAAAAACGGCCAAGGGCGAGTCGGACTCGCGCACCGAGTGTTCCGTACAAACTTGTACGTAATCGAGTCTCCCCGCTTAGCCGTTGGAAAACTGTTATCCCCATACACAGACAAACGTCGCGGTCAGTTTGCCAATGAGTTCAGATCATAGAGATATAAGTTACTAGAGTACGCTAGCGGGTATGCCTGCCATAAGTGAAAGTGTCTGCAGTTCAGAGAGAGAACGCTGCAAACGTTCCGTATATCATTGTATATGTTTACTCAAATCAGCATTGTTTTGTATCATTAGTTACTATAAAGATAAGGAACTTTTCTCTCTCTGAATTGCAGACACTTTCACGGCAGACAGATAGACAACAAAGTGATCCTATAAGGGTTCCTTTTTTCCTTTTTAGGTACGGAACCCTAAAAAGACGGACAAGTGCGCCGCCTAATCAAAATTGATCCTTGTATTGTACAGGGCGTTTCTCTGCAGATCTCCTTCACCTGCTTTTTTCACTACCTGCATCAGATTACCTAATAATTGATTATGCTTTCCTTATAACGAATGCATAATAACTTACAACCGACATGAGCGATAATTTTTTAACACTCCTAATAGCGTGTAATCACGCAATCAAAGATTATTTTAAAATGACAGATAAAAAATTCCTGATTGTAATCTTTTTCTATTACGTGATTGAAGTTGTATAAGTAATGTTGCGGATTATAGACGCTCGAAAACCGAGGTCATTAGCGCATGTAATTTTTTGTTCATTCTATATATAATATTCTTATATTTAGAATATTCTTTATAATCAACTAGCGGTACCGCTCGGTTTCACCCGGGTGCAGAAGAACGAATGGGGAAGGGAGGGATATGAGTACTACGCACATTCATCTTAGTTTACCGAGATGAATGTTGTGTCCAAATTTCATGATGATCGGAGTTACCGTTCAAAGTTTTTGTCGATAAAAAGCAGTATTTAAATTTTTTTTAAGTAACGATAATAAATTTCTTTTAAATCAATAATTTGTATTTAATAAAATATAATAATTACCATTATTTTCCATTTAAAGTCCGTAGTATTTATTTTCAATAATTATTAATAATGGGAATAAAGGAAAGAATTATATACCTATGTGTCCGCGTTCCCATTATTAATAATTATTGATAATAATTACCTATATTTAATTGAAAACACTATAGGAAAATTATTTTTATATAGATACCTACCTATAGTTGTAACAGTTTTCAAATGAGCTATTATTTAGATTTATTTAATTTTAATTAGTCGTAAATAAAATTAAAATAAATTTAAATGTAAGAAAGCAATGTAGAAAATAAAAAAAAATTAAAACTATATTCGCACAATGTGGGGCTCGAACCCACGACCCTGATATTAAGAGTCGCATGCTCTACCGACTGAGCTAGCCGGGCTTGTGAATGTATGACGCTAATATTGAAATATTTAGTTTGGGCATTTCACTTGAATATAATGACGGACAAATTTTGAGATACATTTTGCAACATTTTTCATTGATGCTCCGCTCCTATTGGTCGTAGCGTGATATTATATAGCGTGTAGCCTTGCTCGATAAATGCATGCTTGAACAGGGCAGCCAGTTCTGTAAAACCTTAGAAGTCTGGAAGAGACGTGGGTTCGATTCCCGTTTTTGCTAGAGGATGTTTTGTAATGTCGAAGCTGTTATAATTTAATAGAGACATTGTAGATTATAGAAAACTGAGGTTATGAGAATGTAGTCTGATAAAAAACTTTTTAACAAAAAAATTAAACCGCCGAAAAACTGAAAAGCAAAAAATAATAAATCTTTTTATTTAACTAAGTTCTATCTAAGTAGTTGAACGTATGTGACAGTCTAGTATATCTAAGTAATTTTGAGTCGGCGTCAACAATCCTTCGCCGAAAATCTCTGAGCGTTCACGAAGTTAATGTCAGCGACAGAGCAACCCGAACGGGCACACACTGAGGGCACACGTCTTTGCGAGTGGTCGTGTGGAGAGCGCATGTTTGGAATGTTAATGTTTATCGCTGGAGATTTCACGTATCATTGTTAATTTGATTTGTTTATTTCTTTTAGTGATCTTTGTTCATTGATTGTTTGACGCCGACTCAAAATTACTTAGATATACTAGACTGTCACATACGTTCAACTACTTAGATAGAACTTAGTTAAATAAAAAGATTTATTATTTTTTGCTTTTCAGTTTTTCGGCGGTTTAATTTTTTTGTTAAAAAGTTTTTATTTTATAATTTTTTTTGGCTATATAATTTATAATTGTAATACACAACTCAGCATGAAAATCTGTGAGTGAACAATAAATCACCCCTATTTTCCCATCCTTAGGGTAGGATTTTTTTTCCAAATTTATATGAGACCAACCTCGAGGTATACCCTATCCAATAAAAAAATAATTATCAAAATCGGACTACTCTGTAAAAAGTTATGCGTAGTCATACATTACAATCTGTGAGTGAACAATCAATAATCCCGTTTTCCTACCCTTAGGGTTGAAATTTTTTTTCCAAATTTATATGGGACTAACTTCGGGGTATACCCTTTCCAATAAAAAAAGAATTATCAAAATTGGACTACTCGGTAAAAAGTTATGTGTGGTCATACATTACAATCAGTGAGTGAACAATCAATTATCCCCTGTTTTCCTACCCTTAGGGTTGGAATTTTTTTACCAAATTTATATGGGACCAACTTCGGGGTATACCCTTTCAAACAAAAAAAAAATTATCAAAATCGGACTGCTCTGTAAAAAGTTATGCGTGGTCATACATAAATAAAAAAAAAAAAAATAAAAAAAAAAAAAAATATACGCGTCGACTTGAGAACCTCCTCCGTTTTTGTTTTTCGTCGGTTAATAAAAAGTGCACGAATTGGTTCTAGATCCAGATAATCTTGACAGTAAACAACAAAATGGTAGAAATAATCGAGATGAATAGCGCCGTGTATATTGTACATATTTACTATTTGTTGGTCGTTTTAACAGTGAAATGATGTATAACAAATGGATGTAGTTTTTGTAATGAAATGAAAGTAGAAAATCTGTCTCATTTAAATTCATTGTATGTTTTTTCTCACCAGCAAAGGTGAATACTTATAACTCTGGCGTGTGATGATCGCTTCTTTGTTTTTCAGAAACGTTGACGTAATTTTAAATTAAAAAAATAATTTGTGTAAACATGATATTCTGTTGCACCATTCACTTTCAATTCTGGATAAACATATTGCTTCATTTTTTTCTTTTTATGGCCACCTATTTTCAATTTTTAGGGTTTCGTATTTCTGTGCAGAATAAAAAACGAAATCGTCCGCCGAAACAATTAAAAATGAAACATAGAACTTCATTTATTATTAAAAAAAAAGCGAGTGTGCTTTAGAGTTTAGACCACACGACTGAAGTAAAACTTCTTCCTGCCATGTATAATATATAATAATGATACAATAATATTCGATAATAATCTAACACCATATTTTGATTAGACATCCTGATTTAACGACACAATATAACCTCACTCTGTAGCACATATCTACAAAGACGAAATGTTTAAAATATAATTTTTGATTAATTAATAGGCAAAATTATATTTATTAGCATAATTTTAATACATTTAAAAGGATTTATTAACTAACCTACATTATTTCCCGTTACAAAATGCAACAAACTTGGATGAAATGTATTTTTGATACAAAAAAATTGTTTTCATTTTAAACGTCAAATAGTTACCAAAAAAAAAAGAATTTCGATTAATGCTCGGTCTTTGTCGCACTCACTAACTTATATCTCCCTCTCAACTTCCAATATACGAAACGTAACTGTCTCTCTCGTACTATCTTCACTGACTTATATCTCCCTCTCAACTAGCGTTTGCGTCGAACGATTACGCACTGTTCGCCTCGTCCGATGATGCACTTCCGTAAACGCTTTCGTCAGGCATTTACCAGCTTACTCCCCAAGTCAAGCGTGCCTAAAGACGTTTTACTTCAAAAATAAATATGGTCTTCCGTCATCAATTTAAATTAAAGTGAATCTTCATTTCAGTTTAAAGTAGGTGAAACATTTTAGTTTAATTTTTTATTCTTTGTTGACTTGCGACAACTGAAATTTCTGTCTCGTTTGTCTGATTTACACTATCCTGGCTAAAGAAGTTTCACTATCATAAATATGTCCCTCAAACCGTGTACCTAAACTCTGAAATTGAACAACTTTGTGACCAATTGTAGTAAAATCTTTTTCCTAATTTACTTATTTCCAGTTTTATTTTGTATCTTAAGATCGTGCACATTTATAATTTCCTGAAAGTTAATTAGAATCATTAGCTGTTCGTTTCCCGGTGTTCTAATTACAGAGTACGGCTTACTTTTTGAACGACCATCAATTTAAATGTCGTGATGATACAACATCAAGTCATTCAACTGTTTAAAATTATAATAAATCTGCCGGAAATTTGCAAATTATTAGGTATTCTTTCTTTTACTTTTCGTGACAAAAGTCAAAACTTATATTTCACTTCGTTAATTTGCATAAATTGTTTACAATGGCGGTATGTGTAGTTAATTTTGTAAGTAAATAATTATTTTAATGAATGAAAGTTGGTGTGTTAAATGTGTATCGAAATTCGAAAGATATTGAAAGTATGTATCTGTAATAGGAATCATGTAGCATTCCTTTGACGCACATACCGAAGGGATGAAGAACATTAATTATTCAGGAAATCTGCGTGTGATTTCAGGATATATGAGGTATATCTCAAATAAGGGCGTTATTATTCCCCCCGGGATCAAAATATAATGCGAATACCTGGCTAAAAAATAAAATGTAGAAATACTTTTTGAAATGGAATTTGTAAAATTAATTTGGGAATTAATATTTTGCTTGACACCTTTCTTCGGGAATATTCTTTTGTGATTGATTTTTTTTTTCAATGTTAAGAAGCTCAACCAACGTTATACATTTTTTTGTTTAATTTGTGTATATAGTTTAGTAGGTAACTTAAATTAACTAAATACAAAAGTAATAAATTTTACTAAATGTTCAAATCTTTGATTAACGTCTGATCAGAACTCTTCAATAATAGTATATTGTGCGACTAGTGAGAGAAGAAGATTCCATGAGCGTGAAATTTGCCGCACGAGCGTAACGAGTGCGGTAACACGTGAGTGGAATATTCTCCTTCCTTCGCTTTAAGTTTAATGTATTAATTTTTATATTTTTTTGTTAATATATTTGTCTGAAAAATTGGTCGATAATTTTATTTATTTACTAAACGATGTTTGAAATAAATGTTAGGATCCTCCTGTGTTCACCGAGTTCTCGGGCCGGAAGCCCATGGCATTTTGCCCGTCCTGTCACCATATTGTTACGCCACTGTGAATCGCGTTGTGATAAAAAAATAAAATATTTGCGTATCACTAATGTCAAACGTCTCTTTTTAACGCCACGCGTGTGTGTGTTTTGTACGTTGTGGGAACGTTAAAATAATCGTGATATAATTCATTAAACGCGTTCAATGTCAGAGGTATAACATATGGACTGTATGTAATATAAAATAATTTCTTGGTCTGACACACTGACTTACTTTTTATGTAAAAAATAAAAGGATTTGGAATCAATATAAATATACGTTTTATTATTATAATTTCTTTCTTTGTGTATTGTTATAGTAAAGTATATATCATTCTTTTGTTGAGTCCGAGCGTCTATAATTTAAAATCATCACCATTTACTTATTATTCAAACGAAGCAAGTATAATTAAATAGTCATCAAGTTGACATAAGGAATTTGTATTGAAATTGGATATGCTTGAAATAAGTTGATTTTTATTACCGTGAAAACTAAACTACTAAATACATAATTAGTTTAATGATAACTTTATTAACTTCGCCTGATTTTACAGATTGCCGCCATTTTTCCGTCGACTTATGTTAAAAAATTGCTCTCCTCTAAAAGTGCTTTTATTTTAACGCGATAGCCTATGTCCACCCAGAAAGTCCATTCTAAATATTGGTGAAAAAATTTTGAAATCGGGTGAGTCGTTTCGGAGATTACCCTCCTACATCCAAACTTGCAAACTTCATCTCTTCATATTGTTAGGATAGATTAATTATCAAACGGCAAGTTTTAATGGAAAGCTGTTTTCCATAATGAAAACCATATACAATAAACAAAAAGAAAACTAATGAACTGATTGCCATAAAAAACTGAGTAGGTACGTGTATAATCTTTACGCCCGGTTGAAGTAAAGCTTCTTTGACGGTTGTGGCAAATATTACTGAAAAGTTAAAGGATGAAACCTGCTGGCATAGGATCAATGAAATTGCAAATACTGAAGATGTTACAGTGTAACCTCTCATAACGGACACCTCTAATGAGCGGACAGCTCTGTTAGGCGGACACTATGTGATAGTCCGGAATAAAGTACAAGTGAATTCCATAAGACATAATCTCTCTTGAGCGGACTCTCTCTTGGGCGGACGCGGACGCAATATTTAAGTACAAAACTTGTAAAATTCTCTCTTAAACGGACAAAAAATTAAAAATGTTGCAACACGTTGCACTATAAAAAAATTATTTAGGCGAATTCATTATCATCGATAATAACTTATTAGTGGAAGATGATGATGACACCTCTTTTAACAAAATTGTAAAAAAAGGCGACAACCTGACGTTAGTTGAATCTGACGAATCCGATGAAGAAATAACCACAACTGATCAATCTAATGCTATAAGTTATCAGCAGGCCATTGGTATGTTGAAAACAATTAAAGAATTTGCCAAAAATAAAGGAGATTCAACAGCAATGCAGATGTTATCTTACTTGGAATTACATTTTCAAGACAACATGCTTAAAACTAATACGCGTCAAACTACCATAATTGATTTTTTCAAGCCAACTAAGTTATACTTTTTATGTTTGATTTTTTGATTTCATACGTATGCATATTAATGTATATGAGAAAACAATAAAATTCTACCCTATTATGTAAATAAAAAATATGTATGTACATATGTAGTATGTATGTATGTATGTATGTATGCATACATAATAATGTGTTTTTTAATTTTTCCCATACGCGGACACCTCTCTTAGGCGGACATATTTTAATAGTCCCGAAGGTGTCCGCTTAAGAGAGATTTCACTGTATTCCATTTTGTTTTCTAACGTTTCGGCAATTTTTATGCCATTTTCTTTATGCCGAAACGTTAGAAAATAAAATGCAATAACATCTTCAGTATTTGCAATTTCATTAATCCTATGCCACCAGGTTTCATCCTTTAATCTTCTTATTATTTCAACAAGGATCATCGGCACTCTAAATTATTAGAGTTATTTTTCGCAATTACTGAAAAGATTAAACTCGAAATGATACTATATAAGCACGTGAGGCGTGAGCTATGCTTAAATTGTGTTTCGTCGCTTTTTACGGCGCTGCTCTTTTTTTTCTATACCTATAAGATTTTAAGACAACGTCTCAAGAAACCTACAAGTCTTTTACACCTATTTTTTTGGCAATGACACTTTTTTATTTTGTTACAGTTGGGCAGTATCCGTCGTAATGACACGGCAAAACTCTGTACCTGCGAGCGATGGAAGCGGAATGATCAATGCACTTATTCCGCTATGGGACATGTGTAACCACACCAATGGCAAGGTAAAACCGTAAAGTGCACATTTTATTATTGTAACACCGAAATACAGACTGTCCGAGAAATAATTCCAACATTACTTGACAATTGACAATTACCCGAAATTTCACGTGGGACATCGGTTAAGGCTGTCGGAACGCTCTGACATTAAATAGGGTTTCGGCTCTCAATTGATTATTGACTTATTAGTCAACATTTTACCAAAATCATTTTTCTGTGAGGAAGGTAAAAGGCCAGCCTAGGTTTCTAGCAAAATATTTTTTTTTGACGTGATAACGTCTTATAAATTGATGAATCACCAATCTTATAAATTGATAAAACACCGGCTGCATGTACGAAAAAGTGTAACGTTCCTAACGTAACGTTCCGCCTGACCCTGTGCGTGCTTTTCTCGAAAACGGCCCTAACGATTTGAATGAAATTTACTGAAAAGAGATTTTGGGGGGCAAAAAATCGTTTTAGCTAGGTCTCATCTCTCGAAAAAATCGTTTTCTTACAAATTTTATCATTATAAAAATCAATTTTTTGACGTATGAAAATACTTAAATATTGTAAGTAGGTTTTGGAATTTTATATAAACAGAAACAATTGTTTTATAAATATTATGACAGCTAATCTTTGAGACTTAAAATAAATACGAAAGAAAGAAAGTTAAAAAAAAACAATTATATTATATGGTGAGTAATTTAAATAAATAAAATTAACCTAAATTTGAAGCGAAAGATGCAATATCATAGATTCGAATTATTATAATTATTATATAAATTTAGGTTATGTATTACGGAATACGTTATCAAGTAAAACTATCGTCCGTAAACCGACTTTACAGACAACCAATTTTTTTATTTATGTTTGACTAGCGGTCCCGCCCGGTTTCACCCGGTAACTGTAACTGACGATCTACAACACAGTAATGATAAACAAGTGGCATGTGTGTGCTCTCCTTTAATTACAAATAAATTAGTTTGGTAATTTAAAGGTTTTCGAGACAATTAATTCGTATTATTTTTCTTAAAGGTGTCAACAGATTTCAACACGGAATTGAATCGTAGCGAATGCTTAGCTTTAAGAGAGTTTAAAGCTGGCGAACAAATCTTTATATTTTATGGTTTAAGAACAAATTCGGATTTGTTTCTTCATAACGGGTGAGTTTTTAACATTAATTTATCTTAGGTCTCTGCCCACCACACCGTACCATACCATGAACGTAATAGGAACGTATCAGGCAAAAAAATATTCTTTCTATGGTACGGTGTATGGGCAGATACCTTAAAAATTATTTATTGACAGTATAGATACCGCCTATAATTGCCCCATAATGTTTTACGAAACATACGGTAAATACTGCTATTAATTTCCGTAAATTGCAGTTTTTTTTAATTATTGAATGCGTAATTTTCGTGGACGGTAAATAAGTGATTTTTACGCTAGATCAACTTTTAGTATCGATGACGACATAACCGTTTCACTAACTTCCCGAGTTTTATTGTTCCTGTCGTAATTTTTTTTTTCACCCTGTCGTAATAAACATTTAATAATAAACGTACTATTGTTGTTATTTGTATAACTGCTTCGCGTGTCTGACAATATCAACATCATGTTGATAAGTACGTAATTCGCATTTTTTGTATATAAACGACACGTTTCTTCCGTAGTGAGGAAATTGCTTAACTCTTCACTAGCAAAATTACATTTGCTGCGGTCAAGGACGGACAAAAAAAAAATTAAAAACTTTAAACAGTACCATCCTCGCTGCTTTCAATTTCATAATTAAAAAAGAGGTTTCACCATTACACTAAGCAGGCTAGAACCTTAGGGGATTAGATTTAGATTTATTTGGGGTGATAAAACACTTGATATCTCACAAACACTGTGACCTAAAAGATCTTTTGTGCATCCCCTAATAGTATTATTCCCAGTCTGGTAGAATGGTTTTTATGAACCTTATTACCTTACTGGGAGCTGCTCTCCAAATGTCCTCAGGCTTTGGAAAAGGCTTGTTAAGATATAGCAGCCTTTTGGAGAGCACTGCTTCACATTCACATAGGGTGTGTTCAGCAGTTTCTTTTGCTTCCTTACAGAAGCGACAGGTATCATCTTGGGCTTAACCCATTTTTGAGAGACGGTATCTCAGAGGGCAGTGGCCTGTAAAGAAGTCCTGTCGTATTCTCAGTTCTACTTTGCTGAGCATAATGAGTTCTTTAGTTCTTTTGGTATTGGGCGAGATAAATCTCTCTGATTGTCTCAGTCCTGGAGTAGACTTCCAACGAGAGGCCTTCTTTTCATCCTCCCATTTGCGAACCTCTAACTTGACTTGGCTCTTAACCTTAAGGGATAAGTAAAATTTTGGATCAAAATTTTAACTTGGAATCAATATTTATGATTTTCGTAATATTTGTAAAAAAATATGAAAAATAGGATCTAATTGACAAAAATTACTTTAGAGTCCATGGGACTTTCGAGTTTATAAATCCGACCTTGAAGATAACAAAACCTACTAACCAATATGGTATACAAACTGACCTTCTATTTTATCGTATCGAAGATAGAAAATGATTACGTCTTTCGACCTAAGCTTGAAGATTATCCTTGCCAAATTCCTGTAGAATTGCTCCACATATTTGACCCTAATTAAAAAACAAACGTACAGATAAACTATATATAAGAATTAAGAACCAAATTCCAAACGATGGAGACACCGCCAGATTTAACTTTTTGGTGCCCTGGGTTTTTAAAGTGAACGGTGCCCTATATTTTTTCTCTTTTTGTTGTTTTGGTGCATAGCGCAGGATCTCGGCTTTTATTATTATCGTCTTCTTTTAATATGTTTGTTTCACTGTCTAAAGTTCCTCTATTTTTCATAATATTTGATTCAAAAGAAACGTAATTTTCATGAAATGATCACAAATGCTAGTCCTGTGCAAACATATATTTTATCAGAAGTCTAATACCTGAAATAGTGCTAACTATAGGAATAAAATAATCTGGTTTTGTGGTGCTTCCTCTGGATGATAAACGGGACTTCGTTTTGTACGCCTTGGTAAAAAATTTATTCAAAATTATCTTTCCCAATCTGGACCTGAGATTTAGTATGGGAAGTGGGAACATATTTAAAAAACTCGGGTCGCAGTGCGAAACCCTGCCGACAATATAGTGTATTTGCTTTTATAAGCAGTGTGGCTCTATTGTATGAACTTAACTTTGTTTTTGGACAAAATAAAAAAATTACCCTCTAATACACCCCTTAAAACAACATTTTTTTACTTAATTTCAATACTACATACCAATTCAACATCTGTACCAAATTATATACACCCTTCAGTATGTAAATCCATATCAGTAAACTTGCGTTTTCATAAAACTTGTAAGTCCGGTCCTGTCGGGCCGATTTTATTTAAATTTTAGCAGCACATTTCAATAATTACTAAAGGGTTAAATTTCAAATTTGAAGTGATTCTGAGAATTTTTTCCGTATTTTTGGGCCCAAAAACATTTTTCAACCCCTAAATACCCCCCTTAAAATGGCCCGATCGGGCCCATTTTAAATAGGCTTCTTGCGATGATGGATTCCAACATGTGGACCAAATTTCGTTTAAATCGATTAAGTCTGTCGAGAGTTATCGTGGTCACACATATATATATATATATATATATATATATATATATATATATATAAATATATAAATATATATATATATATATACATATATATATAAACATTTCCAAAAATGGTGCCAAACTTCTTAGAAACTTATGAAACGTCGAGAAATTTTGGTCCGACCCCTAGGTCCCGCCATCCGACCGACGCCAATAGTGTAAGTGCCTTATGGCAAATACACTAATAAAATAAACAATAATATAATTACATTAAATTATAAACAATAATATAATTGCATTATATTAAATTACTATTCTTTCTTAAATTGTCTCTCACTTGACACAATGGACTGCGTTTATTTATTTTTTCACAATGTTTCCATAATTAAATATTGTATGATTTGTAATTTAAGTAAATTACACGTATATTATTTAAAATAAAACACTTATATAGTAATGCGTTTTAAGTAGTTTTATAATTACGAAATACTTCATCGTTTTGTTGAAACTATTTATAAACGAAAAAATGTATTTTTTGGTCATAAAGTATTTTTTACTATGTGCAATTTCACAGTAAATTCTAAATACATACACTACTTATTGTTCTATAGTGAATAAAAAAGTGCGATTATTATTTACGACTTACGCGCCCTCGCTCGAGTAAACGCCGATTTTATCCACGGATTCGGTCGCATTATTTATTTGTTGCAAATGTTTGGATATAAATTGTTGAACGATGCCGATACAACAAAAAAAAAATCTGAAATTGCGTTTTAAGTATCGTACGAGATAACCGCGAATGACCGAATAATTAAAAAAAGGCTGAATGCTCCAAAAATTTGGAATATAAAAAAATTAACCACAAAACATCTAGAAATGACACTACTCCTAATCATTACCTGATGATGCTGGTTGTTTCATACCATTTCAAGAAATTCATTGGTAGTATGTCTGACAAAACAAAAAGAAACTTAAAAATTTTAAATTTCTCGACCTGAACAGACCAGGAGGAACCTGACATTTATTACAAACTTTGGTGAAAAATATTAATTTTGTATTTAATCAATTTAAGTTAGCTATTAACTCTAGACCATACACGAATTATATAAATATCTACTTTACTTCGTGATTTATAAAGATGACACTACAACGTGAAGTTTTTTTTTATTAAGGGAGGGCCCCATCCGCTGAATTTGCCACGGGCCTCAGTACTGCGTAGAATCTTAAAAATCAGAAGGTTTCCAACAATTTGATTTAATTTCCAGTTTTGTGTACTTCGAAAACGAACACGACGAGTATTGGTTAAAACTCGGTGTTGGCAAATCGGATCCATTGAAAGATCAACGTTTGGCACTTCTTGATCGCCTCGGATTGCCTCTCCAAGGAGAATTTTGTTTGCATTCCGGTGCAGAGCCTATTGACAGTCAATTGTTGGCATTCGCTAGGATTTTCAATATGAAGGAAGGTTTGTACCTCTACTCTTCAGGTGTTCACTGCTTTTGTTTCGCTTTAAAGTTTATTCTGCGCAGATTTCATTATCTCAATCTTAATAGTCTAAAATCGATCTTCTTTAATCCAAATCTTCTTGGTTTCTGGGCTTGTATGCCGTGGTTCATTGGTATTACTACCTGACGTTTCGTCTTCAACTGCGGTAGACATTATCAAAGGCGAAGTGTCCTTCTAACCATCGTCTCCTTTGATAATGTCTACCACAGTTGTAGACGGTATACAAGCCCGGAAACCAAGAAGATTTGGATCAACACCGGCCGTGAAAGCCTACACACTTCGATCTTTTTTAGTTTCTTAAAAGCAAGATCGTTATACTACTGCACACGAGACTGGCTTTGCCGCCGGAAAAAATGTCACTGCGGGGTTCTCTACGTAGGCTATATTATGCTGATAATCGTGCTTGATTCTCTGCTGACTTTGAGCAAAAACCAATAAAATAAAAAACAGTATCTTGACATGTGGGTATCATCGTGATCATAAACAAACAAAGGATCATTGTGTGTGTTCCGTTCAGAAACTATAAACGTCCATTGTTGTTAACATTCTAATTGTCACTGAGCGCGCACCAAAAGCCATCTACAAATCCAGCTTGACTGCAGAGGTGTGAACTGTCATCATGCATGCTCAGGAGTCACTTAGCATTGCACAGCACAATACACACACACTCAGCTCTGAGCTCATTTTCATATGATTCTGATCTTATATTATTCGCATTTCGGATAAACTATGAAGTATAATAAAAGCTTAACAACAATAATGTTTATTGTTACAATATCATATCTTTGTCAACGACGTCAATGTGAATGGTTTAAGTCACTGTAAACAGTGTGTCATTCAACATTAAACGACTCAGCAAAGATAACTCCGTACGTGCAAAGTTCACTATAGTGTCTCTGTGCCCTGTGCTGTTTGCGCTCTGTAAATGTGCGAATACAACAGTACAGAATAGCTCAGCACAGAGCAATGGCGCTCGGAGTGAGTCATTCACAAAAAAAGAGCGACTCGCTCCGTTCCGAGAAAGGAGTCGTTCATTGTGAACGACTCGCTCAGGAGCGACACATCACTACTTGAAACCTAGCAGCAGATACAACGGCAAAACCAGCCTCGTACGCAGCGGTCTTTAGAAATTAGAGTTGCTTGTGCATATAACAATAAATTTTGGTTTTCAAATTAAAATAGAATGAGACATTCTGTTTTAGAGCACATTAAGCACTGGTTGGAAAGTATCAGTTGTCACGATTTAGAGTACCTCGACTGTATTCTAGACACAGAACTCGACAAGCGTTCGTGGAGTTTTCTAGAAACTCGCATGAAACTTTTACTCGCCTCGTATCCTACGTCCCTTGCGGCCGACTTGGAATTATTAGACAACAATGACGAACTATCACCCTGCAAACAATTGGCGATCAAAATGCGAGTGAGTGAGAAACGACTTCTACAAAGCGCTCTCTCTTGCGCCGAACAAAGACTACGACAAAAGTAACGGACTACTTTTTTATCGGAAACGAAAGAAAATGTTGTTGGGGTTATTGTATTCAGGTGAAACCGATTTTTGAAATACTGTCTCCCGCAATTTTTACGACCGACTGTGGTTAATCGGTTTCAAAAAATGTGGAGACCAATCGGTTCTAGTACAGTATTGATAAATTATTAAATTTAAATCGGCGGGGGGTCAGTGATCAATCTAGTATTGTCAACTCTTCAATATATTTTGTCTTCATATCTTCGACAATCGAATATTGATTGTTTAAGGTCCATTAAGTCTTTGCGACGTACCTATTAATTTTTATGCAAACTTTACTATGCAGAAGGACCCTCGGGCAATCAAATATATTGCTAATATAATACGCGCCACGAATCTAAAAGGCTCGGAAGTTAGATGCGAATGCGAGCTTGCGCTTGTACAGTCTGTTGAAAAACTACAAACTCGCAACTCAACAAAACTGAAATAACAATAACAACTTGACAATAGCGTACTCGACTGTACTTTAAAGCAGGATAGCGACAAGTGACAAAGGCAACGAGCGATCACGGCCAATCACCGACGAGCGCACGTTCCGTGCAGGTAGCTGGGAGGTGGTGGGAGTATCAACGGCTCTAAAATGTGCCTTTGCGACGCTGTTTGTGACTAACTTCCGAACTTTTTAGATCCGTGGCGCGTATTGTACGTAAATATTCTTGAAATTATGTGAACACAAATATTTAAAAAAAGGACATTTGACAGTATAAGTGTGTCTGAGATCACCAACCGATTTTCAAAATAAACGATTTATACTAATGAAAATGCTTTCGAGCAATAACAATTCGTCTAAAAACGTTTTTTTTTTTTGTTATTTAGGCGTCGATTAGAGCCAAAATATGGTAACCTTACATTAAATTGATGCATAGATCTAATCAATTCTGAAAGATAAATAAATTAAAAAGCATCTCTAAAATTGATAATTTTTTTTTTATTGATTTTGTGAGATTAATTTTATACATATTAGGTATATGTATATTATTTTAATTTTGTACAACAGGTCAATTATTTTGAAATGGGCATTATAAATGTACAAATTAAGATCTATATACCTACATGAATTTATCTATCATTTATTATTTTTTTCTTAACGCATGTTTTTATTATGAAACTAACTTTTTATTTAACTATTTTTTTTTCATTAGAGATTTAATATAATATATCCCAAAAATATAAATAATTCTATTTTTTTTAACAGTAAGCGCCGAAACCATTAACGTTTAATGTAATTTTCAACTATTATATTATTTAACATATTATACATATACACAAACTAACTTTCAATAGAAGTACGTATAGCTTCGGCCCTTACAAAATCGGCTTCAGAACTTAAAACAATGAGACCCAGTAAGTAATAGCACCAATTTAATTTTTAAATTATCATAGTGCCTCCAGATTTTCTAGACAAATTTTCTAGATCTTTAACATTTAACGAAGACTTCTCTTATTTTATTTTTGCATTACAAAGGTTTCCCTTAAGTAAACACTAAACAGAAAGAGGCGTGTCGAGTTTACCCCTCGACGCATTCGTATCTAACCGCCAGCCAATCGGTGTCGATTCCCCACCAGAAGCTCATTTCCTCCACTCCTGGTACAGTGTCTTCTTTCGTTGTCGTTACGCACTGTTAATAAATTCCTTTCATTGCGGCTAAAGAAGTTTCACTTCAAGAATTATTTAAGTATGAAAACTGTATTGCATAGAAGACGACAAAGAATCTACCAAATATGATTTTTTTTTTCAACCACCACATTTTCTAACAAAATCGATTAATTTGCTTTCAACTATTCATAGGAAAATATTTTTAATCTAACAGAATGCCATAACATTAACAATAAGAGAAATATGCGCGTTTTAGAATAAAGAGAAGAATGTCGTCCAGGCTCTGATTTGGATAATTGTCTTAGCATTCTTAGTATAAGAGCCAGTGGCCGGCTACCAGTATGTAATTGACCAGACCTGAATTAGTCCGGAGGTGGTGTCACTTTTTTATCAGTGATTTTTACTCTTTTCGAAATCGAAAGTCAGTCAGCGCGACCGCGGTGGGTGTGGACGTGGGAGGCTGTGAAACTCGTCGGAAAAACTATGAAAAAAGTGATAAATCTGCTGATGAAAATTTGTTAGATTGTAAATAATTGATGATTAAACGTGAAAATACTCGTCAGTCACTTTCCCGACGGGGGAAACATCGTCAGTCACTTTCCCGACGGGGGAAACATCGTCAGTCAGAGGTTTGAAGCCTTTAAAAGAATATCAATTGCTCAGTGTTTGAATTTAAAATCGATATTTTCAGAACGAATAGTAGGAATGGAATGTTTCAGTTCCTACTATTCGTTCTGAAAGTATCGATTTTAAATTCAAACAAGCAATTGATATTCTTTTAAAGGCTTCAAACCTCTGACTGACGATGTTTCCCCCGTCGGAAAAGTGACTGACGAGTATTTTCACGTTTAATCATCAATTATTTACAATCTAACAAATTTTCATCAGCAGATTTATCACTTTTTTTCATAGTTTTTCCGACGAGTTTCACAGCCTCCCACACCCACCGCGGTCGCGCTGAACTGACTTTCGATTTCGAACAGAGTAATGGTTAAACTCTTCAATCAATTACATTTGAGTCGGAGATAAATCACTGATAAAAAAGTGACACCACCTCTCGGACTAAATTTTTACACAGTGAGTCTCCTATACCTACCACACATGGGGTGGGGACTCACTAAGCCCAGCGTGGTCGCCGCGGTCCGTACTCAGGTGCGACAGATACAAAATTTGACTAATTTTAAAAGTATTTGACCACGTCTGCCGTTTGGAAATATAATAAAACATTATTATTATTGAAAAATAACATTGACAGACCATTATCGCGCGTCTAATCTGTGCCTGGTCTGATTAATGACGCGATGTTTTTTGGATTTTAAAAATAGCGTTGGAGGTGCTGTAACCAAATCTGAAACGTGCATATTTCTCATTTTGGTTATATTTTTAACAAAATTTATTTAATGTGTGTTTTAATTTGATTGTAAATTTGTGAAATAAAATCTTGTAATAAACCTAATATGTTTTTTTTTAATTTGTACATTTTTCAGAAAAACCTTTTGTAATTATTTTCTGGACCTGATAAATACCAGACATAATTATTATTCCATCAGGTAGGAATTTACCATCGCTTGGTTTAATTTTGGGGGGCATCCGAATTCATTTATGCTAATATGATTGGGTACTAATGGCTAGTTGATTAGGTTTATGACATAGGTACAAGTCACATTTCTGAAAATATTTACCTGCAGGTACCTATTTAAGATTTTTCTACTGTGTCTTTTCAGTTAGAAATCGTATTTCAGTGTAGGGTTTATGATTAAAAACAGGTGTTTGTTCTTCACATTTTGAAAATACATCAAGCATTGTAAGTATTTGGTGTTTTATTTTATGTTTAAACTTTAAAGTTTTGTTTTTTAAAGCTACATATCACACAGTGACGGTATATTATGTTAAAATATAACTGGTATACGCTTTGTATACAGGGGATGTCCCATCACATGACGCCATATTGAAAATTTATATTCCTGGGATCATTACGAACATTAAAGTCTTAATACATATGCGCGATAAGTTTTTTTTATGGAATCATTAAATTAATGTCGATTTTGTCAAAAGAAAATATACATTCTTTTAAAATCCGTTTTATTCCGAGTCAGTCCCGGATCTACGATTTTTTCGAATCGGGGCAGAAACTTGATAATGGAGCCCCCTCTTTCCAGCGTTTGAGATAAATTACTTAAAAAAAAAACAAATGTATAATGATTGTCATTTTTCGTGAACGGGAAACCGTCAGAAAAAGCATATTGAATAAATCGGCCAAAGGACAGATTGGGTGTGGTTTTCAACCATATGATTTTGGCGCTCCCTGAAACTGCCATCCGGGGCGAGTGCCCCGATTTGCCACCCCTAGATCCGGGGCTGGTCCTAGTGGCGGCGCGTGAACATTTTATTTGGATGCTCTGCGGGGTCACGGGAGCTAGGAGTGAAAAACATTCAATTGTTGATACAAACCTCGGAAAGAAATGTGACTTTTGACTTTTATTGCAATAGATGGCAGCACTGCAATCGTTTGTTGAAAGTGTAACAATGTGGTAACCAAGCAACCTTCAAAGTAAATACGGCCAACATAACTACGTTACAATTTAAAAATGATCTTACTAAACACGAGACGAGTTTACAGTTTCGACTTTCCCAGTCAATAATACCTGCTCAACAATTATTTATTATTATCACGTGACGAACTAATTGTTAAACATATTCGGTGTGCTAATTTATTTTCTAATATAGGTGTAATAGATAAGATTAATATCAACAATACATAGCTACCAGAATATTATCAATATAATAAATGTTTACTGTGTGATAAAATTTAGACAATAACGTAAATCAATTATGAATAGAAACTAATAACATGTGTACTGCAAATTGCAATATGTTTATTCAAACAGTTAATAAGTTTTAGAAATGTCAAGTTCAAATATGAACCGTTCGAGCGTAAGTGAGGAAGTGCATCCGAGTGATGTGAAAGAAATTCTTTTTAAAATACTGGTCATTGGAGATTTTGGAGTTGGTAAGTTGATTTCTTTATTTTTTTATACTTTGAAATAATTGTTCGTTCGATTTTGTTTATAAAGCATAATATAGTTAAGGAGGCGATCGTTAATTAATATATCTATGCATATAAATAAAATTGAAGTGTATGTACCTAGTATTAAAATAACTGTCACGTTTTGAGCTCACGCGGTTATTTGCATGTAAACGATTGTTTTTAAAATGTTTGTCTGTCTGTCCGGACTAATCTTCGAAACGACTAAACCGATTGTGTTGAGACTTCACAGACAGATGAAGGGCTATACCGGGAGTGATCTAAGCTACAATTTTATTCCAAATTACCCTTAAAGGGATGGAAAGGGGGATGGAAACCTTCATAAACGATACACTGTATCTCTTAAATTGCTTAAATAAAAACGTGAGCCTCGGGGAAAAATATTCTTCGTAAAAAATAGAGGAATACATGTTCGGCGGTCTTTTGGACACACTACCCGAACGGGATGGGGATGCATTTCATTTGAAATAATTTAACTGGGTACAATATATAATCTAAATCACGCGGATGAAGTCGCGGGAAAAGCGCTAGGTATTGATATTAATATGATGTGAAATGAAACATTCGAAGTAACTTAGATTTGACTACCCGTACCTAATAATACGGAGGAGCCGAAGGTTCCACTGCCGTTGTCGCTGAAAGATTGTTTCATCCCAGTCGCGTGCGGAGTCACTCATGATAGTGGCTAGTTAATTATAAAACTATATACGATATTTAAACCGGTACTGAGTAAACTATTCAGGGTGGATATTGCATTCCTTAGTCAGACAACTCAGTAGCAGTTCTAAATTCACGTGAACGAAGCCGCGGGCACAGCTAGTTTATAATAATGTGTTGCATAAAACATAGATACTTGATCCAAGCGAATGCAGCTGTAATATTATCTAGTAGGTCAAGTTCGTGTTATTTGTATGGTTTCTTCTATTGAGGTTAAATACCTTTAACTCTTTACTGTCGTCGTGTTACAAACAAGTATACAAAAAATATAAAGTAAAAAAATGCATTTTTTTTGTAATAAGACACTGGCTTGGCTTTTGAAACATGTAAAAGTGCGTATATAGCTGTGCGCAGTTTGCGAAACGTATATAAACAAAACAGTGGCACGCATTGCTCGCGAACAAATTGAGTATTCTCGAACAAATTATTAGAGCTGTAAAAGTAACGAGAAATTGTGTACCCGTATGTATTCGTTACTTTCGTATCGTTACGTTACTCGTTACCTTTCATACGACATACAATCGTGTACTAACAGCATCAAGCATGTACCATCGCATCGAGGCGCGTCGCATACGTGATACGGTATGACTTCGTTCGTATAACGTATATAACCGCATCAAGCGAGTCGAACTGACATGGATACAACAAATGCGAGTAACGAAATGAATTTGTAAGTAACGATTCGTTACTTCGAGTCAGACGATGTACCCGTTACTCAGTAACGAATACATACGGTTTGTTACAGCTCTACAAATTATTGTGAGATAAAGTAAGGTAACCACAAATCTTTGCCTCTATCACGCAACCGCCAGCAACTTTTACAATGTGGAGCAATTCGCAACTTACGGGAACATTGAGGAAGGTAGAAAAGATACCAAAAAAGTTTGTCATTCGTTCTTCAGTTAAGACGTATCTTTATTTTCTGTAATTGGAAACATGGAGGACCATTGCGCAACTTCCAGGAACATTGAGGAACATTTTCAATAATATGGCATTTTTCTTTCAGCGGCTATAACTGGAAACTTCAAAGAACATTGAGCTTTTTATTGGAGCATTAAAGAATTTTTTCAGAAACATGAAACTGACAAAAAAATCCTCGTTGTTCCTTTGATGAAAATGGCTTTTTTTCTGTAACTAGAAACATGTTGCAAATTACGGGGATATCGAGGGACATTTTTAGAACTTATTTGTTCCTTTGATCTATTTCCAGTAGTTATAAAATTACCTATACCACATCGACAAGATTTTTTTTTTGAAGAAATGTCGCATTTGCTAAAAAATATATATAGCCTTGTACCTTGGTCGCCGAGCAAGTTAATATGAAAAAGATGTATTCATGCATATTATATATTATACTCAATAAATAAAAATTTAATGTTTTCCGTGAAAAATAAGTTTTCGATATAATAACAACAGCTTTCAAATTAAAATATCTACCTAATGTTATTGTTATGTTATTATCATTATTTAGAATTTATCGTAACGTACCTACGTCAATTAACTAATAAGGGTCAGATTAAATTAAGATTAAATTATAGAACATTCAGATAGTTGCATTGATATCATTAGTGATTTTCTTAAATAAATATCTATAAAATGAAACTTTAATTTTGGGAAAAGATAAATGATTATACAATTATTATAGTTTTCATATCATATTACCATTCTTTACCAGCGGTTTCCTTCGCGCTAATAAACTTTTCTTGTCTGATCATAGCGATGACATCTAACAGACGACCTTTAAAGTAATCATTAAGCATTAATGCCGGTTTTGGCAAAACCTTATCTTAACCCATTTGGTGTCGAATAAAAGTTCACACTATGTGTTAAAAATTTTATCAAAATCGGTTCAGGAGGTCTCGAGTGATGACAAAAATTGTAGAAATATATTTAGTTCGTCTATACCTAGATGACAAAATTATTAGTCGTATTACAATCATATAAAAATAATTCCGTCTGCTAAACATAAAACTGAATCTTTAGAGAAGAATAATTTACTGGTTCCATTAGTGGCGACACAGCACAGATTTATTCGTAGTGAATAAAAAATGCCCCTATCGATATTATACCCAACTTTCTTTTTAAGATGAATTATTTATTTTTTTATTTTCAGGTAAAACTTCAATTGTGCGACGATATACTCAAGGTGAGTTTGTCAAAAAAAAATTTATTTGCGTAATAATTGCGTTATTATTTTTGACAATTTATAAGTTTTCTCATAAAATAAAAATTCCCGTTTGCTTACAAGCGCTCTATCTCTAATGATCCTTTAAAATATGCGCGAACGGTACCTTTGAAGTAGATTTTATAAACGCTTTTTTAGGATTGAAACTTGAAATTAAGTCAATAAATTTTTATGTAAAAAAACTGGCCATGAAAAATAATGGTTCTTTGGAAAATACATTTTTTGTTTACCCGCATTCCATTGTTAATCGATAGTTTTGAAATTTGAAGTAGATTTTATAAATACTTTTTTAGGATTAAAACTTGAAATTAAGCCGATACATTTTTATGTAAAAAAACTAGCCATGAAAATAATGGTTTCGTCGGAAAATACATGTTTTGTTTGCCCGCATTCCATTGTTAATCGATAGTTGAGTAAAGTTTGTGGAAACAATTCACATGAAACATTCCAAACATTCTTTATTATTTTGTTCAATTAATCAATAATCCTTGCATGTGAAATGGACTGAGTCCTTTGACCTTGTTGGCGGTGGTTGTTATGTTAAGTGGCACGCCAAATACATTTTTAATCGTTTTCAGGTCGATTCTCATCTAATTACAAAATAACGATCGGTGCCGACTTTGCAATAAAGAATATAAAATGGGGCAGAGACACACAAGTGAATTTGCAATTATGGGACATCGCTGGTCACGAAAGGTTCGGTTATATGACCCGAGTTTATTACAAATATGCGTAAGTAAAGATCAGTCAACTTTATTAATTTTAATTCAAGTTCAGGGTCGGTCTATTTATCTATTCCATGAATCGATATAGCAATAATATAATACGCGCCACGAATCTAAAAGGCTCGGAAGTTAGATGCGAATGCGGACTTGCGCTTGTACAGTCTGTTGAAAAACTACAAATTCGCAACTCAACAAAACTAAAATAACAATAACAACTTGACAATAACGTACTCGACTGTACTTTAAAGCAGGAAAGCGACAAGTGACAAAGGCAACGAGCGATCACGGCCAATCACCTACGAGCGCACGTTCCGTGCAGGTAGCTGGAAGGTGGTGGGAGTGTGAACGGCTCTAAAATGTGCAGTCTTTGCGACGCTGTTTGTGACTAACTTCCGAACTTTTTAGAACAGTGGCGCGTATTATACCAAGACTTATCTAGCGATGTAAAAAGTGTCTCTTACGAATCTCTATCTCTCTCAACGTAGTACATAAAAATAAGCTACACGCATACTCTATCCTTCTCACTCAGTGAACGATATATAGCTAATGCATCTCCAACTGTTTCGCTACCCGCGAAAATGAGATATTTACTTTATAAAACAGATTTTTGATAATATTAATTGAATCTGGTTCGTAATTCCTCACTGTTATATACAAGAAGTATTTTATTTTTTCAGAGTGGCAGCTGTTATAGTATTTGATGTTACAAGAATAGCAACGTTTCAATCAGTAGAAAGAGTAAGTACTTACTAACAAATTTACATGCTTTCAAATACTGCAATTTTTACAAGAGCGACGCTGTGAGGTGCGCTGCATCCAGCGCACTCTCTGACGCGTCGCTATGTGAGAATCGAACATCTATAAAATAGTAAAATATATTGTGTTCGTGCGAATAATTGGAAATATTTTCAGTGGTTATCAGATTTACGATCCAAAGTGACCCTGTCTAATGATGAGTCAATCCCAGTGATATTGTTAGCGAATAAATCAGACATCGACTCTACAGTTCCTCCAGAAGAAATCGATCGAATGTGTAAAATGCTCAATATTGATGCTTGGTATCAAACGTCTGCGAAAGATAATAAAAATATTGGTAAGTATAAGTTTTTTCTAACCAACAATCCACGATGCGTGAATAAATCATAGGTAATTTACGCTATAAAAACACCAGCCGTACGAAAACCATCCGGAATCTTTCATACTTTTTAAAGTTCCGAATCTCAATAGTAAAAAACGGAACACTAAGTTCAAGTCCGTCGATTGTCCGTCTGTCTATCACAGGTTCCTATCTTCTGTTTGAATGGTTGAACTACAATCCAACGCCTACAATCCAATAAAAGTTTCACTTGCGTCGTGGTTTCTTAAAACCACACAACTGTTACTGTTTTTAGTAATAGATTATGAATATTAATTTTTATTTTTCTATTCCAGATGATGCATTCAATTTGCTGATAAGTTTAGCTTTGAAAACTGGTGAACTGGAATCGGTTGATTCAATGTTAGACTCAATAGTTTTAAGTGAAAGTGTTGAAAGCGTCCAAAAAAAGAGTTGTTGCGGGTGAATTAGACTTATCGCGTAAAATGTATATATTTTGTTAATATAACTTATCCAATTTTAGAAAAACAAATTCGTAATTTATAAACATCGTAATTGTGTAGTCAAAATACAAAAATTTTGAGCTCGCTATTTAGTTCTGTTAAACGTGTATATAGTAAATATTAAATAATTATCCATTTTTAGGGTTCCGTATATCCAATGAAAAAACGGAACCCTTATGGAATCACTCTCGTGCCTGTCTGTCACAGCTTGTTGGGTAGATATATATAGAGTTCGATGACCCAATCACGGATGTATAGCGTAGATAAAAGAATTCTGATTTTGCTGGTTAATTTTGGGGGGGCAAATCAGAAAATTAAAAAAAAGTTTTTTAAGTGCCTCATGTGACATATCAAATGAAAGGGCTTGTTATGAGAAATACAAATATATTTTTTTTATAATTTTAAAATGCATAGTTAAAAAGATATTAATGAAAATATGCGAAAATCGAATATCCATCCCCCTTATCTCCGAAACTACTGAACCTAAAGTTTTGAAAAAAGTAGGGCCTCACTCATAGTTTGCAGAAAATCTTAAACAAGAATCCTAAGTCTTTAAAGTTCTCACGGAAAACTGAATGGTATAGAACCTTCTCCACACGAGTTTAAACATGGCCTTATTCCTTTATAGACACATAGAACTTTTGAAAGCTTTATATCGCAAATTAATATAGAATCATACTTTAAACTTTATAGAATATTGATTATTTAGACAAGCTCATTTCCAGGATGTGTTTAGTTTTTTTTTTTTATTGTGCCATATTTAGTTTCTATATAAAACATGTAATTTTTTATTTGCACAGTTATGTAAAATATTGCGCCATAGTTTTTGTATAGATTGTGATTTCGTTTAAAATCTCTACAAACACTATTTCTCACCGATTAATTTATTGTTAATAAACTTACTAAAACTATCTTCATCTTTGAATAAATCTATCAAGTTAAAGACCTAACCCTGAGTACGAAATTTTAGAAGTAGGTGACTAGGGCCGGCTTTAGCTATCCGGCTGTGCATAAAACCACTGTGTTCAGCCAAGAAAAAGACGCCTATCGTATCAGGGTCGCCAAATATTAGTAAAACTTATCGTATCTTATTGTTCCCTATATTATTGAATGATAATTAGGTATCTATAATTCGAAAATTGAACTTTGAATTTGAATAAATAAATAAAACTGTTACAGTGTAAACTCTTTATAACGAAACTCAAGGAACCGAGCATTTTTTATCGTTATAGAGAGTTACCGTTATATGGAGTGAAGAAAGAAAAACAACCAAATTAACAATAATCTTCAATGTACTGTATAATCTCTTTATAACGAATTTTAAGGGACTGAACATTTTTTTCGTTATAGGTAAAAAATTTTCGTTATATGGAGGGAAGAAAGAAAAATAACCAATTTTCACAAAATTAATTTATTCCAAACACATATAGGTACCTATAGTTTGGCGTCATCAAGTGCTTGTTGAATAGATGGTGATGGTTCAGAATGGTCCTCTTTATGTCTGTAAACATTTGCTGACGCCTAAATATGAACATATTTCTTCGTAATAGAGAATGGCTGTTGCGTTATAAAGAGGGTATTAATGTATAGGTTTTAAGGTAAACCAACCAAATCGTAAAAACTTTGACGTTATAGGGAGTTTTTCGTTATAACGAAGGACGTTATAAAGAGTACACTGTATTTCATTAAAAATGTAAAAATAATTGCAATTCAGAGGTTTATTAATTATTCTCTAATCTCTTGTTTGGTGGTGGCGTTATTTTTTTTTTATCTAATTGAGTTGCGGGTTGCCCCTCCCTAAAGCCGACGCTGTAAACAATTAATTTGTATTATCCTACCTCAATGGTATTATCTATCTACCTATAATATGGCTGATATAAGTATTAAATTGAAAATGCACCTATAATTTTTAACCTCAAGTCTTTTGAAATAATCTAGAAATAAGTTAGTGAAATACATTCTCTGAATAATAGAAAAAACAAGACATGGCTTTCTATTAACCCATTTCTCATTCCTGTTGGCTAAGCTATATCTAGGTTCAACTTTAATGATAATGTAAGAACTCAAAAGTTGTTACTGAAATTTAAATTAAAAAAATTTATTTATAAACTACACGTTTATATTTACAAAAGAAATTAATATTATCTACAAAAACAATTTTTAATTCTATTTCTGCACATTTTGTAAACCGTGCTCAGCATTCATCATTTGCATTTCTGAGAATCGTTGAGAAAGACGCTGATTAACTTTTAAAAATTTTTCAGCACAATTTACGGCACATATATCCTGCAAAAAATATTTAAAAATCAATATCTTATACTGAAGTTCACATAGAAAAAAGCAACCAATTAGAATAATATATTTACCTCTGAAGCTGAAATCTTCCTTGATTTGAATTCGTTTACGCAATCTATGAAACATAATTCTGATAATCTGTTATAGGAAGACAGAAAATCACGGAACTGAAACAAAGTAATATTTTGATAACAGAAATTTGTCAATCTGAAGTTCGTAACTTAGGGTGGCCGATTATAATTTTATATTACGTACCGTTTTCATGTGCGAAATATCTAAATTTTCGATACCGACTTGAGTAGGGGCACCCATTTTATATTATTAAATTTTTGAAAGTGAATTTTAAGCAATATACTGAAAAGTAAGGTTATATGTTGAACGAAATGACAGTTTTGTTAACTATACTCATACTATACTACACGTGATAACGCTCATTGATTTTTATAAAAGGAGTATAGCTTTTGATATGTCTATTTAATAATTAATAATAATAATACGAATAAAACTTATATTTTAACATTTAGATTATCATTTTATTCTTACATTTTGATATGGTGTCTGAAATATTTAAATGCTATTGATAATTCCTTTACCCTCCTAGTTTCAAATGAACTCTGCAAACTTTGTTATCTAATGGTTGGCTACGCTGTGTTTTGACATCTGGTATAGTAAATAGTTATACTTTCAAAATTCGTAGTTGACTTAAATGTTTATTGTAAGTGTTTAATGAATGATCATGTTTGATGTGACTTAAATCAACACTTTTTAATACTGAATATCATGAACAGGCAGTTTATTTGTTCGAAATGTTCGTCGATAAAAAATTCAACATTTGTATATAAACATGAGTGCAACTAATCTAAAAAGTGAACGTAAAAATCGGACAGGTGCTGTGTCTGTAAAATGTAAATCTAAACCACAAGTTGAAGTTTTATATCATCCCAGAGAATATAATTTTCAATTTAAAACGGTCTTGGGCGAAACGTCATTACCCATAATTACTCAAAATGCAGAAACTCCATCCAAAGCCACACTTAACAAACATTTAAGTAAAAATAAACTAACTAATAAGTCTATCGGAACACGAAAAAATAAAAGTATTAAAGTGACAAATACAAAACCTATTAAGGGAAAAAAGTCGACAGAAAAATTAGGAAAATCGGAAAAGTCGTCTTCTGTGTCAGTAAATCGAGATGATGGAAAATCAGTTAATCTTAACATTACTAACTTTAATGAAAGTGTTGATAAACCTATGAATGTAAAGTCAGATTCAGTATTAAAAAGTAAAGATAAGCGCGACGCTGTAAATGAACTTTTAAATGAAATATCGGATTATAAGAGAAAGGCAAGCCTAAAAAAAAGTTTTGAAATGACCAGAGGAAAGTACGAAAAAATATTGACTGAACTAAGACAGGCAGAAGCGGCCCCACCAGCATCGATTCTTGATACCATTTCGGAAAAGTCGTGTTCTTGTACATATTCTGCCAAAAAATCAGGTGAGAAAAGCTTTTTTTTTAATTTATACGTTACGGATTTCTGTTTCACAAGTTTTGTTTAGTTCGCTCTCGTGTGCATAGATGTCAGGACTAATATTAAAATTTTCAAACGGCCTGCATTTTTATAGTTATGTATGAAAAACATTTTCTGTAGTAAAATTATATTTGTTTTTTTATTTTTTATTTATTTATTCAAAATTATTTAAATTTTCGTGAAATATTATATGTTTGATTGGAACTGTGATAGATATTGGTAATTATGAGCCCAAATACCGACGCCGAAATAGCTCAGTTGGGAGAGCGTTAGACTGAAGATCTAAAGGTCCCTGGTTCGATCCCGGGTTTCGGCAGTTGTTTTTTTTTTTTTTTTTATTTTGTAACTATAAAGAATAATCCTTTTTTTAATTATTTTTAGAACTATCTAGAGACATGGACCGTCAAAATTTTATGGACACCAAAAAACAAGAAACAGATACTACTAGTCAATCAAGGTAAGAAATAAAAATTTTAGTATCAAATAAAATTTAAATTCTTAATTGAATGACTAGGAACCGAACGTATAAGATTGGCCTAGAAAAAAAATGCTTCTATATACCTATAAATTTTTTTTGTCATAGAAAAGCGTTAGCCATTCAAAAAATCAGGGCCAGTTTTGGAGGGGGGGGGGCAACCGAGGCTGAAGCCCCGGGGCCTCTACAAGAGTGGGGCCTCCAAAATAGAAATTTCTAGATTATTTTTCAATGATTTTTCATCAAAAAAAGCGCGCAAGGTTCCATTCATTAACTCTATAATTTAATTTGGTTTATTTTTTGTTTTTTACATTTTACTATTATCTAGGTATACGTATGTTTTTGAAAAGAATTTGATTTGTTTCGCAATAAATTATTGGAACACTTAAAAGAAAAAAATGGTTTAACTTGTTTGGAAAATAATTAGGGGCCTCCACTCCTTCGTTGCCCCAGGGCCTCCACACCTTTAAATCCGGCCCTGCAAAAAATATAGTCAGTTGTGTTATGGAAAAAATCAAAAACTATTTAAAAGGAAGAAAGCCCAAAGCCCCAGTTTGATAATAAGAAATCCTCAAAAAAGATATAGGTATTAAAAAGTTCGTTGTAAAAATACAGTGAAATACTTAAAATTTACTATTATTCAATAACATTTTCAATTGCATATAAATAGTGTTTTGGCCTGACTTGTTCACATTTAGTCAATTTTTTGTTTTTTATTTAAGTAATTATCCAAACTTTACAATTATAACGTTTTAATGCGCAGCTAAATGTCGAAGAAAATATGAATTTTTGTATTATTAAAAAATAAAAATTTTACTACATTCTGCACAAATTATCACATCTTTCTATTGAAAAAAGAATGAATTGTTTCGATTCATAAAAAAATCTTGACCATACAAATTACGTAATGTACGCGAAGGACGTAAGAAATATCCGTACTGCCTGTAAAACAAGTCATGCCCTGTGTTGAATATTTTTGTGAAAAATAGGTTTAATTCATTTTTATAACCATTTCTTTACCAGCTTTAAATACGAAGTGAAATACTTCGACGCCACATCTTGTTTGTGTCAAAATTGTTAGTGTTTTGTGATTTAATATTATTGAACGATTATTTGAATAAATAACGTGACATTAAAGTGCGAACATAATGTGTTTTTAATTTAATGTTGTGAACATTGAACATTGGTGATTAAAAACGGGGTCGCTGAGTTCATGATGGCTCTGGGTTCCTGATGGCGCTGACTTCCTGACGGCGCTTTGGGTTCCCGACGACGCTGCATGCAGAAATACAAAGGTATGTGCAAAATTGTAAATAATAATTTAGATATATGACCAAAATCTATGGTGGTATTTTTTATTACACTCATTTAGAACACGTGATAAATATTTCCGCTTTTTAAATTATCATTGAAAACTATGTTTACAATCGAAGCAGTAGAATAAACAATAATAAAAAAATTGGGCGACGGAACCATTCCAACTTCAAAATTTCAAATTTGATATAGTATAATAAGGAAAATGAAATTTCTGATAGCGCGTGAGGTGACGCTGGTAATGGCTAGTATTCAATATGGTGTTTGCTATTCGTTGCCTACGTCATATGTTCCACGTCATGTAAAAAATAATCAAAACATGCTTAACTAGTTTATTTCTGGCAGATCTACAAAACAAAAGAATAACTGATTTTTTTTTTATTTTCAAAATATTTCCGAAACTATAAAGCTTAGACAAAATTAGTTTAACAAAAGTTTCTTGAAAAAATAAATAGAATAATAAGCCGTTATGAAAAGTATACCATTATTATATAAAACACACCGTTATAGCAAATATTTCTTCTGCGCATGCACCGATTTTCCCCAAAAACAATAGGGCTCTTCATATTAGTATATTAAACATCCTCCCAAAATTTGGTTTCAATCCGTTTATCCGTTGGACCTTTACCGTGTTCATAGATAAACAGACGCACTGAGTTTTTCCAAAAATGTGTTTTTTGGATTCGGGGACCTCAAAATGAAAAGATTTTGACAAGTGATTTTTAACCTAAATTGGTAACATTCCCCACTTGTGGGCTGGAATGGTAATAGCGATTTACACCCGGAAGTGGTCCAAACAGGGCAGCTAAAGTATTTATATATTAAACTGATTGCGGATATAATTTGTCATTGTTTTCGATGATCATCAGTTGGGACACACTGTACATGTTAAACAAACAGCAGTTATGTAGATTAAGGAAAACCCATTCGGTAAATTTACTTAGTTATTGTGTAAATTATCTATTGGCGTTCAATAAACCAACATCAGCTGGTTAGCAATGATATCCTGTGTGTATAGAACGGCAGCTGTTCTTTTTTTTAGATGGACACAGACCCATATGCGATTTACGTCTTCCTTGAAGATTGTGTCACCTTTAAATGCATTGGTGGCGATTCGATGAACATTCTAGGGGGCTCTGACGAGCTTTATAATAATTACAGGGTGACCACTTTCTCGGAAATTTTGTCTACCAACTTAAACTTTGATACTGGGCGCCATACTAAATCTTTGCACGTAGCTGCACACGGTCAAGTTGACCGGAAAATGTTTTGTGAAACCTTAACATACTAAATTGTTCATTTCTGTATTTATATGTTACGTACTTAAAGTCAGTAAAATACGAAAAAAATAACCGAGAAAAATCAGTGGTTCTGGATGTATATTTGTCTGTCTGTTTTTCCAGGCCCTCTTGATGTCCCCAGTTAACCTAGAAAACTGGTTCACATAGAGTATAGAACACGGGATAGAACTTAGGAACCTAGCGGAGCTAGTTCTATAAAAAAAACCTTTTGAGGTAGTTCACTCTTTAATTTTTGTTAAAAGAAATATAGATCATAAAAATAAAACTATTTCTATTATAATTGTATAGGAGTGTATCCGTATATTAAAACTTAGATGTGGTAGGTATAGTACGTGCACGGATCTAAAAGGTTCGGAAGTTAGTCACAAACAGCGTCGCAAAGGCACCACCTCACAGCTACCTGCACGGAACGTGCGCTCGTCGGTGATTGGCCGTGATCGCTCGTTGCCTTTGTCACTGTCTTGTCGCTTTCCTGCTTTAAAGTACAGTCGAGTACGCTATTTTCAAGTTGTTATTGCTATGTTAGTTTTGTTGAGTTGCGAGTTTGTATTTTTTTTAACAGACTGTTGCATTCGCATCTAACTTCCGAGCCTTTTAGATTCGTGGCGCGTACTATATAGTCTCTTACAAAAATGCACGATAATCTATAACGCTATACCTACTTTTGTCTAGGACTGCCGCGAGTGACTTACCTCAAAAGATGAAAACGCCGCCTATGATTATTCAAGAACTCACCCTATCGCTTTTTTAACAATACGGTTCTTTTATAAGCAGCAAGTCTTTGGTTATCTGTTCATTACTAATATGAATTCCTTCGTCTCTTCCGATATAATAATATATATATATATAACAATTTTTTTTATAATATTTCGTAAGCAGCTGTACTTTGTATGACACACAACGGTGCCTTCATTGTTATTATTATTTTCCGTTCAAGTAAGTGCACACATGCTTCCTTACGTCACCCTGCGTAAGATTAAGGGTCCGAATTGAATTGAATTCAATACCCTCGCCCTCCATAAATATAACCAAGGAAAGCATTATTCTTGTTCGAAACTCACTTACACTCCTGGTCAAAATTTTCGATTTTTTTATGTTTTTAGGGCGAAAAATTTAGGTACATGGAGAAATCATAATATAAGATCGATATATCAATTCGAAAATGCGCAGGATTACTCCAGTCAACAAATAAATAAAACACGTTTTTCATGCATTTTAAAAACAACCCCTTCAGAGGGTGAAAAAGGCAAATAGTCCAAAAATCAATATGGGTGTCATTTTCAAGGTTTGTCAGGACGTTGATCGCGAGATTGTTATCAATTTTGAAATTTATTATGGGGGTCCACGTCGAGAAAGGAGTTACTATACCAAATAATGGAAATGCATCCGTGTTTCGTCTCAATCGCATGTGAAGCCGCGGGTAACGGCTAGTTTGTAATATTTGCAGTATAGTATCTAATGGCGCGCATGGTTGGGAGTTGAACGGTGCAATTGGGACGACGCTTTTGTGGGACGTTTTTGTGCGTTGGATTAAACGTGGCTACATCTAGATGACAGGGCAAAATTTAGTTTCTCGAATTTCACTTAAAGTTTGACATCTCCGCCAGTCGTGAATCGATTTTATTATGATTCTTAAATTCTATATATAAAGCATACCTTCAGGGTGGTTCCACATTTTAAAATGTGAGGTCCATAGGAAACAACGACAGCACTAGTGCTTTAAAATTAAGTGTCAGTAGTTAAGGGTTAAGTTATTTTTTCTGGTGATTTCAAAGTTTACACTCGAGTCCAGGGTTTCATGAAAAACAAAATGTGCTTCAAATCTTAATTCCTTCAATATCAAAAATATAGCAGTAAACCGAGTGGTGCATTCATTATGACTGGGAGTGTAATAAGTATATATAGGTACACAGTACACACGTATAGACATTTGGGCATTGAGATACATATTTGGAAAAGGCTTATCAATCATTTGCCTTAAAAATAAAGCTGGATTGGCTCGAATTGTGAACGCCTTTAAAAATACAAGAAATTTTTTTTAGTCGAGAACGTTCAAGCAGCGACCACTTGGCCGATTTCGTTATACAGTGTGTTCACCGAAAGTGTATCCTACTAGATATACAAAAATAAGTTTAAATAGTTTTTTGTTCAACTCGGGATTTACTATCGGAAACTGCTGAGACATATTTTTTTTTGTTCTTCAAACTCAACCGGAACTGTATATGCATTTTTTTTCAAATGGCAACATATATTTTCTTACATTTTTCGAAATCTTCATTTTTTTCTCTGTAATTTCATATAAAATTTTCATAACATTACATAAGAAAATTTTCGAGAAAAACGTTATCGATTTGTTAATAATACACGCAAAAAATGGGAAGTGGCAACTTGGCACTTTGATTCACAGAAATACTCCGTTTTTAGTGCTTACGAAAAAAATTTGTCGGTCTGCAAAAAAATCTATTTATGTTGTGCCATTATTTTATTGTATTTTATTTGCATCTATTTGTCATTCCAAAAATATGTCTTTGAAACTGAATTACTTATTATTAGATGTTGACACTAATTTTCTTTAATGAACAGAAATATCCGTCTGGTTACTCACAAAAAATATCTATACATCTCTAGTAGAATAATTACGTTTGTGTGAGGTTTCTTTTATAAGCAGCTTAATATTATGTTAGTCTGCAGTTTTTTTCTTCTTCTTTTCTTCTGATTATATTATTCTTTTTACGTTCGAATTTGCATACACGCGACGAGTTTTTTTTACTGCTTTTATTGTCAACTTGAATGAATAGGCCAGTCGACCAGCTGGAGGTTTGCAAGTATTTATTCAAATCCAACGCTAAAGGCTTCGTTTTAGCAATTCTGTTTTAATATCCGCTTTATGTCTTGTTTGGAACACCAATTGAAATTCCAATTGAAAAAGATGTTTATCAGTTCTATTTTAAAACATATGGGACATTTTGTTAAATGAGAATTTTAAATATTCATTTTAATTTGTCAATTGTCGTAATGGTAAATTGTACGTTAAAGGTTAAGCTTCACAGATTCCTCATTTTATGAAATTCGGTATACAATCAGTTGATTCTTAAAGTGTACGTTGTAGTTTAAGCTCCCATGACAGAAAAAGTTACCCCAAAGAACACCCCAAAATTATAAAGTGAAAATGGCTGAAAAACATGTCAGAAACATGTTACGCCCGCCAGATTGAATCTGGCATGGTAAAAAACAATATTTTGATGAAAAATGTATTAAAGTATATATATAAAAGGGATATAAAAGGGATCTACCGTATTAATTTAGAATAAAAAAAAAAAATTTTATAGTTAGCAACGATTATACAATATTTTTTCATTTAATGCGACCACATTTTTTAATGAAAAAATATGGTATAATCGTTGCTAACTAGAAATTTTTTTTTTTATATTCTAAATTAATACGGTATATCCCTTTTATATACTTTAATACATTTTTCATCAAAATATTGTTTTTTACCATGCCAGATTCAATTTTTAAGCGCCGTGACAGCGTTTTTTCATAAACAAATCAGCTTTTACAAGGGCCGTGTCAAAACACCACCTTAATTTTTTTCTGAAAGAAGGTTTGACATCTATTTTATGCATAAAAATTGGTCTGTCAGCGAAAAAATGTTTTTTACTATGACAGACTTCATAAAAAAAAAATTATAACAATTGAAGTCTGACTAATTTATTAACAAAAATTGTCAGCCAGACCAGTTGTATTAGATAGAAGAGATCTTAAACTTTATTTAAAAAAAAAATTCAAGGAGGTGTTATGAAATGTATTTTCATAAAAAAAATAATTTATAACAAATGAAGTCTGACAAATTTATTAACAAAAATTGTCAGCCAGACAAATTTTTTCAAAAATGGTACATTATTTACTACAAATTGTATAAATTTCAAGCAGGTGTTTTGGAAAGTAAAATCATGTTTTTTTTTTGTTTAAATTTAAAAATTCATAAAAAATAACAATTAACAAATTTTTACTAGTCTGGCATTTTTTTCAGCCATTTTCACTTTATAATTTTGAGGTGTTCTTTGGGGTAACTTTTTCTGTCATGGGAGCTTAAACTATTGCTTTTATTAACGTTCAAAAATATTTCTGACACAAATCTTGATTGTCATGCAGAGGAAATATCGTGTTCGCGAAACTATTTTAAAATGGAGTTATGTATGCCAGTCGAACAGACCATTAGCGAGTGCAAGTTATGGTTCGCCTGTAACTTTCATAAGTAATGCACGTAGCACTGCAGTTACGTCAGACAATAGATCACGTATTGACGTAAAACCATTGGTACTTTCGTGTCCTCGAAGGTTCATTGATGTCGGCCCGTATTCTGTATTTACTGTGCGCCACCACAAAGCGGCGTCGAAAGAGAAATCATTGTGTTGTGTCGCTTAGTTTGTTGGGTTACACATCGGTAGATTGATGCAGTGACGTAGATTTAAAGCACGGTTCACATATTCGTGCCAATGTTCCGTGTTATCAAAACTGCGAAGCAGGAAATAAGAAAGTATAATGTCGTTCCATATCTGCCTACAATTTTTATGTCCCGATGCTACTAAAACAGGGCCGGATTAACCCTATCCGGGCCGCATTTTCAGTAACAGCAGACGCGCTATGTTTTCGATAGCGTTCGGCGACGACAGTAACAGCAGACGATCTAGGTCTAGAACGTCTGCTGTTTCTCACCTTAAGTTAACTTTCAAGTAAATGAGACTGATTTAAAAAAATAGCATAATAATATTAAATAGTTTGTTACTTACAAGGATATATTGATAAAATGATATGGGTTTTGCACCTGTGGGCATAATATTATGTACACCAATTTTTGTACTAAAAAAGTACTTATATTATGTATATAAAAGTGCAAAAATACAACAGCAATAATACGACAAAAAAGTTTTATTCAATACCACATCGAAACATCGAAAGACAAAATAAAAAAACTTTTTATTTGTTTTAGCTTAGCAAATAATGACTTTGTTTTCGTTATTAATTTATATATAAAACACATTTAAAAACAAAAAAATAAAAATACATAACCTAATGCATAACTAATATTATGTTTTATTGATTTATAAATTATTAAAAAATAACCTTAGAAAAATAACAAATCAACGTAAAAAAGGATCATTTTTTAAACTTATTTTCACCTAAGCCTATATTCATATTGACACATTCTACTACACTTTTCTACCAGCTGAGGAATGTTTTTTGCCACCCATTGCCGATTTTCTTCTAGCTGCACTTGTTGACTGCACACTTATCATTTTTCCTTTTCTTATACCCAGGCGTTTATGCTTTGGAGTTGTTCCGATTTTAAATTAGATCTTACAAACAAATATCGTCAAATTTCTTATAATAATTATAATTATCTGGTAAGCAATCCATTTTTATACATCAGCCAACACGTTTCAACTGATAAACAATTAAATACGACCGATTACTCTGGCAGTCGTAGTGCGTCTGCTGTGTTAGTCAAACAACCGCGTAGTCTGTCGTCCATTACTGAAAAGCCGAAAAAAGCCGAAGCACCGCCGATGAGCTAGCGCGTCTGCTGTTACTGAAAATGCATCCGGGCCCCTAGACAATACAATCAGATCTTTTCAAGTTGATGAAGGGATGTGAGTAACTTCCAGATGATTGGCTCCAGGCATCCTGTTACTGCAATGTCGTATGTGATATTGTAACATGCAGCATCGCCTTACCTGACTCGTTAGCTTTATTGAAATGGCCTTAATGAATAGGTTATAGATAATTGATGATCCAGGTTTTTTGATGGGTCAGGAAAGAGAAATGAGACGCTATATGTAGTTATTTTAAATTTTATCTTCTTAAATGCAATAAATTACAATAAACAACGAAAGAAAATAATATTGTCGTTGGGGAATTTCATACAAATTTTCAAATAAAATTTTCGTTCAATGAAAAGTTTTTTTTTCTTGGTGCGTGCACGGGGCCCCTAGGGAGTTGCCTACTCTGCTTAATGATTAATCCGGCACTGTATACGAAAACACATTTTTAGAGCAAACTGTTTTTAGAAATCTCCTAGCAATCCATTGAATTTCTTGAACCTTTGGTGTGAAGACAGTGACCAATAAAAAATAGCCACATATAAACGGTTTGGTGGTTATTTTTAATGTTCATTAATAGTGATGTAATCAACTGAACGATGTCTTTAATAATGATAGTGACGGACTATTTTCACATTATTGTGTAGCTAGGCACAGCGACGATTAGTTCTCATGACTGTCTCCAAAGATCTGTAGCTTAATTACTAACGGTCTGGTCAGACTTTGCCAGAATTTATTGATTGCCACCGTTTTTTCGTAGACTTACGTTGCAAAGTTGATTTCCACGAAAAGCGCTTTTATTTTAACGCGATAATATATCCACCCTGAAGATCCATTCTAAATATTGGTGAAAACATTTTTGAAATCGGATGAGCAGTTTCGGAGGTTACCTCCTACATTCAAACTTACAAACTTTACCTATTTAAATAATATTAGTATAGACATTGAGATGAAACAATGTTTTATTATTGATTGGCTATTTTTCAGATAATTAACTGCAATTTTTAGTATATCTTCTAAAATTACCCAATACGACATTTCTTTTAATGTGTATAAATTTTTAACCTTCTTAAAGGATAAATTTTCAAAAATATTTTCTTAGCGCTCACCTACGTTATTTAAGGAATTCCTATCCAAAATTGCCTGCTTCTAGAATCTAGACCCACCGGCTTAGACTGTACGTTGCCTGTCAGTCAGTCAGTTTGATTAAATAGAAGATATTAGTATGATAATAACTATTGTGAATCGAGCTTTATGGTGATTTTCCATTGACCTTGATATTGATTCCTCATGCCTTGCGTTACAAGGTTTTTGTTGAACGTCACTTTACCTGAATTGAGTTTTATTTTTTTTATTGTGAATTCGATATCTAGACGTCCAATATCAATCAAACTTTTTTTGTTTGAATCACTAGTTTATTGTATAAGCAGTTCATTAGTTAATGCGGAGGTGTTAACAAAACAAAAGCCGGCATTTTTTTCGAAAGTTTTGCCTATATTTGGAAAATATGAATTGAGGCCAAAGCGATTTATTTACTACACTTATGCTCAATTGCAGAAAGATTTGTCAGAAAATTTGATTTGATAATGACCTTATATCAACCCCGGATCTTGGGGGGGAGGCTAACCCGGGGCATTCGCCCCGGGCGGCAGTTTCAAGAGGCGCCAAAATCATAATATAATATGGTTGAAAACCACACCCAATCTGTGCTTTTTTTGATTTTCGAGAGAGGGGGCGCCATTTACTAGTTTCTGCCCCCGCGGTTCGAAAAAATCGTAGATCCGGGGCTGGCTTATATTATGAACATAGGTACACATTTCTCCATATGAATAGCATTGTAGAGTGAAAACAACGTTTTTCTCCGGATTTTGATCAAAATTTAGCTTGGAAAGCGATCTTTTTCAATGTAGAACATTCTTTTGTTTTTGTGTGAGTACAATCTAACGTTCTAGGGAGTTTGAATCATAGAGCTATTAGACTAGAGTACGCGAGTGAGCCGTGAAAGTGTCTGCAATTCAGAGAGAGAAAAGTTCCTTATCTCCGTGGTAACTAATGATACAAAACAATGCTGATTTGAGTAAACATATATCTGTTTTTCTGGACCCGCTGCAGCGTTCTCTCTCTCAACTGAGGATACTTTCACTTATGGCAAGCATACCAACTAGCGAACTCTAGTCACTCTCTATGGTTTGAATACGACAGTAGACTGCTCCTGATGCATGGAAACTGTAATTATGTATATAATCTCCATCTAAAGTCATTGTCAAATAAAATTTTTTGACAATCCTCTCTGCAATCCAACACTAGATAGTTTTAATATAAATATAATTGACAAGTTCTAGAAAAGTGATCAGCACCAGGGATATTGTATGTCTATGAACCGTTAACCCTGTCACTTTGAACGGAATTATTTTTAAAATGTTTCAAACTAAATTTGCACAAAAGTTTAACAATATTGACAGTATCCTTTTTTTTCATTATATAACAGAGCTATTGAAACATCATTCTTGCACGTGGTTCACTAGTGTCATATAAATACAAAAGAAGGGTAGGTTTTATAGTGCAGCTGCAAATATGCATGTTTATTGAAAACTAGGCGGCGCTAGTAAAAACCCTCTCCGGGTTGGTGTGCTATATACACTTTAGTTTAGAAAAATACAGGCAAAGTCCAAACAGCTCTAAACACACTAATAAATTAAAAAAAATGTTCAGCAAGAGATTTATAATTCCATAAAATATAAAATCGTTAATTTATTTTGACAGAAAAAAACTTCTGTGTGTTCACAAAAGTATAGTGCCCGCGGAGAGAGTTGAAGCCAGGCACGTCATCAATAATATGGTACTTGCCCGCAGACAGTGGCGTGTGATATAAATTCGACATATCCTTTTATAGCGGCAGAATAAAAATAAACACTCGACGCACATGGATCTCCGAAACAGCCAATAGCAAGCTAGAAGGCGGGCGCAATGCGTTCACGTCACTATGACGCGGTGGCTTCATCTTTCGCCGCAGCTATTCTAACAAATCATATTGAAGTTATAAAAAATTCTTTCAATTCGTTACATGGGTCACTGTATTTCTTCGTTTCAATTTTTTATTCGTTTTAAAATTAATTTCAAATGTTCAGCTTGATTTTAAATTTCTTAACCTTTCATGGTACTTTTTTATAGTCGCTAAAGGTACGGACACACCGTTCGCGTTCAACGTTATGATAAAACAACAATATTATCACCGGTGTATCTATGATTTTAGGATTTTTTTAGGGTGTACAGAGCTTAAAAAAATAGAATTGGTCAATAAATAACGTGCCATTTTTAATTTATTTAATTACTAGCGATCCCGCCCGGTTTCACCCGGGTGCAAAAGAACGAATAGGGAAAGGGAGGGACATGAGTACGCACAGTCATCTTAGTTTACCGAGATGAATGCTGTGTCCAAATTTCATGATGATCGAAGTTACCGTTCAAAAGTTTTTGTCGATAAAAAGCAGTAAATATACTTTTTATAAGTATAGATAATAAACTTTTAAATCAATAATTACTGGAATTAATAAAATATAATAAATATTTAATTGAAAACACTATGTAGGAAAATTATTTCTATGTAGGTCCCTATAGTTATAACAGTTTTCAAATGAGCTATTAATTAGATTTATTTAATTTTAATTAGTCGTAAATAAAATTAAAATAAATTTAAATGTAAGAAAGTAATGTAGAAAATAAAAAAAAAATAAAAATATATACGCCGAACGTAGGGCTCGAACCCACGACCCTTATATTAATGGTCACGTACTCAACCGACTATTTAGTTACGGCATTTCACCTAAATAGAAGCTTATTTTTGAGATACTTTTTGCAGCATTTTTCATTGATGTTTCGCTCTTATTGGTCGTAGCGTGATATTATATAGCCTATAGCTTTCCTCGATAAATGGGCTATCCAACAAAAACATTTTTTTTCAATTTGAAGATTAGCGCGTTCAACCAAACAAACAAACAAACTCTTCAACTTTATATATTAGTATATAGATTACACCCTAAAAAAATTCTTATAAAACCGCTCATTTTGAATGCATTCAGGTAGATGTGACCCCTTAATAACCCGCTACGGTCTAAAGTCTAAACGATTCGCCTTAACTGTGGCCGTAGCCTTAATTAACTTTATTTTATAGCGACCAATCAGCGAACGGTATTATAAATAATAAGGAATACGTGTTGCCGCCGTATTTTTTTAAGTACAAAATACTGACCGGCATTGCACCAAACAGTCGTATTGTATTTCGCCTTTGTTTCTTGTAAATTAGAGACGTGCTTTGGTAAGAAATTGGCGTGTCAGAAACGTGCTCAGACGTCAATTTTGATTTCCAACAATAATAAAATCTCAACTCTCGGACAACTTTCAGTTTAGCTATATTTTAATTCGTAATTCCAATGTAATCGAACCAAATAATGCAATGTTTATGATGTCTTTGTTTCGTATTTATTTATTAAACCCATATATCTATAATTTACTATATGAATAATTGCCTATCTACTCAATGTGCGGTGAGTGAACGCAACAAAGCGTATCGAAAATAGATCTGCGTCTCTTTCTTCGATGTAATTCCCTGATTTCTCCGATGATAGGATTGGTTGATGTACTTGCATTCAATCTGAATAAAGTATCTCTGTTTCAAAAACTTTGTCTTTTTTATGACGGTATGGACATCGCCCGTACGGTTACCAGATGGTCGGGATTTTCGGAAATGTTCAGGAACTCGTCGGCTTGTCCAGTGTCCCGGAATTTAAAGTATTTTTTTATCTGGCAATCCGGAACCAAACTTACCAAGCCTGTAATTGATATATCAGGGACAACCATACGTCGTCGCCAACCAAACACTTGCGTGAAATCTGACTGCCTACGGGACATCAAGATTCAAGGACAATCTTATGGATGCGAGTGAAACATTTTTCAGAAAAAAATAGATGGATTATTGACGCTTGGTAGCTGAGGTCATCTGCGCCGTTGCGCTAGAGCAAGAAAAAAATCAGAGCTCAATCCCTATCAAATTAGCCACCCCTGCTGTATATTGAAGATGATATCGAAATTATCGTCATCTGTAGTATTCATTTTTACACGCTTTATATTAACTTCCTTTGTAAGTTTGTATGTATGTTTGTTTGTTTGTAACCTTCGTTTGGACTACAGCAAGTGGTTTATTACTGTAGTATAATATATGCCAGCACTGTAACTACAGTGGTTAGCCGTGCGGTCTAAGACACGGGTCTTCGCTGATGTCAACTCTCGGAATCACGGGTCGTGGGTTCTAATCCCGTGCACGCCGAATAAAAAATTGTTTTTTTTTCGGCAAATTTTTGACAATAAATCGAACTAAAAAGTGGTAAATAAATATAGTTTAAAAAAAACTAAAAAACACGCTTTATATCAAACTAAAAAGTGAAATTAAAATATAGTTTAAAAAAAAACTAAAAAACACGCTTTATATCGAACTAAAAAGTAAAAAATATTTTTTTTAAAATAAGCTTGAAACAATAATGAATAAAAAATACAAGTATTATTGTGAAAAAAGCGTGGGGCGCTCGATGTACGAAAATGTGGAACAAAGCGCCCCACGCTTTTTTCACAATAATACTTGTATTTTTTATTCATTATTGTTTTAAGCTTATTTTAGAAAAAATATTTTTTACTTTTTATTTGGCATTATAATTGAATCGTTTTTGGGATTTTCAGTAGAATTAAATTAATGTCGGTTTGGTAATAAGCCATTTTGATAAACGGTTTAATTGTTGTCTTTTTTTGTCCATTATAAATCGAGATTTTTTTCTGTTTATAACTCGATACAATATATGACGTATTACGATTCTAACCAATATTTCTACTCTTTTTTTATTTGCCCGTAAATACTTTTAAACATGGGTTTCTTTATTAACCATAAAACTTTCACTTGACAGTACCCTCGTTTTCATAGAAAATTTATAAGTTTGTAAAAAGTCATTGTTTATTTATTACTTCAAGGTTTTGGAAAGTAATTTTTATGCAACAAGAATAAAAATAAACCATATTTAAAATGGTAAACCTTTATGACAACTTCTATTGATTGAGACTATAAACATCCGTAATATTATGTCATAAATATAACGCAATTTTTATTAGTTTTAAGTAAAACATTTTCAGAGAAACCTACAAATATGAATGGATTGTATTATACACATCCCTATGAAGTACTCAAGTGATTTCCTGCAGTAAATGTGTAATGTTTGGGTACAAGGTAGAGAAGTGTATATAGAGCCTGCCTACCAAGCGCCTCTTTAGCTCAGTGGTAGAGCACTGGTCTCGTAAACCAGGGGTCGTGAGTTCAAACCTCACAGGAGGCAGGTCATTGTTTCTTTTTTTCTTTTAAAATCGTGGCTTATAATTTTAAATAATTAGCCCAAATTTATTTTCAAATTTATTTCTTGCTCATATTTTTTTTCTTGATAATATTTTTCAAAATGGATTTTTTTTTGGTAGTCATAGCGATCCATCAATATTTCTTACAGTAAAAATGATGGATTCGAATGTTTTAAAAATTTGGGAAAATTGAAACAATCTAGTTTTAATTTTTAAAAATTATTGCTAGAAAAAATCTTTTCGGTTGATTAATATTTTTATTTATATAACGCTTCTAAAATTATTATAACTGTTGAATCAATAGATAGATATTGTAGATTATAGAGGCCCAACAACTAAGGTCATTAGCTTCTATGTTTGATCAACAGATTATGCATTAAGTATTCTCTTATTAATTAATTATCTTTCTCTTATATTAATGTAATGTGGAGGTCAGTTTAATAAAAAAGTTTCCGTATTTATTTAATAAATATAACAGACATTTTATGTGAATAATTATTTTAACCAAAGTATTTAAACCTGCTACAAATTCGTATTTTTTAATAATAAACTAGGAATATGTGGGCGCTTATTTTGGGAACTGAAGTTTGTATAATAAACAAACCATGATAACATCATTAAAAATCCAGTATTCTGTCGTTCTCGATTCTTCGGTTAATACCGAGTTGACCAAGTCTTCCCGGTAAAAACGGACTATCTTCGAAAATCGGCTCTAATAATCTGTCATTCGGGAATATTTTTGAAATTTCCACTTCTTTTACAAAATAAACTTAAAAAAAATAACGTTGATATCAAATTTTACTGCAAAATAATCCCATTAGTCTTTTAGATTTTACGTCTGATTGTAAAATCTTTTGGAGTAAATGTTTATTCATAGCTTGAGCCAATAGGGTTATTTGGTACCATAAAAGTATATTTTTTTGTTTAGCTTTAGCTTTTGAATATTTAACTTGTCCGAAAATTACAAAAATGTATACATCATATATATATATATAATACTAGCAGTCCCGCCCGGTTTCACCCGGGTGCAAAAGAACGAATGGGGGAGGGATATGAGTAAGCACATTCATCTTAGTTTACCGAGATGAATGTTGTGTCCAAATTTCATGATGATCAGGGTTACCGTTTAAAAATTTTTGTCGAACAGACTAATTTTGAATTACATTTTTCATTGATGCTCCGCTCCTATTGGTCGTAGCGTGATATTATACAGCCTATAGCCTTCGTCGATAAATGGACTAACCAACAAACAAGTTTTTTATTTCAATTCGAACCAGTAGTTCCTGAAATTAGCGCGTTCAACCAAACAAACAAATAAACTCTTCAGCTTTAGGTATATATTAGTATATAAAGTCGTTATAGAAGCATAGTTTCCGCCGTGTGTCCACTAAACGACCACCTCTTTTTTGAGCTGAAACTTGAGATGTTTGTGATAATAGTAGATACCAGAGACATTTAATATAAGGAGACACAACATCCCATTCATAAAACACGATTTGTTTATAATCATACATAGTTTCACAGTTTTAAATAAGTTGGAAAGAGATGGCTTTAAAAAGGCAACGTTGTAACGGAAGCTTCTTCAGCATTATCTTAACCAGGGGCGTATGGTTTTTTCGGGATTATTAAAAACAAGAATTTTTAACGTAAATTAAAAATATATTTTGTGTTAATGGAATATTCATATAACATTAGAACATAACTAACAATTGTAAAGCCAGGTTTTACAATATTTATTTAATAAAAGGAGCAAAATTTACTTGAATATCAGTTAGAAGTAATTAATACTGGAGAGGTTTTAGACGCAATAGAAACTGATTTTACATTTTATTAAAATAATTTACTCTAGAAGATAAAATTTGGTATGTAATTTGAATCAAAGATTTTAACGTGATTTGTTTTATCGCATATAATCTGGTGGTCAAAGCATTTTAATTGCCAAACGTCACTGTGTAGTAAAGTGGCATTTTACTAAACGATTTTAAATGCAATAATGTGCCTTTACTAACAAATGAGAATAATAAACTGGCCACGTGCGAGTAGAACTTGCGAGGAGAGGGTATGTACCATTCCGTTTTTTGTGAAAACTTTAATACTTAAGATTTTCGTTTTAGTTTTCCTGTAAACTATAAGAGGGGGCCCTATATTCGCTATTTTTTCCAAATTTTAGACTCAGTAGTTTTGGAGTGAAGGATTTCGGTACATATTAAATATTTATTCTTTCTTTTGTACCTGACCGCTAAGGTAGGGCAATTTCCGTATCTATATATTTTTTAGTTATTTTGAGTAGGTAATAAAAGACAACATCGGATTTTTCTTATATTATTTATTACATATTATCACAAGAAATTTTTAGACAATAATCAGTCTTAAATATAATAATTATTAATGGCATAATTAAAGACTACTGCAAATAAGTTGAGTTTATTTGTTTTACCTGTAAGATAAACGATCAGTAAAAACTGTGGTATTAAATTGGGGATCAGCATCTGGTCTTATTTGCCTTCGTCCAGTTAGTTGAGTAGTCATAATATCGCTCCGATCAAAATAATCTGAACAAATTTGAGCAAACTTTTTGACATGCTGGTTTCGTAAATCCAAAATATCATCCATCTTTGTCTGCGCTCATGATTTACAGGAAAGCTACAACAATATAAATAAACATTAAAGTATACTAAAATGTGCTGTAAAAGGTAAACGAAATGTTTACCTTCGAAAAATCTAGGTTTAGTAAATAAGTCCAACAAAATTATCTATTCAGCTTAAAGATGGGAAATCTAGCTTAGAATTTAACAATCATTCTTTTAATCCTCCATCAAGATATTTTTTAAAGAAGTGCACATGTAAAATTGTTTTTGCAATAATTTAATAAAAATAATTTTTAACTACGTCTACACCACTGCTTAACTTAAAAAAAACATATCTTACTTACCGCCGAAATATCAATCCGGGATTAGAATAATCCATTTTTTTGCAAACTACGCACTGCCGAACCATTGTAAATTGTCAATACTAATAAAAAAAAATGAAAAATACTTGATTTTCGCAAAATGTCACACAAAGCACATAGCAACACTGCAACTTCCGTAATGGCAATAAAAGGAATGCATTGAATGAAAAGTGAATCATGCGTTCATGCAGTGTTGTCACATGTATTTTCCAACAGATGCATTTAATATAAGTTATATACCCTTCGTCTTCAGCTCGCCGAAGTTTGTCAACGTTGAATTCTGATAGAAACGGTGTATGATCAGGTTAAAATGTAAACAGTTGGATCTGCTTATATTAAATATCTCTGGTAGATACCTATTACATCGGTCGTGCTCAAAATCTTATTGTTAGGTATGTGACTTCTGCTTGGTACTTTTCATTTGATACCTATTATGTGGTATATTGTGATAATTTGCTTAGCCCTTTATAATGTTTATAGCGCGTCACGACTTTAACATTTTACTCCTTTATTAATTTTTCAAATACGCCATATAAATATTTTATTTTATAGGACAGGTATTGAGATTTATTGCTTTTATATTCGTATAACATGTTGATTGCTCATACATGGAGTAGAGTCCTGTATCTAAATTAGAGTTGGGAATAATGGAGATACACTGATTGAATTAGTCGGTTATTATTAAAACACCTCGAAATCACGTGACTATCGCAGCCATCCCTGTTTTTGTCATTGGCCTCTTGGCATTATTAGTACAGTAAGGTAGTGGAGGAAGCCATTGGCCAATGTTGTTCACAAAAAGTCTAGTCATTGGCGTTTAGAAAATCACACTATCTATTGGTTTTTGTGTATCTAAACTTGGAGAAAGAAAAAAATGACGTGTCGACACGTGTATTTGTGAATATAAATCTAATACTTACGTATAAGATTTACAAAGTTACGAAATATGGAGATTTATTAATTACGCCCGGTTTCACCCAGGTGCAAAAGAACGAATGGGGAAGGGACATGACTACGCACGTTCATCTTACCGAGATGAATGTTGTGTCCAAATTTCATGATGATCGGAGTTACCGTTCAAAAGTTTTTGTCGGACGGACAAATTTTGAGTTAATTTTGCAACAGTTTTCATTGATGCTCCGCTCCTATTGGTCGTAGCGTGATATTATATAGCCTATAGCCTTCCTCGATAAATGGACTATCCTACAAAAAAAATAATAATCAATTCGAACCAGTAGTTCCTGAGATTAGCGTATTCAACCACAAACAAACAAACTCTTCAGCTTTAGGTATATATTAGTATAGATCAGTGATTCCCAAAGTGGTCTATATCGACCCCCAGGGGTCGACGGCAACTTGCAAGGGGTCCATGTCAACGGGAAAAAAAATTGGGGGTCCATGAAATGAAAATGGAGGTCAACGATAGTGAATCTCCTAACAAAAAAAGAAACAAACTGGACATCGTTAGCGAAGAGATTTAAGATTAAATTTAATTAAATTGATGCCAAATGTTGAAAATTTATTATTAAAGCATCAGGTTTGTCCCTCACACTAAAGTCATTTATTATGCTTAATTATTTTATGTAACAGAAAGTAAATTTTAATTTGATTCGTATAATTTGAATCTAATAAATATATAAAACTAAACATTTCACACTACATTTCACTACCGTTATAAATTTAAATCGTTCAAAGTGAGTAGCACTATACTGGTTGTCAAAAATACATTTGAAATTAATGAATTTGCAAAAAATCAATATCAGATAAGCAGGGGGTCTACCCAAAACCGAAAAACATGGCAAGTGGTTTACGAGACAAACAAGTTTGGGAACCTCTGGTATAGATGAAGGGACATTTTGTATTTGATCAGTCGTCAATCAATAAAGTGTTTTTTTGAATATTATAATTTCTTAAAATTAACTATACCAATATTGGTATAGTTATAAATTTTTCGATTATTGAAATCTCTCGACTATTACCAACACTTTATAAACTCTTCTCAACCGTACTTTTTAAGATGGGCTCGCAATTCTTAGAAACCGTGAGACACGTCCGCTCGGCTGCTGCAGAAATGTCTGCCGATGCTGTGGAGGGCTTGGGTCACGTTGATATGACGCGAAAGTTTAGACTTGTTTCGAAAAATATGTCCGCTGAACGGTCTCGTTCCACTGGTTTAAAGTCGACAATCAAGCGTCCGCTACCGGTGCGTTTATACAGCACAATATGAGAACTCTCGCATACAACACGGTACGACAACTAGGCTATCAGACATAATCACGAGGTTCAATACTGTTCAGTAATTCATCTGACCTCATTGCAATTACACGCTTATAGTTGGCAAACTACAGACCGCGACCTTTTTCGATGTATGAGGATAGCAGTTTTCCATACGGCTAAGCGAGAAAAATTTTCGAGCGCGCGAGTCCGACTCGCGCTTGGCCGGGTTTTTTTTCTCGAAACGAATTGAAACATTTGCTTATTGTTCTTCGTATTTTGTGTAATTGACTTTAGAAATGAACTAAAATGCGAACCGGTTTGTGCAAACCAGTCTTGCCGTCGGCGCAGAATCTTGATTCGCGCATATTATAGCTGCATACAATCGTTTTCTGACTGCGTAGCCGAGATGGAGAGACACGATAACAAAATAACATGCTCGCTTCTTGGCCGACCTGCAAAAATGTTAAATGTCCAGCAGGTCCGTTCTGAGCCGGTTTCGTCTTCAATTGGATGTCGTGTCTGGGCCCCGTTGAAAACCTTGCGGATAATAACGGAACGTTTCATTACCTTTTGGTCCGGCAGGTCTTCCTGAACCTTCACAAATCGATTTCTGGTACGACTTTGAAAGCCAGAAGTGTGAATTTTACTTGGTATAATTTGGTGCTGAAAAGTGTTTCAGAAACATGTCCATTTGTCCTTAGAAAAATACTTCTTGACTTTACAGAGCAACTTTTTGAAATCAGCTTAAATCTTTCAATTTTGAACATACAGCCTTCGTTTTGTTAATGCGAATAAAAAATATGGTCATTTAAAGATACTATGATAGATGTTTTGTTTACATCTTGGTCGACATGCAATAGCGTTAATCGTCCAAAGAAATTCTTCTCCAGTTGGTTCGTCTAAGTCTGCTTTTTTAAATTAATAAGAGATGTTTTTATTCAACAGATTCTGCTGATCTTAAGTTTACCTTATAAATCGTCGTTGGTTCTCTTATGTGCATAGTTGGCAGATTTTACGTTTTTTAGATGAAAAGATTCAGGAAACGGAGCTCTATACACTAGTAATACCTCCAAATTAATTTTACAGTAACCAACAAGGGCAAGTAACTCTTGTGTGAAAAGTTGTATCAAATAATTCCTCGCATGTGCCAATAAATCCGAAATTAACGTTAAATACTTTTTAAGAAAATACTTCGTCTTAATTAAACATGCATAGTGAAGATAAGTATGAATTAGTAATATCTCTCTGAAATTGCTAGTTCTTACCATCCATTGCTGAAATAACCACTTTTTGGCCTTTCCTGCAAATTTTACTTTTTGCACATAAGAAGTATTACAGAACCAATGACGATATCTTGATTGCAATTTCTTTATAGAAACCATCACCTGATTTAAGCTTATCTTCAGACTTCAGTAAGTTTGGTTAAAAGAATACAACTTACCTACCCCACCATTGTCCAGCAAGTCTGGTTTTAACCAGTTTCATTGTTCAGTTTAATGGTTTAATGAACACGTACTTCAAAAGAATTTTGATAACTTTTATGATAAAGTAGTAATTTTATATTTTTTCAACTTGATAAGAATAAAACTTCCTCATAAGCTACTGTGCAATAAAGTTAATAGCCATTCAAGGAATGTTGGCAATTAAATGATTAATATAAATTGTGTTTGTTTTATTGTCGACATTTCGATAAAATTAATGTTCTTTCAAAATTAAGTTCTAAAGGGGTTCTCAGATGATCAAATTTATCAATACTAGCGGCCCGGTCTTTGGTCGAAATTCGACCAAGATTCACTCCATATTTTTTGGTGTATGAACGTGTTATTTAATTTATTTGTAACACATGTCATACATGAATGTTATCTTTCTCCGCTCCTTCTTCATATGAACTTAAACTATGCCAAACCTCACACTCCTCCGTGCGCGAAATGTGCTTAAAAATGGGTATGCAAAGTTTTTTCTTCGCGTATTAATATATTGATAACTGAATTATGAGAACAGGTTCACGAAATCTGTCTTTTTTCAGCACAAAACCATTAAAAAATCAAAATGCATTTCAAACTACCAGCTATTTTCTTCGCGTTTCCTCGTAAATTTTCGTTTTCGCTTATGATTTTTTTAAGTCGGAACCAATCATAACGCTGAATCCTTTCATGCTTAAGTAAAACGGGGATGATTCAATAGTCTGTAATGAACAGTCATTTGTTGACGGAAATTCACGAAGAAAAACCTTCGGCTGCGTACGGTCCTGTTCGTAGGTTTATGCATGCTGGTAATAGGCACGACAGAGGTGATTTAGGTTATATGTTTATAATATAACCTCCTACAATGAATACCGTTTCACGATATGGCCGTAACACCGACCTGTAAACTGCTGGATGTAAACAGAAAAAAATAAAATAAAACAGAATATTACTATTATTATTATAATTGGTCACAAGACGCAATGGCTTATGGCAGATTTTTTTACAAGATCATTCAGCGAACGCATAAGTAATAATGTAGTCGGGTATTTTTTTTTGCAGTGGAAAAGGACAGCAAAAAGGTAGAACAAAATTCCCGTCGGAACACCCCGACAAACTGCGTAGATATGGGGAGGTACAGGGGGTAAAATTAAAGGGCCCCCTATCCTACTTACCGCCTCGATTGCGGAAACCTTCACAAGCCAGGCCAGTTGGGGCAAGCCACCTCGACTAATTGGCCAGTCCGACGTTGATCTAACTTAGAAATTCTTGTATAGAGATCAAGGACATTTATAAAACTAATATGTGAAAATATAAAAAATTGCCTAAAATTCGACATAGTCAGTTTGTCCGATGGCCACTTATATAACGTATACATAAGTAGGTTGGAACGATGTGTAGGAATACTCTGTAACATCCTCTCGCGATTTTTTATGCCTATTACGTAAAATCTTTACGATTCTGAAGATCTCGTATAATCTCGTTTTATTTTACTCTTTTGTGTAAATATTTGTGTAAAGTTGTAAACGTTAAACTTATAGACGCGTTTTATGTGAAAACTCAATCGTGAATAGCAGACTTGAGCAAAACTGCTCCAAAGACTGAACTAACACGACACGATAATCTTGTTGAGCGGACACGTAGCGAAACATGATCGAGGAACGGTCTCGTTGCACTGTTTCACTTGGTATACCTTTGCGTTAATGGACAGAAATTATGAGTCTTCTTTTATTGCGAACCAGTCTCGTTCCACAATGAGTGTCCTTGGATTGCGGACCGATCTCGTCCCACAGTTCTAAAGGCTAAACGGACAGGGGAATTGTTCGATATACTTGACGAATTGATCTCCTGATGATAGTCTGGACACGTTAATATATGCTTTCTGAGGAAAGATAAGAAACATCTCCGACAGGGAACATGGTTACTGGGAGAGTTATACATGTTTGTGACCATAATACGCGCCACGGATCTAAAAGGTCCGGAAGTTAGTCACAGACAGCGTCGCAAAGGCACATTTTAGAGCTGTTGATAATCCCACCACCTTCCAGCTACTTGCACGGAACGTGCGCTCGTCGGTGATTGGCCTTTGTCACTTGTCTCTTTCCTGCTTTAAAGTACAGTCGAGTATACGCTATTGTCAAGTTGTTATTGCTATATTTTAGTTTTGTTGAGTTGCTAGTTTGTTATAGTTTTTCAACAGACTATACAAGCGCAAGCCCGCATTCGCATCTAACTTCCGAGCCTTTTATATTCGTGGCGCGTATTATACCTATGTATGAATAGTAATTGCATCACGTCGATAATTTGCTCATTTTCTGTGTAGTACAGTCATTTTTCTGCAAGTATATGTTCTACTGTTACTAAATATAAAATGTGATTATCTGATCACATTCTGAGGTCATTGTCAAATCAGATTGTCTCAAAACTGCGTTTTGAAACCCAGCGTATAAAACTCTTCGATCTTATGCGAACAGTGCCGGATTAACCTATAAGCAAAGTAAGCAATTGCTTAGGGCATCACGTCTCAGGGGGGCACCAAGAAGCACGACTCAGAAATGAAAAATAGATACTCCACCAGACCGTGCCAACAAATGTTTTCTTTTTGTCATGTTCTCAAAAATTTGATCTACTGATATAAAACTGTCTTCATTGTGGAGTAATGAAAATAAACGTAACTATTTTCTGAGTCGTAACGAAATAGTAGGTAACAACAACTCCGTTGTTACCCATTGAGGCTAAAATTGAGAGGCCGAATGTTTTCGACATGGAGTTTATTCATAACCGGCTAACCTCAAACCAAAACATTGAATCGTGCTGTTTGGTGCTGTTAGTATTGACAGTTTTTTTTATAAAGAAATAAATAGATATTTACAACATCTCATTAATAACAATAAATAAAACATGAATAACGCGCAATTGTTAAATAAAATTATGGGCGTAACGTGTAGGCTAAGTCATGACCTGTCAGCGCCATGAATGACTTAGACTACTAGTTACGCCAATAACTATTATTTTTGAAAATGAAAACGAAAAAAAATGTTTTAACTTTATAAAGTTTTGTAACTTTTTTTCTGCCTTCCGACCGATTTTATAAACAGTCAAATTTTCAATGAGGGCATTGATTCAGTTTTTTCCTAAAATTCTATGTTTTTAACTTTTTCTATCAATTTTAAGCTTATGACATTCACAATTTGTAATTTTTTTTATGTACTTAACATGACAGAGAGATAATATTAGAATAATTTTAGACTGCTGTTAGAGATGAAGGCCCATAGGCAAGAAATGCTTAAGGCATCAAGGAATTTTTAATCAGCACTGCATGCGAAGTGTACATCAACGTGTGCATTTTATGCTTGAAATTTATTGTTGAACATTAACAGTCTTGTTAAATAAAAGCGCGGGAAAGCTCGCAGCGTCCGACTACGTTAACTCAGTCGATTTTAATGGCGGTCGGCTTGATAGTGTGCTCGTTTGGCGTGTCGCATACAGAGACGGCGGCGTCACCGCTTACGTTCTATATTGATTACTTCGGTACCGCGCGCGCTGACAGCACGGGGGTGCTGCACCCGCATCGAACGTCGTGATCCCTTTTCCCCTGACCGACCGACTCCCTTATACGTTTAAATACCCTTTCTCTCTCTCTCCCTCTCTTGACCCACAGTACCTACTTTTTGTATGAACACGCACACCGATTGCGAATAATTTTTTGGTATTTTTTTTTTGTGACAGTCAAAACATTGTGCACTTGATTATTTCGACATGAAACACAGTTCCGTGTCACGGCATTTGTGAACGCAAGATCTGCATATTTTAGTCCAGATATTATCGGGATTTAGAGATGAGAGTAGCGATTTTGGGGTCGGAATTTTTTTGGGGGAAAATGATATGTTTGCATTGAATTGATAATAGACGCTGATGACCTCAGCTGTTTAGCGTCTATAATTTACAATCTCTCTCTCTCTCTCTCTTGAATTGATAGCTTTTATAGGGTTTCGTAGTCACTGAAATGCATTACTTCGAAATTATACTTTTTTTTTAATTTTATAATCCTGAAGTCTGCATCATGGATTTTTTTTAAAAAGTTATAATACCGAAATTTGCATTGCGGATTAATTTTTTAATGATTAATCCCATATATTCAACTACGAATTATTTTTTTTTTGTTAATAATGCCATATTTTTTATGGTGGTTTATTGTCTGAAATTAAAAATTCCAAATAATTTCAAATATCCATTAAGAAAAATTAATAATAACTCATTATTTTTGTTACTCTGGTACCAATCGAATCATTGGTTTTGAGAGTTTACAAAATTTTGTGTATATGTTGAGAATATTCTCTAATTATAAGGACTTAAAAATATTTTTAAAAATCGTTTTGAAACAAGAAAATCGTGTATCATTCTACATTTTGATATATTTTTTAGGTAGTTTTTGTACATACGGTTATCTGTTTATAAATGGCGTCAAATGTTTGTTTTATGCTAGAAATGCTTCTGATAGGGTAATACAATGGGTTTAAAGAAAATATTGCTCTGTTTATCAAATAAGGAAGATTTATGGGGTTAATGTTCCAAGCCAGAATATATTGTAAGAAAAAGAAAGCTTTCCAACGTATTGATTATTCAGTTGTGTACATGGTGACGTCACCGTTATCTCTTCACTGCGCATGTGAACCGCGCATCAATTTTCAAAACGTCATTGTTAACTCACCGGAAGACTTCGAGAGATCACAGATGATCCAAAAGTTTCTATTTCGATGTAATGGAAAGATGACATTTTTAATAAAATTTATTTATCAACGCGTGCAAATTCGAAATGCTTAAAGTTTAAAACGTTGTAGATAGAATTTTGCTCGTATTACTGGAAGGTACAGACATTTAACTAGAAGAAGCGCGGATTAAGGAATACAAAAACCAATATAATTAAACTTTGAAGCGGTTTACTGAATATTTATTTTTTATTAAATAAAATTATCGACCAATTTTTCAGACAATATATTAACAAAAAATATATAATTAATACATTAACGTTTCAATTGGTCGATAATTTCATTTATTGAAGAGTTCTAATCAGACGTTAATCAAAGATTTGAATTTATTTTTTATGCATTTACGTAGTGGTAATGGCAGTATATGTTTTCTATTCTAATCCTAATGTAATATTATAGAGGTCAAGTTTGTAAGTTTGAATGTTAGAGGTAATCTCTGAAACTACTCATCCGATTTAAAATTTTTTTCATCAATATTTAGAATGGACCTTTGTAAAGTACGTTAAAACACGTTTTGGTCGTTTTTGATTTTTTCCCATTTTTTTTTTCAGTTTAATGCCGGTTTTTTCAAACCAGCCCTTATTATGTTTTCCATCAAAGTAAATTATGTAAATTGACAGAAAATCTAGATTATTTTGTTCGATGATAAAATGTAAATACGAGGTTTTAACTTGACGGCTTTAAATTTATTCGCACAAAAAGTTCACAACTAAATGTAAATTTGTTACAATTGTTTTTTTTTTATTTGTGAAAAAAGATTATTGAGTCCAAATACTTTTGCTTTCAGAATATATAAAAAAAATACTATAGAAAATTTAAACGCAATTTAAAAAATATATTCAAGTTACTATATTTTTTGTACCGAAATGTTAACAAAGAAAATTCCATGGTTCATAAAATATTTTTGAGAGCAAAAGTCAATTATTTGTACATTCATACTGCCATTTATTTTAACACAATTTAAAAAATTTTACAATAAAAATTGAATAGGTACTGGAAATAGGATTTGTAAAAAATAATTGTTTATAATTTCAAAATATTATTCTACAGTGCTTTCTTTATTTTATAATTTTTTTTGAGAAATTTTCTTTGAAACTGTAAGTAATACATGTTTGGGTGTTCGTTTATATTGTGACAAGGGGCGACAGTCAGGATGGCCGAGCGGTCTAAGGCGCTGCGTTCAGGTCGCAGTCCACTCTGTGGGCGTGGGTTCGAATCCCACTTCTGACATATACTTTTTTTTTGTTTTTTTTCCACTACTTATGAAAAGCAATACATTCATTTATGTTATATTTAAAAAATAATTTATTTTTAATTTGTATGTCGAGTGCCGAAATATTTTTTCTTTTTTTTAATCTTAAAGTGATTATTTTTTTTCACTTGTACTTAATATTGCTGTTTTTTACCCTAAAAATATATCAACGTGTTAAAAATAAAACTTTAAAGTACGTTTCATCAACTTTCAAAAAGTGCTCGTGTTTTGATGTTATTATTAGGTAGCAGCACACGAATCTATGTTGAAAAAATTGCCTGCATTTTTGAATTCTGATCGTTTTGATAAGATGAATAAATCTTCTGTTACAAATAAAAACATTTTGTTAATATTTTTGGGAGAAATTTTTAAACGGTAACCCTATTTTTGCGAACTGAAAAATGTAGCGAGGCTGAAGTCGTAAAGATGAGTCATTGCCTCAGTGGAAACTTAAAGTTTTGATATTCACGCTTCTAAATTATATCACGTGCCGGTTAAATGATTTATATCTGACAATAAAAACTCGCAATATGATCATAAAACTTGTGATTAGAACCTAACTGAACCTCTCTTTTCGATAACTGAGACTTTAGCAAACCAAAGATTTGTACACAAAACAGCTAAGTTATAGATCATATCCGTAATAGGTCAGTAGTAGGAGAGTAAAAACAAGCCTAATTCAGAATTAATTATGGGAGAGCTGGAAATGATTTTAATCCTTTCAGTTTAGTAAAAAATATAGAATAGTTACTTCACTAAACTAAAAGTTTTAGTTTGCTGAAGATGAGAGCATAGCTTCCGAAATGTACATCCGCTAATAAAACTGTTGTGGTAAGAAGTATCTATTTTTTATTTTTGTTTCAACCACAGTGCTCTTAATATTTGTACTTTCAGTTTAAGTCTGAAATGAATATATTAAGTTTTCCCCCTCCTGCTAGTTGAGATTTAGCCGCCGCGTGTAGATTTATATTCAACAAGGTTTCGGCCTAGTTTCGGCAAAAAAACTGGTTTCGGCTGCCATCCGGCCGAAACAGAAACTGCATTCGGGGAGTGTCGCGCTGAAATCAGACATGTTATTGTTGTATTTGGTAGTTAATGATTAGTTAAAATAGTTGGCAAAACCCAAAGTGCACATCCCGCAATTTTTCCACTGTATGATAAAAAAATAACAATTAAAAAATATTTTTAATAAATTTAAAAAGATTTAAAAATTTAAAGAAATAAATAATTAAAAATTGAAAAAATATTTTTTTTAAGTTTGCAAAAATAAAAAAAATTAAGAATTATACATAATATAATATATAATTAATATCTAGTGGAATAAAATAAAACAAAATAAAAAGAAAAACATTAATGATCTCGTAAGGAATCGAACCCAGGACCTTGCCCATGGGATCCAACGGCATAACCAATACGTTACGGCGGCCTACTACGTGTAGTGGTGTTATCACGGTATAGAAGTGTAGCACTTGTTTTATGGATTACACTATATTTACACAGCAATTATTATATTGTTTTTTTTAAACTATTAGCTGTCAAAAATAATAAAATAAAACTGTTTATAAAAATTAAACTACTGAACACATTTTAGTGAATTTAAATAGGGTTCTGGTCTGATAGTAAACAAAGTGAATAAAATATAACCTAAGGCACTCCGACCAAAATTGCGATCTGTAGAGTCGTGACGTACGTACATACGTACAGACCAACCGACAACTGCTGTTTGTAATTTTCAATTACAATTTTAATAGTATTTATGAACTCGAATTGATTTAAAAATGGTTCTGTTTTATAGATTAGAATCTCCTCTTTTCAAAAAGCTTCAATTTGAATGGATTTCGTGTGAAATTAACTTAGATATAACTTCTTATATGAACGAAAGTCAGCTCTGACGCACAAAGCGATAATAAAACACATACCGCTAGTTTAGCGGTATGTGCAATATCAGAGGCTGAATGATTAATATGTGAATGATTTAAATATTTAAAAAAAAAATTCTCACGAAAAGATGAAATTTCGGTTTCGGCCGAAACTGAGACTGAAACCGAAATTCGGTTTCGGTTTCGGTCGAACACTACCTAAAATGTCTCTGCAAGTGCCAATCTAGTCATTGACACGAATCTTCTGTAAAAAGTATATACTTATATATATAGGTATTATAAAAGTCTTCGCATCGACACATCTTACAAAGAAATGGAATGGAATGATCTGGCCGTAAATTTAACCAGAACACGAACCAGCTCTACGACTGAACGTGTCCGCCTTACTAAACTACATCGTTGTTGCCCTGTTGCCTCCGAACACCGAGCACGTATTTCTTTATGTGTGCGTGCACACCTATGTACAAGACACGTAGCGTAGAACTCTTCTTCTTCTTCTTCGGCTCTTCTCACCTTACGCCCCCGCTCTGCGTCTACCTTTTAGCCATTACGGACGGTGTTCCGGCACACCGGCCATTTGTATGGATGTCGCCAAATTGTCGGAAGCTCGTCGAAATATATTCGTTAAATGTTGAAAAACTTTTTGGGTCGCTCCGGTTAAATAAGCTTTTTTTTCTTAACCAATTTTCAACTTAAGCACAGACAGTATTATATGAGAAAATCTTCAGAGAGTTCCTTTGGTGGAGCGAGAGTAAGCGGGGCAGGGAAAACTCCTATAGGACTAAAATGTCATTGCCAATGTTGAGAACATAAATTTTAACTGTATAAAAAAGAATTGGCGAGTGGCAACGTCTTTCGGCTTGAAATTTCATGATTATACAGTTGGTACTACTGTGTGAGTGCATTCCGAAATGGCGTGTTCCAATTTCTCCGTAACTAAGCTCTGAATATTCACAATATTTTAATGGCGTGTTTTGGTTTATATTTATAACTTGTAAACGCAATTTTACTGTATTTTGATCTTTTTGATATAATATATACGAAGAAAACTCCCTTAAAACTTAAATATATTGATTCGTTGACTGGTTTAGTAACTTTCTAGCAGTATGCAGCTATACTTCAAAGGTCGATATTATGTTACAAGAAAATGTTAGTTTATTCCTCAACCGTTTTGAAATTTTACGAAAAAAATGGTTGCATTTTTTAGGTGTCGGGTTAAATAGTTTCTTTTATTTCCTTAACGTGTACACAACTTCGCGTACAAATATTCATTGGCTGCAAGAAAACGTTTTATAAAAACCAATTTCCTTTTCCGAGTCGTCGAAATTGTTTCTTCCATCACAAAAGATTAAAGAAGAGAATAAGTGTTATTAGTATTCGTGCGTAAATTATAATGATTAATGATCGTTTCAATCGTAAATCTTCTTTTAATATCCTTTTCCATATTTGAAAAGAACAAATGAATTAAAATATTACGTCTCAATTATCTTCTTCGAGTTATTCGAACAGAGAGTTGGCGGTTGCGACTCGTGTGAAGTTTGCCTCTCTTGTTTCGATCGCGTGTGGCAACTTCACACTCGTCGCAAACGACAACTTTCTGTCCGAGTAGCACACGGTACTTTTTGTAATAAGTGTATTATAACAACATCAAACGTGGGGATTTTTTTTACTGTAAGAAAAGCTTCCGAAAAATTGCGAATCAACGGCGGGGGGAAATATAAGAGAAACTTTGGTAACGTAAAATGGATAACGCGTTAATGAAACGAGTTTAGTTCTCCGTGAGCTTATTAGGATGAGGCTCACACTATAGTTTCGATTCGTAGCTTGGAAAACTGCACAGAAATTCGTATTGGTATTTTATTTAATTTTTATGTCTCACTTTCGGTATTCTGTGGTACTGCCGTACGCTTACCGACATGTCGTATACATTTTGAAAACTTCTTCGACAGTCTCAGATTTAGATGACAGGTACGCTGGAGAGGTTTGAGAATGCCAAGCGAATTCAATAGCAAAGCCGGTTCTATTGTCAGCTCTTTTTTTCTCCTCCACTTCTTTTGAATTCCATTGAGATTTAGGTTTAATTAAAATCTGTTCCCGAAACTTACCTTTTATATCACTTAACATCTACCCGTTTTCCTTCCGGCTAGAATTGTTTTCTTATCTGATCAGTTCAAAATACTAACTGAGCGCATATTTAAAAAAAAAATTAAGCACACAACTTCATTTGCCAGTTCTTATGTTGAAAACAAGGAATATAATTGTGTAAATGATTTTATTCGATCTGTCTATTCATTCAATATATTATTATGACGAATGAATTTAGCTCTAGTTTTCGATTATGAGACTTGAGAGAGTTACCTGTACGCAGAACTTCTAGTAGGGAGCTAGTGACGATTTTACTTATATAGTATTTCCGCAAACCTGAGTTTTTGTACATTCATTAAGGGCACTATCCTGAACGTAAAAACCGCAGTCTGGCAGCTGAGACCGGGGGGGACACTGCGTGGGTGGACCCGGTCAAAGATGTCAAACTGAAATATATTTTATCATGTTTGAAATTTCTTGAGCGATAAGCCCTTGAGTACAAAAACTCAAGTCTGGCATTTTGTACCCGGGACAAACCTCCGTCTGGCAAAGGGTTAAGCATGTAAAAATTCATAGAACAGAGACAGATAAAAGACGTAATGCAGTGTTTAAAGAGTCAAGAAACTCGTAACTTATAGGTATAAAAATCATTCGAATGATTTTGTATATAATTTCTCGAGCTATTGTAATAGTCAAATAGTTCGACAATTTTCCCTCGAAATATCCCATCTCGAATTTTGCTTGCATTCAAACTTTGAACAAGAATTTCGCAGAGTACTTACTCGTATCAACGTACTTTTGATTACGAACTGCAGTCTGCGAATCCATTGGCATTGTTTTCAATTTATTTTTATGACCGATAAACATTTAATCACCTAATCCGTGATTGGCAGCCATACCATTATATATATTCTGCATAAGTTTTTATGAGACGTATGGCAACATAAAACAGCCCATAACACAGTTGACAGGTCAGCATTAGTACCTTGGAATAACTTCAGTTGCATTCCGGTCTGCCTTTGCCCGAATTTGCAGATTGCCATCGTTTTTTCGTCGACGTACCTTGCAAAATTGCTTTTCACGAAGCGCCTTTATTTTAACGCGATAATATATTTTAAAATTTTTCGAATCGGATGAGTAGTTTCGGAGATTAGCTCATGTAACCGCCTGACAGACATTTAGACCCAACTAAATGATCTGGCTTATTTAGTTCGTATTTTATTAAATACTAAATTTGAAGTCTTCAGCAGTAGTGTTGATCCAATAGAATGTTACGATGAAGGAAGGTTTTGGTTGAGGATCATAAATAACCGTAACATTGGTAAAGCTTATTTATGATCCTCAATCAAAACCTTCTTCATCGTACTAAATTTGAAGGTAAGTATTTAAAATTTCAAAATGCCCCAAGTACTTTTTTTGCAAATAAAATTTCTCAAAGTTAAAAATTCACGGCTTGGCTAGACCCCACTACCCTTCAACCAGGTCTTCCATTTTGTGTTCAGACATTACAAATTTTCATGCAGCCTTAAATACCTACCCAAAAATGTTTGATAACTCTTGGACTAATACTGGTTGTAAAGTGGTCTTAAAGGCTTTAAAACATTTGGACGCATGCGTAAAAAAAACGGGTTTCGTAAATACCGGTATATCCTTATTCAACGTCCGATGTGTTCGCGGAATATAACAAACAGAAAACCTGATGGATGATGAACAGCGAGAATAAAACGAAAAAAAAGTATGTGGTTAAGAGAAAGAGTGAAAAAAAAGAACTGTTTTCCGTTCGTTGTGTGCGGTGGAAAAAGAATGCGAAATGCAGCAATGAGTGATGTTTGAATATTTCAATTCTCGTCACGTCCCGGTAGGCTGCGTTCAGCTAACATTGGATTGGTCGAGGCCTTCGCTGGAATGAAGATAAACTACAGGCGTGCCTTGACTGCAAGACCCGCGTTGTCAGATTTATTATAAATCTTTGATATTGTATTTCACTAGTATATAGTCTAAATTCAGTGCATCCGCTTCACGCAATATCGGGAGAAACTGGATAAGGAGCATGGGGACCACACTAACTGTTGACAACAGATGATTGGAATTCTGGAAGTCAGTATGCCGTGGAAATCATGGAAGCACTGAAGGATGAAGAAGAAAACCGAAATAGGATGAGGAGACGCGAACCTCGCAACACGTAGGGGGTTCGTGCGTGCAAGTACGGCCTTCAGCCGTCATCCCGCGAAGGAATGACTCGACGTCAGTGCCCCAGGAGGGTTACAAGGAGCGTGAAGGAGGAGGTTTTAGTGGGTATGGGGCGGAGTTTCACACTACCAAGGTGTCCGTAAGTGGATTTCCTCCTCCGCCAAAAAAAAGTCTAAATTCTAATGGTCCTGATCCATAGGCGAGAAAATCGCGCTCTTAGAGTCCTGCGTAATCGGACTACCGTCTCAGCGCAACTAGTTAAGCTGCCAACGAAAGATAAACCGAATAATTCGTTTGGAGAAAAAGGAGAAGTGTGTCTACTTCAGTGTCTTCCTTCGGGAATCGGAACCCTACACATTTTAACTCTAACTTGGCCGCTGTATAGGAACGGACACAGTGTAGATTTTGAGAAATGGAGGACGAAACAGCCAACCATTTACTGTTCGAATGCGAGGCTCTAGCTTACAGGAGAACCACCATCTTTGGATACCTACATTGATGAACGGAGCAATTCCTCAGGACAATCTAGTCACCAATCTTCAGGAGTTCATGAGGGATCCATTGAAGGATTAGATCCAGGACAAGGGGGAGCACAAAAATTCGTTTAGGATGACATGCATAACGGGCTATTAAGCCATAACCCCAGCTTAATAGCCCGTTATGCATGTCATCCTAAAATAATTTTTGTGCTCCCCCTTGTCCTGGATCTAATCCTTAAATGGATCCCTCATGAACTCCTGAAGATTGGTGACTAGATTGTCCTGAGAATTTGCTCCGTTCAATCATTTATTCATTCATACCCACTGTATATGTCGAGCGTCTATATAATCTGCAATATCTTTCTAGTATTAAATCTAGTATTAAACTATATATTGATGCGATAAATATGGATCTAAGTTAATGACAAGAATAGATCTATAAAGTTCTTCTCGTCTGAGGTCAGAGCGTAATTAAAAACATGACGTCTACTGTTCACACAGCTACAATAGCAGTTTTCTAGTTTGTGTAAAAGCTCAAAAGTACAATAATGGCAACAGTGCAGAGTCAAAATATATAATATATAGTATTTTTTATGAAGCACGTTCGATACCGCCGCCATATTTGCGCGATGCGAGTATGTATACATACGTTATTATATATACCTACATATAGATTGTTATATACTTATATAGAACAGCGAGAACGAATCGTGTATTATATACGTCATTAGTCCTTGAACTCCATTCTCAACTCGTTGTCGTCGTCGTGAGAGAAGTTCTACTTGTTTCATTCTTTGGCGCTCGTTGCATCTCTCTTTTCTTGACTTAACTGAAAAAAAACCACTAAAAATACGTTTTATGTTTAGGGCTGCACGAAACTGTGCTAGTTTTACTAAAACGTTGACAGAGCAACTCTCATCTGAAAATACAACATTGCAGGAAACTGTGGGTACTTAATTTTAATTTTCCTGCTGTATGATTTTTCGTATAGCAGGAATGGTTTAATTTCGCATTTTACGTTTTGCTTTTACGAATCTCTTGCACTGAACGAAGTTTTTCGAGACACAGAGCAACTCCCAGCTGAAGAAAAACATTGCAGGAAACTACTATTAATTTGTTTTCCAGCTGTATTACTTTTCGTATTGCAGGAATGTTTTAATTTTGCATTTTACGTTTTGCTTTTACGAATCTTTTGCACAGAATGAATTTTTTTGAAAACACACAGAACAACAGTTCTCTCATCTGAAAAGCAACATTGCAGCAAACTATAGTAAATTTGATTTTCCTGCTGCATTATTTTTCGTATCGCAGGAATGTTGTAATTTCGTATTATTCATTTTGCTTTAACGAATTCGTTGCATTGAACTTTATAGTTTTTCGAACACGTTGACAGAGAGCAACTCTGTTGAAAACCAATATTGCAGGAAACTCTACTTTCAAGTGATCTCCTGCTGCATAATTTTTCATATCGCAGGAATGTTTTAATTTCGTATTATCCGTTTTGCTTTTAAGAATTCGTTGCACTGAAAGTAGTTTTTCGAAAATGTTGACACAGATTTTTGTTTAACAACTTTCATCAATATTGGAAACTTCTTCGTTTTACTTTTTTACTGTCCTGCTGCATTATTCTACGCATAGCAGGAATATTTCCTAATTTCATATTTTGCGTTCAAATCTACGAATCTTGCACTGAAACGGAATGCGTAGCAATTTTCATGGAACAACAGTGACAAAGAAAGTATCAGATACCTCTAAAGTCGAAAAAAACGTTTTTTTATTCGGTGTTTATTTTATAAACCGCAAAATTTACCCGTCGTTTCGCATTAACACAAATTTGTCAATGATGAAGTAATAATAATTGTGACCATGTATATAAAGGTTTTCAATTAATTGATTTTTACAGATCATTTTAAAAAAATGTCTGTAAAAACCATTTCTGTATTGACTACAGTGTAATGACGTCATACAATCGCTAAAACAAACGAACTCGGTTGCCTATCTCTGGCGTGTACCGGTTTTTAATGTATTTGCCAAATGGCACATACACTATTGGCGTCGGTCGGATGGCGGAACCCAGAAATCAGACCATAATTTATCAACGTTTCGTAATCTCCTGAACAATTTTAACCGTTATTTTAAATGTTTATACCTATATTATGTGATATGTGTCAGCACGATAACTCTCGACAGGCTCAATCGATTTTAACAAAATTTGGTACACGTGTTGGAATCCATCACCGCATGAAACCTATGTAAAATGGGTCCAATCGGGCCATTTTTAGGGAGATATTTAGGTGTTGAAAAAAGTTTTTGGGCCCAAAAATACTGAAAAAATCGACCCGACAGAACATATTAATTTTCTTACTGAAGGGTGCATTTAATTTGGTGCAGATGGATTAACATTAATATTGCGATTAAGAAAAAAAAACGTTTTATATTAAGGGGTTAATTTTTTTTTACCAAAAACAAAGTCAAGTTCACATAATAAAGTCACACTGTCTGTAATAGTAAATACGCGATTTTGTCGGCAGGGTTTGGCACTGCGACCCGACTTTTTTTATATGTACTGTTTGGTGTTTACATATATAATATACCTAAATGTATAAAGTATAGAAAACTGCATGTTTTAATGCTAGCTCATCTTCCATCATTAATTTATCTCCAAGTAGATAATGTAATTTTTGATTCGTGGGCTGTTGTTTATTTGTTAAACTGTACTTAACACTTGTTTAACCAGGTTCATTTTAATCGTTACGATGATGTCAGGCACAGGTTCGGATTAAAAATAATTACAGTCTCTTACAAAAGTTTTGTTCGTAGTATATTTTTAAGTCATTATATTCATTTTTTTGCAAGACGTTCAACGTTCTTGACATCCCTGTCAAATTTTGTTCGAGAATAACCAGACAAAGAAACAAAACGAATTGATAAATTACGAAGTTTAAATTTCATATGGACCAAGGCAAGATCCAATGCAATATTAAGCAGCGTATATTAATTACTAGTGCTCCGGTCCGGCTTAGCCCGAATTTGTAGATTGCTACCGTTTTTGACGTGATAACGTCTTATAAATTGATGAATCACCAATCTTATAAATTGATAAAACACCGGCTGCATGTTCGAAAAAGTGTAACGTTCCTAACGCGTAACGTTCCTAACGCGTAACGTTCCGCCTGACCCTGTGCGTGCTTTTTGCTAATTTCTCGCTCAATTTAAATCAGATCGGTTTGAAACCAGTCTTAAACGAAAGAGGAGAACATTTTACATAGATTTCGTATAACAGAATTTGCCTAAACAGTTTTTTTATACAAATTTATATAGAAAAATAGCTGTATAAATGCAACATGAAAACGGCTGAATTTCTAATGTTTAATTCAATTTTTTGACATTAGTATTCTGTGAAATGCAACGCCTCCTAAGTTAAGTATTGGAATAACTAATTATTATTAGAACATAATACTTTGAGAGTTGCAAACGTCACTTTTGACATTTCTTATCATTCCGACACCAAGGATAAGCGGATTGAAACCAAATTTTGGGAGGTTTAGGTTATGTATTACGGAATACGTTATCACGTAAAACTATCGTCCGTAAACCGACTTTACAGACAACCAATTTTTTTTTTTCGTCGACTTACGTTGCAAAATTGGTCTCCACGAGAAGCGATAATTAATAGCCAAGTCTCTCCTGAAGGTTCATTCTAAATATTGGTGAAAAAAAATTTTGAAATCGGATGAGTAGTTTCCTACATCTAAACTTTACTTCTTCATAATATTAGTATGGATAATTATAAAAAATAGCGCAGCGCCAACGAGACGGGAACAGATGGAAACAAGTTGCGAGATAATAAAATTAATAGTTAACCCTGTATAAAATATTACGTGTGCAGGAAACTAAGAAGTCGTTAAACATCTTCTAATTTAAATATTTTATATTAAAATATTTATACCTGCAACATACATTAACACTAAACAGGTAAACAGTACGTATATATTATTATAATAATACAATGAAACTAGCTCTGGACAACGGAGATTTGCTTATATCTGTGATCTTGCTGCAAAGTGGGTTAAGTCAGGTTTTTGGTAAAATTAGATCAAGCACAGTTAACACTGTGGCGGGCTTACACTAATTGAGACTCGAACTTTTCATTTGATGAACCTTTAAATAGTATATTACATCACAAGGGTCGAAAGTTGAATTTTCGCCGAGGGCATCATGACGCGCAGGGCCGAGATTTCAACTTTTAAGGCCCGTGTGGTGTATACGATTTTTCTTCATATCCGCTCGAAAGTACGTACTTTCGTCAGCAGGGACGAAATATTGACATTTACTCCTAGTGAGAACGGCGGGAGGAAAAAATTTCTCATGCGTATTTATACTCGTAACTAGAGTTACCGCTGTCATTTAATATAATAAAAATAACAGGGAGGAAATGTCAAACTTTCGTCCCTGCTATAAGGCACGAAAGTATGTACTTTCGATCGAGGTATGAAGAAAAAATTATTAAAATACCGGAGCTACTACTTACGTTTTATAAAAAAATAAACTTCCTTTTTTAACTTTTAAGTGACTACAATACGTAGTTCATTGATATTTAGGAAAAAAACGGCTGAACCTATTTAAGTAAAACTTATATGGAAGCCACCTCGACACCTTCCTGATCACAACAGAAAATAAAACTACTGAACCGATTTAAATAAAAATTATATGGAATCATTCCGTCATCTTCATGAACACAACGTTGTCGAAATAATTCAAATCGATTAATCTCTCGAAAAGTTAAAGCTGAACAAACATTAAAAAAAATTATAAATATACTAGAGCTGTAACTAACCGTATGTATTCGCTACTGAGTAACTGGTACATCGTCTGACTCGAAGTAATGAATCGTTACTTACAAATTCATTTCGTTACTCGCATTTGTCGTATCCGTGTCAGTTCGAATCGTTTGATGCGGTTATACGTTATACGAACGAAGTCATACCGTATCACGTAAGGACGCACCTCAATGCGATGTGTGCATGCTTGATGCTGTTAGTACACGATTGTATGTCGTATGAAAAGTAACGAGTAACGTAACGATACGAAAGTAACGGGTACTGGTTCTTTAAGTAACGAATACATACGGGTACACAATTTCTCGTTACTTTTACAGCTCTAAAATATAGGCGTCAAATTGATGACTTTCCTTTTTTGAAAAGTTGTGAAAAATTGTCAAAAAATGCGACATACGCCAGCTCTTCTCACGGCCGCATATTATTATATCACTTCGCGTGTGAATGATCCGTTCAATAAACTTCAACCTTTCATATATTTGAACAGAATTTGTGTTTCACCTTCAAACTAAAACACGTTCATCAACACGCCATCTGCGATGTGTTGTTATATTATGATGGCGGTCTACGTGAAACCTTAATTAGACACATCGACTTGACGTTTCCTCAAACGAGGAATTTAAGGCCCCGTGTTACGTGGTCACAAATACAGGGTCACGTGGTTTTCTAACTACATTCTTTTTATACACTGTTCAGGATAACAATATTTGTTAAGCCTCGAAGCACTTTTTATTTTGGTTCAAATAAATTATACGATCCAATAGGTTAAAACCATATATTTAATCTATACTAATATATAAAGCTGAAGAGTTTGTTTGTTTGTTTGAAGGCGCTAATCTCAGGAACTACTGGTTTAAATTGAAAAATGTTTTTTTGTTGGATAGCCCATTTATCGAGGAAGGCTATAGGCTATATAATATCACGCTACGACCATTAGGAGCGGAGCATTAATAAAATATGTTGCAAAATGTATCTCAAAAATTAGCTTCTATTCAGGTGTAATACACTAACTAAATATACTCATATTAGCGTTGTGAGTACACAACCCCGGCTGGCTCAATCGGTAGAGCATGCGACTGTCATTATCAGGGTCGTGGGTTCGAGCCCAACGTTGGGCGAATATATTTTTATTTATTTTTTTTATTTTCTACATTGCTTCCTTCTAAGGCTTACATTTAAATTTATTTTAATTTTATTTAATTAATTAAAAAAATGTATTAGTTAAAAAAAGTATAAATACTGCTTTTTATCGACAAAAACTTTTGAACGGTAACTCCGATCATCATGAAATTTGGACACAGCATTCATCTCGGTAAACTAAGATGAATGTTTGTACTCATGTTCCTCGCTTCCTTATTCGTTCTTTTACACCCGGGTGAAACCGGACGGGACCGCTAATAACTTATATATCGCTAGTGGCCGTAAGTGGAAGCGTGGCCCATTAAGTGAAACAACAAATGACATAATTATGTATGGTGAATTGAATTATCGCTATTTATTCGGAGGAATAGCTACCTGAAGAACAAATGAACCGAATAAATAAGACTACCTATGTTACAATTTTGGATTGGTGAGAACAATAGGGAACTAAAATCTTTGATTAGCTCCTTTGATGACTACCTATGTTACCATTTTGGATTGGTGAGAACAATAGGGAACTAAAATCTTTGATTAACGTCTGGATAGAACTCTTCAAATAAATAAAATTATCGACCAAAACGTCATCTATTGAAATATTGAATTATAATTTTATTATTTTTGTCAATATATAGTCTGAAAAAATTGTTCGATAATTTTATTTATTTGAATAGGGGACTAAACTCTTAAAAAATGGTTTCAAAAATGTTTAAGAAATAATTAAACATTTTAGATGTACGTAAGTATATAGATTCCCAGATTTATTTCTGACAAGATAAATAATAGCATAGTTAGACGTGTTTAATACTAAATGGTAAAAAACGTCTCCAGGCATTAAAAAAATAATAAATACGAAGAATGCAATAACAATACAATCTGTATTTGTTTTATTGCAGTATAAAATAAATTTTATATATTATAAATTATTTATAATGTATAATAATTCAAGAATAACTATTGCATTAGCGTAGATTCTGTCTGTTCGGAATTACGACACTTGTCGGACTATAAAAATTCGAGACAAGATCTGTGAGGAATTTATCGCGGTTATTTATTAATAAGATTTTTTATTGCTGTGATTTGTTTAAAAACACCCGGTATATAGCTGGCGGCGTAAACAGCATCATGTTACGTGCTTTCCGATAGATGTTCGAATAAATTTAAATAATATAATAATCTCCAGTTCAGTTCAATTATGTATTACAAGTTGATATTATTATGCATATATACGGGGTGTGCCGACAAAAATTTGCATATGTTGGCGACTCGGAAAATCATTTTGGTGCGAGCTTACCTCTCCAAAAAAAACTTTTTTTAATCATACCAACTGTGAAACTTACGTGAACCAAGAAATTCTCTCAATAATATAAATACGGAAACCGTGACTGATTTACTGACTTACTTACTGATCTATCAACGCACAGCTCAAACCACTGGCCGGATTGGGCTGAAATTTGGCCCACTGATAGTTATTATGATGTAGGCAACCGCTAAGAACGGATTTTTGAAAATTCAACCCCTTAAAGGGGGTTCAAAATTTGCATGGAGAAATCATGTAAGATGTATCAATTCGAAAATGCGCAAGACTACTCCTGTCAATAAATAAATAAACACGTGTTTCGTGCTTTTTCAAAAACAACCCCTACAGGGGGTGAAAAGAGGTAAATAGTCTAAAAATCAACATGGGTGTCATTTTCAAGGTTTGTCAGGACGTTGATCACGTGAATGTCATCGTTTTTGAGATTTATTAGGGGGGTCTACGTCGAGAAAGGAATAACTATGCCAAATGATGGGAATGCATCCGTGTCTCGTCTCAATCGCGTGCGAAGCCGCGGGTATCGGCTAGTATTTTATAATATAATAGAAATAATTTCGTTCAATAGCAGCAAAAAAACCATACCGTAAGGAATGCTAGCTGCAATCGAGTGGCTGGCGGGTAGTGTATAGATTACTCGATCGACACGCCCCTTTATGTTTAGTGTTTACTTGGTGTTACAAATGTTTATCCATGATGTCTCTTCAGACGCGTTAGACATCCTTTCAGTTTTTTTTATGTATCAGCCGTCTCTACTGACGCCTCCCCCTAAACTTTCTTAATGATTTATCGAAGGAAACCGAAAAAAACATCATTGTGATGACTGTTTATCGGCAAGAAGGAGTAGGAAAAAATCTTGCTCACATTTGCCCTCGTCGGGAATCGAACCCAGTATTTTCTGAATATCAGTCCAGTACTCTCACCACCAGTCCACTCAGTCATCCTGTAGATGTTATACAAAATGGGTCCGTGATATTTCAACCGTCTGCTATAAATACCACGACGTCATGCACTTAACGTATATTGATTTCATATAAACATTACCTATTTTGGAATAAACAGCGCAGTACTTATACGCTGTTTAATAATTCATAGAAACAGTATTTGTAGCGCTCGACTGTGAGAAGAAAACTGTCGACGCTTTAATGAGGCCGTCATACATGCTCACTGGCACTTGAATAACGTATCTCTACTTGAATCACGCAGGGGAATGACCATCGACGTCCTTATTCAACAACTCTCATTAGTGGAACTTAGACGCCAATCATCTTATCAGTCGAGTGTGTTTCCCACATTTCAAAAAGCTAGGATAAAGAAAACACAGTATGGGCAAATCGAAGAGCCTAGGGTTTAAAAGCGTCTAATTTTATATCGTATACCTGCCCAAAATGGCCCCATCGTAATGTCCATGTCCTCCATCCCTCTTGTGATCATGTGTATGTGTTGCGTCTATTGCTTCGCCTGGGTTTTCTATTAGTTAGATGCTCGCTACATTTCATTCCAATATCAAAACTATCCCTAACTAAATACCTCCATTCAATTAAAAAAAAACGTACCCTAGAAAAAATCTTGTGCTCGTAATAAATAAAGATTAAAGATTTATATATATACTAATATATAATGCTGAAGAGTTTGTTTGTTTGTTCGGTTGAACGCGCTAATCTCAGGAACTACTGTTTCAAATTGAATTTTTTTTTGTTGGATAGCCCATTTATCGAGGAAGGCTATAGGCTATATTATATCACGCTACGACCAATAGAAGCGGAGCATCGATGAAAAATGTTGCAAAATGTAACTCAAAATTTGTCCCCCCGACAAAAACTTTTGAACGGTAACTTCGATCATCATGAAATTTGGACACAACATTCATCTCGGTAAACTAAGATGAACGTGCGTACTCATGTCCTTTCTCCCATTCGTTCTTTTGCACCCGGGTGAAACCGGGCGGGACCGCTAGTACCTATATTATTTTTTTTATATATAAAGTAGTGCAATGTTTTAAATGTGTTGCAAGTGAACAATTGATGTGTTTATGAGTATGCCAGCGAAACACTGATTTGAACTTAATCCCGGCGCAAGTTAAATTCTCATCGTTATATAATCAACTCCAAAATTCCTCTCAGTTTCAACTGAACGGCCGGCACCTGAGCGGAAAATTTAAACAGTATTAAAATGTAAAGTATAAACCGACGCCGAGCGACCCTTCATTTAAGTTTTCTGTTCACGTATTTACAGGCTTTCATTTCCTTTCAGCTTTATCTTTCAGCAGCGACACATACGAAACACCTTCCTGTTCTTGATTCACTCGCTCAGCTCAATCGCCGTCGGCTGACCACTCAGAAATCCCGGCGCTACATTCTCAATTCCTTTCAATAGAGCGGTAATTTATACGTTCGTAAATCTTCATCTGCCTCTTTCAGTCTGTCCGAATGCATTTAGAGAAGGCTCTTCCATGAAGCAACTTTTTTTATCAATGTCCGTATGCGAACTCTATATGATCTGACTCCAATGGCTACAAATGAAATGGCCTTAATTTAATTTAAAAATGCATTTAACTGATATTCAGAAAACGGTGGATTCGAATCCCGATGGATTTTTTTTTTGCTGCCTCTCGCAAATTGTGTACTGGCCAACTTGTTGGTTTTTTTTGTGGTTTGCTTCAGTTATTTTAGATACATATCAAGATGCTTCTTTACTAGACCATAACCAATTATGTACTTCACAAAGCTGTTTGCTTAATCATATTTCCTACAGTTTCTAGCAAATCACACATTGCTGTTGACAAAGAAATTTAAATATGCAAAAAAAAACAACCCTCCAAATATTTTCTGCATCCGAAAGTGTGCTGCCTACACATAATAGTAATAGTAAGAAAGCTGGTATTAGTCTGGGAAACAGAATAGCCATGTGGAAAACGTATATTTTACTGGTTTCTCGTTTATTGATTTTTGGTACGATTTTAAGATAAAATTACTTATAGTAGTTTGTTTTGCCATGGTGTTCGTGTTGCCAGATGACGGATTTTTTTTTCTCGTACCAGTGTTGCTAAATATCTCGTACTTTCAACAGTTAATCTCGTACAATAATAAATTTAAAGTAGATATATCGAATAAAATTTATAATTTATGCTATTAACTGTACTATTTAACTTTGAGTCGTCATATTCTTTGCGCTTTTAGCTGTCAATTCAAATGAAACTATTAGAACTGATAGTGATTAACATTAGTGTAATAAGGACAACAACAAATAAATACATTAAACGGAGATTCCCCACTCAAGTTGTCTAGTTTCATATAGTGATGAGGTAGTGCATTTAGTGATGCGCCCAGTAGATTTTGTGGTGTGTGAAGTAGGTAAATATGCAAATTCTTACACTTTTTGGGCTGATACCTAGCGAAGGCAGTCATCATTATTAAAATCTCGTACAAAATTCTACGAGAATTTTGTTATTCTTGTATCTCGTGCAAAAACTGTAAATCTCGTAATGGTACGAGATTTCTCGTACGTCTGGCAACCCTGTGTTCGTGGTAAATCGGAGCCAAAATAACTCGTACCAGAAACCGATCATTAAAGAAGCTAATCAAATCATGTTTGACAGACGGGTTGGTTCAATGTGACGCCGACTTGTTGAGCTGTCCGGTTGTCGTCGTCACCGTCTTTCTTTAATTCAAGTCAAGAAGGGAAGCACTATATATACTATATTCAATTTGTTACCAAATAGAGAATTCAGCAAAAGTTGTAGCCTGCCATTATACTTATATAACCTTATATGGCCGTATATTAGCTGCCACTGTGGGATTCGTAATACTTGCGTTAAGTGCGTACTATAAACCTCACTTTAAGAGTCTTATAGTTGATTAAATTATTCACTTGCTGCTTGATACAAGTCTACGTCAAGAAACTAATTTTCAGAAAATAAGAATGTCGAAAACATAATTTTTACTTAAGAGAAACGCGTTTGGTAATTTCCATTTCACAAGTACACGTACATTACAGGCCAGGCTCTTTTAAAAAACCAAAATTTAATATCGGAATCGTGTTTTAAGGAATATCTTCTGCTTATTTACAAAGACGAAGATCAAAGGAAGAAAAGAGTTAGCTTCTTCTTAAAACAAGTTCATCTATAGCTGTTCTAGACGTATCCGAAGAGTTTTATTAGCTACTAGTGGTCCCGCCCGGTTTCACCTGGGTACAAAAGAACGAATGGGGGGAGGTACATGAGTACGCACATTCCTCTTAGTTTACCGAGATGAATGTTGTGTCCAAATTTCATGATGATCGGAGTTACCGTTTAAAAGTTGTGGGATGGACAAATTTGGAGTTACATTTTGCAACATTTTTTATTGATGCTCCGCTACTATTGGTCGTAGCGTGATATTATATAGCCTATAGCCTTCCTCGATAAATGGGCTATCCAACAAAAAAAAAATCAATTCGAACCAGTAGTTCCTGAGATTAACGCGTTCAACCAAACAAACAAACAAACTCTTCAACTTTATATATTGTCTTATGGCAAGTTTTGATGAGAATATCTATTGTCATTCCTAAGTTGGAGACGTGTCAATGGTCATTCAACGTCCTTGATTGTTTGTTGATGTTAAAAAGCTCCTCCGAAAGTGTCTATTCTCAGACATTTTTGAGGGAAATCTCCTTAGGAGGTGATTTCTCAAAGAACTGTCCCTGCACCTTAAACGATCATTCTAAATGTACAGAATTCCCGTAGAACTGGTTGTGAAGATTACACGTAGTCGATCTGATCTTGTGCTAACCAAAGTTCTGTTGGAGAAATCCTTGCAGTGTCTATTTTAGACGCTAATGATCTCAGTTGTCGAGCGTCTATTATCAGAGCCTACAGTGATTGTGAGATCTGGGACGACAAAAATTACAGATCCGTCTCTGACTTAAAGGGCGGCGTTATTTTGAACTAAAACGTACGCAGTTGTCCTGTCAGTCGGTTGTGTTCGTGTCCTGTTTTGCAACTTATTCTCCCGTTGTCTCGCATTGACAGACAGCAAGACGTGACCGGACTCGAATACCACGCGTCCATGCATTGTTAATACCTCTTGCAACATTCTGCTATTCTGTGAACATCCGCAGGAATACCTTAGTTGCAACCATTCAGTGTCTGCGTGTTTTCAGCAGCTTTATTTGCTGAACCGTGGGGAGAATATCCGGGCTCAGGTTGGATTTCGAAAACAATGAGTCGTCGGACAATCTGGGCCCGTCCGTCTCCCGTCTGGTCCAGTCTAATTACTACAGGATTTTATTCCATTATTTTACCGCCCCCTCCCCCAATAAATTTGTGCTTATTGTACTGTAGGTTACGTTACGTATATCGGTTGCAATGTAAACAGCAAACGTAGTATTTCACTATAACACTTACTTAAGTGGTCTAGTTAAATGCGCATGGGTTTGCATTTCAAATTGATATAAATGTATGTATATTTGGAAGGAAAAAGGACTGTCTGGTAGTGAACAAGAAGTCAGGTGGTGGACGCACGTGACTATGTCAGCGCGAGCTGGCGTAGGTCGACGTTGGTAATGTAAATAAATCATTATTAAATCAAATTCAAGAGTATTACTAATTTAAAAGAACCTGATTAACCACCAACACTACATTATAATTAAATTATTGCTCACTGATAAACTCTCTTTTGACGTAGCGTAAAAAATAGATGACGTGTGCATTAAGGAAGAAGTGGACTTTTAAACAGTGACAGCATTTTTAGAATCGGTTCAGTAGTTCGTGAGTTTACTGGTGATAAACATACAAACTTTTCCGCTTTATAATGTTAAAATTAAGTACGTACTAATTACACGCAGCGATTATCAAAATATCAAACTTGAAACTTTTCAAAATTTTAATGCGAAGTTTGTTATCTATTGCTTAAATCGCAAAGAAAATTGTTTCATAATAGCACTAATGCGTTATTAAAGGTTGTGGTTCGTATATATAATCATTATTATAGCGTATAATAATTACAATAGAGGAGAAAAAATCCGAGCTGACATTTCATTTTCCCGCGTAGTAGAGTTAATTTATTCAGTAATTTTATGTTAATGGCAACGTGGGTGTGTTAATAGAATAAATTACAGATTATATCCATTGCAGGTCATATGTTAACCGCTCTTTAGTTGAACCTATGTAAGGTGCTGTTTAAATATATCTGTGACTAAAATGAAAAACTGCGTAGGTCGAATTTTTTTCATATTTCCGGTTTATCTTTAAAAAGATTTTTGTTATGTAAATACGATGATACATCACTCAAATAAATTAAAAAATTACTAGAGAAACCCCGCGCACAACTAACTGCAGAGTACAGAGAACGCACTGTTTTACAGTATACAGTCTGCTCTCGGCTCTTCCTAACCTAACCGTGCTCGAGCCGAACTGTACTGTGCAATGTTTTGACTGTAGAGAACAATACAGTCATGTTTTGAGTTCAGAGATTGTTTTTTCTGATAATCCGACCTTTTTGCGTTCCAATCATAACCCCAGTCCTGAAGGTGGCGGATTAGAGGGGTTCAACTGTATTTGTATGACTGTAAATGCAGCTCAAAGCCGATCTAAATAGCACGCTTTAACATGCGGGTCTTGAGTTGCGCGGTGTACATCGGGGGTATCTGATGTTGACTGCTTCGGATCGCAGAACAGCGCCTGAACGCAAGAAAGTAGTCTGTCACACAACACACACGAGGTTTGTGGTCTGCCAGTTACTGTTAAACTTCATCGTTGATTGTGTAACTATTAAAGTTGCTGTAATGTGCTCGCTTCACACGAGACGTCTTTTCAAGCTAGTTTTGCGCGCGCATTGACAATTCAAATATAAACACAGAGCAAAACGTGTCTGTTGTCTGACTCAGAGCAGAATGACGTCATGTTGGTTTGTGGGCGTTTGTTCAAGTCGCTCACGTGACACGTGACTGCTTACTGATTGGTTCTTGCTCATACCTGGCAGCGGACCTAGCAAGGAAATTTGCCCCTGTTTTAATTTTAAAACCTATCTTGTGAGATAGTAGGCGAGCCCGCATTGACGTCATTTCCAGCTTCGTACCCAGCCTACCGGCCAGCAGAAGTTCAAGCAGTGTTTCTAGCAGCGTTTCTAGCCTCGTGTGCAGCGGCCTTTACACTATTTCCTAACCTTAAATATTAGCTAAATATGGAAAATTTAAATATGATAAACCTAAAATTTTGGTTGTTCTGCAGCTCTGTAGCTCATAGGGGAACCGCCAACATGTCAAACGCATATAGAAAACACTCGCCGATTCCAATTAAATTGAATTTAGTTGACTCATTGATCGGCCTTAGATTAGATTTATTTGAGGTGATAAGACACTGGATATCTCACAAACACAGCGACCTAAAAGATCTTTTGTGCATCCCCTAATAGTATTATTCCCAGTCTGGTAGAATATGCTTTTTATGAACCTTATTACCTTACTGGGGGCTGTTCTCCATATGTCCTCAGGCTTTGGAAAAGGATTGTTAAAATATAGCAGCCTTTTGGAGAGCACTGCTTCATTCACATAGGATGTGTTCAGCAGTTTCTTTTGCTTCTTTACAGAAGCGACAGTTATCATCTTGGGCTTTACCCATTTTTGAGAGATGATATCTCAAAGGGCAGTGGCCTGTAAGGAGTCCTGTCAGTATTCTCAGTTCTACTTTGTTGAGCATAAGGAGTTCTTTAGTCCTTTTGGTATCGTGCGAGATAAGTCTCTTTGATTGTCTCAGTCCTAAAGTAGACTTCCAATGAGAGGCCTTCTTTTCGTCCTCCCATTTGCGAACCTCTAAATTGACACGGCTCTTAGAATAGCCAAAGAAAGGTTCAGGGCCTATAAAAGTTTTAGTTCCTCCTTCTTTAACGGCCTTACAGTAAGTTGTAACGGGTTGCGTGCAGCGATTGCGCATTAATTATATTACAATTTTCACCTTACCAGACCACACTTGAAACAGAACAAGTCGGTCGGTTAAATGTCAGGTTTGTTGTTTAACGATGAATCGGTGACGTAGGCGTATCACGTGTACATACACAAAACATTTACTCTCTCTGTGTCTCTCCCCGCTACGTTCCGCGAGTCACTCTCCTCCCTTCCCGCGCACTCCCTCTTCTCTTCGTACGCTTCGATTATTTACCTCCATGAATATTCAATTATTATTAATGTGTTGAACACATATATGCATTTATTTTCCTCTCTTTACATAATAATAATGTTGATATAAGTAAAAAGAACTGCTCGGAAACGACGCCAAGTATTAAGCTTTAGTTATCGAGCGTCTATAATTAGTTTATCGGAATCGGAATCACTGGATGTTGAAAATGCAGATGATTAAAAAAAAGACCTTGGGTATAATAAAACTCAAAAGAGAAGAAACGTTATACAGTCAAACCTGAGTAAGTAAGAACTGGGTAAGCGAGAGTAATTGCCAAGTATCGTCTTTGTAAACCTCTTTATAACGATTTCTTTAGCGATACCAATTTTAGACAAACGTATAAAACCATATAACTTTTCCAATATTGAATCATTATAAAATCGGTTAGAATTAATTTTTTCCAAAAATTCCAACGGAATACTAAAGTTGAATGGATTTGTGATTTTTCTGGCTTGATCCAACCAGCGAAACCCGTTTGTGAAAAAAATGGCGCAATTTGCAATTAAGGAAACAACGAAAAAGGTGATCGTTAAATACTCGAGAAGTAATTGACCGATGACGCTAAAATTATTCATGCATGTTTGGGTCAACATAGACATCATTTTTGAGAATTTTCAGCCATCTATATGCGGTCATTTTTTAGTAAAAAAATAGTGAAAAAACGTGTTTTTTTAACTTTCGGGGCTATTTGCAAGTTAAAAATTGCACTTAGCGACCTCTGCCAGTGCTCATTTTTTAGGAAATTTCATAAGGAACAACTTTCTCAATGCACATGCTATACTAAAAGTCAAGAGGAACGGAGATATTAAAGGAAATAGAGAAAAAAGCACTATTTTCGTCACTAATTGTCAATTATAAAATCAAGCACACCAACAATTTGTAAGCAAACTTAGGGGGTTGAACTACACCCTAAAACGAAGGGATTCCAACAATAATCTCGGCTGTGCCCGAAAAATACTCTCAAAACACCTCGCCGTCTTGCGTAGTAATATAGTTCCACGAAATTTAAGAATGAGTGGTAAATAGCTGAACTAACTAACATTACATTATGTTCCAAGCGCAGCCAGCAAATGGTAACGAAACCGTCACCGTCATGCGCAGGTAACTAAAACGTTTTCCAAAACCGATACAATTTATTTTTAGCTACTGCGCATGCGGGTGAAAAAAGTTCATTACGAAAAAAGTTTTCGGTTAGATTCTTGTGAAAACGCTTCGATGGATGAGTTGCAAATACTTGGCATGGCTAAGTCTTTAGGCAACGTGTGATTCACTCCATCTATGGAAACAAAACTATTATGAACGAAGTTAACCGCCAGACGTGGGTGCGTGGCATTTAGATATTTAATCGCCTTGTTTAAAAAATGATTTGTTGACGTCGATAAAACCGTACCGTGTTTGCTAAATAATGCGTAATTTTCATGCAATTACCAATGAAAGGTGGGTTGTGGAAATGACTCGAATTTGCAAAGGCGTGTAATTGTTCTAACCAAAAACTTACCGTCAATTATTTCAAATAAAACGAAAGTCACATAGTGTCTAAGTGTCCCCAAATATGACGTCCTAAGAAGTAAACCAATTATAGTCTCTAAGATCCCGATTTGGCTCGATCTTCACCCATCGAATTTTCTAATGAAATTTGAATTTTGGTAATATAAGGTATTAATAAAGAAAAATTACTTTGGTTGACATTCAATTTCGAGGCACAGCTATTTAAAGTTGTTTTGTTATTTGTTGCCATGGTTACCTACATATAATATGTTCCACGTGTTCGCAATAAAAATGTCTATATTTTCATAATAATATGACAATATTGCAAAATAGTAAATACTAATTCAAAGGTGCCTGTCTACCTGTTTTTATGCCAGGAATCAAAATGTCGAACAACCTTTGGCATTTTATATACATGTTTTACTTTCGATTCGTAATAAATTTATCTGAAAACTCGATAACTGCATTTCAGAAATAAAATTAACATCTTTAATTTTTCATTAAAAATAGCTGTGCCAAGAAATTGAATGCCAACCAAATCAATTTTTCTTTATTAATACATTACATTATCAAAATTCAAATTTCATTAGAAAACTCGATGGGTGAAGATCTAGTCAAATCGGGATCTTGTACTATTAGGATTAACTAGAGATTTATTTTTCACGATGAATGTGATCAGCCGTCTAAAATGACTACTGTGATCTGACAAGAGGTAACCACGTTCCAAAGTAACGTATGTTGTTTCGTGTCACCGCAATCACGACGGTCGCTCCAACCGAGTGTTTGCTCGATCGGGATCGACGTGACAAAGTCGCGATGATTTTTCACTGTGGTTTTTGTGTAACTAAAATAATAGTCACTGTGATCACATAGTGACGATTTTTTCATGTCTACAACGCATGCTCAGGAAATGATCCTCACAAAATTACGGAGTTTATAAGTATAGAAGAGATTACGACGCGTTGGCTGTTTATACATGTCAATGGCTTATCCCCCTTTTTTATGAAAATTATTATTTTGACGTGAGATAATTTTTCGCGAAGTCAGGATTACTTTTAATTGCACGATAATGGCGATTTATTAAAAGTGCGTTTTTTATCTTGTGTAAAACAACACTTATGGGAATTGATAATAATTAATAATCTTATCTCTTACATAATTGTAATATCATTCCATAATTATATTACACTTTGCTGATATATATTTTTCCAAGAATATAATCCAAACGCACCATTGTTTTTAGTGAGGCTCATTGTAGAATAGAACCTTCGAACATTTTCTCATCGTAATTTTAATGAAAACAAGTTTTTTTGCATTCATTAAGTGAGAACTTCTCTTTAATTTATATGCAGCTATGATGATCTGCATATACGTATCTAAATAAATCTAAACTTATGAGAGTATTGAACTTGGCACTAGATTAATGTGGGTTTTTTCGGGCGCCTAAAAAAACAGTGTGTTCCCCAGACTCTCTAGAGATTTGAGACAGATTTAAATACTAGATATGATATTACCTAAAAAATATTAATGACCAAGCTCACATGATAGAGGAGCTTCGATATGTAAGAGCAGGATCCCACTTCTGATTAAACTAAGAATATGTGTTTATCAGAAGTGGGATAATAAAAAAATATAGTGTTAAAGACACCTGGTAAAAAATTAGTTTGCTATAGAAAATTTTTCCCACGGGAATATTTTCTTTCATTTGAAAATTGAGTCCTATAGACAGTAGCGTTGTGAACGATGCAACGAACAATATTTTTAAACCAATCTAAATAACGTCGTTGGTTCTGTAATACCTCTTATGTGCAAAAAGTAAAATTTGCAGGAAAGGCCAAAAAGTGGTTATTTCAGCAATGGATGGTAAGAAGTTAGAACTAGCAATTTCAGAAGTATATTACTAATTCATTATACATGTTTAATTAAGACGAAGTATTTTCTTAAAAAATATTTAACGTTAGTTTCGAATTTATTGGCACATGGGAGGAATTATTTGATACAACTTTTCACATAAGAGTTACTTCCCCTTGTTGGTTACTGTAAAATTAATTTGGAAGTATTACTAGTGTATAGAGCTCCGTTTCCTGAATTTTTTCATTTAAAAAACTGAAAATCTGCCAACTATGCACATAAGAGCTATTACAGAACCAACAACGATAAACTAAAAAAAAACTTTGTAACTGGATATTGAAATTATTGACAAAAAGAAAAATAATGACTTTCTCTTTTTTTCAGGCTCCACATTTGAAAACGGATGTCCTTAGTTACTGCAGAGTCCAAACAATATTAAGGTCAGTCATCTTTCATTTTCATTTATCTGTATTTGTTTTGTTTTTCATTGGTACAAGTGATTATCATCGATAACACATCGACTCTAGAACCTTGGACAGTTTCAACAAACTCTGAAACTTGCCATCATCTTTGTAAATAATATTAGATAGAAGTGCTATTTGCATACTTTTGAAATGAAACTATGATCTTTGAGTTTTGAACGAGTCAAAGACTTCTTTTTAACAATTAATGCATACAGAATGAGAGGGTTGAAAGTTTAAAATTCAATTTCGCGAAAATATTTTAAATGACTTGTCTTTATAAGGAGACCAATGCTGGACACGACTTTCAGCTTTAAAGACGTAGTCTGGTGTTCGGGTTTTGAAATAACGAATTTCTTTTCTTTACATTTTTTGTAAGTATAATATATTGAGAAAATACTGTAAAAAATTTAGACCGAAATATTAAATATCTACAAAGCTATAGCAAATTTAAATATTTACCTACAAAGCTATAGCATATAGTCGAGAGCAGCAAAGGTCTTACGGTAAGACTCTTACCTGTTCTTACCTCTCAATTGTTATCACGTTACCCTTATACTCTCGCAGAGTAGAGCAAACAAATTAACAGAAAACGATGCCTTTGAAGAAACGGAAGGTTTAATATACACCAGGCATAGCTGATTAGTGTAAATATTCATTATTATTTTTTTGTAAGAAATCTGAAATTAAAACTTAAAACGCGTTTTTCTCAAAACTACGTTTTTCTAAGTGGCGCGGGTGATTGAAACAATTGTATACAACCGATTGCTTTCAGTTTTGCACAGGGTATTCTACACAACAATAGCTCCGTCCGGTACTAGAATTAGTTAATTATAAAAATTATTTCTATTTTTTTAATCGATTTTAAACGAAAAAATCACGATTTTCTCGTTGTTTTTTTTTTCTAAAACCCGCCATTTTGTTATTTATCAATAAAAATGTTTATTTCTAGTACGGGATAGAGCCACAAGCCTACGAAACAATAAGCAATTTAATTTTTATAATTCAGTTGACTCCAAGTGACGTTATCACCCGCGCTACCCACCTACCTCCACTTAAAGTTGTCTACTTTAGGTTAAAAAAACAATTATAAAATGGCGTAAAATTAAGTAAAAAAAATTTTTTTGTCTTAGTTTACGATGTCAGTAAAAACATGTAACAAAATTGAAAACATCGTACATTATTTTGATATTAAAATAAAATTCTGAAATAACGGTTGAAAACGAGACTGAACATAGGACTACGTCCTTAAATGTATATATTTAAGAATATCTTCCCATTTAAGTGAAAACAAATGACATCACAAAAGATCCATGAGCGGAGATGGGAGTCGAACCAGTTTAATTCAAAGCCCAGCATGCCTTAAACTAAGCTGTCCTCTCGGGTTTATTAATTTTTCCATATGTGCTTCATAACTATGCCAAATTTCAAGTTGATGGAGTATCTAGTTTCTTGTCACTACGGATAGAAAGACAATGAAGTCTCGCCATAAGGGTGTGCTTTTTTTGTCATTTTGATACGTAACCATATAAAAAAAGTAAAATTATATAATATGCATGAGAGTCCACCTTGTACTTATTTCTGTAGTATTTTAAAAATGCAGTTATTATTTATGGATTGAAATTGTGATAATTTTGAGAGGTTCTTACGTCAATCTAAATGATTGAAAAATAAATATTATTCTTTTGATATTACACAAGATTCGTGTATGTACAGAATTATCGTCTGTACAAATTTCAAGTAAAATTAATTATAGACGGAGAGCTACGGAACCTGATTTAGGCATAGGTGTAACACATTTTATAAAATAGTTTAATCAGTGCAAACAACGAAAATCAATTTTTGCGTTCCAAACTCTAGTAATTTTTAAGGATAATCAACCCCCAATGCTGTCAAAAAGTATCCAAAAAAATGTTGAGAGCAATTTTTAGTCTGTCTTAAGTCATCTTCCATAGCATCGGTTTCAATAGAATGTGCACGAAGCCTACTAGCGCCGCTAGTGAGTAATAGAGAATTATTCCACTCACTTTTTATGGAAATCGCGACATGTTTCTATGGTGATAAGTCAAAAACTTTAGTAGGTCATGATGTATCAGAAAAAATGTACCTAATAAAAAAAACTGATGTTAATTTTATATACCATAAAATTAAGGTTGTAAACCATTATATAAATAGCATAACATAAAAGGTACGTGAGAATTTTTTATTTATCAATTATGACGTACAATATGTAAATAATTAATATGTTTACACTGGGGGCGGAAACGTCAAAGTATGGCGCCAATGGTCTTTATTTTACTTAAATCGCCATCAGCGCAACAGCCCGGAACACAAGAATTTACAGATCGCTTAGTTTTCCTATGTTTTCTTTGTAATTAAAAAACTTCATAAAATTATAACTATTTTCACTTTTAATAAACATTGCTCACGGAAAATTTGAGGTTGAAGTTTCCCCTAGTGCTCACCACAAACGCTCGCATCGAAAATTCCTCCGCTTCCTTGCACATAGCCCATACTATTTGAATTGTTTTCGAATAATTTTTCAGTCTAGACGTCGGTTAGTTTCTATATTTACATCGCTTTGACGCAAAAAAAAACAGCTTTGTCTGTTTTTTTTATGCAATTTATATGCGTTTTTTTGTGTTTCACTGTTTACATTCCAAATTAGCATTTGAATACAAATTCACTTAACACTTCACGCTGTTGATTTATTTGCGTTATTTTTTTTCTATTTTTATCTCGCTTAATAGACTCACAAATTGACTGGTGATGATTGACTATTTTTTTATAAATAATGTAAACATTAATTATCAATCAAAATAAACAAACTTAATTTGCATACTGTCAAGTTACCGCAATCTATATTTAAACGTGCGTTTTTTAACGCCAAGGTAATGTTTTTATCTGGGCCCTAAACTGACGTAAAGGCCGCTGCAGACGAGAGACACGGGCAAACATGGCGTGTATAGTGTGCGTTCTGTTCAGAGACAATAAACGTTCGCTTTTGTAAACATTCGAACTGTCACTGCGCGCGCACCAAACACTTCTACAAATCCAGCTTCAGTAAACGCATCGTGTGAAGCGAACACATAAAAGACATCACGAAACTCATAGCCACAACACAGTTGAAATCTAGCGGTAAAACCAGCCTCGTGTGCAGTGACCTTAAGATTTATATGCTGATTTTCTAGTAGAAAATTCTCATAAATATTTTACAAATACACATTTTTTATCTTGCATTGCGGAATGTTTCTACCCAACTTGATTTAATGTAAAAAATTCGAATGATGCACTAATTTTAACCGGGAGTGTAGTTTAAAAGGATACCAGCGCAGCTTAATAAAAAAAATACATAACAATATCGCGCTCCGCAGAGAACAATAGAAACACAAACCGCATCACTGACCCATGACCATGGACTAATTTTTTTTTATCAAAGAGTACGATAAGCTCATTGAAATTAGAATACAATACCATAAATCGGCCAATGATTTTTTGAGCGTAGTGAAGATGCGTTAAAAATAATGGTTAAGTCATTATACAGGTGATTCGAAACAAAAAGTATTTACTAATAAAAGTTATAAAAATCTGAACTGTCGCGATACGCCTGACAGATGTAAACATAAATTTAAGCGAAATTATAATAACTTCGCCCTCTCAGCTCACGAAGTCCTTCGTTGTTTTTTTTTTCACTTTTGTTATTGTTACAAACTCTCCGTTGAGACGACAAAGAAGTTCGTGAGATAATAATCGACTCGTCATTCTAACAAGGACACAGATTGTTGTCTAACGACAAACGACGCGTCATTCTAACAAAGACACACCGATTATTGTGGGACACAACAGTCGGCTTGATTGTTGTTCCAATAATGGGCGTAGGTAAAAAGGGCTTTGTTGCCAAATTCCAGACAACAATGAAAGCAACAAAGGAAAGAACTATCCAGTACCTATATAAACCACGGAATAGCTTAGTAGAGACAGTCACCGGAGACAGTCGCACAGGGACAATCACACAGGGATTCTCACACAGGGATAGTCCATCAGGGACAGTCATACAGTGTTCCTCATCAAGTGAACAATCGACATAAATTAACAGTCAGTGAACAGTGCTGAGGTAACTGCTGAAATAAATAGTTTAACATAAATAATCTCTTGTAGACAAATAAGTAAATGAACTGTGTAAATAATAGTGTACGAAATAAATAGAACGGTTTTGTTACATTGCATTTTATTTAAGGTTTGTCTTTAAAAAATCGCAGTTTTGTTTTAAATAAAACTTCTTTAGACGCTATTTGAGACAGAAGTGACGTGTTCACGCAGTTTCCGCTATAAAACACGTCCGTAGAAACCATCTTGAACGGAAGTTGAAACATTGCTACGGGCGCAAACCAATATTATGATCGGTTACCGTTATTTAAAACAGACGGCGGCAACAAAACGCATCCGTAGAAACCATCTTGAACGGAAGAATGAAACATTGCTAAGGACGCAAACCAATAAGCATAGCCGACGCAATTTAATTCACGAATGATTTAATTTGCGAGTGAATATTTCGCAAAAAGTGAGAGTGTCAAAAAACAAATCAAAAGAAGTTTTATTTTGACCGCGCTTAAAAGTTATTCGCATTCATGTTTTTTTTTCTTAGTAGATATAAATTTGGGTCAGACACTATATTGATGAATTGTACTTTAATATAGATAATCTGATTCACGATCAGAGAAACGTCCGTCCAAATACTGCTTGCGATTCAAGTGAGTGGATGTGAAACAAGGCTTTATACGTTACGTTATGCGGGGAAACGATGCGTGACTGTAAATGATCAAGAAAGATCTTTGTTAACGACGGCCCGCGCGCTTCATGGAAACGCGTCTTCACCAATTATTTCGCTTACTTATCGTGTTTGTAAACAACAGCACATTGCAGATGCTAAACAGACGCTGCGAACGATGAATAATAATATTTCGAAAAAATATTTTTTTTCAGCCAGACCGAGCTTAGTTTATTTTAAATGTTTGATTTCAAGTAAGATCGTTGGAATGTTGTTGTTTTTGCTATGACATTTCAAACCTCCATGGTCTTATAAGAATACCTATTGCAAATTATTAAAAATAATAATATAAAAATATGTAGAAGTCGGTACCAAGCACAGTTTTTAAAACCACCAGCTACTAAAGTTACACGGGTCTAGTACCAGATCATAATTTCAATAGGATTTGAAACGAAAAACGTGGGGTGCATTATTCGTTTTATCTCATAAATAGATTTTTTTTTCATTGATAGCTATATCTCTACACTTCTTAAATAACTGTCGCATGCGCCCCACGTTTTTTCGTTTCAAATCCTACAAGTTAAAAATCTATCTGTAAAGAAATTACTTATTTTATACTTTTTAGTTCGTTTCCTGTTTTTAGTATTTTTTCTATTGTCAAATAATTCTGAGTCTCTATCTCATCAGGAAGTTAGTTTAATATCAGTTGCAAAGTTCCACCCGGACAGACATACAAGAAAGCAAGTTAGTAAACGTGGTAAAATATGAATTGATACCTTCGCCAGTTCTCGGACTGGAATATGCAAATTCGAATTTTGTAACAAATGAGCTATCGGTACCGCCATATAAACAATGAGATCCGTACGTTATGTAAGTTTTTCAAAAACTAATATCTTAAAAGAAAATCCAGATTGCACCTACAACTATTTAAAAAAGTGAGTTTTATTTCATTTTTATAAAAGATAAACGTGAAAAAATCAATGCTTATGTATTGAACAATAATCAACTAAAGAATCTGTGGAATGCAATTTTCGAACGTGACTTTAATTAATTTGTTAATTATAATATTGAACAATCCGTTTATAATTTACAAATGCAACCCACGAAGAAAGTTGTAGGTACAACATTCCCATTGATTGTAGAATAAGATAGAAGTGTCCTTGAGGCGGGCCACGCTGCGTGCACTCGAGTCGGCCGGTTGAACACAATCGGCACAATATACATACATCAAACCGTCGTCTGGTATTGTAACATTCAGCACGATTTTTTGCGCTTAAAGACTGCGTGAGCGAAGTACGTAATTTAGCTATTTCGATCGTTTGAATTCTAAATTAAGTCTAGTTCAAGTAGATCGTATGATATTGTAGCATTCGGCACGATTGTTTGCGCTTAAAGACTGCGTGAGCGAAGTACGTAATTTACGTATTTCGATCGTTTTAATTCTAAGTCAAGCCTAGTTAGAGTAGATCGTTCGGTATTGTAACATTCAGCACGATTTTTTGCGCTTAAAGACTGCGTGAGCGAAGTACGTAATTTACGTATTTCGATCGTTTTAGTTCTAAATCAAGCCTAGTTCAAGTAGATCGTTCGATATTGTAGCATTCAACACGATTTTGTGCGCTTAAAGACTGCGTGAGCGAAATACGTAATTTACGTATTTCGATCGTTTTAATTCTAACTCAAGCCTAGTTAGAGTAGATCGTTCGATATTGTAGCATTCAGCACGATTTTGTGCGCTTAAAGACTGCGTGAGCGAAATACGTACCTAATTTACGTATTTCGATCGTTTTAATTCTAAGTCAAGCCTATAGATAGAGTAGATCGTTCGATATTGTAGCATTCAGCACGATTTTGTGCGCTTAAGGACTGCGTGAGCGATGTGTGTAATTTAGCTATTTCGATCGTTTTAATTCTAAATTAAGCCTAGTTCAAGTAGATCGTACGATATTGTAGCATTCAGCACGATTTTTTGTGCTTACGTCCAGTACAAAACAAAGCCATGGAAATCATCATCCGGTATTGTAATATTTAGACTAGGTAAGCGGTTGAACGAAGTGTGATCAAGTAGCTGCCAATATATTAACTCAGACGATTGTAGAAAATTATTTTCTACAATCGTATATTACAGAGGTGGGGAACCTTTTTACCATTAGAGGCCACATTTAAATTAGGCAGCAATAAGAGAGGCCGCATAGATAAGCTGATTGACCTAAGAAAGTGACTTTTGTGAAATTATTATAGTTTTTCTATAGATTTAACAATTTATTGCATTATATAGAAAAAATAAAATATAATACTACAAAATTTTAAATATAATATACATATAAAGCACGGTGTGACACTCAAATGGGAGATCTGAAACTAGACTAGTATTCTGACGTCATGTTACAATATGACTGTCTTTGGCGGGATTTTCCGCGCAACTGTCATGGCGTTGATGTACAATAGTTGTTTGAAACGAACTCTACCATTTTGTACTAGGTGGCAAAGGGCCGCACAAGAACCTCGCGGAGGCCGCATGCGGCTTCGAGGCCGCAGGTTCCCCACCTCTGGTATATTATATACATCGTACAATATTGTAACATTCAGCATGTCTTTTTACGCTAGAAAACTGCGTAAGCGGAAATACGTTATAACATCAATTAAGATTATTTGTGTTGTTTTTGGTTCGCGATACCAGTGTACGGTAGTTCAGCGCAGAAATGAGCCAAATTAATTGAATAATGAAAGCACAACAGTAACTATATGCTGTTAGAATTTTTGGCATTGACAGCGCATCGTTTTTATCAGTCGATGCGTACCTTTAAAGCATTAGATTTTATAAATGTCAGTTTGTCGTTCGCCGAAATGTCAAATAAAGTGCAGAGTTCCCGTGATTAAAGCAACCTTCCGGTTCGTCGGTAACAACAATGCCTCATTGCCATTGTTGAACAAGTCGTTACCGGAACAATGCGGCTCTTCGCTTCTTACACAACGATGTCCGTTTCTTCGTGCTACGTTGGCTACCCTGCTTCACAACGGCATTGTTTTGTCGCTTGTTCAGAGTTTATGCTATTCCTGAAATCTTCATCCTGTTATCCGTTCCCGTATATTTTCTGGAACTCGTATTGAATTTATTTTATTTGAGAGGGTTGTTAACAATCAACACCAACGCATATTTATTAATTACTAGCGGCACGGGCCGGCTTTGCCCCAGTTTTTCGTCGACTTACGTTATTAAATTAGTCTTCACAAAAAGTGCTTTTATTTTAACGCCTATGTCCATCCTGAAGGTCCATCCTAAATATTGGTGGAAATTTTTTTGAAATCGAATGAGTTTTTTGACGTGATAACGTCTTATAAATTGATGAAACACCGGCTGCACGCACGAAAAAGAGTAACGTTCCGCAAGCGAGAGCGCGATATAAGCGATAGTCTCTCTCTTCTCGCGTGACGTCAGAGAGTAGTGTGCGTTCAACATTTTTTTCAGCTGTTCCAGCGAAAGCTACATCTGACAGATGGCCAGATAAATTATACGGTTTGTTAACAAATATATAATATATATACATTCTTTTAAATGTCTTTTATAATTGCTTAAAAATATGTATTTTGCTTTGGTTGATCAAATTATTAGTCGGTAAAAATATAGTTTGACAGCTACTAAAATTTAGGTTATGTATTATTAAATATGATATTCGAGCGGAATACGTTATCACATAAAACTATCATCCGTAAACCGACTTTACAGACAACCAATTTTTTTGGAGATTATCTGCACATCCAACATACCAACTTTACCTCTTTATAAATATTTGTAGTTTTCTTATTCCATGTTTCTTTTTCTCATCAAGTTTAAGCCCTCTTCTTATTCTCTCACCTCGTAGAAGCTTTAAATTGAGCAGTGTCCTTAATTTCTTAATTTTTAAGTATGACCAAACCATTCCCACCTTCTTTGGCTATAATTTAATAACATCCTGCTGATTACGTCCCTGTGATTTGACAATATTCTTATTTGAACAAATCGACGTCTTTTCTACTTGTGGTGCGATTGTACTCGTACAAGGTAACAATTGAGTAGCGGCAATAGTACGTCATTCGGATTCAAGGCTACACACAGAAAGAGACGCACATGCCCATAAATACTAATTCTATAGTCTGTACTATTTTACGCAACTTGGTTCTGATGATATAATTATGTACTTATTTTATAATATACTTAGTAATTAGCATAATTGTGAACGGTGTTACGTTTATCAGACAAATTAACCAAGAAATAATCACATCTATAATCTATACCATCCTCGCTGTATGAGGAAAAGAGAGAGAGTATAATACCAATAAAACAAAAATGAGTGATATCCTCAACAAGACAAACTGAATAACAAAAATAACTAATATCAAGTTGTTAAGATAAATCGAGAGTGTAGTAAGATTAAATTAATAGAACAAACTGATAGATTGACGTCACAAAATTGTAAATTATTTATACAACAGTGATTTTATTTTTCGTTGCCCGCGTTCTTTTAATTTTATTCTTACTACACTCTCGATTTGACAACGAACTTCAAGTTTACATTGCAAATGTTTGTTTTTTTTTTGAGGATATTGCAATATATAGACTATAGTGGCCCGGTCCGGGGTTTAGCCCGAATTTGTAAATTGCCACCGTTTTTTCGTCGACTTACGTTGCAAAATTGATCTCCACGAACAGCGCTTTTATTTAAACGCGATAATATATAGCCTATGTCCATCCTGAAGGCCAATTCTAAATATTGGTGTCAAATTTTTTGAAATCGGATGAGTAGTTTCGGAGATATCCTCCTACATCCAAACTTGCAAACTTTACCTCTTTATAATATTACTATAGATTTTGACTAAGGGGAGATAAAGAGAATGGGCGTCCGTCCAGCCAGTGTTTTCATTCCTGACAGCCTCAAAGGCGCTGATTTATCGAAAAAATTCGCGGAGACCCTTGTGATCACGATATAGTGTCAAGCACGGCAACATAAATGAGTCTACGATTGATTTTTGCTCGATGTACTCTTTATAATATTATCCAGTTTTAGTTTCTGACTAAATTACTGGGAACTGGGGGCTTGTAATCGATAAACCACGGAAACGCCGTGTAAACAACGCCATTTCCGCGAGTTTCGTTTTGTTTTTTAACTATATAACAACGTTCCTTCATGAATAAGGTGTGAATTTTGTTAAATAAAAAGAAAAGATAATAAATATTACAATAATGAAGACGATAGTTTGTGGCAAACAAAAGAAATTGTTCAAATCGCGTAGCGTGAAAAGCAGCCTATTGTATAAGAGACGTGTGTATTGTTTTATTGTTCTGCTTAAAAAATGAAGTTGCCTTCGTTCGTTACAAAGTACTTCAAGTGCTACATGACTGCGGACGTGGGATTTTCACAGCGTATGACTTATACGACTGACTTTCCGGCTTCGCCCGTGTAGATTTTAGTTAGCTTCAAGCAAGTGCCTATTGTAGAGATTATAGACGCTCGACAGCCGAGGTCATCAAGTGCTTTTTGCGGAATTTTCGTATATTTTCTGTAATATCTTTTAAACCAGGCCTGGGCAAATGGCGGCCCGCAGCGCATTTTCATCCGGCCCGCGAAGCATTTTAGAAAAATAGTAGCGGAAATAGAATGCGCTCCACATGCGGAAATAGAATGTGAGGACCTTTTTTTCTGCAAATTTTTGGCCCGCGAAGAAATTTTCGTCAGCCATCCGGCCCGCGGTCAAATTTTCATCACCTATGTGGCCCGCCGATGAAAAGATTTGCCCACCCCTGTTTTAAACTATGCATTTTATAAATTGAAAAAAAAAATATTTTTGTATTTGTCATAACGAGCCCTTTCATTTGATACGTCACATGAAAAATATATTTATTATTTTCTAATTTGCCTCCCAAAATTAACCTCCATAATCGGAATGCGCTTATTAAAGCTATACGTGCGTGATTGAGCATCAACATGTACCAAATTTCAATTTTGTTCGTCCAGTAGATTCGGAGAACGGGAATAACCGAGCGTGTAGCTATCCCGTTTTTTATATGGCGTTTCTATGACTCCTCTATTACAAAACCCCAAGCTCCCGGGTTCTGATCCGAGCCCTGATAAAAGTATTAATCGAGTTATTAAAAAACAGTAAGTTGAAAGTATGAATTTGTACTGGGTCCAGATAATCCTGGCTGCTGCTGGTCTACTGACAAAACAAAAGAAAATCTCAGTCAACAGCGCGTATTTTGGGAAACACAGATGTAAAGGCTACTTCACACGATGCAGGATTTCAAGCTCGCTTGCTTGCTTGACAGATTTGCACCCTACGCTGCTGGATTGTGACGTCACTGATTGGTTCGCTGCTCGCTATCTTGCTATATTTGGGTGATAGGTTCAGTGCTATTTTTCATGCAATTATGGAGCTGTATTTTATCACGTGATATCGTCTGACATTCGTTAAATATGGTGTTGTTTGAAAAACGTTTCAAGTGAACAGCAAGGGGGCCAAAAGTTGTAAAATCAAAATGTAAATGGACTCGACAAGAAATAAGTTTTTGCTTTGATTTTCCTCTTCTCTCCCGAAGCTTTTCAATCACTATTAACACTTTGACGGACACTTAAAAATTCAGTTTTGTTCCAATTTTGACCTTATAGTTTTTTTTCATATGTTTGAATTACTTTTAAAAGTTATGTTGTGACAATGTCACAATATTGCCTTTAGTAGATATTTGTACGGTGACACAAAGCACACAGGGTATGTATTCTACACTGGAAAATAGACTGCTACACCCGTCTGGCTATAAAACGTTCCGTAGTATACGACGGCTTCAGCCGTCGTGTCAAACTTTTGAAGTTTTGTTTATGACGGTCTAAGCCGGTTTGTCCGTCAAAGTGTTAAAGTCATGGTAGGAATTCGTCTACGATGAATTATTTCTTGCATAACCATTACATCTATATTTAAATTTTAAATATAACTGCCAACCTAGCAAAACAGCGAGCAAACATACAAGCTGCGCGTGAAGCGAAACTAGCAGCGCTCCCTACCAACTACCAAACAGGATACCATTCATGGAAGCCTGCAAGACTTCAAACAAGCTAGCGAGCTCGAAATCCAGCATCGTGTGAAGGGACCTTAAGTGAATAGAGACCAGGAACATTGTACGATGGTTTACATACATTGTATAATAATTTTCAAGTTTAATAAATACAATGTCAAGTGTACGAGAAATGTTTGTTGTGTTATTGTTTTAGTGTGGGAGTTATGTAAACACTATACGAACAACCTATTCAACTGATTCATCGTAATAATATGTAAGTGTTATTACAATAATAACTTGGAAATAGTCAGTTCCCAGCCTACAACCTTCTAATAGGTCGTGGTCGAATAACATAATATTAATATTCATCGATCCATGCCCAAACTTAACGATAAATTCTCTGCTTTCGAGATCTAGTTACCGTGAAAAATTGGTACCTCCTGGTTTCTCAAAAGATGGTTAAAATTGCCGTCCCTCGTAAAATCATAAAATGCCCAATGTAAGTTTTCTTATTATACACTTAAAATATTTGCTGATCAGGAGAACATACAAACATTGAAGCTATTTTTTTTTGGTTCTATACGCCTATATATTTCCTCATTTAAGTTATGGCTGCTTAATCTGGGAAAATTGCTCTGATGCTAAACGTTTATTTATTCTACAAAAAAGAGCTCTACGTATAATTTTCGGACTTAAGCCACGAGGAACCTGCCGCTGCATTTTTAAACGCTTTATATTAGCTTGGGTTGTAACTAACTATGTATGTATGTAACTAACTATGTATGTATGTCCGTAACGGAATCTTTGAGCATAATTTTCACCAATTTCCCGAAGTCTGATTAATTTGAAACTTTGCATACGTATCAAGGACCGATGACAATGCAATAATTTGATAACAGTTTCCCATTATCCTTATTAGGACCCCCAGGATTAATAAATTCTTTTATAGATCCTCTGTAGTAAACGCTTTATTTTCACCAATTTCCCGAAGTCTGATTAATTTGAAACTTTGCATACGTATCAAGGACCGATGACAATGCAATAATTTGATAACAGTTTCCCATTATCCTTATTATTAAACGCTTTATATTAGTTTGGGTTGTAACTATGTATGTATGTCCGTAACGGAATCTTTGAGCATAATTTTCACCAATTTCCCGAAGTCTGATTAATTTGAAACTTTGCATACGTATCAAGGACCGATGACAATGCAATAATTTGATAACAGTTTCCCATTATCCTTATTAGGACCCCCAGGATTAATAAATTCTTTTATAGATCCTCAAACTAAAAAGTGAAAAATAAAATATAGTTTAAAAAAAACTAAAAAACACGCTTTATATCGGACTAAAAAGTAAAAAATAATTGTTTTAAAATAAGCTTAAAAAGCGTTGGGCGCTCGATGTACGAAAATGTGGAACAAAGCGCCCCACGCTTTTTAAGCTTATTTTAAAACAATTATTATAAAATATAATATTGTGACACTACCATCAATTTTTATTTATAAAGCTGCTAACTATGTGAGGAGCAACTACAGCAAGTTTGAATCGCTTGGGCATCAGTATTCCACAAGGAATAAGGACAACCTAAGTAGCATCAGGCCCAATTTAACTCTCTACAGTCTACACGAAAATATTCAATCTCATTCCTGCGGAAATAAAAAATAATACAAACTGTCAGCAGTTTAGGAAAAACCTTAAGGCTTTCCTTGTTTACAAATGTTTTTATTCTTTAGAAGATTTTTTTGACTTGTAAATTATTGTTGTTTATATATTGTGTAAATGTTTATACGACTTCTCCTGTACAAATATTTTTGTTTTTTGGAGCAATAAAAATTATTATTATTATTATTATTATACATGCGTATTCTATGAGTATGATGTATTTTAAAAGAGCTCTAAAAATGTTATTTTTTGCAATTTTACTTTACCTTTTTGACAGCTAATACATTCTCTATGGTGGTTAATATTAATTGAATCTTGGTAACGCCGCACAAACACCAGCATTCCGGCGATTTTTCGGCTATTCTTGACCCCCACCTAAATATTTTTATTTTCTTGATTGTATCAGGAGAGCATAGCCACACAGGAGATATTGTTCATGCAAAATACACCCTAGCGTCAGTGGCTGGAATTAACGTACATTGCGAAAGTTTCACGTTGGGAATGGAGTCGGGCCAGTAAGCAGTCAGTAAGTTAGCAATGCGGATTGCATACACATCCCAAGGCAAGGCGAGACGCAGTGGGGCATAATACAAGGAAACGTGATCAAAACTGACAACAATTTATTTAAAAAAATTAAAATACGTTATACAATTTTTATTGTTTTTAAAATGACACCTCTAAAAATAATACTAGCTTATATTTTCAATTTTTTTACAATTACGAAAACTATAATTGGTCATTTATGTGCATCATTTGACATAGATTTGAAAAATATCCGTGCCAAATTTTAATAAAATTGGTCCGTGAATTTGGTTGTTATCACGGAACAATGGAACAGATTAACAAAGCAAAAAAAAAATGAGCGGTCGTGGGACGCATGGCAGATGTGAAACATAAATTTAAGCGAAATTCTAGTGACTAAATTTCGTCAATTAACTAAATATCGCCCTGTTACTAAATTTCACTCTGTAACTAAATTTTGCCCTGTCTTTTAGTCGTCGCCTTTAACAAAATCCAAGTTATAATCCGCGCATACACAATGCAAGTGTTATGTGCTGTCACCTAACAAAATACTAGTATGTATGTGAATTTCGCCCTGTTATCTAGATGTCGCCTTCAACCAAAGCCATGTTTAACAAACGTAACGCCGTTCCATAAAAGTGTCGCGCCAATTGCACGGTTTCACTTCCAACCAAACGCTCCATTAGATGTCTCACATCAAAACAAAAAAAAAACAGCCAGATGGCGAACCTTGCTCGCTTGCTTGCTCAGCTATCAAAATAATTGCGATCGAGATACGTATCACTGTATGACACTTAGATAAAATAGTTTTCGGTTCATACGTCCCACTGTGCGATATAACCGCGTTCGGAATACGAACGACACTGTTACAGATAAAAAAAAAAAATAATTTCAACGAAGTTTTCGACCCACCGTGCGATTTAACTATGTCCGGAATACAAATAACACTGTTAAGATGCATCGATGTTAAAGGCTGAAGTTTCGAATTACACTTCACTTCGACTTATAAATGCGTATTATTCAAGTGACGTCGCTCTTCATACTTTCTTTGCAAAATGGCGAAATCGAGAATTCAGTATTCAGAATGAGTTGACGCCAATGTACCGTTTTCATATTGTGTATTGAAGATACGTACCTAAGCCGCATTAGCATGTTATTCAGCTGAATTCTAACTAACCATATTGTACGAGGTTCGCTTACTTAACTCGCTTTTGACGTGACACTCGTACCGAATTATTCTTTCATTACTCCCTTAATCATCTATCCTCCTTTGTCTCTGAAGATACGAACTTATACTGTGTCTTTTTTTCGATAAGATAGGATAGCGGTGTAGCGTACTGATGAGAGCACTAGACTCTCTTTCGGGATGTACTGAGCTCGAATCCCGACGGGGGCAGATGTGGCTGCCTCTCATCGAGAAACGGTAATTCCTGCACCGGCCGTCTCAATAATTCCAGATAAATATCGAGATGGTTCCCTATTCAAGGCCATGGCCGATTACCTGTCTAACTCCTATTCACCTTACCCCAATGTCCCAAAATTCCTTCATTCGCCCATTGCTATTAATTAAGTCACGGTCGGTGTTTTCCAAATCTTATTGGTTTCCGGACTTGTAAACCGTGGTCCATTGGTATTTCTTTCTGAGGTTTCGTCTACAACTGCGGTAGAGATTATCAAAGACGATGTGGTAGCGGGCGAAGTGTTCATATCCACATCGCCTTTGATAATGTCTACCGCAGTTGTAGACGAAACCAATGGATCACGGCGTACAAGCCCGGTAATCCAGAAGATTTGGAGCGACACCGGTCGCGAAAGCCTTCACACATACCAAAATCGTTGCGTTTGTATTTGCAGCTTATCAACCAATGGAAAGTTTGACCTAAGATATGCTCAATTTCTATTTGAACGATGATTTCTACTTTGAAAGTAGATTTAGCATTAAAAGTCATTGCTAAATTTACTTTGGAAGCCGTACCAGAAGTCGAGCTAAATATTAACTGTGCCAAAAGCGTTGTATTGCATCAACAGCGCACCATAAATTGAAGGTGGTGAACATTACTATCCGGAGGCAACTCGCGGAGTGTTTACTTTGGCTTTTTATTTAACAAATTAATAATATGATTGATTACTTTTGAGACTTGCAAACTCATGATGAAACGTACTAATCTTCCCCTCGTACATACTGAACGCCTCTGCAAAGACGAATGAATGTTAGTTGAATGTGTAGTATAGATTGTAATTATTGTCTGTGGTTAATGCAAACTCACTCAAATTTTATGTATGGTATTGTATAGTTAAACAAATCTGGCGTCCAAAATTAAATTCTCTCACGTCTCAGCGTAGCTCGAGCTAAATGAATACTGGGCTTGCGCAAAACAGTCCTTAAAACGTTCTCGTTCCACTGTTTTACTGGCACCATATTGCATTGAAAGAACGTTGAATGTTGGATTTTAAAAACGCTGAGTTTACCCGAAGTAGTCGTGCACCCGATACAGTAACCGTATGCACTTTCATTCGGAAACGAACGTATCGGTGACCGTTCACTGTGATGAAATGAAAGTGAGACCGTTCAGAATTAGAACTATAAAAAAATTTACACCACGTTCAATGTATCCAATTTGGAGCCGCTAAGACGACAGACCTTAAACGCAAATGGCAATCGTGTCGGTTACTCACTTCGTGCTGCAAAGTCATAACAGATCACCTGCGCCGTCGCCACGAACGGTCATTAACAAAACAACATCGCGGCAGGTACTTGTTTTAAAACAAAAAAACGATAGTATTTTAAAAACACAACTTGCACTTTTAAGCGCGTTTTAGAGGTTACGTAGGATTCATGTAGTTGTTTATTAATTCGAAGCTCACCAATAGCAGGGCCTAGTACCAATTATTGTTTTCCATATAAGAAAGGCGTTTTGATCTTCACTACTACATCTTTTGCTATTTACTAATCGCGATCAAATCTACCCTATGGTACTGTCTTGGAATCCATCTTTGTGTAATAATAATAATGCGTTTAACGTCCGTTTCTCGACTTTATGTCATAACAGACGCCATTCGTACCATTATTATTTTCCATCTATCACACTTCCCGTTATTTTCTACATTTTTTAAACTTCCACCTTATTAATAGCAATGGGCGAATGAAGGAATTTTTGGACATTAGGATAAGGTAGGCAAATTTTGAGCACAGAAGTTTGACAGGTAATCGGCCATGACCTTGATCTCGATATTTATTTGGGGTTATTGAGGCAATCCGTGGAAAACCTCAACAAGATGGCCGGTACAGGAATTACCGTTTCTCGGCGAGAGGCAGCAGGAAAAAGTCTCCATCTTTCTGTATGGCAATTTAAATCTGGTCTAGGAACTATCTTGAAAGGTGTGGATGTACCCTCAGAATAAACGTCAGAACCCGGAAATTCCGGTTGTAAATGTAGCAAATTAAAACCAAACGAAAATCTGATTCATATGTTTGTTTATTTTGTCTGGTTTGAAACGAGTCCAATGTAGCCAAGGACTTACGGTAATCGTTAACGTATAGTGCTTGGGAATGACTCATACAAAATAATAATCTCGATACGATTAAAACACGCGAATGTTAATACAGGCTGCGATATTATGTTTGTTGTTTCATTGGCCTTTAGCCAGAACATTTCAATCACCCAATCCGAAGACGGCTCTTAAATCTGTGCAATAACTTTGTGACGAGCTGTTGTGAATCGTGTTTCCGTGAAATTGACGATTTTTTAAGACTTTCGCAGACTGACATCCCGGTGTATGATAATAAAGATTTTATTGGGAGATAATATTGGCCAACCGAAATATACACTTCTACTTTATACCTACCACTGATATGCCGGCGGCAACAGAGTGAGGGAAGAACATTGACACGTCCGCCATCTTTTTCGGGGCATGCGCATATGCGTCAGACTAAATCCCATGAACCGATATAGCAACAAAACTGCGTGATCGGCATCTGATTGGTCGCTTAAAACTAGTGATGTGCCGGATATCCGTATCCGTATCCGCGGATATCCGAGGGAGAAGAAAGATCCGCATCCGTTAGTTTTATGGCGGATCTTTTACCTTATTAATTTTCAATTCATAGATGAAAATTTATATATATATATATATATATATATATATATATATATATATATATATATATATATATATATATATATATATATATATATATATATATATATATATATATATATATATATATATATATATATATATATATATATATATATATATATATATATATAAGGTGATTAGGTAATAATGAAAACCTGTTAAATTCCGTTCAGATTATTTTTTATTTTTTTTAATCGTATTTGGCACCTTAATAATAATAATAATACGTTTTATTTCATATATGACTACAGAGCCGTGAAACAAGTCAAAAATTGGTACAAATTTCTATATATATTTTTTCAGATCATAATTTGTCTGGGCTATTAAACATGTTTTTAATTCTTTTTTAAAAGTTCCTGCATTCCGAATAGATTTTACATTTTGGGGGATAGTATTGTGTATCCGTATTATAGCGTTGCGTACACCCCTGTACGCTACAGCAAGAGTCGTGTTTTCAGTCTTGAAATCATTTCTGTGTCTTGTCTCATACTTGTGGTCAATTATATGATTCGCAAATAAATGCGGATGAGATCGAAAGAATTTCATACATTCTAATATATATAAATCGTAGACTGTAAGTAGATTTAAATGTTTAAAAATGTTGCGACAGCTAGTACGGGGAGGTACGCCCGCCATAATACGGATACACCGCTTTTGAATAATATTGCAAACATTTATCGTAGTGAGTACCATACCAATAGTACATAACTCAAAGGTACCAAATCAACTATCTTTATAATGAGATATTGCACATCGATCTTTGGAAAGAGACAATCTGTTATGAGAGTTAACTCTTAAAGAGATCAATAACTTTTTCCCATAACAGATAGTCTCTTTCCAAAGGTCGATGTGCAATATTTAACGCCGAGTATTCTAAGAAAGTTAAGATCCGTATCCGTAGCAGCGGATCTTGAAACCAAAAATCCGTATTCAGATCCGTATCCGCGGATATACATTTTTAACGATCCGGCACATCACTACTTGAAACACAGCACAGCAGAACAACCAATCGGATACATCCTAGCCAAACGCTGTTCACGTGATAAGTTGATTGTAAGTGACTAAGCAGGAGTGACTGCGGCGTCATCTATCCATATATAGACGTCAGTGGTACGTATCTATAGTACGTATTTATGTGCAGACAAGAGAACTTCATGCGACACGCACTCGCCGTACTAGCTCGGTAGTCACGCAGAATGTGTGCAAAACATGCAAACATGTTGCGTGATGTCACGCCATCTTTATTACTATACACTACATAATAATGTATCTGCCTTAGTTATGCTTTTATCTATATACTTTACCTTACCTTACCTTTAATGTAATGTGGAGCACGAACATGATAATCTTAATGCCGGGGTGAGACAAATAAAGCGTTACCAAAACAAGGCGGCTTGATATGTAAGGCGTCTACATCGCAGCGTCGGTCTGGCCTCCAGGAATACCGGGAGTTTTCCCGGTGGGCAGCCGGTCCTCCGTGGGCCGGTCCAGTCCGGCCCGAATTTTTCAATTTTGTAAGAAAGGTATCCCTTTCTTACTTTTTCTATTTTCTAATAAACCGAGAAATCTTGTATATGTCACCGGGATATTGTCAAATCCGTGATATTGTAATTTCACTAGTGAAATTACAATATCACGGTTGACAAAGAGTCGTGATATTATAATTTCACTAAGTGAAATTATAATATCACGGGTTTGACAATATCCCGGTGACATATATATATTGTTCACAAACGACTTATAACTGAGGTTATTCTTATAGAAAAAATCACGCTGAATCTATTCCGACCACTCCCACATCTATATCGTTCGTCGTTTAGAATGTACGGCGTTTTAAAGTTTTTCTTAAATAATGTAAATAAACGCTCATATCTCTGAAATAATAGGTGGTAGAGGGTTGCGGATAGTCGGAATCGATTCGGCTTGACTTTTTCTATAAGTTCGGTTAAAACATCGTTTGGTGTCTTAAAACTTGCAGATTTGCAAAACGCATGAAAACGAGAAGATTTACGATATTTGGAGACATACAAAATTTTTTCAGATATGCTTAATATTACCGTGTCTTATAGAAAAAAGTACGCTGAATCGATTAGGCCTGAGCGCAAATTCGTATCTCTATTAGTTTAGACTCTATGACAGTTTTAAATGTTAAAAAAATTTAAACAGCTAAAGTAGGCTATATCTTCGAAACTAAATAGTATACAGGGTTGGGGATGGTCGGAATTGATTCAGAGTGACTTTTTTTGATAAGTATGCTTAATATCAAACGAATCAGAGCGAATTTATTTCGGAGAAATTTTTCAATTTTGTCCTATTTCTATTTTTAAAAAAACCGAGAAATCTGTTATATATTGTTCACAAAAGACTGGGGTTACTCTTATTAAAACCAATACTTTTTGAGATATTATAGCTAAGCTTGTAACGCTTTATTTGCCTCACCCTGTAAATGCAACGGTCCTTGCTTTGTTTCATTTCGTCTTCGGGTTGTTTCATTCACATAATAAAAAATGATAATGAATGTGATGATTCATGTAACACGAGCGGCAAAATACAGTACTAATTTATCAATAGAGCCGAAACAAATTCCGATCAAATCTGGCAAAGTTGACTATCATAACCGATGTCTTTTATGTGTTCGCTTCACACGATGCATGTATCGAAGCTTGCTTTGTAGATGGGTTTGGTGCGCGCGCAGTGATAGTTTGAATGTTAACAAAATATGTGAATGTTTATTGTCTCTGAACAGAACACATATATGACATAATTATTTGTAGACGTTTGTCCACGTCCTCCACGATACTGTTTCCTGATCAGTTCTTGCTCAAATCAATCAGACGAAACAATTAACCCCGGTTCTAATTTTATTATATAGGTACCTATATATTGATTTTTGTCTTTTAAAACGTTTTTGTACTTCTTCCATCTTTTTTCATGTAAGACAAAAACGTTTTAGAAGACAAAAATCAATATAATTAATTAAAAAATAGTGAAAATATTGATTTTCAGACATTTTTTTTTCGAACATATGAACCATTTATTAATGTTCAATCAGTGCATATGACCGCCTAGGCACAGGATTTTTGACATTAGCGCGTTATAACTTCAAAAATATTAATTTTAGAAAACAAAGTTTGAAATAAAAGCTGTAGAAAATTTGTAGATTTAAAACTTGTTATTAGCATTTTATTGTTTAAACAATTATTAGAAGAGATATGGGTCCAAAAGTCAATAAACAAATCGTAATAGTCAAATAAGTCGTAAACGGTAAGTTATACAAAAAAAAATTATTGAACAAAAAAGATAGTAAATTTATTTATCTACAATAAAGGTTATTACCTTTTTTGGCCTCAAGTGCACGGTTAGGGAGATATAGGCTGAAACGGTTTTTGTCAAAATAGCGGCACTTCCGCCCGCCTAATTTGTAAGGATTTTGTGCATTTAGGGTCAGTACGTGATACTGAACCTATTTAAGAAAACGAAAGAAAGTTGTAGGATAATTCAGAAAAAAATTCTCTATTACCTGTACTACTATATACCGATATAAGTAGTACAAATCGTGTTTTTGAGTTGCGGCGACCGAACTTTCTAAATCAAATGACTGTCGTTTTTCGCTTTTATGAACGGCTCGATGACTAGACGTATAGTTTTCCGCCGACTGAACAACCCACCGTGTCGTGTAAGACAGCTTGTTCAGACTATTGTGAGAGGGTAGACAAGACAATATACTGTAGCGAAACATATTATAGTTCTTCTATATGGAGTAGTGTCGTCCGTCCCACCCGTCTGCTGGGGTCGGCCAACCGATCGACCCACTCCCACTGTCTCTCATTTCCCCATTGCCAGACACTGGCATTGCATTTAAATTGCTTCGTTAATTCTTCTTGCTACAATCGAGCCACGCTTATTTGAACGCGCGTATTTTTACCTGATTTGAAACGTCATCGTTGCACTAATATACGCGGAAGTTTTCGAAACGTCGTCCGAGCATTTAAAAGCTGCTGCACACGAAATTGGAATCACTGCTGGGAGTTGGGCTGGCTGGCGCGCTGGCTGCAAAGATGGAAATGGCGTCCCTGCGAATTCGCGTGCGTGGTTCCCAGCTGGAGTTCAAAATTAGAACAGGGGCTATTTTTCGTGTTTGTGCCAATCAGGAAACAGTATCTTGTCACGTGGACAAACGCCGCCAAACAAAAAATCGTTCCGCATCAAAATGCAACATGGATGGAGCCTATGTTGCATTTTATGCGGAACGATTTCCATAACTACAACGTCTATATTGCATTTTGAAAGAAATTCACTGTTTTATTTTGTTTAAAATAATTTATGTTTATTAGGTCACACGGTGTTCGTTATTCGGTGTTTGTACTGTAGTGAACGATTTGTATCGTTTCAAGAATTATTTTCGAGTCATAGTGTCTTTATTGCGAAAGCGCTATTCCGAACTGGATACATAAGCATTAAGCAAGACTATAATTGAGTTATTTATAACGAAGCAAGGGAAAACGGTTGTATAAATTTTTGTAAACATTGTGCATATAAAACTTACCATATAGCGTAGGTATATAACCCTGAAAGCGCTTTAATGAAAATAATTGTCTGTGTATTTTAATTAAAGCTCCTAATGAATGAATTGTTTTTTACGATGCTTTGAATTAGTGATGCACAAATAGAATTACGGACGCGAAACGTCATTCAATTTCGAAGGCCGCAAGGCAAAACCAATCGTAATTTTTTTGACACAACCTCCTATAAAATGTCTGCTATGCATGTAAACAGATCATTTATGCACGAGTGCGGTAAAGTAAAACAAAACTTGTCTTACTACCTACACCAATCACTGTTTTTGTCTGCGAGTTGCTTTTTTTATAAACGTTTGTGCAAAAATAAACTGTCAAAAATTATAAAAATGAAGTGAAAATCAGCTATTTTATACGAGGTACGTGCAAAAAATACTATATATAAATCTCGCGCCTAATGGTATTACGGCTGGCGCTTGTTTTAAATATAATGTCATAGTGTAACCCTTTACGGCACGAGATATACAATCTACTGTTTCAGTGGCTGTGTTTCCCGTCGAGAAATAGCTATTCTCGTCTATGTAGAGACGAAACTCACGTCTCGGTACTTTATCGAGATTGTTTTCCCCGGCTCGATAGCGACGAGGTCTCGACAAATTAATCTCGTCACTTAATAAAAAAATACTTTCTTTCAGGGTCGAGATTTGTCGTCTCCTCAGATTTTTAGAATTCCATCCAAGATGGTAAAAAAAATTGTATCCTTGCGGTGAGATTCCGCTATCTGTCCGTTTTTTTTTAAAGTTTTATTAACATAACACAAGAATACTCACACAGGAAGGTGCCAAGCAAAATATCAATTTCCAAACCAATTTTACAAATTTTTTTTCAAGAAGTGTTTCTAAATTTTATTTTTGTAGGCAGATATTCGTATTATTTTCAGTTTTATTTTTTTATTATTATGACCCTGGGGAGGGGGGTATTACCCCCTTTACCCCCCCTTTCTACGCCCTTGTATCTGACAGGCTGAACATTGCGTGCAATATTTAAACAGTTTTTGAAATAATACCAGATGGTCAGAATATTCATAATTTTATGCTATTTCATAAAAATGTTATTTGCACGCTTTAAATTAAAAAAAAAATCTAATCGCTATAAATTGCCACATTATTTATTGACCCTTTTTGTAGTATGATCGTGCATAATACGTTTCTTGTTATCTATTGATAATATTTATTGAATGGGGTAAACAAAAAACGATCGTTCCGTTTGATCAATCGTTCGCCCATTGTTTTTGTTAACTCTGACGCAAGTACAGCGCTTCTCGTATCAGCGTACCATTATTATATCAGCTCGGTACCTGTCACACCGAAACCCTGCATAATAGTGCATAAATACTACAGTCGACTTCCGCTAAATGCACGCTCATTCAGATTAGACCATAGAGATATTATACTAGAGTACGCGTGTGAGCCGTGAAAGTGTCTGCAATTTAGGTAACGAATGATACAAAACAATGCTGCTTTGAGTAAACATATATCTGGTTTTCTGGACCCGCTGCAGCGTTCTCTCTCAACTGAGGACACTTTCACTTATGGCAAGCATACGAACTAGCGAACTGTAGTTACTTATATCTCTATGGATTAGACGCGCTTTTGAAAAACTAGCATGCCCCACTGCTATATGTATTTCGGTTTAGCAACAAGATTTGTTAATAATTTTGCCAGCAGGCAATCTATCAGCAAAACCAGCCTCGTGTGCAGCGGCCTTAATTCTGGATCTTAGATACTTTCAGCTTTAAATCGAGATTTAAGAAAGTCTTTTAGTTAAAAACAAAATACATTCTTAAATCTAGATTTAAAATTGAAACTCGTATCAAAAATAGAACACAAGAAAAGTATGCGATTCTGAACCGCACAACGGTTAGCAATGAAGCAGCTTCGTCGAAATGCAATCGAATTCGTTCGTGTTGACGCGTACGTGTGCGATGAAAATACATTGATGCACGGTATTTTTTTATTTGGATCTCTCCCTCCGCCTTGATGCGATTTGGAAAGATGTGATGGGACCCCCTCTCACGTGAGATTACCCTACAATTTTTAAATAATTTTTATTGAAGTAAAACTTCTTTAGGCACGCTTGAGTTGGGGAGTAAGCTTGTAAATGCCTGACGAAAGCTTTTACGGAAGGTGCGTGATCGTTCGAGGCGAACGGTAGTTGAGAGGGAGATATAAGTTAGTGAAGATAGTAAGAGAGAGAGTTACGTTTCGTATATTGCTGTAGGGGCAAGAGAGAGAGGTGCGCGCGCACATTTTCTTTCTCTCTTTCTCAACAAATACTTAAATGCCGCCCGTGTGTCGTTAAGTTGTCTGTAAAACAAAAATACAGTATGCAGTTTTGTATTTCCGCGTCCTTCAATTTGTTATTGTGTTGAATATCTGGTTTATATAGTACATTTAAAAACGTCTGCTATGAACCAGACACACTGAGTCATCTGGCTCAGTTAAAAACAATTTTGACGTACTATATTTTGTTATCATTCCCTCGAGTACTGATACAGTAAGTTGTAAACATGCTTTCGTTCTCTACTGTAACAGTTCTGGATGGCGATAGATTGTCGACTGTCGAGTGTTCATTTCTCCCATTTGTATCCACTGTTGGAATAGAATTAAATGCAGGCTGAAATACTGAAAGTTAAGTCCAGAACTTCCAGATTAACCGCTTAACACCGTCTCCTATTAATGATGAAAGTAATAAACTATATTTATCCAAGTGTGGCCGGTGTTCCAAATCTTCTTGGTTCAATCGTACTACTTCCGAGCAGAAAACACTATCACGCTGAGCATAAAAGAATGGAACTTCCAGATTAACCGCTTAACACCTTTCTCCTATTAATGATGATAGTAATATCAAGTCCTATAACTATATTTATCCAAGTGTGTAAGCTTTCACGGCCTGTGTTGTTCCGAATCTTCTTGGTTCGATCGTACTACGACCGAGCAGAAAACACTATCACGCTGAGCATAAAAGAATGGGGATCGCCGACACACTTAACCTGTGGGCCGCCTAGGACATCTCGCTCGCTGCCCCATTGCCTTTGATAATGTCTACCGCAGTTGTAGACAAAACGTCAAGTAGAAATAAAGAAGACTTCGAACTATATTTATTCGACTAAAACGGTCTATGAAACTGAAATTTCGTCATCCGAATTTAAGTTGTAAGTTTCGTCCAAAATTCGTTTTGCTAACATCTCTTTTCTTACTTCAATCATTCCAAACAAATATTTCTTCCTCGTCTTCTTCATATCTTTTCATCGAAACGTGTTTTTTTATATAATTAGTTATGAGCAAACAAATATTTTCCATTGATCCTCTCACTCCAAATGTCATCCTTTCATCTGTCATACAGCTCTTTTAATAATCAATTATTCCGAATGTTCCTAATTTTCTTTAGATATAATCCAATTCAAAGCAAACTTAGAGAAACTGTTAATTTTATTTATATTAATTTATAGACACTCAACAACTAAGGCTGTTAGCGTCTAAGTAACGAATTAGGTACATTTCATCAAACTTAGAAAGCTGTGTTCGTTCATGACACCAGGGGGTTTCCATTTCTTTCTTTATTGGGTCCTTCCATTGCGAAGTTCACCATGTATTTAAGTTAATTTAATTAATATAGTTGGTTTCTTGAACTACCCTGACTGACGGTCGAACCTTACTGATCACTCCATTTAATAAAATGGAGTGATCAGTAAGGTTCAACCGTCGCCAAAAATATGGCAGTAAATTTGGGTTTAGTTGGGTTCAGTGATGATGAGCAATGCATTGAAAGTGATCAGATAACATAAAACCCAGTCGAGATGATAAATAACTTGTGCCCACGTCGTTTAGGAAGGAAATGACAAGATAAAATTATATAGTTGTGTTGTAGCGTGCATGGAAACTGAAAACTTTTAACGGAACATATTCAGTGATATTAATCCCTGAAGGATTCTTTACAACCGATAACGATAAACTTGATAACGTGAATAAACAATACGTCATGTGTTTATATAATCGTATATTAAACCGCGTGTTTCTTGTATAGTAAACAAACCAGTTAAATAACTTCAGAAATATCTCGAACTTAAAGTCGCCGCACACGTGGCTGGTTTCGCCGCTAGACTCCTTGCTAGATTTGGGTTTCAAACGTGGTGTGGCGCTTGATTTCGTGATGGATTTTGTGTGTTCGCTTTACACGATACGTGATATTGAAGCTTGCTTTGTAGATGGATTTGGTGCACGCGCAGTGACAGTTCGGATTTTAACAAAAGTGAACGTTTATTGTCTACTATGACGCCATGTTTGTGGGCGTTTGCCCACGTGACAAGATAGTTTCCTGACTGATTGTTGCACGAGAAATAGCATGCATGACTTTCTGTTAATCCAATAAATAATACCGTAATGCAAATGGAATGAAATCACAATTCTTGGTTAAAACGTGAATAAATCGATTGTTTCGAAGAAGTGACTTTGTGGCTGCGGTTTTTTATTTTTTATTATTATACTACCACTGATACTGACACATTTATTCAGTAAACTCGATTCCTTTTAAATAATTCGTTGAAAATAATCGACAGTTTTTTTGGAATTTGACGCGTGATGAATTCATGGATAGCCGACATGCACTACTGATAAATTCTGTTATTCATTTAATTATTGTATAGCTATTATGTTTTGTAATAATACAGATATTTAAAAAAAAAAGTTGGCAGATTGCTCATCCGTGACCTTTAATCGTTGCACATACTTAGTTTAATTTTCGAAATTTTTTCGTGATGTGAAATTTTTCATTTACTGTCCATTGTCCAAGTACCAGGTTGTTTCGTAACTACTGTTCGATGATTTATTTAGACGCCGAAACGTCATATTATTTCGTATTTTAAAACTTAATTATTGAACAATATACTTAGTACAAAAAAAATACAGACAAGGTTGAATAAAGCGAGGATTAACAGAAGAATGTTATTTTTAATTAAAATTGCGCAATTATTTGTTTTAACCAAGAAAGCTGTAACCAGGAGACCTAGCTTCCTATACTTGCCCTGTTTCGAGACGGACCGTTTTATAGCGCTGTTATCACTATACCTAGAAAAACTTCGGTTCTTTCCGCCTGTTTTCGCCATAGTTACCAAAGTTGTTTAACTTCACTGACAATACACACATATAAGCCATGAACGTGTGTGCGTTAGCCAGTAGCTGACGCCATATTGTTTCATGCGACAGATATAGGTCCACCGCTACGCTCCTGGTTACAGCCTTTTTGGTTTCAGCATAGAATAGTTTAATGATGACTCAAAACCTTTCGCAATTCCGGTTCAGTTTTTCGTTCAAAACAAAACAGGCGTTTTCTCCCTAAATATGTAGCGTCCTAGAATAATCGAAAAACCCTTATTTAAAGTGTCAAATTAGAATTTCCAATCAGGAATTCCAAACGGGGACCAATGGACATTTCAATTCGATTTATGTTCGGAACAAAAACATGCAGTTTTTCTTAAACAATCAAAAAACTTTTACTTGAAATTCCGATCAGGAGTCCAGACATCAGCATAAACATGTGACTCAGTGAACACAGCAAAAATAAATTTAGTCTACGTTGCATTGCCGGCAGGGCGGTGCGGATGTTCGCCGGGGACGGAAGTTTGTGTATAAGGCGCATGTTGCATAGTGTGTCTGTCACGAGATGCACCGCCGACATATAAATAGATGCGATTGCATTTTGTTAACAAACAGTTGAATGTCGTTGTATTTAATAATAATATTCATTTGTCAACGAATTCTTTCCTCGTTGAAGGTTAATGGAATTTCCTTCCTTGCGACAATGTTTCCGATGTCCTCAATAAATTTGTTTTTAATTTGATCTCAACTTTATAAATGACAATTCTTGTCTGGGAAAAGTACGACAACAAAATACATTTTAATTCAGATCCATTGCAGCAAATACGATAGTTGATTTTGAGGTCTGAAATTATTTTTGCTTTTCCATAGTCGGGTACAACTTTTTGCATCGCCGTAGACGGGTAAAAATGGTTAGAAACTACTTACGCTTACATGATTCTATTTATATATTTATTCCTTGGTATTTCGCGAGCTACGGAACCGATTTTGACAAACGAAGTATTGAATTAGGCTCATCTCAATTTCCCAAATGACAATGAGCGTTTAGGAAACAAGCTTTTGTATCTATGACAGCCTTATTACCAAAACAGCACAACTAAATTAACACTTTGACGGACAAACCCGCTTAGACCGTCATAAACAAAACTTCAAAAGTTTGACACGACGGCTGAAGCCGTCGTATACTACAGAATGTTTTATAGCCAGACGGGTGTAGCAGTCTATTTTCAAGTGTAGAATACATACCCCGTGTACTTTGTGTCACCGTACAAATATCTACTAAGGCAATATTGTCACAACATTAAACAACTTATATAAAAGTACCTAATTCAATTTCAAACATATGAAAAAAACTATAGTGTCAAAATTGGAACAAAACTGAATTTTTAAGTGTCCGTCAAAGTGTTAAGATCAAATTGACAGAACTCGCCAAAACGAATGTAATTAGCCTTGACCTTTTTAGATGTACATTTGCTAAAGAACGTAGCCAAGACGTAGAATGATGCGTTTTACAAATACTGCAGCCGGTTGATTGATGTAATCAATTGACGTAGAGAATTGATGCAATTTTCGAATTATCTGTTCTGTTGACAAGCGAGATAAAATGACGGCCAGTCACTATGAACGCTGCCAATTCCGATTGTTATTGATCAGAATCAGAGGCGAACTTTCCATAAAGCCGACTAGGCCCGGGCCTAACGCGGTCAGATATCAGGGGCGGCCGCGCGGTAAGCATGGAGAGCACGGTGTTGATCGGCGCGCGGCGTGGTATTTTCCGTGAACGCCGTAAATATGTAATTGAATGCAATGTTGTTTTTATAAGTAGGTGCTGCAAAATCAGCAGAAAAGGACGGCTACTAGAGGGCGACCGAGACCTCTGACCAGAATCCAGTCTGAGAGAACGTGAACAAAGCAGCCATCACTGTTTATCTCCTTCTAATGAACGACACTCTTTCTATCCTATGTACAGCGAATAGGACGAAAATCGCGTTAGAACGATTAGGGTCCAATCATATTTTTGTGGTAACAGTTCGTCGATTTTGATTGGCTACTGTCATTAGAGCTGTAACAAACCGTATGTATTCGTTACTGAGTAACGGGTACATCATCTGACTCGAAGTAACGAATCGTTACTTACAAATTAATTTCGTTACTCGCATCTGTCGTATTCATGTCAGTTCGACTCGTTTGATGCGGTTATACGTTATACAAACGAAGTCATATCACGTATACGACGCGCCTCGATGCGATGGTACATGCTTGATGCTGTTAGTACACGATTGTATGTCGTATGAAAAGTAACGAGTAACGTAACGGTACGAAAGTACATAACGGGTACTGATTGTTTAAGTAACGAATACATACGGGTACACAATTTCTCGTTACTTTTACAGCTCTATAACTGTCATAAATAAAGACAAAGAACTTTTGATAAAAATGCTTAATACCTATATTGTCGGAGGAACCGCTGAGAAAAGACATGTTTTGCCTTCGCTCACCTCACATTTAGTAAATAGACGACGCTTGGTACAGTAATTGTTCCTGGTCTACGCGTCCATTTCTATGTCAATGGGTGTTGTTCTGTATAGAACTGCTGTTTCATATCTTCAGACAGAGAGACGAGATGACGTCATTGGGCGGTTGACATCGTTGTCTCGTCTGCTCGATCGACTCGTAACTGTCATTCGCTCTACTCTAAATAAGTAAATAGCGTCTGACTCCAAGCGCGTGATGCATCTCTTCTAAAGCGCTGTTGTTACTATTTGGATTTCAAGGTCAGAAACAAGCGCCTTAGTCGAAACATTGACTGTCCTGAGGCTGTTAGTCCTTTGACAATCTTTTGATGCTAATGACTTTAGTTGTCGACAAATCTATAGTAGTATTGTAAAGAAAGAGTGCGAATTTTGTGAGTTTGTATGTATGTAGAGGATAATATCCGGAACCACTGCACCTATTTGAAAAATTTTTTCACCACTATTTAGAATGAACATTCCGGATGGACGTGGGCTATATATTATCGCGTTAAAATAAAAGCATTTTTCGTGGAGACCAATTTTAGTCGACAAAAAAAATGATGATAAGCTACAAATTCGGGCGCGCATTGGATCGGTTTGGCAAGGCACTGTACACGCGCGTTGATTGGCAACATTCGGTTATCAGCAGCTGGGTACATTTAGTCTAAATATTTTAACAATTGAGCAAAGCTTATTCATAAAACTGATTTTTGACGTGATAACGTCTTATAAATTGATGAAACACCGGCTACATGCACGAAAAAGTGTCACGTTCCGAAATGTGTCACGTTCTGCCTGACCCTGTGCGTGCAAGCGAGAGCGCAGTATGACAGCTACTAAAATTTAGGTTATGTATTATTAAATATGATATTCGAGCGGAATACGTTATCACGTAAAACTATCGTCCGTAAACCGACATTACAGACAACCAATTTTTTTGGAAATAAAACTTTTATGGTGTCATTAGTACTTGATTTTAATTATTATATTTGTGTACACCACTGGCCGCACATGCTCGCCATTCACTCTCATCTCGTAATCGTCCGTCTAACTGCAGAGAGCAGTTCAAGGTCAATCGGGCAACAACGCTTAAGAGTTGTTCTTCTTCGGTACAAGGCTATTTTTGGCGGCATGTAAAATGCTGAGTGTAAACGGGCGCCTATAAAGTTGCATTTCACGTGTTACGTTTGAGCGTTGCATGTTGGCAGTCATTACGTCTACTGGTAAAACTTAATGATGCATTTGTGTGGAAAGTCGAATGCACTCCGACAAAACATGCACTATGATGACTGATGATGATGATGATGATACAACGCTGGAAAGTTTACTCTATACCTTCGTGACAGCGTATAACAACACGCCACGTAGACTGTATAAATAGCATGACGTCAGAGTTAAGGAGAAACACACGGAATATACGAAGTGTTCGGAGGCGGTCTACGTTTTTCGAAGTCTAATGAAGTCCCATTTTTTGTGGCATAAAGAATGTTTAATCTGGGGTTTAAAATTCATTTGTATTAACATCAAAGTCCAGCGACGAACCCAGCCTCGTGTGCAAACACCTTTAAAGTTCAACAATACATTTGATTCCATAAAACTGTTGAGAAAATAAGTTTTTAAAATTCAGTTAATTCGTAGTCATCAGAACGTTTAAAGAACGGTTCGTATTGTAATAGGTAAAGCATTTGCTGCTTGTCTTCTGAAGGACTAGTCTTCGGCCATCCATCCAATCTTCAAGTTGGTTCGTGATTGTCGATCGAAAGAACAGTTCGATTGAAGTAATAAGTAACGAACTGGTTTGCCATGCCAATAGTGGTCTGAAATTCTAGTCTCCGACTTTCCGCATCATGGATTTCATTCAAAGCTTGATTTTTTTTTACTCCATATTTTTCGTACGAAAAATCATGAACTGAGTTAAAACACGGCTCAGGATGTAATTTGAAATAAATTATATGACGCCAAATGAATCATCAGTTTCAAATTGACTCCAACTTTTGCGATGATTATAATCAAAGAATTATATTCATTAGTTTTAATAGAAATGCACAATATGATATCGTGCTGTTATTTAATTATTATGAATGTTAATAATTAAACAATATCTGCACAATAACATCACGATCAGATATCATTTCCATTATCCGCGGGTGGAACAAGAGAAATAATTGAAAATTTCAAGGATTCCGACTGGAAATTATCTATTATTTTATTGTTTATTAATCCGTGCCTTAGATAAATTACTGTAATAATGAAATCCACTAGTTGAAACTATAGTTATCTATATGTACCGAAGTTGCATCAAATAATTTAAATTTTTTATGTGTTGTCTGCACGCCCAAAATTCGTTGCTAACGCAGTTTATATAATATAGGTACTCTAAATTCTATGAGCCGTTCGTTTTTGTGACTTTTGCTTAAAATTTACGTAAAGAATCTGCAGTTGCGGTGACAATTTTCTTTTTGCCCGGGGCTTCCATCGCGTAAACGTTGATTTTCACGCGTTAATGTAAGTTCTTACAAGAACAAGACAAGACACAAAAAATACGTCGAAATTCAAGTTTGTGTATATATCACTGTGCCAAGTTTACTTAAAATCGTTTCAGCCGTTTTTTAGTTATACTGATGTATATGCATATTGTATATTCTTGAAATGCATTCTCTCATCGTGGTAACATATAAAATATTCGAAAAATCAGCAAAAAACGAAATTACGTAGATTTCGTTATATACGAAATATAAACATTTTGGAAACTACTGTCGATATTGATATCAAGCGAAACAGAGAGAATTTCATTTTCACAAATTTCGGGATCTTTCTTACTTTTTCTAATAAAAAATAAACTCAAAAATTTGTTTGATATTGTTTACATACTATTATGACTTACAACTGACTCTGAGGTTTTTATTAAAAAAAATCGATTCCAACCGCTCCCACTTCTGTATCTCTCTTCGTTTAGAAGTTATGGCGTTTTTATTTTTTTTCCAAAAAAAAAAAAATATAAAAGCTCATATCTCCATACCTAAAAGATGCAGGGTTGCGGATGGCCAGAATCGATTCAGCGTGATTTTTTCCATAAGAATACTTAATATCAAACGAAACAGAATGAATTAATTTTTAGAAAAATTTCGCATTTTTTTAAGAAAATGTAAGAAGGGTTCCCTTCTCACTTTTTACATTTAAAAAAATCCAAATTCAGATACTGTTTACATATGACTTTCAACCGAGGTTATTTTAATAAGAAAAAGTCGTGCTGCAGCGATCTCGACCCAACGGCGTAGATATTTTTTTTCTGAGGGGGGAAGCAAAAAATCTTTTTTAAGATTTATTAACACGAATGACCCTTTTTTTAACAACCTAACTTAAAAAATTTTGTCGCGTGGACATTTGGAGAGTAAAAAAAAAGATCTTTTTTCGTCTGTGTGGTTGGGGTGCCTGCGTTCCTATACCCTTTTTTCCTTTCCTGCGTTCCTATACCCCATATCTAAGTCCTCCCAAGTTTTTCTAAAAAAATATATAAAAACGTATAGGTATTATATTTTGTAGAAACATTTCTTCAGATGAGAATATTTACTAATATCTTCGCATGGGTAAATCCACCGTCACAATAGAGAATATTGTTGGCTTTTACTCGCGACGTCTATCTATTTGTGACGCTTGAACGCGCATGCTTTGAAACGTGACCGACGTAATGAGCGCGGTTCGCGAGCACCGACGAACGTGTGTCGAGTCTCAACACTCGTACGCTTCGGCTTCCGTTCTACGTACACTGCGGTACTTGTTCAGTGTTCAGTTGTTCGTGAGTGCTCAAGAAGGACGCACGTCTGATTCGTGCGCGCTCTCTCGCTCTCTTTCTGTGCGTCTCTCTCTTAACCGCGCTAGCTATGGAGTGGAACGTTCGCACGTCGCTCCTGCTAATAGACGAGTATCAAAAACATCCCGAACTATGGAACGTGAAAAATGATTATTATTTTTCGAAAAATAAAAAAGGTAACGCTTGGGAAGAGATCGCTGAGAGTTTAAATATTGAAGTAGTCGAAGCCAAACAGAAGATGAACAGTTTATTGGGCTCGTTCCGTAGAGAAAAATCCAAGGCCAGAAGAACCTTGCTTGGAAATGGTAAGTGTTAAAAATCAAAACATATTTCATTACCAGTTTTAGAAGGTGGACAATTATTTTTTGAGAACAGTTACGATGAACAGTTATTTAGTAACTGGTTATTCAGTAACTGTTATTTGGTAACAGGTATTTAACAACGGCTATAGGTAACTTGTTAGTTTTTTGCCGACTTCAAAAAATTGTATTGTCAGTCTTAACTTCTCGAAGTGTTGACCGATTTGAAAAATTTCGACGCCATTGCTTACGAAATGTCCCATATAATTTTTACAGTTACTAAATATCATGTTACTGTTGTTTCTTTCGCTGGTAATTAAGACAACAGAAAACCGTTTCGAATTTTTATTTTCAGTTTTTTTCTGATACTTTATTTGTACAAGCGAGCGCATTTTGCCGTATTCAAATTTTTTATAGGTCGTATGCCACAGTCAGACAGTTTTACACATTTTCTTTTGCAACACAACAAAACATTTAAATGAATGTTTCTAATACGTTCCGTTGCAGTTACATCTCATGTTGTTAAATTCAAGGTCTTAGAAATTCGCTGAAAAATGTCGTACCAACAGTCGAGTGATTCTACTGTTATTTCGTTATGCTGTGCTACGATCGCGGGAGACACGCGCTCCACGCAATAAGCTGCTCTCCTGTTTACGACGTCCTATCGACTGAAAGCCAAGCGCTCCATGCACCCATGTTACTGTATCATTCGCCATTCGGAATGAATCGTGCCGCGGTCGAAGTTCTGTTCGGTTTTCAAGCCCGCATGTCTTTTGTTACACTAGGTGACTAGACAACCAGTTGCGAGATACGGAGCGCGTGGAGCAGATTCTTTGCTCGTGTTGTGGTAATTCTGAAACGCGATGGAGTGGAGCAATAAAAATACTTTATTATTTATTGAATTGTATCAAGCGGCGCCTATGCTCTGGGATCCGAAAAATCCAAACTATTATGACAGAGCATCCAAAAACAATGCTTGGAAAAGATTGGCTAAAGCTATGGGTACAACACCGGACGAGTGCCGAAAAAAAATGAATAGTCTGCATGCATCTTTACGGCGGGAAAAATCGAAAATTCGGAAAAGTCATGCGTCCGAAAAAAGCGGCGGTATGTATATACGTTTTAAACGAACAGCGGCTCGAGCGTCTCTCGCAAACCTTTTTTTACAAATTTGTTACAATACTCTTTACTGGCTGAAACAAATGTTATTTCATAAACAAATAAAATTTCGGGTAACAATCGATTGTTGATTTAACGGTCTTTTAAATTTTAACTGCTTAGAAAATTAGATTGATGGGCAAAAACGCACTCACTTGTATAAGATTTCAAAAACTGAAATGTCAAAACGCGCTAATTTTTGACATCTTTTGAAGCAAAACTCTTTTAAATGATACGCTACAAAATTTGAAACTGTACATTAATTAAATATATTTTTGTTGAAAAATTCTAGGTCGAGTATATCATTCTAAATGGTTCGCTTTTCAAAGAATGCAGTTTTTGTTACATAAGGACAAGCCGCACACCGAAAATGTAAGTACACGAAAAAAATGATATCCCTCGCAATGCTTCTCTTTTATCCCCCGCCCCCTCATTCTTGATCAGTCTGTCATGAAGTTTTGAACGTTTGCTAGATGAAACAAACGCATATGAAAGCCGTAAAAAATGTCCAGGGGAGAGCAAAAAAAGCCTTCAACACGCGTGACTAATATATAATTTCGAGGTCCTGCTAAATTCGAAAGAAATAATAAATTACTTCATGTTGACGCGTAGAGTGCTAATAATGAGCCGAAACTGTACGATAATGTATTACTGCATAGTTTCTGGACCGATAGGTACGCGGTAGCGATTTGTATATATGAAAACAGCATCGCAATTCAGCGAAAGTCAGGGCCATCTTGTGTGCATCGAGGGCGGTGGGTATACGTCAATCAATGAAGTGATTTATTATTTTTCCCTCTTTTATCAGGGTCCCGATTACATATTACTCGTGCTAGTTGAATAAAGTATTATGTGCGACCATTGAACGAAGGAGAATATTCCACTCGCGTGTTGCCGCGCGTGCGGCAAATTTCACGCTCATAGAATCTTCTCCTTCTCTCACTAGTCGCGTAATACACTATTATTGAAGTGAAACTTATTTACGCACGGTAGACCAAGTATTCATGTGATTGAACCTGTAACGAAACGCTGTATCACTCGGCGCCCCCTCTACTACCACACGGTTGTGCTAGCGAGGGGGACATAGCGGTGAGCGCGCTCCAATGCAGCGATCGTTACAGGCAGTCGAGACGCGTCAATACGGAGAGTATGAATGTGTGTGTGTGTGTGTCGACAAACCAGTTTTCGTCGGTTAGTCTAGCGACCACGTTGCATCCAACGTTATTTTTTCCGAACAAATACTTTATTATCCTTTATATTTTGAACATTTTCTTTGTGTATCTTGCGTTTTTTCGCACAGTATTCGCCATTAAACTCCTCAGTGATGAATAATAGACATCATAACGTAAATAACCTAAAAACGTGATCTCACTTGTGTTTCGTGTATATTTGTGTGCTATAGTTAATTGAGACAATTATTGATTATCATGCCAAAAACATCAACTGAACGATCGAGAGCCTGTCGTATGCGAAAACGTGGCCTAGCTCCTCCACTTATCAAATGGCGGCCAAAGAGTAGTGTTGAACGTGTACGAGAGTACAGGGCAAGGAAAAGGGCATTAAAAGCAGCCGCTGTTACAGATAATGATCCTGCCTCAGATAGTAGTCAGACAGTAGAGAATTTCGAAATACCCGTATTGGTGGGTATACAGAAATCGAATCTCTTGTACATTCAGATAAATCATTATCGCTAATCAAACCATAACTAAAATATTGGAGTTAATTTACCAATCTCACGTTTTATTAATGATGTCCCTGACGAGGAATTTATTAATGGAGGAGTTTCTCAGCTGCCTGTCATTTTAAGTAGTGGTTTTATCTTTAGAGGAGACATAGACTTTATTAAATTTTTTAGATCGCGAATTCAATAATTTAAAAAGTAATGATCGCAATGTATCCATGACAAAATCAGAAAGGTATTTGTTAGATATTCAGATAAAATATTCGCTTCATGTTTTATTTATCATAAACCTGTTGTTTTATGCCTGGAACTTAAATCTGAAGAAACCACTTAATAATATATCAAGAATTCGTTATATGATATACTTATTAAAGTTATTTGAACAGATCTGACCAATTTCCTAACCTTTTTCCTTTCATAAATGGGAATTTTGCGTAGAAGTTTTACTCCTCTAGTGTGTACTATATATATGACGTTATTTGCAGGTATTTATTAAGGAAGAGGAAATTTTGGACGACACTTCTTCACTCGTATCAGCGGATGATGATAGTCAAGGTTTACAGGAGCCATTACAAGCAGATGCGTTGCTCGATGATGAGAACCAGGCTTTACAACAGTTTAATAGCGAGCAATCGTACGCCGTTCCGACACCGCCTCGACCGAAAAGATTAAAAAGACCGGCGAAAGAATCAGACGACCATAAAATGGAAGAGGCGTACACGTTCCTGAAAGAAATGTCTCCTTCGACATATTCGTCGGACGACTGCTCGATTTACGGTCAACATGTAGCGAATAAATTAAGGAAATATAATCCGAGGACAAGGGCTCTTGTTGAGCACGCTATCAATAATATCCTTTTTGAGGCAGACATGGGACGAATCGAATTTGTCCCAACAAATAGTCAATCATATACTTACGACGGTTCTTCCACGTCGACTGCTGTGCATAATGTTCCTACCACAACCTTATCTCCAGGTCCCCGAGAAAATGTTTCCAGTCAAAGTCCTTCATCCGAAGCATCGGATTTTGTTTAATGTTAATAATAAGATTCTATAACTTTGTACATATTGAATAAAATATAGACATTAAAAATAAGGAAATATAATCCATGGACAAGGGTTCTTGTGGAGCACGCAATCAGTAATGTACTTTTTGAGGCAGACATGGGAAGAATCGAATTTGTCCCCACATATAGTCAATCATATATTTATGACGGTTCTTTCACGACGACTGCTGTACATAACGTTCCTACCACAACCTTTACTCCATGTCCCCGAGAAAATGTTTCCAGTCAGAGTTCTTCAATCGAAGCATCAGATTTTGTTTAATGATAATAATAAGATTCTATAACTTTGTACATATTGATATAAATATAGACATTAAAAATAAGGAAATGTAATATTTATTGAAAAACCATTTTCTTTAATATACCACGCTGAGGTTCAATAGATCTCGCATAAATCGATTCTTCAGTGTATTTTCACGAACCTTCGAAAAATAGTGTGCTTTACTTTTAAGTATTTTTCAAGCTAAAATTTTTAAGACATTAATATCCTTTCAGAGAACATTTTGATGTAAGTATGCTGATCTGGATATATTTTGGTGTAATTAGACGTTAATATCCTTAGTTAACACAAGAATATGTACTCACGGAGGAAGGTCTCAAGCAAAATATTAATTCCCAAACTAATTTTACAAATTCTTTTTTAAGAAGTATTTATAAATTTTATTTTTTAGTTAAGAGTTCGTAATATTTTCAGTTTTATTTTTTATTATTATGATCCTGGGGCGGAGTAATTCCCCTCTTTACCCCCTATATCTTTGTACTTGTCTGGAAGTGGGTGAAAATATAATTGAAAGATTCCATTAATAATAATAATATATATTGCTACTTGTAAAGAAAAACCCATACAAGATTGACATTGTCATCATAAACATAGTATATACTTAAACAACAAATTCACCAACACTATAAAAGCATTTTTCTGTCAAAAACTGTTTTAGTTTACTTTTAAAATTGTTTAAAACTTTTATATCTTTTAAAGGGTTTGGCAAACTGTTATATAGCCGCATTTTTTCTAAACGAAATCAAATTTTGTTTGAATTTTAAATCTTTGATAACCGTCTGAATAGAACTCTTCAAATAAATAAAATTGTCAACCAATTTTTCTCAGACCATATTATATTGACAAAATATTATTTTTTGTCAATATAGGATCTGAGAAAAATTGGTTGACAATTTTATTTATTTGAAGAATTTGTTTGAATTTTGTTGAATAATTATGATTTTCCCCAACCGTTTGATATTAGATACATCTATTCAAGTGAAGTTAATAAAACAGTATTAAAAATGCCCTTCGTGTAACTTATCTCTATGGCAAGTCCTGGTTCTTCATCTATGCTTGATTTTTGAATCGTCTGTTTATGTACACGTGTTTCCTTACCTAAGTGCACACACAATACCTGAAGTGTATCTATTTATCATACGATCAGCATTTTTACTCAACCAAATACATAATTTATGTCGACTCCATAAACATTGTTTTACATTTTATGGAAAAAACCTTATAACTCTCTGTACATAAAAATCGCTATTATTATTATATTTTTTTTGTTGTTGTTGCGTATTTCTGTATAAGACTCGCTAATTTCGCCACGTTCGGCACTATACTTGTACTCAAATAATTATTTTGACACCGAGCAAAAATCTATAAAGAACTGGTAGACTCATTAATGTGCCGTGCTTGACACTATATCGTGATCACAAGGGTCTCCGCGAATTAGAAAATTTTAAAAGTACAATACTTGCGATAAATCAGCGCCTTTGAGGCAAATATTCAACTCTACCTACCATTACGGGCTGCCACCTATACATAATTTGAAAACTGTTCATAGAAGCGAAATCGATCAACACGACTTTCTGGAGAAATTTCACGATAAAGAAAATATGTAGATTATTGTAGATTTATCGTGTTATTTGTACGTGAACAATTAATATTCTATAGATCTGTAAAAGTAACGAGAAATTGTGTACCCGTATATATTCGTTACTTAAAGAACCAGTACCCGTTACTTTCGTATCGTTACGTTACTCGTTACTTTTCATACGACATACAATCGTGCACTCACAGCAACAAGCATGTACCATCGCATCGAGGCGACTCGCATACGTGACACGGTATGACTTCGTTCGTATAACGTATAACCGCATCAAACGAGTCGAACTGACATGGATAGCGACAGTGCGAGTAACGAAATGAATTTGTAAGTAACGATTCGTTACTTCGAGTCAGACGATGTACCCGTTATTCAGTAACGAATACATACGGTTTGTTACAGTTCTAATATTCTAGGGTGCGCCAGGCCCACCCTCTTGCTACGCCAATGCTTTGAGGCTGTTAGGAAAGGAAACACTGTCCGGACGGACGCCCATTCTCTTTACTTCTCCTTAGTCCAAATCTCTACTAATATTATAAAGAGGTAAAGTTTGGATGTAGAAGGTAATCTCCGAAACTACTCATCCGATTTCAAAAATGTTTTCACCAATATTTAGAACGAACCTTCAGGATGGACATATAGTCTTATTATCGCGTTAAAATAAAAGTGCTTTTTGTGGAGACCATAATTTTGCAACGTAAGTCGATGACAAAAACGTGTGACAATCCACAAAATCGGACAAGCCGGACCGGGCTGCTAGTCAAATTTTAGAAACGGTGTTTACAAGAGCTCTGACGTGTAGAATGGCGCTTGAGGGGAAATAATGAATTTTTGTGACTTGAGAATGTTCAAAGTCGATTAAATAACATTGAAGTTTATGAATAAAATGTGTATTTATATGCATTTGTAGTTATGTACTTGCAGTATACGTAATTTATAAATAAATCTACATACCTAATATGTAAAATTATTCGTGGAGGAAACATACAGATGATCCGAAAATGTCGTTCACATCTGCATAATGGATGTAGAAATGATAATAATAATAATAATAATAATATTTTTAACAATAAATGCGACTTTTGGTCAGTAAACATTAAAGTTTTGTGAGGTTATGTAAAGGATATTATAATGTGTTATCATTTTTATTAAGGAAGTAATTTTTTTTTAAGTTCAGAATTGGTAAAGTTATTTGAAGAACAATTATAACATTATAATAGGTATAGATTCCGATCCCAAATAGTTATAATTAATTGTTGATCCGAGGAATATTTATAAATTATAGTTTTATAATTTTGTTTTAAATCATCATTTGTAAATAATTTTGTAATAATTATTGCATTTCCATAGATTGCCTGAAGAAGCAGAAATATATCGGCGACAAGTCTCGTAAAATAATAAGGTGTATTAACTAACCTCAATTATAGCATTGCAGCTTATTCGCAAAGGCTCACAATATATTATATCCCTACTGCCCAAATTGTCAGGTGCCTGACCCGCCCTCGATAATCTTATCATGACTTGCTAAAACTCCTCAACGACTGGTGCGGATGCGGATGTCAAAATGATGCGAATCATCCGCGGTTGCGGATGTAGCAACATGCCTATAGCATAATGTTACAAAAAAAAAAGCCTAAGGGCAGACATTCTTGTGCAAGGGATCGAAAAAAAACACGCTTTGAAGATGATAGATGTTGATGTAATAAAACACGCACTAACTGTATAAAAACGGAAACCGAATACTATACGTCCGTCGTGTTGTGGTCCGAGTCCCGGAGTCAAAACGCGTGAAGCGCTAAGTCAGTCAGTCAGGCAAACTACAGACCTCCTCTCCGAATGTTCAGTTGTGATGGTTCTCTACCCATGCCCACTGCACCATGGATGGCCGACTAACCGAAACGTAAGGTACCTGTGCCTGGCAGAGTGTTGTCTGCCATAGCATAAATACTTATCTGTCTCGGTATTATGGAAAGATGCAACAAACCGTTGCACCCGACACTGATGTGTACCGACTGTGTGTGTGTGTATTAACGTACCGTAAACAGTACAGGGGCGCACTAACAAAAATTCTCGAAGACTGTTAAACTTTATTTGATTCGCCCAATAGACATATCACACATTCTTTCACATATAAAGTACCTAATACGCTAGGAAAGTATCTTTTGACAAGAGATATTTGCGCCCTCTCGTGTTTTTATTTTAAATTCTGGTTCAGCCAAAACCTTAGTGGCATATATTATACGAGCATTTTAATAAGGATTAATTGTTGAATAAAATGGGTAAAAAGCTATCAAATCGGAAGTGCTATGTTGTTGATCTTGCAACTAAACATCCAGAATTACAATTCCACTGTTTTCCTGGATTTTCTTATGAATTAGAGAGGAAAAAAATGGACTGCAGCAGTACGTCGTTAAGGGTAATTAAATTTTATTTTACGTCTGTAATCATTATTAAATACATGAAAAATATCATAATTGTTATTTTGTTAACAAAAATAATATTTAATAAATTTTGAAATAAAAAATGTATATCATTTATGTAGTTTTTTTACTGACATTGTGCGTAAATATTTTTTTATAATTAAGAATAACGCTGGTTTCCATGGGTTTGTAAGTTTTGAGTGAACCAGATTTTAAAAAATCAAACACGAGATCGCGCAAAGATCGCATGTCAAAGATACTTTCCTAGCGTATATAAATGATTCCTTGACATCACTAAATACAATTTAAAATGTAATATAGTCGGAGTCATGTATTTTCAACACCATCTATTTTCAACTGATTATACTCATGTATTTTCACGTCTTTAGTTTCTACTTCTCATGTAAAGTGTCTCGTCTTGCACTTCTCAGCCAATGGCGTTTAATCTCAAATTAATAAAGGTCTATGTCACGAAGTGAGGTTGAAGGAGAAGTTCAAAATATATGAGTCGATCAGTTACGACAAGTTGAAAATACGCGAGTTTTTCTATATTTAAATTCTTATGCTTGGTTCCTGGTTCGACCCTCAACTCCAAATCCAGGCAATACCTAGTTGAAAAAAATGACACTCCCAAAATCACCTCTAAGATAAAAGCCGTAGCTTTTAAAGATCTGGAAGACATATTTTGTTTTTAAACTGTAGGCTTCGGAAGGATTCGCCAATTATTTGTGTTTTTTATATAATAAAGTCAAACAATGAAATCTTATGAAAGGTTTCGGAAAGGCCGGGATTTTCTGGAAAATTGGGGTATTCGTCGACTTGTCCCTTGTCCAGGAAATTCATAATTTTTATAGAATCCCGAGATTCGTGCTTGCAATTCTAAGCGTCCATACTTACATTCTCAAATTATTTAATAATCCATTTTCTAACCAACTCTTCAGAAATGTCCCGGAAATCTTGCAGTTTTCGACCACGGAACAGTTCAAACAATTCTACAGGCCTTTACGTCACTTCCGTGACACCATTTCACCTCGAAAATTGCGGAGAAAACAGTAGAAATATTGAAAATCTTTCTTCGTCGTAAAGCTGGTCAAATAATTCGTTTGATGCGTTGTGGACTGCAGTCCGTTCCTGTATCGTACACGTAACATAATCACCGGTCCGTGGTACCTCCGGAGGCACGTAGCATGGCTATGACAACAGAGGTCACTCTGACCCCGCGTTGAGCCGCATCACTGATTACCGGCCAAACACATGACTGTTACACACACAGACAATCATGGCCATATCTATGACGTATCGCATACCTAACGCATATTCCATTACCCATATTCATTATTCACACGTTATTATTAGTCTAGATATATATTCACATCATTAGATAATTAGCTAATAATTGATGCTATTATTAACAGTTTAGAGGTCTGTTGGCGCTGCAACGAGGCTGGTTTTGCCGCTGGAATCACTGCTGGGACTTGTGCCGACTGCGAAGATGGTAATGACGTTACTGCGGGCTCGCGTGCGCGGTTAGAAGATGAATCTCAAAATTTGAACCGGGGCTTTTTTTTGTGGTTGCACGGAAAAAACAACCTTGGATCCTGCAGCTAATGACAAAAAGCTGGCAAGTTCTTGTGTGCTGCAGTCAAAAAAATTTGTCACCACGCATAGAATGTTCTCTGGACAGCTAAGTCAACTTATCTACTTCAGCTGATGGAAATTTACTGGTTAGAATTAACAGCCACAGATAAACATATCATTCAGAGTCTTGAAATAGTAAGCTAACACAGCCATTCCGTACGCTCTAGGGCTAGTTGATCAAAAATAGTGTGCCACAGCTAATTTTTTTGGGTGGAGCACTTAGTATAGTTGTCTGTACGAGATTTACGTATAGCTGCCTTGCACTAAAATGATGCATGTGGCATAGTGTTTTTTTTTGCTACAGCAGCCAATGAGCAAGCGAAAGGCAGCGAATGAAATAAGCATTTAGCATTTTTTTTTTAAATTCGGTATAGTTTGGTCCGCTCGGTTAATATCGCACGATGACTTTGCACAGTTCTTTGCGTCTTTATGCTTTCATAATGTCATTTATTCAATGATCTGTGTCCTGTGAATGCAGAGTTCACTGTTCGAATGCAGGATTTATATTGTGGTATATTAGTAAGAAATATGGATGTCGAAGAAATTTTACGTATTTGGGGATTTGAAAATTTAATAGAGACGTTTAAAGGTAAGAAAACTATTTTATTTTTAAAATCAATTATTTATATAGTGTCCCGTGTGTACCTATATAGTTATAGCATTGCATCATATTATGTTTAATTTTCAATGTGTATAATAATTAAAAAGTTTAATTTTTAATACAAATTTTGCATTAATTTTTTTAATTATCTCTGTCAAAGTCTTCCAAAATATATGACAGTAAAAACTAAAATTTAGAACATACTATTTTTCTTTCAAATACATTTTATTTTCCTCTTTGTTAAATAATGGTTTATATCAATAAATAATCAATAATTTAATTTTTACAAGAAAATATATTTTTATTTGACAATATGAAAATCGATGCAAACTCTTTACGTTTTAAAAATATCTGTTCTTCGTCTCTGACGCACTCATTTACAATTAATACCTAATTCATTATTTCTAATTTAAATACTTTTGTTTCAGGATATTAGCATATTACATGAAACTTCAGAAGCCAGAAAAACTCGGGCAAACGTTTGTGATAACTAATAAGTATTACTTTATAAGAATATATGTCTGTTTCTTTACTATAATATGAATATTAATGAAATAAAACTATTTAATATTATATCACACTTGTTTATATTTGCTGCATTAACCCATAAGCCCATTTGCTACAGATAAAAAAAAATGCCTCACTGATTATAAATACACCTATTACAGCTGCAGTTACTTTCTAAAGTAGCCAATTCAATTGGGTACTAGAGTCAAAAACTTTAGTTGAGTCAACCAATTCGTATTGTGTGGGGGAACTCATACACTTTGGTAGGTAGCTAATTCATATTATGTACTGGAGTCAAATGCTTTAGCAGTGACAACAGTTTTTCGCTAGGTGAAACAAATTAGCTGCTGGACATAGAAAATTTTGCTGTGCCGAAATCCATTAGTAATATGGTCTGGCGTAGCTAAATTTTGGGCTGTGGGAACTAATTTTTTTTTTCCGTGTGTTTGTCTGCTTGTTTTGAGCAAGAACGAATCAGGAAACAGTATCTTGTCACGCAAGCAAACACGGCGTCGTAGTGTGTGTTCTGTTCAGAGACAATAAACGTTCACTTTTGTTAACATTCGAACTGTCACTGCGCGCGCACCAAACACGCATCGTGTGAAGCGGAACACATAAAAGGCATCGCGAATTCCCACAGCCACAGCACGAATCTTTCGAAGAATCTAGCGGTAAAACCAGCCTCGTGTGCAGCAGCGGCCATTAGAGATCTTATAGGTACCGGTATATCATAATGATTAGCCGGACTGTAGACGGCAAATAATAGTTGACCTAGTAGCCAGAGTGCCCGTCGGCAAAAATTTTACTGACACATACTCTCCCCAAACTTTGTATATGGCTTCATAAGGCCTAGTCTGACACCTATTTCCTCTATGACTTTTCTTGATTTATGGGCGTTTATGTCGAACATATTCGAGGTGTCAGACATTTTAAATGGTTCATGTTATTTGTCAGAGAACATTATTTTAGCGTTTTGGTTGAAGTTTTTAAGCTATCCAATTAAAAAAACAAACAGTATTTATAAATTTTTACATGTCAGAACGACATCTTTCGGAAAATTTAGAGGGAAAACGCCCCAAAATCAAGAAAAGTCATAGAGGAAATAGATGTCAGACTAGGCCTTATGAAGCCATTTACAACGTTTAGGGAGAGTAATGTGTCAGTAAAATTTTTGCCGACGGGCGCTCTGACTATAGGAGAGAAATAGCTATGGAACAATGAGTACATCTATCTAAATAATAAATATATAAAAGGGAACCGGGACTGATTAACTGACTGACTGATGTATCAACGTACAGCTCAAACCACTGAACGGATTGGGCTGAAATTTGGCACACAGATAGTTATTATGACGTAGGCATCCGCTAAGAACAAATTTTTGAAAATTCAACCCCTAAAAGGGTGTAACGGAAGTTCAAAACTTGCATGGAGAAACCATATAAGATAGATGCATCAATTCGAAAGTAAACAATCCCTTCAAAAGGTGAAAAGAGGTAAATAGTTTAAAAATCAACATGGGTGTCATTTTCAAGGTTGGTCAGAACAGAACGTTGATCACATGAATTTCATCAATTTTGATGACATTCGAGACGTCGAGAAGGAGTAACTATGCCAAATAATAGGAATGCATCCGTCTTTCGTCTCAATCGCGTGCGAAGCCGCGGGTAACGGCTAGTTTTTAATAATTTTTAAAATCTAATGTAATTTATAATTAGCATGAAAACTGACGCTTAGAGATTACTAATCTTTTAAATCTTCAAACAAATGCGTGTAAGCCCCTCTTTCGGAGAACGTGACTTTTTTGACGTTTTCAGTACGTGCTTTACCAATGTTCTAAAGTCCTCGAGGTTTCAGAAGATTTAAGGGAATTTTTAAATCTTCCATTCAGATGCAAAATAGTTTTGAATAACGGTTTGTTTTGTTCTTGATGGCATATTATAAAACGATTTTACATTTAATTATTGGTTTCAACTCTCCAAAATAGATAATGTTTTTTAAACTTTACCATCTGCCTTTTTTTTGTTGGTAAAAAAACTCTGCCACATGCCCTGGATGATTTCTTTTTTACATCGGTATTCCCTGCAGGCTGCAGCATATAATTTGAGTATAGAAAAAATATTCTCTAACACATTGCAAAATTATACCTCTTCAGATATGCAAATGACAAATTAGCCAAATATAAACATATAGTTATCGGCAATATTTTCCTATTTCAAATTAAAAATGTGTGTAAAAACACCTGTCAAATGTTGACCGCTTTTGATAATAAAAAAATAGTACAAAACAGGTGAGCATATTGTGTGAGGAAGTTGCCCATTTTAAAAATGTGTTTCGAATCTATAAATGTAACAGTCATCAGGACTAACATTTTATAAAATGTTCACACATTTGAAGAAACTCTTACGACATTCATGCATTTTTTCGACATTACATGAAATGTCTAGAAAACTCATGAATGTCTAGATGTTTTTTCCGGAATTTCAATTGTTTTTGTCTCTGAATCTGTAAGCCAGAGATATGAAATCGCACCTCCTTGCAACCTCCCGCAACGTCCATGGAGGTAAGTTATATAAATAGGCATATCAACGAGTCCCAAACCCAGTGACGATTCCTCTATGAGCGCTGCAGAACAACCAAAATCTTAATTACTTCATATTTTTAGACTGTTTATTTTCCATATTTAACCAATATTAATTAATATTAGAAAATAACGTAATGTTACACAATCAACGCTAAAGCTTAACTGCCTCGCAAAATTCGCGTCTGTTCTGTGTGGCAGACTTTTTTGCGTTCATCATCAGATATGTACCTACACCGTGCAACTCCTGACCCACAAGCATGTTATTTAGATAGGCTTTGAACTGCACTTACCGTCAGCCCATTAGCACAAACAAGCATCTATCACTGTCATATTCTAGAAGTATTCACTGAATCTATCTCATTCAGTCAACACTTTTGACGGAGTTTGACTCGGCGGTACCTATATACATTATACATACATGATACACGGCTTATGGCAGTAGTGACTAGTGTTACAGTTTATTGCCAGCCGTGTTTGAAACACGTTAATAATTAAAACATTATAAACATGGATGTGATTCATAATTTAATTACAACCCCTCCTCCATTCCTAAGAGTTCGGATTAACTCTGCAGAACACGCATTTTAAATGTTCATGCGCCTCCACTACAATAGACTCTGTATTTGATTGGGCAACGTTCCCATTTTAATGTGTACACGAGTCAGGCAAACAAAGTCACCCTAAAATAGTGACTCAGGAACACATTACGGATCGTCAAGTGGCATAGATAGACAAGAGAAATGTCAGTGGACAAACTATTTATTGAACATTCGTGGATAGATCGGACAGCGTGAGGTGTTGATATGACTGATTGGATCTAATGTATGAAACACCTGTCACGGCTGCACCTTTTCCATTCTGTCAGTTTCCGCACTTCTCTAATGGCGTGTATCCTATTCCTCGGTCCTTTGTTCAATTTCTGTTTCCTTCGGCCGACATATGGTCTGAAACACGCAGATTTGCGCGATAAACGTGTTTTGTTTGGCCACGTTCAACTGGTAAATTGTTTAACTGATCAAAACGATCATATTAACGGGACCTGTTTCAGTAATTTCATTTTGGATTTTAGTTTTTTTTAGGAAACTTATCTGAAAAATGCGATTTCTTATCAAATTCAACATCCCTCATATCTTCGCACATATACGCGCTGATTTCAATGACCTTCCCCTCAGGAGAAACATTGGAATGTAGCAGAGATATATTAAATGTCTCTGGAATGTAGTTAGCATTCCAATGTTTTTTTTTGGGGGGGTTTAAGGCTCCCAGGAACCCGAGCTTGTACCAGTTGGCTAGCAGATTCTCTATATAACGCTGTTGAGGTCTATAATCTATACAATCTATGTCTCTTCAATTACCTAAACTCTAAAGCTTTTGGTTTGGGAGTTACGTTTGATGTTCCAAAACTAAAAAAATAGCTTTGATTTTGAATAGCCGTAACTTCTGAATAAAAAGACATCCGGAAGTGCTGTTACTGTTTTGCATTTTTATAATCCTTTTCTGTATTTTTGGAAATTGTATCCACTTTTCATTTTGGATTTAAACTATTACTGTTTTATTTCTTTCTTCGAAACCGATAAAATAATTAAAAATAATTCATTATATTTAAATAATGACTCGTCGTGTCAAACAAGTCTTCTCGATTCGCAGAAACAAGAGATATAGTAATTTTTTTTTGAGATAATTATTTTGTTTATTATTCTCGTGAATTTAAATAATGAAGACGCGGTTTAATGACTCGAAAATGTCAAGCACGTGTATAAATTCGCTACAATTAACGACTCTGGAAGGCAATTTAAATAAAATGAAATGTTTGTAGCCCGTGGCTTGTTAAGAAAACAAGAACATCTTGTTGTACCATAGCAATATTTGATCCAAATATGTAAATTATTGACACTGTGCAGAATTCTACAGCTGCTTTCTACTGGATATTCAATCTACATCTAATTCTGAATTATCATAATTTTTTTTAGATTTTACTGGGCGATACTTTTGGTGATTGTTTTTTTTGCGTAGGTATTTTTGTACTTTGTGCCAAAATGGTAACATAAAAGTATTATAATATAATATATATTTGGAATTAGTTATTTATTAGCTTTTAATATTGAAACAACAATTTTTTTTATTCTCCCTCTTTTTTTTTGATGTGCTGACACCATATTTAAATACTGTACCCTGAACCTTCATTCGCCCATTGCAATTAATAATTTAAGTGGAAGTTTAAAAATGTAGAAAATAACGGGAAGTGTGCTAAATGGAAAATAGTAATGGTGCGAATGGCGTCTGTTATGACATAAAGTCGAGAAACGGACATTATTATATTATACCTTGAGTCACTCCCACAATTTAAACGTTTATGTTTAAAATCCATCAAGTCGTTTAGGCTGCAGAGCATGCCAAAGAAATATAGACATACATAGATACCCCACAGATATACATACACTCGAAAAACTTCTGGCACAGTCGGGTAAAAATATTTTTAACTCAGATTTTGATAGTCGTACATCCCTTTAACTCCCTCTTAGGATACAAATCAATTAGCGGTAAAATAAAATATGACAAGAAAGACTTCTTTATGTTCCCATGTGCTGCATATTGTAATAATATTAGTCAGCAATTATCATACAGCTGACGGCCGCAGGAAAAGCGGAAGTGCTCTTTCTTTCGATTCGGGGCGTATTTATTTAGAAATTACAGTAGTTAAAATCCACCTGTGATAGTTACATTTATGTATACAGGATGTGAAATAATACACGTTTTACCACATGCGTCGTTTTTATAATTCGTCTGTGGCTTCATTCGTGTAAACGTCGATGTAACTACAAATTTACGGTTTTCGGAATTTTCCCTTTACTTGTGCTATAAGACATTGCTTCTTGCCAAATTTCATGACTCAAGGTCAACGGGAAGTACCCTACAGGTTTTGATTTCCTTACGAATTGAAGGAGATTTATTTGGTTGAGGAACAATAATTGAAAAATAAGCTTTACCAGAGTATCGCTTGTGGTCAACGTTTCGAAAATTATATTTTCATCATCAGGGCTTATGAACATGTATAGTATTCATTACATTTAATATTATTTTGATCCTCTTTATATACAGCAACGTATTTTATACCTGGAGCTAATGCCTTTTGCTGCCGAAGCCTCAAAAAAAAAAATTATTTTGATATTTAAATTACAAATATAGATAAAATTAAACATTATAACATGCATCAATGCAAGTTGAGATAGTAAATTGTACAAATTATTGTAATATACATGATCATTTACTATGATGATGAAAATATATTTTTCGAAACGTTGGCCACAAGCGATACTCTGGCAAAGCTTATTTTTCAATTGTTCCTCAACCAAATAAATCTTCTTCAATACATATTTTGGAACAAAACTTCCCTTACGAATGTCAAAATTTGCGTCATAAACGGTCGTATCTTTTGATTGCGTTGAAGTTTAATTTTTTCACAGCAAATCTAAGGACTGGTTTGCTTTACATTGTTTCTTTGCTTTACCGTCCTTTAAATACTGAGAAGAGATCAGGGATGTAAACAAAGGGGCGTGTCAACTGGTGTGTCGATGTACGATTAAATTATATCACTTATCTATGTTGATGATTTTTTTTGTTGAGATAAAATTAAAAACTGATTAAATTTAATAATCGCAGATTTTTTTTCGGATATTTTTAATTAATCACACAATTGTTATGAATGATAACACATCTAAATATTATGTGACGTCACAGGTGCAAAAGAATCAATTAAATCTTTGCTATCTAGATCAGTTAATTAGTAAACTCGCACGATGCCGTTTTGTTTTCATATAATGATCATTTTTTGTGGTGCGTAAAATCCGCAATAAAAAAACTCGCTGAAGAAGTTTTCGGCATCGAAAACTGCCCCGGGGTATTTCTCGATGCAGAAAGCGCCATTAAATATCGATTCTTCAAATAATTGTTGAGTTTGTTTTTAGCAATTTATTTCAAATACTTAATTGGTGATTTAGAGTTGTTTTTTGTTATGATTAGTCGCTGCCAAGAAGAAGATCAACTCTGAAATAATTATTATTAAATTTTCTGTTGCCTCGCTTCGCTAGAAAAGAAACAATGCCAAACAAACGTTATATTTATTTTTCAAAAGTGACTGGCACACTATAGTCTTTCCCATCAACAGATATAGTTTTCAAATGTTCTGTTTGGCTAGGGTCTGATTGGTTGTTGTATTGTTCAAGCGACCAGTCAGATGATGATTACGCAGTTTTATATATCTGTTTATGGAAGAGTCTATATAACCGTGAATTTGAAATATTACGGTTCTTTGTTTCATATTCCAACTAATTACTTGGAATTGTGCAGCAAAACAATTCGAAGAGCCAAATAGTTATTTGTCTCCATAACATGATGTCAACATAAATACATGCAGTATGAAAACATCTTGCTTTACAAATTAGTATTACTATAGGTATATTATTTTATAGTTGCAATATTTTGTTCTGCGTGTGTGGCATTTGTGAATGGCGCACACATGGCACGTGGCCACGGATACCGCTTGTAGTGAAATGATGAGTTTGCCAACTATATAATATATCCAACATATAATGTCTATCTGGGTTTTAATATCTTTGTCGGTATTTTCTGAACTGGTTCTGAACTACCAATACACAGCACGACTGCGTGTTTTCTGGTCAAATTCTCGAACTGTTTGAATCCGGTTCTAGCAATTCATGACAGTTCTACGAGCCAAGAACGGCTATAATGAAGTTCGAACAGTCAGAAGAATCCAAGAATTTTATCAACAAACAGGTAGCTCTGTATATTGCCGACAGACGCTTTGGAAACTCAGACCAAGTTCAAAATTGACCAACTAAAACACTCACTATTTAGTTTTGGTTCACCAAAATTTTTCAGTGTCAATTCAAACTTCTAGCGCGATTTGGGAACAGTTCCATCCATTGATTTCTTGGCTAGGCAGATGCTAGGGATATGTAACGTCAGATGACAGTAATTTATGGTGATAAGAACTTACTTGTATGCCTTGATTTATCGGAAGTAAACACTAATTCTCGATTGCTGGTACTTATTTTGAAAGTAGAATTAAGTTAAAAGAACTTTTAGCATACTGCATTTTACTATAGTTTTAGTGGTAAGTCAGTACTTAAAATAGATTTCCTGTATGCCTAGCCTAAGCATATACAGGGTGTCCCACGACATGACTGCAATAGCCTGGGACTATGTTGCTGGGGTGATTTCAAGTCAAAAATGTCTAATGAACATACACGCTATCCTAACTGAGCTAGAAGCATTGGAAATTTTAAATAAGTAAGTCCACTAATGCATGTATTTAAGTATTAGATTCGGCTGTTGGTTTTATTATGTATATGCTTCGTTTGTTAATTGCTTGTAATCAAAAAACATCTGTATTTTATATTATCTTAAAAGTAGCACCACTATTTTTTTAAATATATATATTTTTTTAATAATTAATAAGCAATGCAAGATTAACAAAATGTGATGAGTAAAAAAAATGGACTATTTTTTGATGATCTACTTACTTTTTGAAATTATTCGATCAATGAGTAAATCATTTCTTTTCAATGACCAATAAGTGCAAGTTCTTTAGTTTTAGAATCTGAATACTATTGTGGGAACCGTTGGGAACGATTCTTTATATTTTGAAACGAAACTATTTAATTTAATGCGTAGTACATAAATAATGTTAATTATATATTTAAGACACGTGGAACTTTGCAGATCGTTTGTAGATAATTCTAATATAAAATGTTTTATAGTACTACTATTTGGACCTACACACCTTGATACAAGCTGCGATGCAGGCATCGACTCTTATGTTTCATGATGCAAGTAGCAGTGTGTGTAGTACTGAATCACGTATTTGGCATCAGTTGCGGCTTGCAGCGATGCAGAGTCTGGAATCCCATTTTGGTCGACGAGTCACGACGCCGAGTCGGTGATGCTGATGCAAGTTTCAGCGTGTATAGAAATGCGTCGATGCCAAGACGATATTAATTTATTTTCCCACGCCAATTTAGAGGTTACTTTGTTGTTTGTGTGTGTAAATTCCATGACGGAAAGTAATCGTGTATTTTGCGAAGAGTTATCATCTGCATACGTGTCTTTGGAATACAAATGTACTTTTAGCTCTTCCAATAAAGCATTTGAATAACGTTTTCTTTCTATAAACCACCTTTTTGACCATTTCCTTTTTGATTTCTTTTTATGGTGTAAAAAGAGTGCCCCAACTACTGCTAATAAAACTGGTGTTGGCAAAACGTACCTCATTTTATTCGTCAAGCACTAGGTACCTAGAAAATAACTTAACTTACTATTCTTGTGTTGCATGAACATGGAGTCGATTCAGACATCGCAATAGGTTTCGATTTAAGTAGGCGTTTATGCAACTGATGCAAGTTTCATGAAACATAGAGTCGATGCTTGCATCGCAGCTTGTATCAAGGTGTGTAGGCCGCTTTAGATTATAGCATTTGTTAACGATTTTATTATTTCAGGATTGGGAAATGGTTATTTTTTACCGTGGTTAGAGAAAATGCTACGTATATGTACACAGAAAACGTAATTAAACACGTTTTCGTGCTTTTCTCTAAATTATTAATATCCTTGAAAATGCCTTTGTCAAGACTTTGGTATTTTATCCAATTTCGTAATTACTTGCCTTCTTCATATTTCACTGACACAACGCTATCACGTTATGATATTACGTAATTTATTAATTTCTTTGACGGCTGATGGACGAAGTCAGTTAATCCATCCTTAATTCAGTAAACTTCACTGAACTTCTCGAAAACATCAGTTATGTATGCAGTGCACGTCAAAAGTCTTTTCTACCCTAAATGTTTTGAAATGACTACTTTAACATCCAAAAGAATAGTTTTGTCACTTTATGTCTTCTTGCGTCAACAATAATACTCTGCATCATTTGCGCTTCCCAAATTGGGATCCGCGGACTCATACACCGTCCACTAAACAGTGATTCTATACAGTGCGTTGACCGAAAATGGTGACAGTTAATAATTCGTATAAATAAAATTGTCGACCAATTTTTTTTTTCAGTCCATATAAATATGGTCTGAAAAAAATTGGCGCGTCTGGCATCTAATTTATATAGTCCAAAAAATTAAAGGCGAAAAGAGGAATTTTTGACAGACACTGTACTTTATTTGAGTACCTATTTATTGATTTGTACAATATATTTACGTACCTATGCCTGTGCAATGTATGTCTGCTTTAATATAATACATGCTTTAGAATTGAATAGGAAGAAAGCTGTTTCCTGTTCTGTCAGTACACATGCCAGAAGGCGGATACTCGATGTTTAGATCGATCATTCTTCAAGTTTATAGCAATTAAATGCCTCGTACTAGGACGGTCAGCCGTACTACTACTTACTACTTATATACATGCGTATGGTACTACAACTGTTCCAAACTCCGGTACAGTTTCACAATGTGCTGCGGTAGCAGCAGAACTCTTAGTGACGTATCATTATATCATATTATCCTTAATAAGGCTAGTCACTAGAACTGTAACAAACCGTATGTATTCGTTACTGAGTAACGGGTACATCGTCTGACTTGAAATAACGAATCGTTACTTACAAATTCATTTCGTTACTCGCATCTTTCGTATCCATGTCAGTTCGACTCTTTTGATGCGGTTACACGTTATGCGAACGAAGTCATACCGTATCACGTATGCGACGCGCCTCGATGCGATGGTACATGCTTGATGCTGTTAGTACACGATTGTATGTCGTATGAAAAGTAACGTAACGATACGAAAGTAACGGGTACTGGTTCTTTAAGTAACGAATACATACGGGTAGACAATTTCTCGTTACTTTTACAGCTCTATTGGTCACCGTGAAATATGATTTTTTAAAGTAAAGGTCGCTGCACCCGAGTCTAGAAACACTGCTTGGACTTCTGCTGGCTGGTAGGCTGGGTACAAAGCTGGAAATGGCGTCACTGTGGGCTCGCCTGCTAGCTCACAAGATAAGTTTTAAAATTTGAACAGGGGCTATTTTCCTTGCTAGGTACGAGAAGATCCAAACAGGAAGCAGTATCTTGTCACGTGGGCGACTTGAACAAACGCCCACAAGCAAACACTATGCCATAGCGTGTGCTCTGTTCAGAGACAATAAACATGCACTTTTGTTACCGTTCTATCACTGCGCGTGCACCGAATCTACCTGCAGAGCAAGCTTGTAAAGATGTCTCGTGTGAAGCGAGCACATAATAGCTATTAAGAAAAGCAGCGCTAGAAAACTATAGTGAAATCTAGCAAGAAGCCTAGCGGCAAATCCAGCCTCCTTAACACTTCTTAGGCAGCACCCGGTGAGTCAACGTGGCACGACGAAGTGAATACCGGCCTCAAATCTTCGGCTAGGTATCAATTGTTTGAGTAGCGCTGCTCTAGGCACATGGACATTATTCTAACTACAGTGTTATTGGGCGGGGAATGTCTGGTGTAAGTAAATGTATTATCTTGATACTTATCAATGCTTTACTAGCTGGAAACATACATTGCGTGGACATACCTGTGTGTGTGTGTGTAACACGATATTAGAGGGTTGTTGACTTCGGTTAAGTTTGACCTAAATACTGGACTTACTTATACGTATAGGCTAGAGCGGGGCTAAACGGTCACTTTTTGAAATACGGTCAGAGCTACGTATTTTTAACAGCGCGTCTAGTTTTTAACTGATTTTACCCGCGTATTTTCAAGTTTTTAATTCCTTACTTCTCACCCGAGGTGTCTCCTCCAATACGCGGCTCGGGCAATGAAAAAATATGTTTGACAACGTTTAGCCTCAAATTAATATAGTTTTTTTCTTCATACCTCGATCGAAAGTGCATCAATTGTAAGGCAGAAAGTCTAACATTTACGCATCGGTGGGATTACACGCACTGATGCGGGAAGTACGTACGTTCGGGCGGCAGTAAAGAAAAAATAACCTGTCAACTGTTGTTTAGATGTCGTTTCCAATAGCAACACTATTACATTTTAGCTAATAGTCGCGAACAGCTGTCATTCGTGTTTTTACGTATAGTCTCAAAGCTGCTTGCTTGGAATTTATCTGTGTTTTTATGTAATTAATTAATTAATGTATTTAATAAGCGTTCTTACGACCGAGGTATGAAGAAAATAGTATACACTACACTGGCCGAAAGTTTGATATTCTTGTACTGCGCGCCGTGATGCCCGAGGTATACACGCGCGGTGTAATATACTATTTCTGATCGATCTATGACTGCTACAGCAGCCGTATTACATTTACAATTGTCGGAAAGCAACCGACTGTTGCCTGTTTTTATTCGCACGTTCAAACGAACCAATGAGTGCGACGCATTATTGTGACAAATAAGTAACGACTGAAATTTATTTTTTGAACGTTTTTACCAGTGGAACTTTTATCCCCGCTCTACCCTAGTTCCTTGCTTCACTCGTTATACAAAAAAGTTAATATCCACTGATTATGATTCTGAGCACTAAACAAAAATAAACAAATTGTTGAGCTTTTTCATTTTGCACAATTTCAGTCTTGTTTGTTTACGTATAACGGTCATATTTTATGGATTCTCTGGTGTAATAAAATTTGCAACACGCATAAAAATAGCTCGATGAAAGAGAAAACGCTAATGTTTGTTGCTCTGTTTATAATTTCAAATGGTTTTCCTGTTTTCCCTTAGTTTTGGTCTTTCTAAATCGTCTTCCTGATTTTTTTTGACTACGTCGTTTCACTCCTCCATGGATTATACCATTCGAAAACCAAAAGTGGAGAACGGTACTAATTTAGGTCAAAATTTACTTTCGTTTTGAGGTCCCTCGAATCCAAAAAAAAACATATTTTTGAAAAAAGTCTGTGCGCATGTAAACAGGTCTAACGGATGAGCGTATTGAAACCAAATTTTGGGAGAATGTTTGACATGCAAATATGAAGAGCCCTATTGTTTTTGGGGAAAATCGGCGCATACTATTTTTTTTCTACCACACTTCCCGTTATTTTCTAGAATTTTTAAACTTCAACTTATTTAATAGTAATGAACGAATGAAGGAATTTTTAGGTCATGGCCTTGAATAAGGAGTCATCTCGGTATTCATCTGGATTTGTTGAGGGAAACCATGGAAAACCTCAACAAGATGGCCGGTACAGAAATTACCGTTTCTCGGCGAGAGGCAGTGGGAAAAACTCCCGACCACATCTGCCCCCGCCGGGATTCGAACCCGGTACCTCCAGAATGCGAGTCTAGTGCTCTCACCGCTACGTATATATATTCTTCAAGTAACCATCTGACGTGTTGAAGGATGAAACCTCAAATTTGAACCTTCTAACATATTTTTTGTAGTACATATCCTGATATCTTTTCTCTGGTCTTTTTTCCTGGGTTTCTTTTTTTTCGTACTTGATGCCTTTTTGGATTAACTGTTCTAATGTTCTCAATCTCTTCACCCACTATTTTTACAGTAAAAAAGTTTATTTAATTTCTTGATTAAGTTTTATAAATTCGTTGCAATAAAATGTTTCAAGGTATAATTTCCACAATAACTTATTATAACATCTATGAATTAATATTTACTTCTTTTTTGATGGACAGCTGACATTTATATATTTTTGCATGCATATAATCCACTTGATGTTCTTTAACTGAATGAGAACAGTAATGTCAGTTATATAAAAAAATGGCAGTATTACAACAATTTGTTGATAATAAAACATGAATAGCATGTTATATCCTTGAATATTACTATCATCGTGCATAAAGATTTCTTACATAGTATCTAATTTAGCAGAAAAAGAACGTTCTTTGTTTAGTACACGACAAAAAATTGTTGTTCAGAAATAGTGCCGATAAATAATTTCATACAAAACAAAAACAAAGTTAAGAATAAATCAAATTTAAAAAATACTTCATTCATGGTTTATTTTTAGCTAATTCAAGTTAATTCCTACATCATCGGCCAGCTGCGGATTTATCTTATCTGTTTGATATACAGTTCTGAGTTCATATATATTACTACTAGCTTTTGCCCGCGACTTCGCTCTTGGGAACGTCGATTTTGTCCGCAGCTTTCGTTTGTTCGACGGAAACTATACAAAAAACGAAATTACAATAAACAACTACAATTGCTATTTTATTTTTTAGTAATAGAATTACTTAAAAAAAAACGCCGAGGGTATTTTATAAAAGTGTTTCATGCTCGCTTTGAAATTTCAAAATTATTATTTTCATGTCACAAGGCCAGTTTAAGGATTTTTTTGCCAAAAAAGCTGTACTTTTATTTCACAAAACCATACATCAAAAAAAAAAAAAATTGGTATTTGCTTTTGGCACGAATTAATAGAAAACTGTTTTGTGACGTATGCAAACGTCACTATTCCCATTGAATTTATATATCAAATCACCAATACAAATTAATGAAGAGTTAAAAGTGCATGTCGTCACTATCACGTCATTTTTCTCTTCCAGTGGCCATAAAATTCGTTGTTTGTTAAAATCAAGTTTCTGCTGTACAGACATTTATGCATGTATATTATTTATAATGATGTTGAGCAGAATTTAAAAAATCGTAGTGTTTTATGTAAACGCAAGGTTGTGCGATTTTATATGTGAATCATCTCTTTTTATGTTTGCATTACCTATTGTAATAAATAATACGGCCACGTGTACCGGTACTGTTTTTCTGAAGTCGATTGCACACCGACGCGTCTTACGAACTCAAATTAGAACAGCTTCTTTCGAAAATATATATTTTTTTTGGTCGTCAGTAAGATCCTATGTGTATTTAGGTACTAGACCCAAATAACCTAGGCTGTTGGTGACTTTTAGAAAGAAGGTGATATCAATTATTGGTTATCGGTAATAAACTGTTATTTTTTAACACTGTCCACTGACCGGTCATTTTCAAATAAGTTAATGTTTCAAACTGAAGATGAAAAATTAGGGAAAATGATTATTTTATGGTTGTTTTTTTGGGTTACCAGAAAGGAAGAAACTTCTTCCAATTCCATATCGTTCGTGCAGCTCGGATTTGGGTTCATATATTCTACTAGGTAGAGACCTCAAGGACGAATACTAGAAGTAAATCAGAGGAAAAGTAACACATTGACATTTTGTAAGGCTGTTGGTTTTTTCTCGGTTAAAAAAAAAACCAAATTCGTTTCATTTTCTGTAACGAAACACGGAGAAAAATTGTGCAACTTCACTGGCATTTTCAGAAGCATGAGTTTCTCATTGTTCCTTCGGTGGATACGGACCTTTACTTTTAAGTCAGCCAAGTAGGAAACGAGTGCCTCTACTTTTCTAGATGTGCATTCGATTCTAATTATAATTTCCACTACAGTATGTTAATAATAGTCGGTATTTAACTTTGTGCAAATTACCTTGCGTCCAAATAATAGATAGTGTCACCCACGAATATCCGGCAGATCCACTGCATAGCGCGCTATCACGCTTATTTTACATGCATGATCATTTGCGGCACAACATTCTAATTATAGTCTATTTTTGTAACTTAATACTATTCCGTGAAATTGACACTATTCTATATTATCTAAATTTCCGTAAGAACCAACACTAGTCATCGGAAACCCAACGTGAAACTTTTTGATGGATAAACGTCTTGACTAATATCGCTTCCTTAAAATATCTGGTAAAGTGAATTTTCTATGAATTAACTGCCCAACAAAATATCAGCTATTGGAATATAGGCACAAAAAAAGTTTTTCTTTGGAAATAGGAACAAAGTTTAACATTTTCAAGTATTGCGATGAAGGAAGGTTTTGGTTGAGGATCATAAATAAGCTTTACAAATGTTTCGCTAGTGGCCAACGTTTCGAAAAATGTATTTTCATCTTTTTTAGAAACGTTGGCCACTAGCTTATTTATGACCCTCAACCAAAACATTCCTTCATCGTAACATTCTGTTGGATCAACACTGCTTTATGCTGAAGATTTTCAAATATTATTGACCAATTACATGCCGCGAGAGTCCCGGTATTGAAGATTAAAACAGTTAATGGTGGTCCTAGATTAGCTCAAAAAGTACACCACATCCAATAAGAATTTTTGTGATTCCCCTTATTACTGAATGTAGTCAGCAAATAGTCTGGATCTTCTTATGAGTTCCAGAAGATTGTCATCTAAATTATCCTGTGGAATGATTCCGTCCTCATCTTACCAAAGTTAGTTGCTCTCCTGTAGGCTACATCCTGGCATTCGAACACTATCTGGGTGATTGTTTTATCCTCCATTTCGCAAAATCTTGCTAGTGTTGACTCCTGATGTATCCCCGTCGAGTCTGTGTTATAGGAATGTAATCCCAATCTCGAAGTATGTCAGAAGCAGGGATCTCGAGATTTCGGAAAGGGAAAGCTTTTTCCTTACATATCGGAAATAAAAGAATTGTATCGTATCAACGCCATCAGTATTGCTGAAAAATGCAATTGGTACTTTCATCATTTCCCAGATTTTATTCCAAAATTGAGTCATGAGTGATTATGAAAAACGTTGACATCAAAGATTCAGTTTTATTAAATTAACAGAATTTATTGATAAATATGGTTTTATTTGCCGGCGGTAAGTGTTACTGATAAGGTTTAAAATTAATTTTATATGGGGTCCACCACAACAAACGTGCCTTATCAATAAGTATTTTACTGATAATTGTACTCAGTCAGCTGAGTATACAATTTTTTTTTAGATAATTTCTAAAAAAAAATACTTATCGTTGAACTGTTATGCAATGTTTACTTTTAAAATTTATCAAAATTATCACTGAACCAATTAAAGTATTTTAACAGTCCTGACTTCGTCATTTGTTTTGTAATGCAAAAAATATAATCGTCAGCTGTTTACCTTTAGCGTTTTGTTTTTCTTTTACTGACTTGCAAATCGGTAATACCTGACAATTATCAAATTTTTCCATGTTTTTAAAATTATCTTTTAAAATTACATAATAACATGACTGTAATTTATGATTTGCTTCGTTAATGATTATTTTTTTGTCATTAGTAATTTTAATTATTATTTTTGCAGATTCATGCAAGGATTTAATATTCCTGGTAAGTAGTTTATTTCAGTCTAATTTTGCGCCCGTCTATTGTCTTTACCATTCCAACCCACAAGTGGGGAATAGTACTAGAGTTTAGGTCAAAAATCACTTTTCAAAAATTTTACAATATCTTTCCGTTTTGAGGTCCCCCGAATCCAAAAAACATATTTTTGGAAAAACTCTGTGCGTCTGTTAGTCTGTGAACACGATACAGGTCAAACGGATCAGCGGATTGAAACCAAACTTTGGGAGGATGTTTGGTATGCATATATGAAGAGCCCTATTGTTTTTGGGGAAAATCGGCGCATGCGCAGAAGAGATATATGCTAAAACGGTATTTTTTGTATAATAATGGTATACTTTTCATAACGGCTTATTATTCTATTTATTTTTTCAAGAAAGTTTTGTTAAATTTTTTTTTCTAAACTATAGTTTCGGAAATATTTTGAAAATAAAAAAATCATCCGCTCTTTTGTTTTATGGATCTGTCAGAAATAAACTAGTTAGGCATGCTTTGATTAATTTTTACATGACGTGGAACATAGGTTACATAGGTAACCATGGCAACGAATAGTTAATATCATATTGAATACTAGCCATTACCCGCGTCACCTCACGCGATATCAGAAATTTTATTTTTTTTATTATAATCAAATGTCAACATTTTGGAAGTTGGAATGGTCCCGTCGCCCAATTTTTATTAGTGCCTTTAGATAGTAAATTCGCTGTTTAGGTTACAGGGAATAGTGTTCCAAGAACATCTCCACTCCGCACGGGCTTCCACACCGTTCCCAGCCATGTCCTGTTTTTTAAGGTGTCTAGGTTTAAAAATTCAGCAAATTTCGGACCACAATTTATTGCAGAGCGAATATACATCTAGCAGAGAATCATCGGTACAAACATATTTTTATGTCAAATATTTTTCTATCCTGGTTTTTGTAGCATGTTCTCTTATAGGCTTAAAAAATTGCCATGACTGCAGTGTATATTAATCGATTTTCCTTTTTATGGTTTTTGGTGAAACGATCATAATCTGTGGGTATATTAGAAAGATTGCTAAACATTAGTTAATATTTAAAATTGTAATAATAAATGAAGACTTTAAATTATTGTGATCTTATCAAAAAGAACCGGTCGAGAACGAAAACAAAATTGTTTTACTATAGAAATTGCCACTAAAATGTAACTAGGACCATTACTGTGGTCGAATCGGCGACAGAGAGACATTCCTGGTGCTGCGACCAAAAGACGCTCGTGTTTAATAATAAATAATAATAATAATAATAATAATAATAATTTAAAGAGACAGATTTAGGTGTACAGTTAATTTTTGAGTATTCCTAAGTATAATTTTTGAGAAAATTCCTAAAAATAGAATTGTTTAAAAGTTTTAATCAATTTAAAGAAATCTATTTTTGTTAAGTTTTTCTTACAATAATATAGATAACAATATTATAGAAATAAATGTATAAGAATAAAAATGGTGTACAGTATTAACATCTGAATTACTTCTGGATATTTGAAGACGTTATCAATTAAACAGAAATAGCTTTATTTAAAAAGCCTCGATAACGCTGTTTAAATGCTGATAAAAACCGCCGATAAGCGCTTATCTTTTTATATGTTCTGGGAAAAAAGGCGTGACCACGTGAGAAACTAATTTGAAAATTTAAACCGTAAGATTCTCAAAATGCTATGTTCCTTATCAAAAACGTGATTACTGACGCGCGTGGTTCAGAGCAGTGATTGGCAAACTTTTTTTAGTTGACTTTTCTCTGAAAATAGAAAACAATTTTACGGCGTATAATTTCAAAACGAATAGGGAAATAAACAACGGTATTTAAATTATTTTCCGCTCCGAATAATTTTCGTACTCCCCTTTTTGGAGAGAGAGGAATTTGGAAATGAGACACCTGCGTTTTCTTTCCCAAATAATTCTGTAATTGGTTGTAAAAGGAACTTTTAAAACAAGTTTTGAATCGTTTTGTTTTCTCACAGCTAATTCTAATAAAAGCTATTTCATCAAGCTTATCAATAAAAGAGAAAGAAGAAGCTGTAATTGTTATTATAGAAAAATTGTTTTATTGTTTAGGTCTATAAAAACTAAATGGCTACAGTAAAATCGTCGTTAAAATTTTAAGAATTGTAAGTAAAGTATTACATGGCCAGACTAAATATATATTTCTTTTTAAACGCTGATTATTTTATTGTACAATTAGTTCTACAAGTGTAGTTCAGATCCGGCTTAAAAAAAATTCATTCCTGGTATCTTCAAGAGATTCGTCTAACGAATAAGACGCTACGAGCCTACGGGTAGGTTTAAGAGTGAGAGAGAGTGTATATCGCACCGCAGCACACTTCAACTCAGCCCATATACGCACTCTTCAACCTACCCGTAGCATTTTACTCGCACTCGCGTATAATAGGCAGTTTTCTAACCGCCAGGCAGACAATTAGACCAGATTAAATGATCTGGATTATTTATTTTTGTTATTTTATTAAATACTAAATTTGAAGGAATTAAAATTTCAAAATGTCCCAAAGACTTTTTTTGCAAATGAAATTTCACAAAAAAAAATTCAAGGCTTGGCTAGGCCCTACTGCCATGTCAGCCAGGTCTTCGATTTTGTGTTCAGACATTGCAAAATTATTTAAAAATTGTAAGATTAAAGGATGAATCCTGGTGGCATAGGATCGATGAACTAAGCAAATGCTGAAGGTTTATTTATTCCATTTTATTGTCTGATATAATAAGTATAATTTTAAACAAGTTACATTAGACACATTTATACAATTTTTAGTAAAAATCAGTCGTTTTTTTTTCAAGAAAAATAGTTGATGACATTTTTATTTTAATTTATTTTATACATAACAACAATACTGAGAAAACAGACAGCATTGATTCTCCGAAGATGGCATAAAGTTTGCCGAAACGTCTGACAATAAAATGCAATAAATAAACCTTCAGTATATCGATCCTATGCCATCATCACTCTAAATTATTAGATATATTTTTCACAATTATTTAAAAAATGTTTGATAGCTCTTGTTATTGGATACTTTGTAAGGCTTATACGAAAAAATGTGTTTACAGAACACTCGAGAACTGGTGAAGCGTTTTTGATGAAACTTTTGTACCAACTACCTTTGATATAATAAAGGTTTCCTGGCATGATTACCAGGAAACCCTGAGTAAAAATTAGTTTTTAGTAAAAGTACGCAATGTTTTTTTATTTTCTCTCGCTCAGGCCGTCTCTGATCTCTACATCTCTGTTCATAGATAAACAGTAATTTATTGTTCTTATACCTGTTTGCGATTCCTACATGTTTTTTTTATAATGACATATTCGACATACTTGGTGGTGAGTCGTTGACGTCGGTATCGAAACAAAATCGTAACGTTACGTCAACTAATTGAAAAACCAGTTGATTTCATTAACTATTTTACTATAAAACGGTATTGAGTTGCGAGAAGCTGTTTGTATTTCGTTCGTTTTAAATAACGATCACATCAGATCTATATACCATATTAATGTTCAGTACGAAGTAGAGCTGTAAAAGTAACGAGAAATTGTGTACCCGTATGTATTCGTTACTTAAAGAACCAGTACCCGTTACTCGTTACTTTTCATACGACATACAATCGTGTACTAGCATCAAGCATGTATAAGCATCGCAACGAGGCGCGTCGCATACGTGATACGGTATGACTTCGTTCGTATAACGTATAACCGCATCAAACGAGTCGAACTGACATGGATGCGAAAGATGCGAGTAACGAAATGAATTTGTAAGTAACGATTCGTTACTTCGAGTCAGACGATGTACCCGTTACTCAGTAACGAATACATACGATTTGTTACAGCTCTAGTACGAAGTAGATGTAAACAAACTGCCGTTCGATTTTCCCGATCGACCAATCACAATTCAAGAAACAAATGCATGTGTACTTGGTGAGTTTGTTTTGCGTTTTGGTACCGATAGATGAAAATCTAGTTGAATAGTCAGCGTATAGTTGACAATTAATTTATCAAGTTCGTTGAATCAACGCACACCACTATACTGTGTATGTTTTGTACGTGCTAATTATGAAAGTAGACTTACGTCGCTGTGATGTAACAGTGTCGAGTTATCTATATAGTGTCCTTGTTCGCCGACTACAAGATGTGGTGAACATCGATATTTGACTGAAAAAGAACGTTATTAAAAATGATGAAAATTTTTAAACGATTGGCCAGGAATGTAAATCTTAATTGGCCAAGAAGACAGCTTAGCGTAACAGTTAGAAGATTTTGAAAATATTTATTAGACTTTCTGTAAGTTCTTCCCGTAAAGTCTTATGTCGTGTTGTAATTTTTGATGCAATTTTTAAGACATAAAATTGTGTTTTTTTTGTCTACAACATTTTTTACCCCCTGAGTGAACAATCACCTTAAATAAATTACGTAATTTTGTTTACTTTTTTTTTTTTGAGGTTTCGTACGATAAAAAATTGCAATCGAAATTAAATATGTAAAAAAAAATAAGTGAGTTCGGGAGAAGATAAAACAATAGAAATTAAATGCGATTAGATGAGCTTTTCATTTGTTTATTGTGAGATTAAATGTTTGTGCTTTTATTAAAGTTACCTTTGCGATTTTACGTAATAGAATTATTTCTGGATATTGCGAAATAAACACGAAACTTTTAAGAAAAAAAATAAACAAACAAGATAACTCGGTACATAAATAATAACTATAATTATAGCATTTATACATAACATCCAGCGATAACAAAAGCGATAGCAGTTGAATGATATTTGTTTGGTTTGCATATTTTCCGTATCCTTATTTTTATTTATTCGGTGTTTGTCTCGTATCTACGGTCAGAAAACAATGTCGCTTATGTTGAATTTTCGACTTACCCTAAACACGTCCAGCCTGTATAACAATCAGCCATTTATTAAATAAAATTATCGACCAATTTGTCAGACAGTATATTAACAAACAAAATATATATAATTAATACATTAACGTTTCGATCCGATTTTGGACTTTCTTCAGAACTGATCTAAAAAATATTTAATTTCTAATTAGCTTTTTATAAAATTCTTTCAAAATTATTAATTAATATCAAAATAATGAAACGTTAATGTATTAATTATATATTTGTTTGTTAATATATTGTCTGAAAAATGGTCGATAATTTTATTTATTGAAGAGTTCTAATCAGACGTTAATCAAAGATTTGAATCAGCCATTTAATACTCCTATATTGGTAGTAGGGACGGGAGAAAGACTTGGCCATTACGGTGCCGAGATATTCGTCTGTCTCACTTATTATACGTGAGTTTTTACTACAACTAGATTTTAAGCTGTGAAAGGGAAGTGGCTTGCCCTACTCCACTTGCCAATTGTTCCACCACAAACGCGACGCTTGCACACAAATTTAAAAAAATGAGATAGAAACAGTTATTTGCTGTCTCACTTCATGGACCACGCTTCCACTTACGGCTACTAGCAATATAAGAGTATTAAATATATGTTATCAGCTGCCCCACGGTTTTAAAATTTCTGCTAGGGTGAAGACTAAATAAAGGCTCTTGTAGACTAGTTTAATTACACAAATAGAAACATCTGGCATTAAAAAAAAATATTTTTAGTGTGAGGGGCTAAAAAACCCGTGAATATAGAGACGTACGTCAACATCACGAAAAAATCGACGTAAGTGATTTTGCATTTTGGCCACCAATTTGTAATTTCTTATTTTGATAACAATATACTTATTTTTTTATGAAAAGGTTATCTCGGACCTTGCTCATACATTGTATGCGTGAAAAGATCACGTTTTTATCTTAGCACTGTGACAGTAATCTCCTGAATTTAGTTTAAAAATAGTTAGATAATAGTGCAAGACTGATAACAGATGAGACGGCGGTCGTCCATTCTGTAAAGGCATTCATACAAGGAATCAATATCCGTCAATCTTTACAAGCGAAATACCATTCATTGATCTCATCACGAGATCTCTCCACAACTATACGCCCGGTTGACTTGAAATCTGACATAGTTACTCCTTTCTCGACGTATAGTACAGGTAATAGAGAATTTTTTTCGTTTTCTTAAATAGGTTCAGTATCACGTACTGACCCTAAATGCACAAAATCCTTACAAATTAGGCGGGCGGAAGTGCCGCCATTTTGACAAAAACCGTTTCAGCCTATATCTCCCTAACCGTGCACTTGAGGCCAAAAAAGGTAATCACCTTTATTGTAGATAAATAAATTTACTATCTTTTTTGTTCAATAATTTTTTTTGTATCACTTACCGTTTACGACTTATTCAACTATTACGATTTGTTTATTGACTTTTGGACCCATAGATATCTCTTCTAATAATTGTTTAAACAATAAAATGCTAATGACTTAAGTTTTAAATCTAACTTTTACTTTAAACTTTTTTTTCTAAAATTAATATTTTTGAAGTTATAACGCGCTAATGTCAAAAATCCTATCCAAAACGCATTTTTCACCTACCATTTACATATACTATGAGTGTGAGTTGTTGTACGTGAGTGGGTTTGGATGGTGGCCTAGATGGAAAAGTCAATATAATATTTCCAGAGAAAGAGATGGAGACTGGAAGGCAGATAGAGAGAGAGTGTGTGAAAAATGTAGTTGAAAAATCCGTTTTGGATAGGATTCGCATAAAATCCGTTCTTAGTGAGTGTCTACGTCGAGAAATGAGTAACCATGCCAAATAATGCAGAGGAACGCATCCCACTGCACAGTGATGTGGAAATCTGTGTAATGATAGATTCACTGACTGACTGACCCATTTTCTAGGGATTATGAATAATAGAATACTATATACCTACATAGTACTTTAAATACGCCCACCAAGTTTCAAGTCTGATGTGATGGGTAGCTATTGTGTTGTTAGGACTGTAGTAAGGAGGAGTGAGGTGTACTATTATTTTCAGATAGGTTCCCAAAAGGTTGTTGAAAGACGTACAGTTTTTTTTTAATATAATGCGAATTTGATCTTTCTGGGGCCTAGTTACGCCTCTGAACTCGCCTAAAAAAATTTCACTTTAAAAAAAACTCGATAACTCCGGAAGGAAACGAACTTACAAACAGGTATTCCGTTACAATTTTCTCGAGTTTATGGTTATGCATAAATGACTTAATATTTACATTTTACACATAATAATAAACATGTGTGTATAACGAAATGAATAATGACACGAGATAATGAGAGTTACTAAGTTAAAAACACACATAACTATAATAATTATTGTACACCGTCATAGTTCATTTCCATCATGCATCGCCGCGTCTTGGAATCACGTCTGCTGCTCGTGCGAAATTCTTATCAATAGCTTTGGACCTTTCTGACTGCTCGTTATGTTTGTTCTTCAGACTGTTTACTTTTTGTCTACAGCTGCACCGGCGTACTTTCATTTTTATTTTTTTGAAGTACCTACGGTAGAGCAAGTTAGACTCGTGCAATCGAAAGTGTAACGAAACGCTGCATTGCTCGGCGAGCCTTTTGTTTGGCCAGTTTGCGTCAGTATGTTCGACCATCAAAACAGTTGAAATGTAAGACGGCTTGTAATTGTCATCCAAAATTCTCAAAAAAATTTGCATATACAGTTATGTTTTTGGTCGGATCTTCAAATAAACTAGGCTCTATCCTGCAAGAAGTACGGGCAGTTATTTTTTAAGCGGTATCGATATAAAACTCGACAGTACTTTTATGACTTAAGACCGCTGCACACGAGGCTAGAAACGCTGCTAGATTTGCCTACTAGTTTTCTATAGCGCTGTCATGTGCCCGATTCACACGAGACATCTTTTCAACCTAGTTTTCTGAATAAATCTCGGAGTAGAATGACGCCATGTTGGTTTGTGGGCGTTTGTTCAAGTCGCCCACGTGATACTGCTTCCTGATTGGTTCTTGCTCATAGCTTAGCAGCGGACCTAGCAAGAAAAATAGCCCCTGTTCTAATTTTAAAACCTATCTTGTGAGCTTGCAGGCGAGCCCGAAGTAACGTCATTTCCAGCTTCGTACCCAGCCTACCGACCAGCAGAACTCCAAGCGGCGTTTCTTGCCTCGTGTGCAGCGCCTTTACGTGCAGTCTATTTGTCCATCCTGATTTGGTAACGCATTTTGCAATAATTGAGCCAGAACTTTCAGAAACTTCTTGTTATTACTTATTTTACATCTATTTACTCTTGGTACACAATTGTATGCATGTATGTCGTATGTGTATTTTGTGTGATACATTGTTAGTGTATGCTGTACAATGTACATCATAACAAAATATTTATTGTATGACATTTGCAAATAACCCGTCGTTTGCGTCACTTGACCCCGCTGTCTCTTTAAAACTCAACGATCAGATCGTTTTAAACCGTTGTTTCGATTGCACGTCATTTTTCGTACAGTTCATAATGATTGAAAAGTTCATCGATACAGTACCCATGCGCTAGAAAAAGATGAAATCGACTGACAGAAAATGATTTTAATGCTGGGTTACACAAATGGTTGTCAAAAAAGATTTGAAAATGACCTTAGATTGTGAAAAGCACAGTAGAGTTTTAAATGAAAATGACAAAGAAATCCTTTCCAAAAATGTTTATTTTCAATTAAGTAATTAAGCGCTTTCGGACAATTATTAGTCCATCTTCAGAAAAGTTTTTTTTTTATAAAAATCATTAAAATTATCAAAACTTAAAAACTATCACTAAAAAGGAATTCAAGACTGAGATAATTTATAAAACTCTAATAATTGTCCGAAAGCGCTTAATTAATTAATTGAAAATAAACATTTTTGGAAAGGATTTCTTTGTCATATTCATCTAAATTTTTCCAAATTTATGTGCGTATTGAATAAATAATTGTAGAGTTTTAAATCGATCCTGCTCTAAAAATAATTGATCGATCGAAACGATATTTTTCTTAAACTGTGAATTTAGAATCGTTTTTTTTTTTAGTTTCCACTTCGAAACGTTTTCCTACGCATTTTGATCGAAATTTATTTATTTAATAAAACAGTAACTTTTGAGTACAAACAAATAAAAGTACAAAATATAAAGAATACAAGTAGTTAATCATAAAAAAAACATAGATAAGTGCTTAATATTTTCAATAATTTTTAGTTTTAAACTCTCTTAGTTTCATTTGATGAATATTAACACTTAAACACTGACTTGATTAATTAACCTTATTGTACAGAGGACAGTGCAGCATGTAATTAGCTTGAAAAGCGATCTTTTAAAATCCATTTAAAATGTCTGACACCTCGAATATGTTCGACAAATTCGAGGTGTCAGACATTTTAAATGGTTCATGCAATATTTTGTCAGAGAACATTATTTTAGCGTTTTGGTTGAAGTTTTTGAGCTATCTAATTAAAAAAACAAACAGTAGGTATCTATAAATTTTTACATGTCGTCAAAACGACATCTTTCGGAAAATTTAGAGGGAAAACGCCCCAAAATCAAAAAAAGTCATAGAGGAAATAGGTGAGAGACTAGGCCTAATGAAGCCATATACAAAGTTTGGGGAGAGTATGTGTCAATAAAATTTTTGCCGACAGGCACTCTGACTAATATTTTATTGAATGAGCTATTGTATATTGTATTGACGTATTGCACCCTTTTATTTTGGAAATGCAAATAAATGAATATCTATCTATCTACGGAGACTTTAAAATTCAGCAGAAGCAAGGGAGTGGCCTCGTATACAAAAAAAAAAAAATGCTGTTCAAATACGTACGACCCTGCTGGTTTCAATGATACTCTAAAAATATTATTTGTTACGTAGGTACCTACTCTTTTTGATTTTTGAATTCATTTAATTTTTGCTTTCTTTTGTAATTTAGTTTTAATTTTTCTGTTCGTGCTGTCGGTTGAAATAATTTCTGGTTGGTGAATAGTTTATTAAAAATATTTTTTGGCTAAAACAGTTCGTTTTTTGACTCTAATTCAATTACGGTGGACGACGAGCTTTAGGTTCGATTAAAAATGGTATGTGTTTGATAATTTAATTTCGCATAATTTTTTATTAAAATTGGGTCATTGGTATTTCCATATTATTGTGTACATTATACGGCTACTTGATAAATATTTGATCATATTTTTTCCGAGAATTAATTTTAAATGTTCATTATCAATTAAAAACCAAATGAGGAAGTGATGTGTCGTTAACCGCAGGTAATTACAAAACATCCTTTATTTTTTTTTTTAATTTGAAATGCATTGATAAAGTGCAATTTTCAAAATTACAGTCTAAACGTTTTGTCTTTGCAGAATTCACAAATGAAAAATACATTTTATTAATGCATACCTACTTGTATGTTTTTTACCTGACTACGGCGAAGCGAAAAGGAAGGGTTATGAGTTTATCAGGTTATGTATGTATGTTTGTATTTACGTATGTTCCACCGTAACGCCTAAACTGTTCATCCGATTTTGATAAATAAGGTGTCAATCAATTCGTTATTATGGCCCGGGTAACATAGGCTACATTTATTTTTGAATTATGGTCCCAGAGAGGAGCAAATTGAAATTAATAAAAAATAAGTTAAAAAAAATAATTTAAATCAAACATTAAAACTCGACTACTGAAAAGTATGAAACAAGAAAATATTGATCTCCACGAAAAACGTTTTTATTTTAACGCGATAATATATAGCCTGTGTTCATCGTGAAGCTTCATTCTAAATATTGGTGAACAAATTTTTGAATCGGATTTATAGTTTCGGAGATTACCTCCTACATCCAAACGTTAATTATTTATAAAGGCCCCCATACACCTCGTTCTTTTTTGGCAGTTTTCATCGTCACGATAAAACACGTCGGTCAAAACCATGGGCAAAAACTGTCGATGAAACACGGCAGTTTTTATATCTGCCGAATCTTGATTTTAAACACGACGTGTTTGCTGGTTGTCGTTTCAAATCGTAATGTGTGGCGCTTTCCGATAAGAATCGACGTGTTTATTCAGTGGTGCGACGTACAGCAAATAAGTCATATTAATTAAATGATTGTAATTAGTTTGAGTATTGATTTATATTTTAATAATAACTCAAAATAAGTATGTTCGTCCATTCTCAGGTAATTGAACCAATCCCCAGGTTCAAGTTTCAGCTCGTTCAATTCATAAAATTGTATCGAAAATTAAACCAATCTCCTGGTTCTAGTCGTAATTCATTTAGAAGATTTACGTGTGAAAATTGTCTGCGTTTAAGTAACCATTCTTTAGTCCATTTTGAACGTTTTCTTTTTGAAAGTTTTAATTTTATAGCCACTGCGGCTGCAACTGCTAACGTTGTCGTAGGATCCATCAAAACAGATCGTATTAATGATGCCACGACTTCAGAAAAACTGAACGAAACAACGCATCTGTGTGGATATGGCCATTGTTCGTGTTTTAATTAACCGTACAGTTTTACCCGTGCGGTTAAAACTGCCATAAAAGAACGAGGTGTATGGGGATGGCCGTTGTTCGTGTTTAACCGTACAGTTTTACCCGGCGGTTAAAACTGCCAAAAAAGAACGAGGTGTATGGGGGCCTTTATATTAGTATAGATTTAAATTACAACAACTGGCAAAGTGCATTTTTTCATTTATTCAATGTCGACATTATGTCATAACGTGACATCATTCAATGTTAATTAGTGCAGTTAACCGCAAACATTGAAAAAAAAAAAACAACCTTTTGGGAGAACCCGTATCAAAAACCTCTACTTTTCATTCTTTCAATGGATGATTTAATTGTTTCACACTTCCTGACGGTATCTTAGATAGCGCCTAAATCTAAAATTACATTTGAGGAAATTATACTAACCGCGTGTTAAAAAACTGGAAATATCCACGTTTAAAACTTTTCCGTTTTTATTTGATCATTGGTTTGGATTTTTACCAACAAATTTTCAAAAGATATTCTGTACTAAAAGCCATGTTGCGAAATTATTTTTGAAAATAAATTTTAATATAATTAATTTACTAAACCATTGTTCTGCAAAGTGTGGGTCGCCCTGGAGGGGTTGACATTAACAAAATTTTTAAAAAAATACCCATGAGTTCATTAATGTGAAGTGTGCGTCTATTTTGCGTTAACCAATTTCTCCCATCGCGGATACGTTTTTGCTATATTAATAATTAAATCGTTTTCTAAATTTAGGCGATTTCTATGTTTGTCAAAAAAATAAAAATGTTGTACGGATTTGATATTTCTAATATATTAAAACACACTAAACTGGTTAGAAACAGCGGAGGGTAGGGGGTCCCAAAATATTTTTTCATACTAAAGAAGTCGTGCCATGAAAAAGATTGAAAAACACTGAACTAGACAATGTTGTTATTACAGTTACAAAATTGTGTAAATTCCAAATTTACGTATTCAATTGGCACCGAAACCAAACTGAATAACGCAAAGGATCAAAAAAGTTATCATTTACAATAAAAGAAAAAAAACCGGAGAGATTAAGCGGCCAATGGGATTAATGTACCACTTGAATGTTATAAACGTGTTATATTGGTCAATATAAATGGTCCTCGGTCGTATATTACGTCATCGTTGACATTTGGATCGACGACAAGTTCATGGTCGTTTATATACACACACAAACGTTGCTAAACTCACACGATACATAGACCTTCGAGGATTTTTTTTCATTCGTTCCTGTGTTGTTTTATAAAATGTACTTATATGACGCTTTTTCTTTAAAAATATGATATCGGAAGATTTGATCTTTCAACAATGTAGTCCAGGTATGGCTAATCTTTCTACATCTACGTGCCAATTTTTTTCATAAATGTTTTTAATGTAGCCAAAAAAATGTAGTTGCCAAAAAAAATGAATCGAATGTAGATGAAAAGAATGATTACGATAATACATTGAGCGCCATGAAACTTTTCGTATTTGTTATTTGGTGATAGTCAATTTTTTTCGACATCTAACACATTTTGAAATATTTCGACTTTGCGTGTCAGCAATACTCTGTCGCGTGCCATAGGTTTGCTACCCCTGGACAGTAGTCGATTCAAAGAACAAAATAAATCACAAAGCTTCCCTTTCGGGTTTCACAAGTGCAATCTGCTCAATTACGATATGTCATTGAAAGACAAACTTCGAAGTTTTGTCTGATTCTATATATTAAACAATAAAAAGTCAGGTCCAATTTAGTTACAAAATTTGCAAGGTTTCGATGAATCGAGGGCCCCCACTAAACTGGACCCTGCTTATTTTGCTTATGGGTAAATCCAGCATTGGTTATTAAAAACTGAAAGAAATGCAGCAATAATGGTAATCTTGTCAGCTCACCAAATCCTTCACAAATCTTCATCATGCAATAATTCTCAGTACTTGAGTTTAAGATAAAAATAATCGTATTTTTTACAAATTAATATTATGTATTTCTGTTAATTCAGATAATACTAGATAATTTTATTATCTTTGAGTGCGTTCGATCACACCCAAATATCTTATCAATTGATTATTTTCGATTCTTTTTATTTCAAGTATTTACTAACACTTCTAGCGAACTGCATAAAGATAAAAATAAGAGCACTTCGAAAAATATATGACTCGATGTAATATATTATCAATTACAAAAAAATAAAATATGTGATTTTTCTGGCTTGGTCCGACCAGCGAAACCCGTTTGTGAAAAAAATGGCGCAATTTGCAATTAAGGAAACAAAAAAAAAATGATCGTTAATTACTCGAGGAGTAATTAACCGATGACGCTAAAATTATTCATGCGTGTTTGGGTCAACATAGACATCATTTTCGAGAATTTTCAGCCGTCTATGTGCGGTCATTTTTTAGTAAAAAGATAGTGAAAAAAACGTGTTTTGTTAACTTTCGGGGCTATTTGCAAATTAACAACTTCACTTAGCGACCTCTGTCAGCGCTCATTTTTTAGGAAATTTCATAAGGAACAACTTTCTCAATGCATATGCTATACTAAAAGTCAAGAGGAACGGAGATATTAAAGGAAATAGAGAAAAAAACACTATTTTCGTCACTAATTGTTAATTATAAAATCAAGCACACCAACAATTTGTAAGCAAACTTAGGAGGTTGAGCTACACCCTAAAACGAAGCGATTTCAACAATAATCTCGCCTGTGTCCGAATAATACACTTTTTAATGTTTTTACCTCCTCGCCGTCTAGCCTATAAGTGTGAGCAGTCTAGAAGGAAACCCGCTACCACATCGCCTTTGATAATGTCTAGCGCACTTGTAGACGAAACATCAGGTAGTAATACCAATGGATCACGGCATACAAGCTCGGAAATCAAGAAGATTTGGAAAAAAATAAATGTCCACTATTATTATTAGAAGACAGTTAAACCAAATGATGTAATAAACTTGAAAATTGTGGTAGATTAAAAAATCTTATTTTTTAATTAATCGATTGATTGAATTTTAAGTTACAATCAAATAACGTGTTCAACAGTTAATTGTAAAAAGATGATAATTCTAAATTCTCTATTTCACGTATTCATTATAACAGAAATTTTCCTCACTATAGTCTGATAAGACGTTATCAGCGCGGTTATCATTTATTTCAAATGTGATAACTGATAAGTAGTAATAATATGTTAAACTTACTAGATTTGACAAAGTGTCATAATCATCCATCATTTTTGGGCGTTAGATTCATTTAAAATAAACTAGCTTTTACCCGCGACTTAGTCCGCGTGGAATCAGTGTGTACCGTTGATACAATTGATTAAAAAAATCTTAAATTCAATCAAAACTCTAATTCAGGACGGCCCTATAAAGAATGTTTTTTGTTTTATCGTCTTTTGCAAAAACACAAAGATTCTGTGGATTCGATACACGTGAGCAAGACCGTGCGAAAAATAGGGTTTTTCTAAGTTAATGCCAAACATATAATTTTATTCTATACTGAGCAATAGAACCATTAGGGTGCAAACATATACTTCTGTCTTTTTTTTAAGCCGTAAGCACTGGCGTATCCAGAAAGGCAAAACAAGCACAGGGAACCCGGCTTAAGAAATTTCTAATTTGCTCCCTCCTGGGCCAAAAGCTGGGTACGCCCATGTTAACGTCATAGAAAAAGACAAAGTTTTTGAAACAGAGATACTTTATTCAGATTGAATGCAAGTACATCAACCAATCCTATCATCGGAGAATTACATCGAAGAAAGAGACGCAGATATATTTTCGATACGCTTTGTTGCGTTCACTCGCATAGACAATGATTCATATAGTAAATTAAATATATAATGTCAAATAATAAGAAATTTAAAAATCACGTTAAGATTCTAGGAATAGAATCCCGAAGCCGACAGTCTTTTTGAATTTCTTATTGCATTTAATTTCCGAACCCCTGCTATAATTTTGCGGTGAAATAATTTCGTTTCAAAATAAATATTGAAATTTATCAGAATATTATGTTTTATACATATTTATTTAATGATAATTGATAAATATATTGTTTTTGTATGTCTTGTTTATTTAGTTCATGATTACAACAGGTCAATTGGTGATATCTCTCTATTTTTGGGATAATAAAACACTTCTAGATAGTGACAATAATTTTGTGCCGATAACTTCAGAACCGGCGCTACATTTTTAAACTTTTATTATTCAGAAATTGGCTATGCATTTGAATTTTAATTGACCTTGGTATATTATTGGCGGGTTAAATGACCTCGAGATTTATTTTTTACAGATCGAAAATTTAGAGATCAAGGACAAAAGACTTGACGGGTTCGAGTAGATCAACAGGAGCGGCAGTTTTGGGTGAGTTCTTAAATCTTTCTATACACATATAAAAATTGTGATGGTGTCAACAAATTCTAATTGATTTCCAAATAAGTTGAAGAGTTGCAATTTAGGATATTTGTAGTGCTACTTAACTAACAGAAAGAAATAAAAATACGCAAACTAGGGGTTGAAAAGACTCGTATATCTACAGGATAATTGAACAGTACTTACCAACCATTTCTTTTATTTATATAGTTTATATTTAAAGGACTTTTTTCAGTTTTAGTAATTTTTGTATTTTTCAGTTTTTAATTTTTTAGTTAGATACGTATAGATGATTTTACAGGAAACTGATAAAACCGTTTAATAAAACAGAAAAATTTTTTGTCCCATTTTGATAGTGATTCACAGCATTTGAATTGCAGAATGTAATTTTTTTGAGATTACAATTAGATTTTTGCTTAGGTACTTAAAGTTTTCGTCATATTTGTAACATTCAATATAAGTCTGTAAATACTTATTAAATTAGATAATATTTAATCTTTAATTATAATTTTTTTGTTCTATTATATCGAAATTATCAACACTTCTGTATTTATCAATACTCATTGAAACATCGAGACAAAGCAAGGCATTTTTTTGTCTTACGTCTAAAACATAAAACATGATCTGTCACTATAGTTGCCATGCGCCATTAGTGGGCTAAACTGCCACTCTGAAATATCATTAATTAAACCATGTATACAGTAAAGATAGATTATACCTTTAGATTTATCCAGCCTATTAGTCTATCAAACATTTTTTGGGTAGGTATTTGAGGCGACGTGAAAATTTATGTAACACTTCTTTTGTAATGTTTGAACACAAAATCGAAGACCTGGCTGAAGCGTAGTGGGGCTTAGCCACGCCTTGAATTTTTAACTTTGCGAAATTTTGTTTGCAAAAAAGTCCTTGGAGCATTTTGGAATTTTAATACCTTCACAAATATATTATTTAATAAAATCACTTATGTAAATGTCTGCCAGGCGGTTACAAAACTGTTTATTATACGCGAGTGTGGGTAAGACGTTACGGGTAGGTTGTAATGTGAGAGAGAGAGCGTATATGGGCTGAGTTGAAGTGTGATGCGGTGCGATATGCGCATGATGCGTAAGAACGTATGTATTACTTACGACATCAGACCTACTGGATGAATAAATATAGTTTAAAAAAAACTAAAAAACACGCTTTATATCGAACTAAAAAGTAAAAAATATTTTTTTTAAAAATAAGCTTAAAACAATAATGAATAAAAAATACAAGTACTAGTGTGAAAAAAGCGTGGGGCGCTTTGTTCCACATTTTCGTACATCGAGCGCCCCACGCTTTTTTCACAATAATACTTGTATTTTTTATTCATTATTGTTTTAAGCTTATTTTAAAAAAATATTTTTTACTTTTTAGTTCGATATAAAGCGTGTTTTTTAGTTTTTTTTTTAACTACATTTATTTTCCACTTTTTAGTTCGATTTATTGTCAAAAATTTGCCGATAAATAACAAATTTTTTATTTCGGCGTCGACGGGATTAGAAGCCACGACCGGTGAATCCGAGAGTTGACGTCAGCGAAGACCCGCGCCTTAGACCGCTCGGTCAACGATTGCTCTTACAGTAATAAACCACTTGCTGTAGTCCAAACGAAGGTTACAAACAAACATACATACATAGTACATACAAACTTACAAGTGAACTTAATATAAAGCGTGTAAAAATAAGGCAACTATAGAATTTTATTATACTTACTGATGTTTCTTTGACATAATTGATTAGGCAACTTTGTCAACTGTTATAAAATAGTTGATTATTAAAAAAAAATAATTTCATACTCATCATTGGACCCGAGATTAGTCGATACAATTTTTTTCCTGAAATGATGAACTGACATGCATTGTTTCGCAAAACAATAAGGTCAATTTATTACGTTCATTACCATCACAATACAAAAGTTTTGAGTTTTTTTCTATTGTTGGATTAGTAGAAGAATAGGTTTTTTTTATCAGAATGTTATCTTTTTATCAGTCGCAGTACGGCAAAAATCACGTTGTTATCAGAAGACAGCGATACTTATCCGGGCGCCGAAATTTATCTTTATAGATGATTGTTTCGAAATTCAAAGGGTGAAATCGATTTCTGACGTCACAAAAGAGCGAAAACTGCGCAGTTTTAAAGAAGGACTTTATTCATTCATTTGATTATCTATATCAACGAAATAGAAAACATTAATTGTTTGAAAGAATAAGCGATATGACGGCAACGGTAATAATACTAATAATATTTGATCAATATCAGATAAACAGGGAGTCTACCCAAAACAGAAAAACATGGCAAGTAGTCTAGGAGACAAAAAAAGTTTGGGAGCCTCTGGTATAAAGGATTATTATTAATATAATATGGCAGCAATTTGCAAAAAAATGCTGACGTATACGATATTAATCAATCTCCGTTACTACGCGACGTAGTAAGCGTATGACCCGGCCTATAAAATGTACCTATATATTATAATAAATATATACATCTAGATTATTAACCCTTCGGGGGGTTCGTGGGTTCGATGTTTGTCGAACGGCGTCATAAAGTTCGGCTAATGCTAGGCATTATGCCTTGACAGGGTGGCCAGCTTCAAGGAAATTTTACTTGTCGGAGAATTCCAGGGAATCTAGGTTGAAGTCGGGGATGTTTGTGAAGAATGACTCGCGCACCGAAGGTTCCATACCTACATACGTGATGTTGAACAACTTAAAATCTTTGCACGAAGCTGCATAGTTTGTCGAATATTTTTCAGAAACGTAAATAGTTTATTTTTGTATTTGTTTGCTCGAGTTACGTAACATTAGGGAAAAAAAACTAAAAATTCACCTAAAAACTGGGAAATTTGTTTAAATATAAAAGTGGACATCCGTCTTGAGCACTTGGCCTTAATAAGAATGAATTTTGCGCAATCACTTTAAGCCGGGAAAGGTTGCGATATTATTATTCTTTACCAATTCTGAAATTTGATAATTAAGTAATGAAAATAATGACTTTCGTAATAAAAAATGGAATTTGTTTATTTACGCTTTACGTCCGTGATTGAGTCAAAATTGTACCAAATTTCAACTTTTTTAGTCGAGTCGATTCGGAAAAAATAAGCTGTGGCAAATGAACAGTTACGGAACCCCTAAAATGATAATAAATCCCTTAGTTTCAGAAAAATTAGTGTACAATCTATATAGCGACACTCAAAGGACTGTGTACTTTGTGGCATTATTGAGAGTTATCGTTAAACGGAGAGAAGAAATAATCCACTAATATTTTGTTACTATAATATGTATTTACTCATAATATAAAAAATTTAAGACTGACCAACAAACATTCATAGTACTAAACATATGAAAGATAATCCCAACAAACAAAAGAACGAATTTCTCAGAATCCTCGGTACGCATGATGCCGACAACAAAGCAACAAAATAACAAACAAGTACTGTTTATTGCTTAACGATGACGTATTGTTGCCGTTATTTATAGAGTGGATCATTGTATGAGCAACAAGGTAAACCAACTAGAGTTAAGTAATTTCGACGTTTTAAGGAGTTTGTCGTTATATCGAGTGACGTTAAATGGAGTTTACACTGTATTTATCAGTCAGAAGTCACATTTATTGTTATATATTTTATTTATTCTTATATTATTATTTACATCTGCATATTTGGACAAAAAAAAATTCAATGTCAGTAAAAGCCACATCTGTGTTACATCCCTGCTACAGAAATACGTTTAATAACTAGGCAGTATACAGTATTGTGTCTGTTGTATTACAATATGAAGGTCAGATGACAGATCGAAGTGTTGACGTTGTTTCAAAATTAAAGCCGTCAGATGGCAGGCGTTGTTCAGCGTTGCTGTATTTTAATCAATTTACAAAAACAAAAGCAATAATAAATTTTTTAGTTGTCGATGTCAGTAGAGCAAGCAATTATCTGTAAAGTGATATATTATTTATGTGGAGAAATTGTGAGGTTTTTTCTAAAAAGGGAGGCAAACATCTTTAACCTTATAGCGTATTAATATAATATATGATAACCCATAGATGTGTTCAGGTTTTAAAGACTTTTGAATGCGTGTTCGGTGCTTCAAGGCAGTACATATTCTTTTCGTAATCACTAGGTAAGTTTTGAAAACGACGCGTGTAGGGTTAAACGTCGTGACTTTCCCCAGCGTCAGTGTTCTATATATCTTCTGTTCTGTGATGTGTTTACGAGTAGAGCGTCGCACGGGGACAGCGACGTAGCGACTACCGGCTGGATGGCGTCGCGGGGAACGGACGGGTGCCCACAGAGTGTAATATAGTGCAGCCGGCCGGCCGGGTCACAAAGCGACGCCGCCTTCGCCCCGTGACGTCACTCGCGCATCGCCATCGCCACGATCAATGTTCGGCGCCGTGTGGTTCCCCTTCGGCCCGCTCTGCCGCGGCTCTTCGTCAGTTTGTCGACTAAATTCATCGACACACTTTTGTCCAGTGACACCAAACGCTTTTTTGCGAAGTATTACTTTCAATACAAAATGGTCATCGTCTATCCAACAAGTAGAACTATCAGTGAAGTCCGGGATTTGTCAGAAACCATTCTTTCTGTAAAAAAATCGAGCCATTTCTAAAACCATGAAATGAGCGATTACTGTGATTTGATGTCGCGCGCAGAAAAAATCACTGAGTGGCGATGCCGTCTCTATTATTACAAGCCCCAGATGATCAAATCCTAATCCGAAAACGGCTAGTAAAACTATCAATTGAATTATCAATGTATTTATTAAAAAAACAATGACTTTAAAACATAAAATATTAGAAAAAAATTGGTTGTCTGTAAAGTCGGTTTACGGACGATAGTTTTACGTGATAGCGTATTCCGTAATACATAACCTAAACCTCCCAAAATTTGGTTTCAATCCGCTTATCCTTGGTGTCGAAATGATAAGAAATGTCAAAAGTGACGTTTGCAACTTACAAAGTATTATGTTCTAATAATAATTAGTTATTCCAATACTTAACTTAGCAGGCTTTGCATTTCACAATATACTAATGTCAAAAAATTGAATTAAACATTAGAAATGCAGCTGTTTTCATGTTAAGACAAGACATACGTTTGCTTCTAATTTCCATGTACGGCAAACAAAGACAACCGACCGCGTCGTGCCATGCATTACACAACATTGCATTTATACAGCTATTTCTCTATATAAATTTGTATAAAATATTTTTCTATATAAATTTGTATAAAAAAACTGTTTAGGCAAATTCTGTTATACGAAATCTATGTAAAATGTTCTCCTCTTTCGTTTAAGACTGGTTTCAAACCGATCTGATTTAAATTGAGCGAGAAATTAGCAAAAAGCACGCACAGGGTCAGGCGAACCGTTACGCGTTAGGAACGTTACGCGTTAGGAACGTTACGTTACACTTTTTCGAACATGCAGCCGGTGTTTTATCAATTTATAATATTGGTGATTCATCAATTTATAAGACGTTATCACGTCAAAAAACTTTTTAAAGACACAGTTATTGCAGTGTACTAAAATGGAAAAATATTTTTAAATAATTTAAGGTCATAATTATAAAAGAGTGGGTTGTAAGCTACATTATCAAAAAATATGTTTTTTTCCTTTTTGAATACACAATGCTTTAAAATTTTATCTTTAAAAAGTTGTTAATATTTTATTTTCAAATTTTTAGTAACGCGTAACCTATGCATTCTTCATAATAGAAGAAAAAGGTAATCCGCCATCTTGGGACGTCTGTCATATTGGATTTAGAATTACGTCACATCGCTTATCTTATTCAACTCGTCAAACCCTTTCATTTGCTATCCATGTCAAGGGAGTTGTTAAGAAACAGACAATCCGCCATCTTGAAGCGTCCGCCATATTGTATTTAAACCTATATTAGGTATACTATAATTGCATTGTCACCGAACGTATACGCGTGTACAAAATTTCAAAGATCTAGCTTAATTACAACTAGTCGAAATTTTGGTTCCAAGATTTGACCCAAACTGACATGTGAAAAGCTGGTATTATAGAGTCCGCCGTTTGGGGTGCATAGACTGGCAGTTTATCCTTGTCTCCCGTCGCAATGTTCCTGTTGTTGGCTTCCGTAGAAGCGAGAGAGAAAGAGAGAAGGGAATATGTACAGGAGCACTCTTCTGTGTCTGCACACATTCCCACATCCAAAACGTCAATATTGCGAGTCGTGTACTGTCAGTGCATTTACACAGTCTACAACTACGACGAACGCTATCTTTTCAACTTTCAAATTTCCCCCTTCGCTTTATACTTCATTTACCCTACATACCGGTGCTACTAAAATATCAATGTTTATATTTAGATTCGACCGAGACATTTCTATATGACCGTCACTACTCAGGCAGCTTTCAGAAACCATAGTCGGTTTTCCTCTCTTCTCGTGTCGACGTCATGACGCAAATTTTTACTTTAAATTGTGCTTGAAAATAGTTGTGAAAAATAACTCTAATAATTTAGAGTGATGATTTAAATGTTGGAAGATTAAAGGATGAATCCTGGTGGTTTTTTTATTGAATTTTATTAACGTCAGATAATAATATGCAATAAAAAAACCTTCAGTATTTGCTTAGTTAATTGGGCTTATGCCACCAGGATTCATCCTTCAATCTTCCAACTTGAAAATAGTCTAGATCGTGGCGATATTGTTCGTATGACGTTTCCAAATCGTCAGTTACTTGAATCCAATCTGATCGCTGGTGAAAATATCAATCGACGTTTCAATGTTATATTATTTTTTTGGTACTAGGTTCAGATAACCACGAAAGTTGGTGGTCTCAAATCTATTTTAAACGTTATTGAGCAGGACAAGATAAATCTATGGGTAGGATTTAGAAAGCAAGCCTAAGACAGGATGGGAAGAGTTTTTTTGTGGTGGTAATTTACATGTCCCGAAATTTTAATCGCCACAAAAAAAATACAGTAAGTTCTCGGTATGTAGTAGGGTACCGAGATTTTAAGGTTATATCATAACCTTGAAATGTTTGATGGTTAAGGGTGATGAATGCAGTTGGCAATCTTTCTTTGCATCACGTTTGTGATACATAATTTCAGTGACATTTCACCGAGTGACTCAAGCAGAAATCTTGGGAGCGCAAGTAAAGATATTTACACACGAAATATTTTATGACGATCCTGTTTTGTAATCATACCTTGTTCCAAGTATGTATATTTTTTTTAATTAAAAATAATGTGCTTAGCGAGTAACGACAAAGACTGCATAATTCTAGATCAACCAAGTTGGTATTGATGCTCATTATTACCAAACCAAGTGTGGTAAATTTTCGGTTAGCTATTTCCAAATTTTCACTGATCGTCATTTGATAAACAAAACATTCGCAATCAACTAAAAATATCCAAAGTATGTTTTCGAGTTCTATTTTTAATTAAAAAAAAACAGTATCTATAGATTTTCATTTCAAGTTTATTCAACCTAGACATAATAATTTCAGACAATAGTAATTTTATTTTTTCCACATTTCAGTTGCTTAGCGTTACATTTATTTTTAATTTTCTGAAAATCTAGAATATTGTATCTGTAGAGTAAAATTCTATGAGTACTATCTATTTTTTAGTCATTTTATTTATATTCATTTTTCGATTCTGAAATATATTTTATTTATTTTTTTGAGTACACTAATGCAATGATCCCACAGAATTTATGAGTCTGTTTTTAAAATAAGTAAATAAATTACTGCCAATTTTTTAATGATCTAGACCAGGGGTCACCAAATGGCGGACCACGGTCCGGATCTGGACCTACGACCTATTTTGTGCGGATCCAGAAGAATAAATAAATGCCCAGAACTAAAAAAAATTGGCTTTGACACTTTGTACAATGTTTGGATCAACATATAATTGTGAAGCAGCGTTTTCTAAGATGAACTTCATTAAAAATAAATTTCGATCTCGTCTTACCAATGACCATCTCCAGGATTTAATGGCAATAACTTACACCAACTTAACTCCAAACTTCAGACAGATTGCTCAGAGTAAAAAATGTCTATTTTCGCTTTAATATTACGTACTTACTTTGTTATTTCTTAACTAGATGTATCCTTAATAAAAAAATATCCAGAGTTCTTTTCGTTTTATTTTTTAATTGATATTGTTGCGTGCCCTTAATGGGACGCCTATGAAATTCGGTAGAAACTACTAGAACCAACAACAATGGAAACAGGTAAAGAACACCCGACCTTGGAGACACACATACATGTAAACGAAAGGAGCTCGATGCGTAAAGCAGGTAGCGATGTTAGACCCGATTTCTTAGATTCGCTTGGAGAGAACAATAGAAGAAATCTCGATTCGTCCAGAATATTCGATAGAAACGGGGGACGAAAACTATAAAAAGGCGAACAGAGTGGACAAGGGGGCAGTCAATATTCAAGCTATTTCGTGAGTTGTGTTGACACAGTGCTCTGGCATTACTACATAAATTATTCAGTTATACTGTGAAAATAAATAACTTTAGTGAGTGCAATTTATTTAAATCTGTTTAAATAACTTTTTGTAAATACAAGTGTGAATCAGCTACTGTACTAGATAAACTTTGTGTTGTGTTCCTGTGCTGTAAACATTTTGTGTATATAATTTAGTGACTCCATATTCTTTGTTACTTAGTCTTTTATTTTCGTTATTAGAACTATTAGTTTTATTTCTGTTAACGTTATTATCTCTGTTAAGCTAAAGAAGTACGCTTTCGTTTGTTTAACCGTTTTGTTAAACATTTATTATTACAAATAAATAATTTCCGCCACGGACTACAGCAGTTTTGTTACAATATAATAAATCTGGGTTGCTAGTCATCATCTACCAAACGGACCGCTACAGTGTATATATTTTTTTAAACGGACCCGAAATGAAACTAATTGGTGATCCTTGATCTAGATGAAATGTCGAGGGAGTGGCGTGTCGCGGAAATGACGTTAAGCTCTAATGTCTCTATAATCTGTAATGAGACAACTGTTTTGTTTTCTCTCCGAACTTTTTTTACATGTAATAAGAAGTGTGTTTTAATTTTCATTTCATTTACTATTAATTTGGTCTGTTCGTGTTGAATAAAATATTAGGGGGCTATAATTACCCAAAAATAAATAAGGCAGACCTTGATTTGCGGCGGCGCTAACATGCAACCCTTCTAAATTAAAACATATGTCGATGAGATCAAAGATAAACGTTAATATATTATTAAGTCAACAGAAAGCACTTTTCCTTTCAGGCGCTATGCTTGTAATCGAATCTCAGTTTCTTAAAATAATTATTTTTACAAACTTTTGTTCACCTTCTCATGTTTGTCAGTCACAGAAAGTTTGGGTTAAATCTTTCAAATCTATTTTGAACCACTTCCACATGATCTATTACATTGAAATTTTGCATACTTACGGTAGTAGACGTTACTGAGTTTGGGGATCGTTTCGGTCGGCAGACGGTTCTGATGATATAGTGCCCGCGATGAGAGTTGAAGCCATGCACGTCATCTATAATATGGTAGTGAACGCCTACTTGCCCGCAGACAGTGCCGAGTGGAATAAATTCGACATATACTTTTATAGCGGTAGAATAAAAATAGACACTCGACACACATGGATCTCCGAAACAAGCTAGAAGGCGGGCGCAATGCGTTCACGTCACCATGACGCGGTGGCTTCATATTTCGCCGCAGCTATTCTAATACCGCTGTGTTATGTGCTTCTAGAGTAGATGACTAAAACGGAAATAGTAAAATACCTATAAATAAAAAACCTTTTAAAAACAAGCCTTTATTAAAATGACCTAAATCGATGAAAACAAACAATCAAATAAAATTATTTTATCATTGTGGACCTCATCTGAAAGCTTGTCGCGAGAAATGTTCATAAAAAAATCACTAACTTGTCGCGCAAAGCTTTTAGATCAATAATAAAATAATGTTTTTGTTTGATTTTTCTTCGTTTAAGTAGATTTTAATAAATATGATCGCTTTAAAAAGTTTTTTTACTTAGATACGTTTGCTGTGAATAATAATAATAACTCTCAATTTTTAGACACGGAAGATACGATGGAACACTCCATTTTTTAAAGTTTGATTTTATTAATTAACTAAATAAAAATTCCCGTCTAATTTTTTGGAGTTTGTTTTATTATATTTTTAATTGATGCTTCAGTCTGGATTTAGTATTAAAATATTCTTGGTTCAAATCCGGACTGAAACGCAAATTAAAAATTAATAAAACTGAGTTTGAAAAATTAGTCGCCAATTTTTATTGTATAAAATGGAATAGTTAAGCTTAAAGCGTAAGAAAGAAATAACGGTGGCTTACTGATACAAACCCTGAGGGTATACTTTTTAGACGAGTCGCGTTTTCGACTTTCATATTAAAAAAACCAGCGATAATTAATGTTGACATAGAAAATACTTCTATGAACATGTATATTTTTAGTAAGAAAAATGAAAACTTTTTGTTCCCACTCACCGGAAGTACCTTGCGCCAAATTATTATGATGACTCATTGTAAAATTCGCGTTCATTTTCCGTTACAAACGAAGCATTTCACGTTATGCAAGTCGTAAACAAGAGAAGAAAAGTTCACAGAAAATCTTCGCTTTGATTTATGTATATCTTGACTTTTCCGGGAATTCATTTGAACTTATTCATACACAAGTTGCAACATTTCGTAAGACATTTTTGTAGAATCAGTTACTGTAAAAGTTTACTAATGGTCTTATTTGTATTATTTTATCGTTGATTGATTTTCCGTATAAGATTTTTATTTAATAAACAGAAAAACTTTTTTGTTTTGTATCGTTAACCCAGATTATGCTACTGTCCTTTTAAAAGGATACGCTATAAATTTCTATTTTACCATAACTAGTTGATATTTTTTTGCAACAAATGGCATTAGGTTAAGTGATTGTTATAATATTTTACTCGACAAACATGTGTTTTTGTTGATTGTTGTCCGAAAAACGTACAAAAGCTGTATTTTTTGCGCGTGGTTTTATTTGTGAATTGCTATGGATAACTGGAGGTACGTATTTACTTATTTTTTGTAATTATTTTTTTAGTTATGCTATGGTATCGTAAATTTAAAGGTTTGTACGTGATTTCTACATTGTGATTTGTCAGAAAACTATGTTGGAAAATCCGCACGGCGTGAAAGTTTTTACTGTTCTTTTAAAAGGACGGTGGCGTAATCCACTACTGTTGCATATTTTTTTTAGCTACTGGAAAAGACCTCTAAAACTGCATGAGGTCTTAGAAGAGCTTGATAGGCCAGTCACTGAACTTCCCGATAACATTTGTTTGTTTCCACCTGAGAATGCCAACAATAAAGTTACTGATGAGGATTCGGGGGATGAGGATAATGTCGATATGGACAACTTACTTGGTGCTCAACTGACAATGGAAGTGGAAGTACCCACTAAAAACACTGATTCGGACAGTGAGACTGATTTACCGCTCAGCACTTTTGTGAGAAAAAATCCTGACAACACCCGTAAAAAAAGCGAACTCATAACTGGGCACCAAACGAATTAATTTCTGAATTTCCCGCGTGGAATGATTTTTTTGGCCCGAATCAGTCATACACATCACTAGAAGCGCTTTTCTTGTTTTTTGACAATGAAGTTATCAATATGCTCGTTAGTTTTTCAAATAGATATGCTAATTCACACAATAGGTTGGGGGACATTTCTGACAATGAAATGAAGTGTTTCTTGGGTGTCCTTCTACTGAGCGGATAGGTATGTGCCTTACCGAAGAAGGTCTATGTTTTGGGAAAATTCTACTGACACAAATAATATTCTGGTTTGCGGAGCCATTTCTAGAAAACATCAAAACGGGGCCCTTCGAGACAACCATCAAATCTTCATGAGCACTCTAGATACGATGGATTGGATCACTTAGTTGTCTACCAAGATAAGCAAACTCGGTGTGCCGTTTGCCATAAAAAATGCAATTTTTTGTGTCAGAAATGTTCCCTGACCTGCATCCTAAAAATTACATTGTAAATTATCATACAGTATAAATTATAATACAATTGTTTTGATTTTCTAATAAAAAAAAAATAAAAGACAAAATAAAAATAGCAGTAGTTTAAGCCACTGTCCTTTTAAAAGAACGCCTGTTTTCAAAAAAACTAAAAATGTAAACGAAAAAATTTATTTGAAAAAAATGTTTGTTTTTTAACTATTAACTCATGTTAGGTATGAAAATTTTAATATTTATAAAAAATAGTTTCGGCATAATCTGGGTTAAATCTATACTAATATAATAAAGAGGCAAAGTTTGAATCTAGGGTGTAATCTCCAAAACGACTCATGTAATTTCAAAAATGTTTTCACCTACATTTAGAATGGACCTTCAGGATGGACATGGGCTACATATTATCGCGTTAAAATAAAAACGCTTTTAATGGAGACCAATTTTGCAAAAAACGGCGGGAAGCCACAGGTTATGACAAAGTCGAACCGGACTGATAGTCAATTAATAAAGTTGTATTTTTGGAGGATTTTACCTAATTGTAGAGCGGGTACCTACTATAAAAAATGTTGTAGTTTTGTGGATCAAGGTGTGCTTAGTGTGGAGCGATGGGTGACACTTTTAGCGAGAAATTTGAATTAGGTATAGTTGTAGGTATGTTTAACCAGTTGACAATACACATAGAAAATATTTCGATTAATTAACAGAACTTTTAAGATCAGTTCCTGTACGATTTTCAAAAATGTCAAATCAAACCGCCAAAAAGGTCAAACATTAAATATTAATATGGCTCTGCGTAAGTCGATTCCATACAACAGCCGCCATTCACAATCCATTATTTATAGATCAGTGTTCTCGGTAAATTAACTAAATTAATTTTAACTATTTTATTTATCTATTGACAATCCTCAAAATGGGTGCATATAGCCATTACGCGCGGTTGAAATGAAATTTAAATATACCATTAACCCGGTTACATGTAACCCATAACGACTTGATTTTACTGCGCCGTGATTATTTTCATCTCGCACTACTCCGCTATAGCCTCTAACCCGTTTACATGTGACCCGTAACCGTTTTATGCCCTCTACAATGAATGTTCAAAATGCGGCTAAAAAAATGTAGGGGAGAATCAACAATTAAAATTTTTATCAACAATTAACAAGCAACAATATTTGAGATGAATCTAATAGTGAAACGCACTCTAGTACAGAGGAATCGGGTAGCAACTGTTTTGCTACGGTAACTTCGACCGATCCAAGTTGCTTCGGACAACATCGTTCGGTTACACGACTTCAGTTGTGCAGTTGCTGGCAACGAACAGTGAGTGTGTTACGCAGTCAAATATATTCCGAGGTCACCATTTTTATACAGCTGATACAAATAAAATAATAATATAGACTAGACACGAACAATGTTTTCACCAGGTAAAATAAAAAATCATCAAAGGTACAATGAGTTTTTTGTTAAAACCATTGAAAAATATCCATGCCTGTACAATACGACCTTGCCGGAGTATATGAGAAGGGATCTTACGGAGGACGCTTGGGAAATGGTTGCTCGAGAAGTAAACGATACAGGTAAATGTTTATAATCAATGTAACTTTTTAAAATGCCACCAAATAATAAATAGTGCTATAGACTAACATAACCTTAGTTGATTGCCTTTAAAACTATTAGGGCCATCAAAAAATTGCCAACGTTATCTAAGCCTAATAACAATATTAATGTTTTCAGCTTATTATTTTTGGGGTCGTCCATAAAATATGTATGCAGGAGGGGAGAATCGCCTTACATGACGTGACGAGAAGGGGGGATGGAATCCAAAGAAACGTCACGTGGCGCCTGTTAACAAAAAATACTATGAATAAATAAGATTATTTGTATTTTGAACGTAGTTTTTGTAATTATATGTTACGAATAACCATAAAAATCATCATTGCTGAGAGGGGGGGGGGGTAGATTTTGTGACATTTTAATAGGTATCGCGTTAACAAAAATGTGATGCAACGTAGTAAGAGGGGAGGGAGAGGTAAAAAATGCGTGAAATTTGCGTGTCGTATTTTATGGATGACTCCTTTTTTTGATTAGATCGATACTTTAAAATGTTATTTTTTGTTGTCAGAACTTGAATACGTCTTAACACTACTTGATGAAATTTATACGGATTAAAGAGAAGTAATTATTTGCACAGTCATCACTGTCTGCCTTGTAGATTTTTTTAATTACCGGGCAAACTTCTCTTCAAATGGATAAAGGTTCATTACGAAGTCTGTCAAGTATTAAAAAAAATATGTGCAAGCGAGACGATAATAATTTGTAAATATTTGATACGCCTCTATCATCCGAATTAAGTTCATCAAGTTGTTTTGAGAGTCATATTCAAGACACCGACAACAACAATTGATATTTTTCATAGTAGTATTTGTATTACTAAATTTTAGTAATATTGTCTAGAAGACTTGTACAGTCAAAGTTTGAAATATTACATCCTAGGTTATTTGTCTGATAATAAAAAATGACAGTTGCCCTTTTCTAATCAACACTACTCCAACTATTTGAAGTTCTCGAACCGATTTTATTAATTTATTTCAGTACAAAATTGCAAAGACCGTTGGAAAAATCTTCGCACGGTACTGGCACGTCATCTAAAAAGTTCCCACAACAAGAGAGAATATTATTTAAGAGACGCCATGATGTTTGTTCAACCGTTTTTAAACAAAAGGAAGTTTGCAGTTCCACCCACCATGGTCAGTATAATGACCGAGCAAGATGATGACGACGAAGATCATCAACAACAACAGGAAGAAGAGTCAGATAATGATAGCGATCCATTGTTTGAACAGCATCACATTTTATCAGTGAATGATGACCAGCCAACCAGTTCAATCAAACGTGAAATCTCAACGGACGTGACTGAATATTCAAGCGAGGATTATGTGGAACAATTTAAAAGGGTCAAAGAAAATGATTCTGAAATTCGTCCTGTTAAATATACAAGACCCAAGAGAAAAGCACCGGTATCGCCGACCAACGATGCCAATGTCCAGTTTCTGCAATGTCTCATCCCTGACATGGAACAAATGACTGATTCGCAGAGAAGACGGTTTAAAAGACAAGTGCTGGAATTAGTGGAAAACATTTTAGATGAAGAGAGTACATCGAAATAGACACAGCGAAGTGAAATAATTAAATTTAAAAGACAACGGCGATTTCGCCGGCTCGTTACGTCGTCCCATGTATATAAATATCAAAGTGTTCATACAGACAGTTAATTGGCGTGATCACCATTCCGTACCTAACGGCTCGAAGGGTTGACAGGCAATTTTTAGTCGACCGACTGTTCGGACGTGAATAACTACCAAGCGCCGATCGACCGACCAAATAATTGTACAATGGAATTGCCAGATCTCATTTTTAACGGTCCGCCAGCTGACGTAATTCTCGCGCTTACGCTGATTGATCAGATGGAACGGGACAACTTCTGAACTCTACTAACCTTGAGTAGATATATCGAGAAGCGCGTCGTATCAGAAAAAAGAGTGTCCGTTTTTAGATTAAATGATAAGACATGGTGCTTATACTAAATTATTTAATTGGAATATTGGTTAGCTATCAATGTTCTGAAACTACACTGAGAAGAAGTGCTTATTTTAGAAAAACACATTCCTTGTTCTTATTATTTTAAAAGAAAATTATTTTGTTCGTTACAAAGGTTCATTATAAGGATTAAGAATTGTTTTTCCTTGGGTGAATGTTATCAATATACTAGCAAAATTTCATACTTGACAAACTACCTCTAGATTTGTTAGTGATCTTACTGATGTTTTCAGAAACCCGGTAAGAATATATTGTTGTGAAAATTGTACGGTCTGAAAAACGTTGTACACAAAACTAAAATAGTAACAGGAAAATTGAATGAACGGTATATTTTTAAACATATCTACGTATTTATTACCTGAATATGAAAAGAACATAAAGTAGTGTTACTTGAACATTATTTCCGAAATTTTGTACCACCTGAAGGCTGTATTGTTTTTATATTTACGCATATTTTTGTTATAAAAAGAATAAATAGATTATATCATGATTTAAAAGTCTTTTTTTTACCAATTTCACATAGCAGTATTAACATACAAAATATTAATGGAACTTCATTATGGGATATTTTGTATGATACCTAGATTTTTTGTCTCTACAATCATTCAAGAACGGCTGAACTGATTCAAATAAGGTTTCTATCAAAATTGACTTTGTGAACCCGCTGGTAAAGACTAGTATTACAGTACTATACTCGATTATATTAATAGTTTATGTACCTGACTTGTAATGCATTATTTTATGACAAGCTGTGACGTTGTTAATAACAAGATATTGTTGAGTTTTAAGTCACACGAGTCATAAAAGGATTACAATCGAAATACTACATGTTTTGCACATATCTCCTATAAAATAGCTGATTTTCACATCATAAGTGTATATTTGTAATATTTTTAACTGTTGACGTTCGGACATATTGGTATCTTTGCGGACTGTTCAGCCTACTTTCCTTCTCTGTCGCTCATATATAGATTTAAATAGCAACTGACAGAGATATAACTATTGCATTAGTAAAATAGCTTTAATTTTGTTTTACTTCACGCACTAGTGTGAAAAACCGTCATTTTACTAACGCTATACACTACACAGCTGATATGAAAGCAGCTATTTTTTGTAGGGGGTCGTGCAAAAAATATTTTTTATTAAACGTCCTTTCGATAGAAAAATTACACGTCGCTGTGCTTCATAGTGCAACCGGTTTTTGAAAAAAAGTGGTTCATTTGATTTGTGACTGGCTCAATTGTTTCCGTTTAAAGCGGTCATCTGGTTTGTCGAATGACAGAAAACAGATCTAGCTGACAGACCTGTACATCGTATTTAAAGTACATTGCACCCCGTTCATCTCCTTCCCTCCCTCTTTTATCTATCCTATCGCAGACTTGCCCGTTGTATATGTTGAACACATTGTATGCGCGAATGTGTGTGTAATTTTGCTGGTACAGATCCAAAACCGCAGCCAACTATGTGTTGGCAGCCAGCCATAGTCATAATCTGCGTTCGTAGTCCTGCACCAGGAGCGACTCGCCGTAACACAAGGCTGGTTTTGCCGCTAGATTCGCTGCAAGGTTCCAAACGTGCTGCGGTGCTAATTTTTCGCGATGATTTGTCTGTGTTGACGTCACGCGATGCGTGTTTTGAAGCGAGATTTAGTGCGCGCGCAGTGACAGTTTGAATGTTAACAAAAGTGAACGTTTATTGGCTCTGAACAAAACACACCCTATGACGTACATGTTGTCCACTTTGACAAGATACTGTTTTCTGATTGGTTTTTGTTCAAAGCCGACCAAGAATCAAGCACGAAAAATAGCCTCGGTTCTAATTTTGAAATCCGGCAGCAGAGCCCGCAGTGACGTCATTTCCATCCTTGCATTAGTCCCAGACTGGGACTAGAATTGAGGAATAAATAAGTCACTGTGACCAGCCGTCTACAATGATCACTGTGATCTGAAAAGAGGTAACTACGTTCCAAAGTAACGTATGTTGTTCTATGTCACCGCAGTCACGACGGTCGCTCCAACCGAGTAGCGGACGTAACGTCCGACCGAGTGTTTGCTCGGCAGGATCAACGTGGCAAAGTCACGATGATTTTTCACTGTGATTTTTGTGTAACTGGAATAACAGTCACTGTGATCACATAGTAACGACTCTTCTCATGTCTAACTGGGATTTGTGATGGCTGCGATTTGCTGCTGGGACTTCCAGCAACGAGTCCACCCCGTGAGTGGCGACTTTAAAGCAGTATTATCCCTTGAACTTGAATCGACTTGATCTCTAATCTAAACTAATATAAAAATCTAAAGAGTTTGTTTGTTTGTTTGGTAGAACGTGTTAATCTCAGGAACTACTGATTCGAATTGTTTTTTTTTTTTTTTTTTGTTGAAAAGCCCATTTATCGAGGAAGGCTATAGGCTATATAATATCGCGCTGCGACCAATAGGAGCGGAGCATCAATGAAAAATGTTACAAACTATAACTCCGACAAAAACTTTTGAACGGTAACTCCGATCATCATGAAATTTGGACACAACATTCATCTCGGAAGATGAACGTGCGTACTCATGTCCCTCTTCCCCCATTCGTTCTTTTGCACCCGGGCGGGACCGCTAGTAGTAATATATTATTACTAGCAGCCCGGCGCAGCATGCATGCGCGAAATAACTTTCGAATGATTTACCGCAATTCATCGATCCGCCACTGACTATGATATGCGGTGGGAACACACAACAAGTGCATATGTGTATGAGCAAGATGACTCATTTTCCCCGCATGTGTTTGTGTGTACTGTGTATGTTATGTTACGACTTCCAACGGACGCGTTACGTCCTCGACGTGACATCTCTCTCTCTCTCTAAAAGTTGCCTGTTTCGTTTTTTTTGTCGTCTCCACTCCACTCGGCTGCACCAAGAGCTTGCACATGGAATGTTTATGTATTGCAATCTTTCCGTTATAAATGCACATTTAATTACCAGACTCCATAACCTTTCGTTTCCAGTTAGGTGCAATTAGCAACTCAAATGCAATAGTGTAATTAGAGCGATAGTGGCTCAGAAGTATGGTGTTGAGTGGGTGCAGAGTATAGAGTAATCGATCGCACCGTGAGCTGTGGACTAAATGAGCAATAAAACCAGCGTTGCCAGTTTTTTTTTAGCCAAGTCAGGATTTTGGAACTCTTTGAGTGAAAACAGCGGGATTCTTTCGTCGAAAGCGGGACATAGTAAAAAATCGTATATAATCAGAAGTTTTCAAATACCTATTTATCTTTTTATTTGAATTAAAATTACGTTTACGTGACAATAGATAGCAAAAATAGCCATAGAAAATGTATTTTAATAAAAATATAATATTTTAAATCAGATTTACCCTATCGTTAAATAGTTGAGTCTTATTCGTCTTCAGAATAAAAAAAAAAACAGAAATCAAAATCAAAAAAGTTTTATTCATTAGAAAAATATGGCGTTTCAAACAATAGTCTATGGAGTGAGTGTTACATATTGCAACTTACAATAAGTGAATAATTAATTATTTATAAGAATTACTTATTCACGATATTTCTGTGAAGATTTAACTTCTTTTAAAGCTATCCCCGAAAAGCGGGACTGAGCCTGTCCCGCGCGAGACATTTAATTTTGATTTAAAAATCGGGACGTCTGGCAACGCTGAATAAAACATACGATGGTTATAGAGTATGATTTCATGCGGCCGCCAGATGTCGTATTCGTCGCGCTCCGTGCCGCATCGCGTTTATTAAAAAACAACAATAACAAGGCAGTTCAATCCCGCTCCATTGTTCGCCAGCGGTGCCAGTAGTCTTCGCGGAAACAAACATCGAATGATGTATTTTTTTTTTACATTTATAGATTTCATCTCGTCACACAGCCAGTTGTAATAATTTGTAATTTAGTTTTTTTTTTCAAATCCATTTAAAATTTAGTCCGACTGTAAGAGATCATCTATTTTTATTTTTAGTAAAAATCAATGGCCGATGTTCAAAAAGTATTTACGCAAATCTATTTCAAAAATAACCCAGATAGACAGGTTTACAGCAAATTTACTGCAAATTTAGATCATTTTTGATACATGAAATGAACTCACCATGGACCTATTATGAGTGCCTGTGTGAGCTCATAGTGAATGAAAATCATGACAGAATTCGTTGAGTATATATTGTAGAAATATTAAATCAAATGGATACTAATAATCTTCAACTAAAAGTTGTCTTCATATTAACAGTAGATCATGATAATATTTGAAAGATTCAACATTCCTACAAAATATAATTATTCCTATGATGAATATCGTTGACTCATATTTGCTTCATATTATGTACATTCTATGACGGTGTTAGAAAGATTGAAAATTACTTCAAATTTGCTTATTTTAATGATGAATATCGTTGACTCATATTTGCTTCATATTACGAACATTCTATGATGGTGTTAAAAAGATTAAATATTACTTCAAATTTGCTTATTTCTGTGATGAATATCGTTGACTCATATTTGCTTCATATTGTGAGCATACCATGACAACATAAGAAAATTTCAAAATTCCTAAAAATATACTCATTTCCATGAAAAATTTATTTGTATTATATGTATATAATTCAAATAAATTTTTTTATTTGTATTATATGTATATAATTCAAATAAATTTTTCATGGAAATGAGTATATTTTTAGGAATTTTGAAATTTTCTTATGTTGTCATGAAATGATCACAATATGATAATCATAGATGAATACACACAGATAAATAATAAAATATACAAAAGTTTTATTCAGCTGACGTTTGATTTTATTTTTTTAATTAAATACAAAGTGAGACAATTACAGTAAAAATATAATGATTAAAGTGTATTGCGTATTTAACATATCGTTGCTTGAAAAACTTATATTTAATTATGTTCCTCATCATCTGACAACAAATACGAAGTTTCTTCTTGTCTTTGATTAATCAACGTTCTCTCCTTTTTTGCATTCTTGGACATTTGCTTAAACGTGTGTAATACTTCCGTGAAATCAGTCGCGAATTCAGCTAATGTAAATTTGTTCTTTTTGCTGCGCCTGTAATAAAGATAAAATATAAGAAATCTAGTGGAATACTATAATAACTTGTTAAATCTTATTAAACATATCTTTCTTCGACAAATAAGAAGCCATACTTACTCATGAATACTTTCATCATTTTTGTCCCCAAAAATTTCCTTTTTTTAGACAATTTGGTCCGCATTTTTAATTTATAATGTTTCGCTTAAATTCACTGGTCATCTGGTGTAATCACACGAACGTTCTTACATACATAATTATAATTATTATATAATAACTCGCACCACGATAGAGCTCTGGACAGCAAAACTCGTTAAAGCTATTACAGCAAACTGACGCTCAAATATATTTTCTTAGTCGAAATTCTTAGAAAATTTTTATTTCTTGGTAGGGGATGCATTTTAATTGGTCAAAATAAGATAAGAGTAAGAGAAAATAGTAGTGGTATATTTTTGTATTGAATTTATAATCATGAATGGAGTCGACACCATTGTCCCATTGTTTACATTAAATGAATACACGGAATGTCACACATTGGATGCAAAATATAATATATTTTATGTATCTAATATTAGTTACATATTGTCGTCATGAGATGTATCAAAGTTGCTGCAATCAAAACCAACAATGTTGATCTAATCAACTTAGTTCATGCGAATGTCACATTATGTTTACAAAAACTATGCATCGGATGCATTCACAATTAGCTGCATTTTTCCATCATCAGATGTATCATAAATGCTTCAAATTCAATTATGAATGTTGTCTTAATTAAATGATCCAAAAAATTGTCACATTGTTGATACACTATTCATTCAATACTTTTCTACATTTTCGGTGCTTACATTACACGTTTCTGATGATGTCAATTTGATCTAAATCTCTCATATACTAATTTCGTCAAATAAAATACGTTCAATATTCTGTAAAATTTGGATAATTCATTTTCATCATACCCATGAGTCTCATACTTGTCTATCTGGGAAGTCTGCCTTGTATAATAAATTAGTTACACAAACATATCGCATAGCCATAGTATAAAACTAATTACAGTCGTAATTTAAGAAAATTTTATTTTCTGATTGGTGAAGACGTTTGTCATTTCTTGAAAAGAAAAATGTTTGTGTTGTCGTTGTTGTTGGCAGCGCCTTAACAAGGGTCTGGCAAGCGGGGCCCGCGCCAGGAGCGCAATAATAAACGCTATTATGATTGTTTTATCTGAAAAAGTATTATAAATATAATATTATGTAAAATAATATTTTATTAGAAATACGTATAGTGTATATCTCGGACGTAATGATATTTTGACTCGTTTAACATAATGCCACTTACTGAGCGATTTAACGTATCGAGTTGGGACAAATATTGTTTTTTCTGTAAACTGTAACATTTTTGAATTTATATAAATTTTGTCCTATATATTATTTGTACAAAAATTAAAAATAAATGTTGAAATTGAGTTTAATTCAGTCGATTGGTAAATATTGTAGTACATTATGACGTATTTATTTATCCAGTCTTATTTTAACACTCGTGTTTACTTATATTTTACGTGTTTTACGAGTTAAAAAATTGGCAATGAGCCAATGTTCTATCGAAACAGTCAAATTTAAATTTGTTTTATTGCCCTTACTTGTCGTTCGCCAACTTTATAACAAATTCGTGAATCGTGATTGTCCATAACTTTTAATCCACATACAAAATAATATATCTATATCACCCGACATAATTTAAGTAACCGAGTCTATCCGTCAAGAACAGCGACCCGTACAGCTCGGACGCACGTAAGACAACTCTTATTCGCGTTTTTCAATTAAATTTTTAAGACTTATTTTTAACTCGAATCAATCTCTAAATATGCTTCAATTTTTTGTGCAATTTTGAGAACGCAGGATCTATTTGTAAGTAGTGCAAGATGTATTTTTCGCGTATTTAGAATTAGAAAATGGTGTGTAGCTGCTACAAGTTCAACTGGAAGTATTTCAGTGTTATTTTATACTGCACTCAGTGCGTTGGATATTATTTCTTATCGTAACCTGGTAACAATATAAAATACAATCGGGTGCAACGAATGGTAAACACTAAAATTGTTCGAAGCATTTTAGGTGTGCAACGGATAACGATATAGGAATTAAGATATCGTTATTGTTTATCAGTTAATCAATAACGGTTCTATTTTTAATCCATACTAATATTGTAAATGCAAAAATAACTCTGTTTGTGTGTTACGCTTTCACGGAAAAACCGCTGGGCTGATTGTGATGAAATTTTATATGGAGATAGTTTAAACACTGGGGAACGACATAAACTACTTTTTTTTCAAAAATTAAGCCCTAAATTAATAAATTAAGGTAAAAGTTGGTGTTCCGGTACTTTTAATGGATCGAAATATTGTTAGGGCTAATATAATTTAAAAGCGACAGTGTTTGAATACTACACATACCAATTATACCAACGGATTTGCCTTACAATTTTTATTAAAAACTGCTTTCAAAATAACTATAAACAAAGGCCAGGAGCAAACATTTAAGGTAAGAGTAGGTGGAATTCACTTAGAAAAAAACATGTTTTTCACACGGCCAGCTGCATGTGGTTTGTTCACGTGTATCGAATCCACAAATCTTTGTTTTTGCAAAAGATGGTAAAACAAAAAAACATTGTTTATAGGACCGTCTGAAATTAGAGTCTAGTTTGAATTTATGAATTTTTTAATCAATAAATTATATATAAATTGTGCATACTGATTCCACGCGGACAAAGTCGCGGGAAAAAGATAGTAAATATATAATCGCAATATCTTATATTAAAATGATGTAACATTAAGTTCAATAGAAAGTGATATTCTTTCCGATATTGTGTATGTATATAAAACAATAATAATGTATTGTAACAAAACTGATAAAACTGTTCTGAACTTGGTGGTAAAAAGATTTATTTACAAAAAGAACCGTTAACAAAAACTAAAAAGTACTTCTTTATAATAATGCAAAAATGAAATAAACTAAAAAACGAAAAACGAATTCTAAAACAATAACAACACTAAATACTACTATGAACACGGAATATTTATCTCACAGACACAAAATTTATATAGAACGCTTCTTTATCTTTATATTTATGTAACGTCTATTTACAATCTATTTATGTCGTTACCTGACATCCGACTGACTGTTACGCGTTTTTTATATACCGCTTCAGTCGCGTTCTGGAACATTCTACAACATTCTAACAGCTTCGGCGTGCTTCTTCTATGCGTTTCCGTAACAATGTGCGTAACAGTACGCGCATTGTTGTCTATGCGGTTCCGACAACAATTCGAGTATTGTTGTCTACACGGCCTGACAACAATGCACAACCGCCGCCTCCAGTGGCGTCTCGTCACAGTATTATGTATAGGCAATGGATACCTTTGTTTTGTATTCATATACATAAATATAACATAGAAATACGCCAGTTCATTGTTCTATTGCCAATTCAGAGCGGCCATATTGTGGCGCGTCACTCATGTTGTGCAACTGATAAAAGCTACAAACAAAATACTTTTAGTTGTTTGTGTTGGCAGAATGTAATAAAGACGAAAATGTTAGTTTTATTGCAGAGACTGAATTTGAAGGTTTATCATAACGTCCTGGAATTATCGACGTTGACATTTTTTTCAAATTTCATTTGATCACCGAATCGTAGTACTTAGATTAGTTTAAAGATTGTAGTTATCGAGCGTCTATAATCTACAATAAATATTTTTCGTATTTACATGTCTCTGCGGAGAAATTATTACGTCTTTCATGTCCCAAATTTATTTTTAATTCAAGATAAATTTTAGAAGAATTTGTCAGAAATAATTAGTAAGAAAAATCGCAGGATTGTGGACAAAAAGTTAGATTTATTAATGTACGACGTTTCGTCTATAGATTTAGACTTTGTCAAGTTCAATAAGAAAATTCAAAACAATAATTATGAAAATAAACATTAATTACTAACTATAGCGATAACAAAAGCTAAGGTACATAAGACAGAAACATGGCAACAAGTTTATGTATAAATTTTTAAACAATAAAAAATAAAATAATAATTTGTCCACAATCCTGCGATTTTTCTTATTAATTATTATGTCGATGGACACGATATCTAATATATATTTGCCAGAAAGTTTGTGTTCGACGATATTATTGTAACCTGCACGACCAACCCAACACGGAGCCCAAAAGCCTGTTCGTAAAGGCACCAATGTTATTTAATGGAGTAGCACACATTAGACCAGCACCTACAACCAGCAGCCAGCAACGGCCGTCAGTCGGTCGCTTGCATTTCCTGCCTATAGCCGTGCTGGACCGATCCAGTGTGCAAGTGATGTGTCGTTTTAATTTATTAATTTGCGTTGATAAAACCACTTGAAAACTGCTATCGCAAAATACGCGACACGTACTAAAATTTGCTGGTTTGTGCTGGTTTAGTGTGCGACATCGTGCAGGTTGCAGGTTTGTGCTTGACAGGTGTGCGCGGTCTTTAAAACTGTTAGGACAAAATAAATATTTATCAATGCGGATTTGACGACTATTGATTGGTGGCCAAAATATTTTAATTAATTTTGGCAAGATTACTTGTTGATCTTGTAGATCAGCTTAGTGACAGCCAAGTACAGATGTTGTCAAAAGGAACGTTTATTGGCATTGTTGTCGAGTTGTATTGTTGTTTTAAGGTTCCGTACCAAACTAAGTAAAAAACGGAACCCTTGTGGTGAGACCTATAGAGATATAAGTTGTGTTTTTTTGAATTTAAAGCGGTTTTGCCATTCGAAATATTTTTTTTAAGAAATGATAAATTATCTGACCTATTCGTAAGTCAGATAAAGTATTTTAAAATAGTTTATAGGTATATTATATTTACTTAAAAATTAATAAATTCTCACGACTCATTTTTTGCATGATTGATAAATAAGCGTTTTGTTGGAAACGATAATAAATGAAATCGGGAAAACCAGCGTGTTCATTTTTTAAGTAAAATATAAATATTTTATATATTGATCTTTGTATTTACTTTGCGATTATTAAAACAGCTGCGAGGGTAGATGGAAATGTACAGTTGGTAAATAATACTTTAATGGACATTTTTCGATGATTGTTATATAAAAAATTCAAACCCGATGTATTATTAAATTATAGTAAAGTGCAGCGAACAGTCGAGAAAATATTTATGAAATGACTTTATAAATATTTTGTTTGTTTTGTTGATTCATTATAAAACACGATTTGACTATTTTAATGTTACTAACCTTTGTATACAATGAAAACATTGAAGTTTTGAAGAGAAACAGTTCCGTATTTTAACACTAAAACGCGAAATTTTCTGACAGTCAAATAAAAAGTTATATTATATTGTTTTAAATCTGGGAAAAGTTACAAATGTTTATCAACCTTCTATGCCGGTTTTTTTACAAAATTTGCGATCTGATAATTTCGAAGCAGCACACTTAAACTCATAGGCTAGACGGCGAGGAGGTAAAAACATTAAAAAGTGTATTATTCGGGCACAGGCGAGATTATTGTTGGAATCGCTTCGTTTTAGGGTGTAGTTCAACCCCCTAAGTTTGCTTACAAATTGTTGGTGTGCTTGATTTTATAATTAACAATTAGTGACGAAGAAAGTGTTTTTTTCTTTATTTCCTTTAATATCTCCGTTCCTCTTGACTTTTAGTATTAGCATATGCATTGAGAAAGTTGTTCCTTATGAAATTTCCTAAAAAATGAGCACTGACAGAGGTCGCTAAGTGCAATTGTTAACTTGCAAATAGCCCCGAAAGTTAAAAAAACACGTTTTTTCCACTATTTTTTTACTAAAAAATGACCGCACATAGATGGCTGAAACTTATCAAAAATGATGTCTATGTTGACCCAAACATGCATGAATAATTTTAGCGTCATCGGTCAATTACTTCTCGAGTAATTAACGATCACTTTTTTTTGTTTCCTTAATTGTAAATTGCGCCATTTTTTTCACAAACGGGTTTCGCTAGTCGGACCAAGCCAGAAAAATCACAAATCCATTCAACTTTAGTATCCCGTTGGAATTTTTGGAAAAAATTAATTCTAACCGATTTTATAACGACTGAATATTGGAAAAGTTAAAGCCTATCAGTCCATATACGATCTCAGATAACATTTCTTCAGAATTTACCATAAGACAGTTGGCGCGATGGCGATGGCACGTCTTATTCTGAGAACGGGACCAGCGAATGGTACTCAGGAACCGACAACCAACATTGACAACAATATATTGTAATAATAGTAGTGTTATATCTTTGGTAATAAGGCAAAACGACTTATGACAAATTTGTATATAAATTCATCGAATTCTCTATTTTTATCGGCAATGAAAACCGTTAGCGCTGTTGCACGAGCATTGCAAAGAACGAGCGGAACAAGAATCGTTCAGCAATTACCTAAAATCGGTACGATGCGAAGCCCAATTATTAAGCTTATCGTATTTTCGCCTTTCGGCTAATTTTTGCGACATTCGTATGGCACTTCTCTAAAGAATTTTTTTTTTTTTAATTTATTGTAAGTTTTAACACACAACATAAAATCTAAGAGTAAATTTCGTGGGTTTTAGCTTTAGGAAGGTTGGCCAATTAGTAAGCTATCAAATCATGGAAAAATTCGGGCCATAAAGTGGGAATATATATATATTTTTTATTTTTAACTCCCAAAATTCGGGTTTTTGTAAAAAGAAAACCGAAGTAGATTTTCTCGAAAATGACGCATTTCCGATCCCCAAGTGATAGAGGTTAAATAATTCCAAATTAGTCATAGTTTCTTCTCCCGAGAGGTAATACTGGTCACCTGTATAACCTGAATTTGTAGTGGAAAACGAGCTATTTTGAAGAAATTCTCCTTGATTAGAATAGATCCTATACCCGATCCAGACCCGACCTCCGTTATTAATCTAACTAAAAATTGGTTGTCTGTAAAGTCGGTTTACGGACGATAGTTTTACGTGATAACGTATTCCGCTCGAATAATACATAACCTAAATTTTAGTAGCTGTCAAACTTGGGCCGATCGTGCGCGGAACGTGACACATTTCGGAACGTGACACATTTTGGAACGTGACACTTTTTCGTGCATGCAGCCGGTGTTTCATCAATTTATGACGTTATCACGTCAAAAATGAAACATGTTTACTCAGTGTTTACACGAAATAAATTAAGGAGATAAAGTGAGCGATAGTAAATTATAGACGCTCGACAGCTGCGGCCATTAGCGTCTGTTAGTTACGTTTTGAAGCTGCAGAAACAGTATCACTACCTACGCGATTGTGTCTTACGACCACAGATCTTAATGTTGCTGTTATTACTTCTTCTGCAGAGACAATGAAAGTCATGCTACTGTGAAGTGACGTCAAAATACGAGACCGGAAGTCACACTGAAACAATTGTTGTGGTACATCGGTCACGTGACGTGGAAACGTAAAACAATTGAACGTCGTGTGTGCATGACGACAATGATGATATTACTATTGTTATCAGGGTGTGCGAAGCAGCTCACTTATGTCTGTGTTGTCACACATTGTGTGATATAATGCACGGCGTGCAGTCTCTTGTATATATATAGATACAATAAAATATTATTTGATTTGCATAATCCGTAAAGGTGTGAGAATGTGAACTGTACTGACAAAACTACGTTCGTAATAATACGAAGGCACCTATTTTTGTCTGTGGTCACAAAACAAAACGTCTTAGACCGACAGCTTGAGCTGTTATTCATCGAACAACATACACGAACCGCTCGAGCAGTCATTGTCAATATAGTAGGAGAGCTGTCAAACATTTTTGGGTAGGTATTTGAGGCAGCGTGAAAATTCTTTTGTAATGTCTGAACAAAAAATCGAAGACAGCTGGCTGAAGGGTAGTGGGGGGCTTAACTAAGCCGTAAATTTTTAACTTTGCGAAATTTTATTTGCAAAAAAAGTTCTTGAGGTACCTATTTTGAAATTTTAATACCTTCAAAAATAAAAAATAAAACCCAGATCATTTAGTTGGATCTAAATGCCTGTAGGTTGAAGTGTCTATTATACTGATAGTAGAGACTCAATCGCACCGCGGCCTATATACACTCTCGCTCACACTTCAACCTACCCCTAACCTCTTACCCGTACTCACATATAATAAACAGTTTTGTAACCGCCTGGCAAACATTTAAGGCCACTGCACACGAGGCTAGAAACGCTGCTATATTCCTTGCTAGATTTGCCTACTAGTTTTTTAGCGCTGGTTTTCTTGATTGCTGTTAAGTGCTTGCTTCACACGAGATTATTTTTCAAGCGTGTTTTGTGGATAGATCTGGTGCGCGCGCAGTGACAGTTCGAATATAAACACAGAGCAAAACATGTCTGTTGTCTGGCAGAATGACGCCATGTGGGTGTTCAAGTGCCCACGTGACTGCTTCCTGATTGGTTCTTGCTCACACCTAGCAACAAATCTAGCAGGGAAAATAGCCCCTGTTCTAATTTTAAAACCTATCTTCTGAGCTAGCAAGGCAGCCCGCAGTGACGTCATTTCCAGCTTCGTACCCAACATACCGGCTAGCAGAACTCCTAGCAGCATTTCTAGCAGCGTTTGTGTGAACGGCCTTTAGATCTGATTTGAGTTATTTATTTTTTGTTTTATTAAATACAAAATTTGAAGACGTATTAAAATTTCATTTCATTATTGTACAGATAATATTCGAAAAGTTATAAGAAAAAAATCATTGGTTGATTAGTTTCAAAGAAACAGAAATCAGTTGTTTAAAAAATACGATGGCCATGGTCTCTATTCGGTTGTTTAAAGAGAATAAAAATAAACGTAGAAAAGTTCAATCAATTTCTTATTACGTTTTTCTCATCCGGTTTAACAAAAATGGCGGATAAATTGACTATTGTTTGTTTAGTAACGCTTTACAATTAGTATGTTCTCTTATATTGTAATTAAAATTCCATACAAAGTTACAATAATTATCCTCGTTGAATAAATTATTTCAAAATGTAGCTACGTTTTACAACATTAGCTTTGGACAAATAAAGGTTAGTTGCATTGTTTAAAAAAGAAGAATACGGCCATTGAAAAACAATGCCTACTACTGTTAATGAATTATAAATTATTGTTTCGAACTTAGATTGTTTTAGTTGATGATACAATTGTCATTAGAATACTGCCATTCATAACAGCATGCTATCGGGTGGTCAATCTTGAGTAGGTACACTTTATAGTAGGGAAGTTAATATCAAACATTTTGGGATCGGTATTTGAGGCATTTGTGTAAGAAGATTTAGAGCAGTTATTCCCAAAGTGGTCTATATAGACTCACAGGGGTCGACGACAACTTGCAAGGGGTCCATGTGAGGGGGAAAAAATTGGGGGTCCATGAAATGAAAATGGGGGTCAACGATAGTGAATCTCCTAACAAAAATAATTGGTTGTCTGTAAAGTCGGTTTACGGACGATAGTTTTACGTGGTAACGTATTCCGCTCGAATATCATATTTAATAATACATAACCTAAATTTTAGTAGCTGTCAGGCGGAACGTGACACATTTCGGAACGTTACACTTTTTCGTGCTTGCAGCCGGTGTTTCATCAATTTATAAGACATCACGTCAAAAAGAAACAAACTGGAACATCGTTGACCGAAGAGATTTAAGATTAAATCTTACTAAATTAGTGCCAAATGTTGAAAATTTATTATTAAAGCATCAGGTTCATCCCTCACACTAAAAGCATTTATTTTTTGCTTAGTTATTTTATGTAACAGAAATTAAATTTTAATTTGGTTCGTTTTAATTTGAATCTAATTAATAAATGTATAAAACTAAACATTTCACACTACATTTCACTACCGTTATAAATTTAAATCGTTCAAAGTGAATAGCACTATACCGGTTGTCAAAAGTACATTGAAATCAATGAATTTGCAAAAAATCAATATCAGATAAGCAGGGGGTCTACCCAAAACCGAAAAATATGGCAAGTGGCCTACGAGACATAAAAGTTTGGGAACCTCTGATTTAGAGCAGCGTCGACCGTGAAAGCCTAAACACTTGCATTTTCAATCAATCATCTATAATTCTATACTAATATATAAAGCTAAATAGTCTGTTTGTGTGTTTGTTTGTTTGGTTGTACTCGCTAATCTCAGGATCTACTGGTTCGAATTGAAAAAAAAAAATTTGTTGCATAGCTCATTTATCGAGGAAGGCTAGCTATATAATATTACGCTACGACCAATAGGAGCGGAGCATCAATGAAAAATGTCGCAAAATGTAACTAACAATTTGTCCGTCCGACAAAAACTTGTGAACGGTAACTCCGATCATGGACACAACATTCATCTCGGTAAACTAAGATGAATGTGCCTTACTCATGCTCCCCCCCATTCGTTCTTATGCACTCGGGTGAAACCGGGCGGGACCGCTAGTTGGTTAACCTATTTTGTTGATTATGACATCTAATATTCACGTTGCGTTAAGAAGACTAACTTTTGATACATGCTAAACATAATATTAGATACATCTTTTGGTCGTCGTGTTGGAAAAGCAATAATCATAAAGTCGGCTATAGTTATTCGTTTTGTGCGTTGAAGTAATAAATACTGTATTCATGAAAATTGACATTGGATTGACGTCATTCGGTTGATCCCGCTAGAATAAATCATCTCAATTTATTTTAATCGTAGCATGATTGGCTTTAAGTGCACTTAAAATTTAGCCATCAACTCATTCAATTGCTTTGTTCGTAGTTCAAATATCATACAATTTAAATGTCGGACTACTGCACCAGAATCGTGGTGGGTTTCTGACATAGAATCTCTGGTTTCTGAGCACACGTTACTTGCATGTTGATATTTCAATTTGCTTGATCGGAAAGAAGGCGACATAATATACAACTTGGATAATAAAGGAAGCTATTGAATATTGTGGTTAGTCGTGGCTGGTTTCTGGCTGGTTTCTGCGACTCATTCTCGTGCTTGAATTTTGAGTTGACAATTTTTTCAACTCTCGTCTTGATAGCGAGAACTCGAAAAATCTCATCTGTATAATGCAATGTCTGACACCTCGAATATGTTCGACATATTCGAGGTGTCAGACATTTTTAAATGGTTCATGTTATTTGTCAGAGAACATTATTTTAGCGTTTTGGTTGAAGTTTTTAAGCTATCCAATTAAAAAACAAACAGCATCTATAAATTTTTTACATGTCGTCAAAACGACATCTTTCGGAAAATTTAGAGGGAAAACGCCCCAAAATCAAGAAAAGTCATAGAGGAAATAGGTGCACTCTGACCAAGAATAACTGAAATTAAAACGTTGTAAGCTGCCAAGGTTACCCGGGTCTTTTTTAAACTTTCGGGAGAACTGCAGCTTCTAGGGCTTATTGCGTATCACCCAATCCAGTATCCTCGTTCCTTGTACTAGCTACCTGGGTCTCGTACAATTTCATTTATTTTTTTTTTGTTTTTGAATCATACTGTCGTTGATTCTAATTTCACATCCATCCACGGACGTGTTGTGTTGTCGTTTAATTTAATTGATTGTCAAGCGTCTATAATCTTGAATAAATAAAAAAATTATCATTTTATTATTTTATTTTATTTTTTGATATTGCGCAAATCCATCAATAATTTCCGAAAGTCATTTCTGGTCTCGGCAAAATCTCGACAATTTAGGTTCGATCTTGTCGTGGGGTTCGAGACAAGAAAATTATTAGTCTCGTCTCGTCTAAAATCCACTTTCGGTGTGATGGAAAGACAGCCAAAATTATAGATTGAGAAACTCATTCTGTGTTACATCAAATTTAATCATACTGTTACGTTTTTCTCTGTTGGCATCAATACTACTGTCGATGCGTATGATGAATTTGTTTAATCTTCCAGGAATTGGAATATTTCCATGAAGCAACGTGTCTGTGAAAATATATATTTTTTTCTCTGACACACATTATGTTGTTATTGTTTTGAAAAAGCTAATTTAATAGAGTGAGGTGTGGCAATAGATGTAGGTAGCTAGAAGAAGATTAAAGAGTGTCAACAAAGGTTGGGAAAGCTATAAATTGTTTTCTGAGAAATTTAATACAGTTTTGTGAATTTAAAAAAAGATATTTCAATTCGCCATAAAAGGTAACTGGTTCAAATGAATCACCGCAGTTAAAAAAAAAATGTCAGAAACAAGTCCTTTTATTGACTGCTTCTTTTTTGTGATTGTTTTTTTGCTTCTGAAAAATTCAATACGATTTTGTGAATTCCTCAAAAGATATACAGTGTAAATTCCATTTAACGTCACTCGATGTAACGACAAACTCCTTAAAACGTCAAAATTACTTAACTCTAGTTGGTTTACCAATTGTTGCTCATAAAATGATACACTCTAAATAACGACAACAATACGTCATCATAAACAGTACTTGTTTGTTATTTTGTTGCTTTGTTGTCGGCATCATAATATGTACCGAAGATTGTAAGAAATTCGTTCTTTTGTTTGTTGGGATTATCTTTCATATGTTTAGCTCAGCTGTTTATTAACTTGCAAATTGTGAACATGGCGAGTAAAAGAAAATCTTTGTGTATTGACGAAAAAGTTTTATTAATACGCGCAATAGAGGCGGAAGAAAAGATACGAGATACGCTTTGGGGTAAATACATATTATAGTAAAAAAAATATTAATGGATTATTTCTTCTCTCCATTTAACGTCATTTCTCTCAATAACGCCACAAAGTGCACAGTCCCTTGAGTGTCGCTATATAGAGTTTACACTGTTTTTCAATTGTCAGTAAACGGTAATTAGTGTCAGTTTTAATTGGTTATTTTGATCAAAAAAAAAAAAAAAAAAAAAAAAACATTGAGACGATACCATTGGCTGCTTCTTTTCTATGAGTGTTTTTCCACTTCGAAACCGTTAGCCGTTTTATAATGAACTACGGTATATTTTTTTGCGAATGAGTACACAAAAGCTGATAATAAAAAATCTGTTCTACTGGCAGTCTAATTGTGTTTACACAAAGTCGTTCCCACACTCGTCGCGCAAATTAATAGTGCAATTCGCTCGAAATTTTGGCAGGTTATTGAGAATTGAAAGCGTATTACGATAAAACAAAACAGATCATTAATAACTTTGCTCGGAAACTTATTAGAATAAATGAACGTTTATACTTCAAATGACCTCGGGAACATTATTTTTTAGGGTGCAGAATTCTTATGGTGAGACGGGAGTTTCGATGTGGGATTCTAAATACGAGCTTACCGAAGATAGGCGCACCACTCTAAGCCACCAACTTGAACTCAATTCAATCAAAAGCTGTACATTTCCATTCCAAATTAGACCAATCAATCAATTGAGGAATCATGTATGTAATTGTTATTGAAATCAAAAGCATTTCCGCGAAGCTTTACGTTTCTGGGAATCGATATAACATTTCGCAAACACGTGTTGGTTTCATGTGCTTAATAGAATGAGCGAGTAGGCTTTGATGAGTAAATAGATATAGTGTGTGTGTGTGTGTGGATATCATCATCAATAAAATCAAAACAAACTAAAAGCGGCGTTGGACGCCTCACGCTGGATGATTGCCCGATGACGTAGGGCGTGTTGTTCTAAAAATATGTACGCGCGTATAATTCTACACGTTGTATGTTTTTTTTACATGTTGTCTGTTTGGGTTTGAAATGGATTTTAACTGTAAAATTGAGGTTATGTGCACCACCAACGAGATGTACGTATGGACCAGCGTTGCCAGACGTCCAGATTTTGGCGGGATGTCCCGATTTTTAAATCAAAATAAATGTCCCGCGCGGGACAGGCTCAGTCCCGCATTTCTTATAAATAATTATTCTCTTATTGTAAGTTGCAATTTGTAACACTCACTCCACAGACTATGTATGAAACGCCATATTTTTGTAATGAATAAAACTTTTTTGATTTTGATTTCTGTTTTATTTTTTTTTTTTTATTCTGAAGACGAATAAGACTCAACTATTTAACGATAGGGTAAATCTGATTTAAAATATTATATTTTTATTAAAATACATTTTCTATGGCTATTTTTGCTATCTATTGTCACGTAATTTTAATTCAAATAAAAAGATAAATATTTGAAAACTTCTGATTATATACGTTTTTTTATTATGTCCCGCTTTCGACGAAAGAATCCCGCTGTTTTCACTCAAAGAGTTCCAAAATCCCGACTTGGCAAAAAAAAAACTGGCAATGCTGGTATGGACCGCTAGTTTACTACTGCGCATCCAAATCTGCTTGTAAGAGAAGGAATGAGTTGACTGACGTCTATCTCTTTCTCTTAATGACTTTGAAAACTAAAACGCGAAAAAGTGACATAACCTAATTATTTTGAAAACAAACACAAAATACTCGGAAATATTAATTTTGATTAAATTTAAATGGTATACCCAAATCTTTGATTAACGTCTGAATAGAACTCTACAAATCTTATTTATTTAAATGGTATACCGTATAAGCCACTTTAAATAATATATTTTTACTTAGAAAGCATTTTAAAACAAATAAACTTTCACTAGAAATTTGCCACTTCTTTGTTTTTCAAAATCTGTGACATATTTGTAAAAGAATAAAATTAACTCGGTGGTTCACTAAAAATGGTTACTGGCGGTCTCTAAAAAAATTGATGAGTACTCCACCGAGAATTTTCAGCGGTCCCATCCGCCCCTGGTAAATGTATAATTCATTTTTCTCACCAAAGCTGGCAAAGACCGGGTGCGATTATGAATTAATATCTAACGTGTCCAATGAATGCTAGGTCAGACTATACTTATAGTAAGAAAACAAGCTGAGAATCATCATCATCATTAACTATATCATCATCCAAACAGCTGGATATAGTGTATTGTTTTGTTTTCATTCATTTAATGACGGTCTGCGACAACTCTCTCAAATCTTCGCGTTCTAATTCGCAACAATTCTAGTTATTTATTTATAAATTATTAACATCACATCAAGTGACACGCGTCTAATTATGATTCTGCGCGCAAACATTCTAAATGTGACAGCCTCATTCTTTACTTATTTATGCGCGTAGGTATTATACGATGCTCCGTCTACGGAGGAAAATAATGTTTCGTTTTGTGAGGCGTGCAGGAAAAGAAGGAGAAGAAAACGAATGCTTCATAAAATGCTGGCGTATTTGAAACAGTGACGTAATGATCAGGAGAAAATATATCAAGTTATAGGGTGGTGTCGTTTAGAAAGGATATAGTAGCGTCATTTCTGCGCGCCATCGAGTTTCGGGGCGGGCGGGTCTATGCTCAATATAGTCATTTAGTTTTTACGGTTTAGGAGGTACAGGCATTTAAAATTTAAAGTCGTAAGAAAACATTTTTGATTATCCATAATTTTAAAATCTTGAGTTATACCTACATCTATATCTTCTACGTTACTTCAGCATAATTTTGTCTACCGAAATACTGATTTCAGTATATCATAGCATAGCCTTGTAGGTATCGTTTCACGATGCCGAGGATGAAATTAGGCTTTAATATATGGCGTCAAACGACACATCAAAGGAATTGAGGGGCTTACGGTTGATTTTAGGATGTGATTTTTTTTCAATTTTTTGCGTATCGGATCTTTACTGTGCTTCTTGGTTTTTCATTTGACGTTTACCTTTTAAAATAGCGTCGGGAGAGCTGTAATCGCTTTTAAACGAAGAGAAAACGTGTAGGAAATATGCAATAACCCAATGCTCTTAAGATTATATTTTTTACGAAGATGACGTTTATCTTAGATTAGCACGAAGTCATGATTTAAACTCCGATAAAGCCGCGGCCATTATTAATTATTTTTATAATTTGCCATTGTATTTATTTTGTGGTTAGATTCATTTGTTTAGCATACAATCGTATTAAATTTCGAATCACCGTCAAAAAAAATAAATTCAATTATGTGAATGAAATTAAATTCCACGAATTATTTTTACTCTATTGGAAAATTCAAAAGTTTTAATGATCATAACAATAATGCCGGTACCTATATGCTTTGATCCAGGTCAGGACGATTTAGATTTAAATAAAAAAACTCGAAGATAATTGATTTAAAAATGTTGATATAATTACTGCTAAGTCCTAGTTACAATAAATCTCTGGTAAAACTGTGTTTTTTTAAGGTATACTGCAATAAACATAATATAATATAAATAAGTATATTCTTTAACTAAAAATTTTCTTCATATTACCAGTAAATCATGATAATATTTGAAAGATTCAACATTCCTACAAAATATACTTATTTCTATGATGAATATCGTTGACTCATATTTGCTTCATATTATGAACATTCTATGATGGTGTTAAAAACATTGAATATTACTTTAAATTTACTTATTTCTGTGATGAATATCGTTGACTCATATTTGCTTCATATTGTGAGCATACCATGACAACATAAGAAAATTTCAATATTCCTAAAAATATACCCATTTCCATGAACAATTTATTTGAATTATATTTGCTTCATGAAATGATCACAATATGATAATCATAGATGAATACATACAGATAAATATATATACAAAAGTTTTATTCAGCTGACGTTTGATTTTATTTTTTTAATTATGTATAGGTATCTATTAAATAAATCGTAACTTTGCAATTGGAAAACAATATGTATAGTACAAGATTCCAATTTGGCTCGATCTTCACCCATCGAGTTTTCTAATAAAATTTGAATTTTGATAATATAATGTATTACTAATTGAATTTGACTCTATTCAATAAATATAGAGTAACTATGATCCATTAAAGTTATTGATAGGTATTTGGAAAACATTCCGGATCGAAAATGAAGCAATAATGAAATTTTTTAAACTTGCATTTAATGCTGACGTTTCGATGCGTTTTGTATCATCTTCAGAGTTTTCAAATGCATAACATGTGACAGCATTTGAAAACTCTGAAGATGATGCAAAACAAAAAATTTCTGTATTGCTTCATTTTCGATCCTTATGCCACGGAATTTCGTTCAAATACTTATCATAATGTATTAGTAAAGAAAAATTGATTCGGTTGCCATTCAATTTCTTGGCACAGCTATTTTCAATAAAAAATTGAAGCTGTTCATTTTATTTTTTTATTTTTGCAAGTCTTTTGTGATATTATTTTAGAGATACAAATTTTGACATTGTTTTTCGTAATTTTCAGATCAATCAATTGCCAAAACTCGCAACATCATTGTCGCTCCTGTCTATATCTATACCTACACAAGATAAGGTAAGAATATTTTACTATTTTAATTCGCTACGCCCGACTTTAAAATCAGACGCCTGAACGTGAAGACGCCCCTGTTCGTTCAATATATATAGCACATTATACTCTAACGCCCGGCCCGGGATTCGATCCCAACAGCCGGGGAGCAGAGAGCGCATTCGCATTGCCAAGGGCTCGCTGTGTTGCCATGGCAATGGGAGGCTGGTCTACCATACACACATCCACACAGAACGCCGTGATGCATAATCCGCCGACTACATACATACATCCTTCGCGTATACACGCGGGCACAAAACCTATTGAGCGACTTATTTGCCTCAGCTGTCGAGCTGTCTATAACCTTATCTACGAAATTAGAGGATCCAAGCATTTTTTCAATTAATCATAGAAATGTATTTTATTTATGAACTTCAACAAAGGAAAAGATTTTCAATTCGACCTGTTCCTCTCGATGCGAACTTTTTCCGCGGACTGCGTTTTTTATTATTCCGAGCATATTTGCCATATATCTAATAATTAACTATAAGCATCATTGCCTATCTACTCAATGTACTGTGAGTGAACGCAACAAAGCGTATCGAAAATATATCTGCGTCTCTTTCTTCGATGTAATTCCCTGATTTCTTCGATGATAGGATTGGTTGATTTGATGTACTTGCATTCAATGTGAATAAAGTATCTCTGTTTCAAAAACTTTGTCTTTTTCTATGACGTTAACATGGGCGTGTACCCAGCTTTTGGCCCAGGAGTGGGCAAATTAGAAATTTCTTAAGCCGGGCCCCCCATGCTTGTTTTGCCCTCCTGGATACGCCAGTGCATACGTCGTAAAAAAAGACAGAAGTATATGTTTGCACCATAATAGTTCGATTTTATTCCTATGCTCAGTATAGAATAAAAGTATAATATGATATTTGCGAATCATACGAGACGATATGTTTAACTCTTTTGTAATTTTCAATTTAATACCAATTTTCACTTATACTCCAGTGACTATTTTTATTCTCACCTTAGCTTCTATTAGTGCTCTGTGAGCTCTTTAAAATGACACCCGAATCTGCGTCCTCGCTAAACGCATTTCCACGCTACTTTAATTTAAAATCAGTATTTGAAGCTAATCTGTGACTATCATGCGCATGCGCCTGCACTCGAGCAACAACGTCACTGACAAAACAAAGCGTGCGCGACTAACTCGTAAAGACATGCTCTACTCGTCGTGGGCTCAACCGTTGTTAACGCATTAGTTAATCTCGTAGTTTATTAGCGACTAAAATCTAAGTATATTTTGTAACAGGAGAAATTTCGATAGGCTATCACTGTACTTTAACGAGCGAATAGTTTTCACGTCCAAAACTTTCTACGGTTGGGGTTCAGCCAGTATGCTTTACCTATTTTATGTACCATATAATATACGGCTTATAGCGCCACTGGCATAACATTTACTGATCACGTACTCGCATGAGGGTCTCCCTTCTATACGTCGCCTGTCTGTATTCTACCGTACACTCGTATACATGTAACTGTTCAGATCAGTAGCGGGAAAATGAAAATAGTCTAGCGACGTTTAATATCCAACGAACCTATATACTGTATTTCATGAACAGATATAGCAATAAAATCAGCACCTGATTGGTCGCTTGAAAGTCAATACAGCAAGACAACCAATCAGATGTTTTTTAATTTCGTTCAGCAATAACAAACGACACCATCAGGAGTGGAGTAAATGAGCTGCTAGCGGGGAATAGATCGTGATTGGCCGGTAGGTAGCGCGTTGAGGGGAAAGCTCTATCGACACGCCCCTTTCTGTTCGCGTAGTATTGTTTTTTCGCGAATGTTTTACCTACTTTTGACTGATTTTGTAGTCATCTTTGGCTGTAGTCAACTTGCGTCATAGAAGTTGGTCGAAGTTCATGTGTTAAAATTGATTAATTCTTGATTTTTCTATAAAACTGCGCTTATTGTTAATTTCTTATACGAGATAAATGATACCTTTCCACTCTGCTGTATTTTATCTACTTTTCTACGAAATATAGCGTTGCTACAAGAAAACCTAGTTTAAGCCCTTGCAACATGTTCAGAAATTACTTTTCTACTACGCAAAAAATAATATAAGTGGATCAACCATAGGAAGGAAATATTCTGTTTTAATAACTAATATACTATACCTACTAGAGGTGTTGAAAAAGGGATTTTTGATGTGAAGAGAGTTTAATTTGACACTAGTGAATTTTGCACGCACGGAGTTATCTTTGCTGAGTCATTTAATGTTGAATGACACACCGTAAGTGTAACAGTACTAAGCTTACAGTGACTTAAACCAATCACATTGACGGCGTTGACAAAGATATAATATTGTAACAATAAACGTTATTATTGTTCAGCTTTTGTTATACTTTATAGTTTATCCGAAATGCAAATATTATATAAGATCAGAATCATATTAAAATGAGCTTAGAGCTCAGTGTGTCTATTGTGCTGTGCAATGCTACGTAACTCCTGAGCATGCATAATGACAGTTCACACCTGCAGTCTGCACTCTTGTGTAGTGCGTACTGTTTAGTGTCGCTCCTTTGAACGACTCGCTCTGAGCGACTCTTTTTAGTGAGCGGAACGTTCGGTGCCAGCTCCTAATAAAGAGTCATGTGGATCCATCACTATAGTAACAATATGTGTAACAAAAACTATTTAGCTATTTAGCTTTGTGAAACAGACTTCGGTTTAGGGCACATCAGAATCGGCACAACGCAAGTATTGATTTTCACAGAGGCATAATGTAAAGGAGAATCGTGTTTATTTGTTTGTGTTGCGAAATGCTTCTGTTTCACACAACGGGAGATAACCAAGACCTACCTCGCACACCGACACACTGAATATCATCATAGAGAACGGGGACATACCCGCTTTCCTGTTTTCATTTATTTACTTGTTTTGTGTTGTTTTTACTGATGTTTGCAGTAATAGATTACTCGCGGCTTCGCTTCGATTTAGACTGAAACTTATATCAATAGCATCTAACAGACGGTCTTTACAGTAGTATATAAATATATGTAAACGTTATATAGTATGTATAGGTAAAGTTTAGAAAAGCATTTTTTTACAAAACTTTCTTGTAAAAGTAAATAGAATAAAAAAACGTTATGAAAACTATACCATTATTACATAAAAAACAACGTTATAGCATACATTTCTTCTGCACATGTCAAAAACAGTAGATCTTTTCATGTTTGCATATCAAACATCCTCCCAAAATTTGGTTGCGATCAGCTGTATGTAACAGTCGGGCCGTCATTTCAACTTTTTCGCCTGTAGCCAGGTCAAACGGTTGAGCGGATCGAAACCAAATTCTGATACGATGCTAAAGAAGTAAATATGAATAGCCTTTTTTGTTTTTGGGGAAAATCGATGCTGCTGCATGCGCAGAAGAGATATGCGCTAGAACGTTGTTTTTCTGTTATAATGGTATATTTTTCATATCGGTTTAAATAATTCTATATATCTTTACAAGAAAGTTTTCTATGAAAATTTTTCTTCTAAACTTTATAGTTTCGGTAACATTTTGAAAATAAAAAAATCAGCTGTTCTTTCGTTCTGTCTAAAAGAAATTAGTACTTGATATCGATACGAGTATCATAAAGCTAAACTGTCGAGGGTCTATAACGTACAGGCAATCAATCTATCATACAATTCTAGTAGCATCGCAACATCTTTAGCGTCAAAACTTATCTTTGAACAAAAAATATATCATAAAATAATGATTGTTATGAATATGATGAATATTGTGTAATTAGGCTAAAAAAATATAGGTATATACGGTTTATTGTGTAAATAGCAACCTAAACACGTGACCAATACCGTAACAACTGTTTCACGTGTGCCGAGATAGCCACGTGCGAATGAATCTCGCGTCTGCTATATAACCGAAAGCTCCGTTCACAATTCCATAAGTAAAGTAAAGAAGGGTGGAAATCATATTGAACGATGTTTCAGTAGTAGGTACACTGTGAATTACAAGGGCAGAGAATAATTGTCGATTGTGAACGAGGCTGCAGCACGAATTTTGATTGAAAAACGAAAAAAAAATCTTTTTGTTCTTATTATTTTTTCGATTGAACTCATATTTTGTCCATAATTTTACGCTGTAATTGGCATAAATAAATAAAGAAATTTATTATTAATATTAAAGCACAATCAGCTTTCTGAGTGTCGGCCAGCTGCTGAGTCTAATTATGTCCTTAGTGAACCTTGGGGGGAAGAACCCATGTTTATTTTCTTCCCGTGTTTGTTACTTGAAACCAGGTTCCAATCAGAGAGATGTTGTTCGCAGGTCGATCTCCAAACCGTTTTTTGGACGCTTGTTTCGGATACAATTTTTCAGAGACCTTTTGTCTGTTTTGAACTACTTCAAGCAGAATTCTGTTGATCATTGAACTATCCAGTAGTAACGCGATAATTCAAAGTTTACGTCAGTTATCAAATAAGCTTTAAGTTCATTTTGCTGCCTTCAGTGTATAAAACCTGGAGTCCACTATGAATAAAGCTATGGCGTGACCATGCTAGCAAAGTCATCAGCTCATCTGCAAAACATATTTTGTACGATTATATTGTTGGCGCAACACAGCTTTATAGTGGACGACCAGCTTTAATTACGTAATATTGACGTGTGGGGTAGAACGATTGTATATTATATTACTATACACCTGGAAAGAAAAAATGCTGTGGTCTATATTTGAAATTTTTAAAATGTCATATGAGTTTTATGGAATGATGTGCTTGCAAGTGACACTTAGGACGTTTTAATCTATACTTCTATATACTAATATATAAAGCTGAAGAGTTTGTTTGTTTGTTTGTTTGAACGCACTAATCTCAGAAACTACTGGTTCAAATTGAAATTGTTGGATAGCCCATTTATCGAGGAAGGCTATAGGCTATATAATATCACGCTACGACCATTAGGAGCGGAGCATTAATGAAAAATGTTGCAAAATGTAACTCAAAAATAAGCTTCTATTCAGGTGAAATGCACTAACTAAATATACTCATATTAGCGTTGTCAGTACACGACTCCGCCTGGCTCAATCGGTAGAGCATGCGTCTGTCAATATCAGGGTCGTGGGTTCGAGTCCCACGTTGGGCGAATATATATTTTTTTTTTTTTTTATTTACTACATTGCTTTCTTCTAAGGCTTACATTTAAATTTATTTTAATTTTATTTAATTAATTAAAAAAATATATATATTAGTTAAAAAAAGTATAAATACTGATTTTTATCGACAAAAACTTTTAAATGGTAACTCCGATCAACATGAAATTTGGACACAACATTCATCTCGGTAAACTAAGATGAATGTGTGTACTGTGTACCTACTCATGTTCCTCCCTTCCCCATTCGCTCTTTTACACCCGGGTGAAACCGGACGGGACCGCTAGTATACAATAGTAATGTACCGGGTTCATTTGAAACAACTGAAAAAAAAAAATAAAAGACAGGAAACTTGTTTTTTTTTTGGTTTTTGTTTTGTTGAAACTGATGATTGGGCGCATATTATAAGGAAAGTATCTAGTAAGGATTTTTGAAGGTACAGATGTTTTGTAAATTGTTTTTAGCATTGGTACCTCTTAAATTAATCCAATCGCGTCCACGCGGTAATGGAATCCAACGCTTTCGTTTAAATCCATTAAGTCTTTCGAGATCGAATCCTAAAAAAGTATAACATTTTTTTCACGAGGCACGTTTCACTTACCATTGTAGGATTATCAACAGACGATTAAAAAAGCTTTTAAACATCAACATTTATGCGGGCGTACGCGAGGGAAGTCAGGGGAACGCAGTCCCCCCTGGGACCCGGGATAATGGAATAAAGTCTGAAAATACGTTAAGCTTTATAATAATTTCCCGTTTTTTTTGACGCCTGGATACTTTTCGAATTGCATTTAGAATGTTTGGGCTATTGAACCGAACATCAGCCATGTTTATTCTCATAACTCTTGATTCTCCCCCTGTATAAAATTCTGCGTACGCCCTTGCTAACGTTATTAGCGAAAAGTGCGCCGAGAAAAAAGTGCTAGTGTTTGGTGACTATTTTCCATTTCCTCTTCAATACATATACTGTTGTATTTCGACGCAATATATACATGAGTTTCGTTGATATGGTAGCTATGAAAATCATTAATTACAGAAAATCATACGAATCCTGGTCTATGTTGCATTTTATGTGGAACGATTTTCTGTAATACATAACATATCAACAAAACTCATGTTGCGTCTTAAATGGAATTCATTGTATAGGCATTAAAAACATATAGTGGCAAATCGTTCCAACATTTTATAATTCCATCCGAAGTTCCTGCCATTCGACAAACACTGAAAGTGTATATTATACAGTGTAAACTCCATTTAACGTCACTCGATATAACGAAAAACTCCTTAAAACGTCCTAATTACTTAACTCTAGTTGGGGTACATTGTTGCTCATATACAATGATACACTCTAAACAATGACTCACCCACTCTAAATAATAACAACAATACGTCATCATTAAGCAATAAATAGTAGTTGTTTGTTATTTTGTTGCTTTGTTGTCGGCATCATGCGTACCGAAGATTCTAAGAAATTCGTTCTTTTGTGTTGTTGAGATTATCTTTTATATTTTTAGCTCAGCTGCTTATCGATAAGTTATCATATTCTTAGTTGCCCACAAACTTTTAACTGTGAACGTGGCGAGTAAAAGAAAATCTTTGTATATGTATTGACGAAAAAAATGGATTATTTCTTCTCTCCGTTTAACGACAACTCTCAATGACGCCACAAAGTGCACAGTCCCTTGAGTGTCGCTATATAGAGTTTACACTGTATTTATATTTTATATACACTATCTACATGCAAATGCATTAAAAACATTTTTTCGTGCAATGCTTTTTTTTATGCATTAGTAGTAAAATTTGTACCGTGCGACGTATAGATATGGAGCAGGGCAGAATATCCGGAGGGAAACCGGGGCGCGTCGGACTCCCGGGGAAAATCAATGCCGTTGCGCGGGTTGGCTCGTATACTTTTACAAAACGTGGTGAGGTGCGGCAGCGGCGGCGGCGGCGGGCATAGCTACGTATAGCACTCCCGTGTGTCTGTCCTTCGCTTACACGGCATCCTACGTAGGCAGTTCGACGGACGGCGCACAAGCGTCCGACGGGGGCATTGGAACTATACGCCGTTGCTCCCAACCACCCGTGCCGTACCCGTGCATACTATCCTTTGTACATATAGCTCCTACTTACAGGAACCTATGTGTTACACGTACATGTGTGCTTTGGAATCATTGAGTTGCTTTATAATTTGCCCTGCCAGTCCCATAACCAAACTTTACTGAATACGTTCCAAGTAGGGTTTGCAGTATAATACGCGCCACGAATCTAAAAGGCTCGTAAGTTAGATGCGAATGCGGGCTTGCGCTTGTGCAGTCTGTTGAAAAACTACAAACTCGCATCTCAACAAAACTAAAATAGCAATAGCAACTTGACAATAAGCGTACTCGACTGTACTTTAAAGCAGGAAAGCGACAAGTGACAAAGGCAACGAGCGATCACGGCCAATCACCGATGAGCGCACGTTCGTGCAGGTAGCTGGGCGGTGGTGGGAGTATCAACGGCTCTAAAATGTGCCTTTGCGACGCTGTTTGTGACTAACTTCCGAACCTTTTAGATCCGTGGCGCGTATTATAACGGTACTGAAATAGAATTTATATTTCCCGGTACTGGAGGAGATCCAGCACCGAGAAAATCGATACTTTCAGTATTAGGGACAAAATGTGTTAAATGCTTATTGTGCGTGAAATAAAATGCTGGAAACAGTTTTGAAGAAGTTTAATCACAATACAAATCACTTAGTTACCCTACGTAATTCAAAAACCTTTAAATATTACAATCAGTCTCAATAATAATCTTTGATAATAATCAACAAATTAAGTATATTAAGTATTATCTTAACTCAACTTTAACAGAAAATAATCATTCTTGTCATGAAAAAGGAACCTTAAATTCAAATTTAATAAATTGTAGGTAAGGTAAAAAAAAAAGGTATATCCAATTGTATATATCCACATATATAGAGCATATATGCACATATACAAGAGAATATCACTTGGGGATGGCACTACCCCTTGGTATCTGGCCAGTCTATTTAATTACCAAAGCTGAGTCTAAACGACAAATACAAAATATCCATGAGCGGAGGTAGAATTCGAACCCATGACAGTACGATCCAAAGGCCAGCACGCTGACCATTACACCACGCTGTCCTCAAATTGTACCTATTCAGTCTCGTTTTGAAAAATTCACAAAAATTCTAAACTCGTAGTCGTAACTTAACAGAAACTCGTATAGTCGTAAGAGACAGCAAAGCAGAAAGAAATTGAGGTAAGGTCACACGGGTGTTATTTACTTAAATAAAACGTTATGTTTCAAATCACCGGCGACGTTTACAGCATTCACAGCTTGATAAAATAGTTAAAACATTTAAATTAGTATAGTTTTTTGTAGTGCCGGACTTCCCGGGAAATGGGTTTCATTTCCCGGTACTGAAAGCGATGAAATTTTTCAAGAATTGCCGGGAAATTCAGTACCGGGAATTCCCGGGAGCAATCCCTAGTTCCAAGCCTGCTCCTGTCCGCTCCACCATTGTCAATGATCGCCAAATGTCCGAGGCTGGAAAGGAATGGAACGCTACTCGGAGAGAGTGACCAAGGAACTTCCACGATCGTGCCCAAGTAATAGAACTTACCTTGATTAAGGATTTTTTTGCATCTCACTTGTAAGATCTGAAATATTTTTTATTTACAAGTTAACAAGTAAACTTTTCCCGACCAATTAATCTAGTCTGTCTGTACTATCTGAGAGCTGTTATAATGGACCATGGAACCAATTTTGTGTTCTACAAAGGTCATAAAGTATTTTTCCCTTAACGACAAGCCAAATAAAAAAGTCGCTGAAATATAGTTGTCCACTAATTTGAAACGGATTCTTTTTATTAAGATTGGAGAAACATCGGTTTTTATGCTCGCATTTAATAGTTTTTTTTCCTATTGTATTGCAAAATACTTTTTATAGTCAATCATTTATTGTTCAAGATAAGCACGCATACCTATTTTATGATAAAATCTTGAACAAAAGCATTGTTGTCATGGTGATAACATATTTAAAATAGTATGAGCGTGTTTTTTTTTGCATAAACTTATGAAGCTTACGCTGGGTTGCAGAAAGGATTGTCAAAAAAATTTATTTGACATTGACCTTAGATTGTGGTCATATAATTACAGTTTTCATACATCGGGAGCAGTCTTATGTCCTATTCAAACTCCCTGTCATCTAGAACAAGGGTCGGCAACCTGCGGCTCTTTTGATGTAAAGTTGCAACTCTCCAGTTCCGTATGCAAAAAATTGTTATTTTATTATATAAACCCTTAAAAATCGTCCAATCGATCCATGATTGAGCTCCATGTCTATCTCTCAGCCATTTCCACTCGCGTCTCACCCGCACGCCCCCGTCGCGACGTGTCGTCTTTGGATATATATATATTATACCTACGAGTATATAAGCAAATACTATAATGCTGAAACGAAAATGTTTAGTGGCTCTTTAAAAACTGGGAAATTTTGTAAATTGTAACTTTTGGCTCTTCCGTCTCAAAAGGCTGCCGACCCCTGATCTAGAACATTAGATTGTACTCACACAAAAACAAATGGTCGCTCTACATATAGAACAAAAATCTTTTTTCAAGCTAGTGTGATCAAAATGCGTAGAAAAACGATGATTTTGAAGTGGAAGCTGTACAGAAAACAAAGCAATTTTGTCGATTTGTCGAAATGATGAAAACAATGTTCTAAACCGAAATAATTTCAGTAATTCTTAGATCTTGGAAAAAATGCCATGCATTTGTTGTATACTTAAACTGAATAATTTTTCCTCCGCCATCTAGACAGTGTTTTATGTCTCGCTGAATATGTTTCGTGAGAGACACGTTTTATCCGAAGACAATATTGCACATTATATTATGTTATGTAATAGTAAGGAAGGCACGTGTCCTTATTTATGTCAAAGGATAAAGCCTTAATTTGAAAACTGCTAGGTGAACAATTGTTTGTATACGCGCATATTTTATTGCAATCTATCTATCTATCTATATGTGATTACAATAATCGATTTCTATATACCTTTAGTTCCCAATATGGTAATCTTAATATATAAAAGGAAACCGTGACTGACTGACTGACTGATCTATCAACGTACAGCTCAAACCACTGGACGGATTGGGCTGAAATTTGGCACACAGATAGTTATTACGACGTAAGCATACGCTAAGCATTTTTGAAAATTCAATCCCTAAAAGGGTGTAACGGGAGTTCAAAATTTGCATGGAGAAATCATACAAGAACGAAAATGCGCAGGATTACTTCTGTCAACAAATAAATAAACACGTGTTTCATGTTTTTTTCAAAAACAGCGCCTTTAGAGAGTGAAAATAGGTAAATAGTCTAAAAATCAACATGGGGTCATTTTCAAGGTTTGTCGTCACGTGAATGTCATCAATTTTGAAATTTATTGTAGGGAGGTCTACATCAAGAATGGAATAACTATGCAAATAATGGGAATGCATCCGTGTTTCGTCTCAATCATGTGCGAAGCCGCTGGTAACGGCTAGTCATATATAAATACGGGAAGGAAAAAAGTTGTGGTACCGATTTGAGTGTGTTAATTCGCACACATTGTGATGGAACAGGCATCGTTCTCTTCGTTTTAATTTAGGGAAAGTGAACAATATATGTTTCATCACGATGCGTACGAATTGACACAGGTAAAATCGATTCAGGAGAAATCCATATCCATATAGTCAATGACGTTCAAACTGAAAAATTTTATAAACTACGGTCGACTTTCAACCATTTGGCATTCACTAGATTGCATTAGAAGGTGTTTTCGTAATCTGATTAATTCTTAATTCTAGAATCATCACACACTCTAATGACTACAGTTGTCGAACGTCTATAATCCACAATACCTATACCTTCAGTTGCAAATAAGCTAACATATATATTTGTATACATTAGGATTAGGAGGTGATTCATAATCTGACGAATTCTTAATCCCAGAATCATTACACACGCTAATGACCACAATGTCGAACGAAAATTGATTTTTTTTGTCATAGAAAAAGGTTCTAAAATTTTTTCAAAAAATGTGGAACGACCTCATAATTGATTTTCGTGCCTGAAAAACAAATTATACACATTTTATTCTATCGAAGTCATTGTACTAGTTCGACCAGACAGTAATATTTCAGTCAACAACTTCATTATGCTTTGTAGACATGAAAAGCACTAATAAAACTAACTACCTACATTTTCTTTATCAGGAATCAATATGAATACAGTCGGACCTCTGTAACTCGAAATGTGATTGTCAAAAGAAAGGAAATATCGTTTTATACGTTTCAAATTCCTATTTGGAAGTCGGTTGAATTGTACAAAAATTGTTTTTTTTTCCCCAGTCTTTAGTGTCCTTGTACTTTATTTTATTTCTGGTTGCGATTAGTCTAAGGCAGTTGCCCAGAATCTTAAAGAGAACTGTAAAAGTTTAATTAAAATCGGTCCAGTAGGTAGTTCCTGAGATAAAGCCACACATACAAGAGTACATACAAACGTGTGAGTCGAATTCATAACCATTTTTAAGGCTAGTTTACACAGTGCGAGCTAGCGTACGAGTCAGCCTGTCGAATAGCTGCACTGCAGTAACTCGCACTTTTTGGACGTCACTTACGAGTAACTCGCCCGTGCGAGCTAGACAGTAGCTCGCATTCGAGTTACTTCAACATTTTTTGTTTTCACTCGCATGCTTGCCCGCCAGCAACTCGTACATGACAGCAGCTCGGCCGTCGCTCGCATCGTTTGGAAGCGTTCGGCAGTAGCTCGCCAGTGACATAATATTGTTGTCATAGAGCGTATCACCGTTTTTTTTATAACACGTTCACTCGACATCGTGGCAACTCGCAAGACTGGACAGCAGCTACTCGTATCGTGTAGACAGCAAAGGCGAGCCGAGCTACTGGCGTACGAGTAGACAAGCCGAGTAGCTGTCTACTGTCTGGTCAGCAGCTCGCACTGTGTAAACTAGCCATTAGGGTTACGTAGCCAAATGATCTCTCCTTACAGTATTTTTTATATGACTGTCATATTTCTATTAATATAGCGGAGGCAAGAACCACGGCTACATCAAAGTTTAAAAAAAAAACGTCTGGAGTCACTAGTATGCGTGCCAATATTTGTTAAAACTACTTGGTTTTCTGAAAGACCCCAAAGTGAGTTTTACTGCAAATAATTAAATTCATGAGTTTACTCGACTATTCTTTAATTGATAATCTACAATACAATATCAACACTTTGACAGTGGTGCATTTTTAGGTTAGGGTATGCTATTTGTCAAATTGTCAACCAACAAATGCGACCAATTATTGGCTCATAAATACGTCATGCGAATACTACGGAACTTTATCAAGTGTAAGCCCAACACGCGCTATGGTCGTTTTTTTTTTTAATCACGCAATATCACAAATATTTTTATTTTTCATTCAAATTCGATGTATCGGGATCCGACTGTAATTAATATTCACGGATGGAAATGGAACATATGGTTATTGATTTTTCCAACGGTAATAAACGTCATTAAAAACTGTTTACAGAGTTCAAGTAAACAATTTGTCTTTTCCAAATGTTTAAACGTCCTGACTAATAATATAATTAACTTTCGAATGCATTAAACGTTGTTCGGTGAGGTCAATGCTGCCGAAATACTCGGAAAAAATTCCGTGTCAGCCATATAAAAATTCCCTAGATTTGGAGGCAAGGAAATTCCCGATTTAAAATATTCCTTCTTTATGATCAAGAAGAAATGTTTGATCGAATAAACTTTTGGTAATGCATCATATACCTATATTAATACGCTAAGGTTAAAGATGTTTGCCTCCCTTTTTAGAAAAAACCTCACAATTTCTCCACATAAATTATATATCATTTTACAGATAATTGCTTGCTCTACTGACATCGACAACTAAAAAATTTATTATTGCTTTTGTTTTTGCAAATTAATTAAAATACAGCAACGCTGAACAACGTCTGCCATCTGACGGCTTTAATTTTGAAAGAACGTTAACACTTCGATCTGTCATCTGACCTTCATATTGTAATACAACAGACACAATACTGCATACTGCCATCTGACGGCTTACTGCTTAGCTCAACGCTTTTGCTACTTGCGCCTCTATATGACAATTTTAGTAAGATATTTCTTCGATCTGTCATCTGAGCTTCATATTGTAATACTACAAAAAGAAGAACGTTATAAGCAGTGTGCAAAATTAGAAACGAATTGAATACCTGCAATCATATAATATTTTAAAAAATAATTTTGTAAAGTGATAACTATTATACTTATTTAGTGCGAATAATTCGCACAGGTCACTCTAGTATGCAATTATTATTACAGTGTTTTAATAAATTGATAACGTTTTTCTTGAATATTTTTTTATGTATACGAAATAAAAGGTGTTCGGGTTTTAAAAATCCACCTGTATAGTGTATAAGTTCTGCAAAGTTTTATTGGCTAAACTTAAATTTTTATCGACTGCAAAATATTCAAAACGGTGAAAATAATTATGATTATATTTATTAATAGTTTTTTTTATCGAAGTTCAATAAAAAGTTTCTCAATCAGAATGACGTAAATCAATTAATTATTTAAAGAATGTACAGTAGAATATTATTCACTTCTGTGTTAATTACATTTTGACAACCTGTCGTCGGTGACAAGTTGCTTATAAGTTTTTTTCCAACACATGTGCCGGGAACGTCTTACGTCATCGCGGTTAAAATTTGACGTGCCAGGCAATACAAACATGACAGTAGCTAACAGCGTATTGTAACCTGATGAAAAATATGAGCATTCCTCACCGATTTCTCACTTATTTAAAGCTGAATTCATCTGTTTGCAATTTATTTCATGGAGAATTTTAGGTTTATTGGCAGTCTATTGTATGTTATTGGTACAATCAACAAACGCTGTACAGCCACTCAGTCAATGGAAAAATGTGTTTGACAACGTTTAATCTCAAGTTAATAAAGTTTTTTTTTCTGTTTGGTCTAAGACTGCCTCGAAGTGAAGATGAAAGGGCAGTTGAAAATACAGGAGTCGATAAGTACCAACGGGTTGAAAATACACTAGTTTTATTCTATTGTACTTTTTTTTATCAATCAGACCAAGAGAATATGGTAACAGTTTACTGAATTAACGCTTCCGATTTTAGCGAGTTTTAAAACGCAAAAACCATTCCGTTATCGTCCACCCCGTTATCGCTTATTTAAAGAACTCCCCCGAAACGCCCTCCCCTTTTCACTGCACAAAAAAACACGCCATCGCATCGACACCATCCCGTTATAAGAAAGTGTCTCGAAAGGCCAAAATTGGAAGCGTTAATTCAGTAAAATTTTACCGAGAATATTTCCAAAAACGAAGTCCTAAATTTGTCCTCGGCTATTTAAGCGATTTCTAAATATATTTTTAGTTTTTATTATCGAGAATATTAACGAAATTCCACTGTACTAACGAGTTTCACACTGTGTTCAATAGCACTTGTACAACAAAACTTGTTTTGTGCAAATAAAAAAAGACAACCAACACACCCAGTTTCTGCAAACCTGTTAGACAGATTACATCATCTCATACGTGGATGTCGACACCAATATGATAATAAATAAGTACATATGTTTTTCCAGTGGTCCTTATGTAGCGTTATAAAAAATGCTTTGAATGTTTTGATAAATTGTAATACACATATACCGTAAGCCTTATTAAGTTATTATACCTACGTGATTTGAATATCGAATTATCATTGTTTGGTTTTCCAGTGTCTCGTGCGGGTCAATATTGAAAAAAAAAACGAACTATGAAGCGTCCGGCTTTTTGAAATCGTAATAAAAGTGACGAAGCTAGACACCCCTTCCGGACTTATTTTTGTATTTTAAAATGATTAAATGGTCGTTTTTCAAATGCTTTTTTTAGGCGCGCAAGGGGGGGGGTAAATTAACTTGGGTCAGACGAAAAATGAAACGCACTCTTTCTCCAACTTCAAATGACAGTTGAGAGGGTGGGAGAATCGTTTCTACTCTCTCGCCACGATAACAAATTCCAAATAGTAACCATTTCCTAATCCTGAAATAATAAAATAATAATGCTATAACTTAAGAAGTTTCACTTCTAACGCACACTTTTTTTGCACGTCAAATACAAAAATGTGTAATTTATATGTAGCGCTACTTCAACGTTGTTAAAATCGATAATTATAGTACGCGCCACGAGTCTAAAAGGCTCGGAAGTTAGATGTGAATGCAGGCTTGCGCTTGTACAGTCTACAATCTCGCAATTCAACAAAACTAACATAACAACAACTTGACAATAGCGTACTCGACTGTACTTTAAAGCTGCAGGAAAGCGACAAGTGACAAAGGCAACGAGCGATCACGGCCAATCACCGACAAGCGCACGCTCCGTGCAGATAGCTGGGAGGTGGTGGGATAGTATCAACGGCTCTAAAATGTGCCTTTGCGACGCTGTTTGTGACTAACTTTCGAACCTTGTAGATCCGTGGCGCGTACTATACGCGAGCGAAGCGGCGGGTAAAAGCTAGTCAATACTCAAAAATAAACGGTTGCATGAGTACTACAACTAACTCTAGTTTTGTAGTATCATATTATTATGCAGGTAATACGAGTACTACATTGCATACGCTGTTGCTTAGTGATCTTAATTGACCTCTATTGATTCCAGTTTATTATTTTCAATTATAATTATTTGCTCTTCTAACAATAATACAGTGACACTTTAAAAAAAATCTTGGCAGAAATAGTTGGGAAATAATTTTGGAACCCCGCACAAGCCTTATGGGATTTGGTTCTCGGTTAAATTGATCGAAAATGGTTTCATTTTATAGTTTAAAGTAGTGATGTGCCGGATATCCGTATTCGCGGATATCCGAGGGAGAAGAAAAATCCGTATCCGTTAGTTTTTGGCGGATTTTTTACGTTATTAATTTTCAATTCATAGATGAAATTTTATATATAGGTATAGGTTATTAGGTAATAATTAAAAACTGTTAAATTCCATTCAGATTATTTTTTATTTTTTAAAATCGTATTTGGCACCTTTATATTGCAAACATTTATCGTAGTGAGTACCATACCAATAGTACATAACTCAAAGGTACTAAAAAACTATTTTTATAATGAGATATTGCACATCGATCTTTGGAAAGAGACAATCTGTTATGAGAGTTAACTCTTAAAGAGGTCAATAACTTTTTCTCATAACAGATAGTCTCTTTCCAAAGGTCGATGTGCAATATTTACCGTCGCGTACTCTAAGAAAGTTAAGATCCGTATCCGTATCCGCGGATCTTGAAACCAAATATCCGTATTCAGATCCGTATCCGCGGATATACATTTTTAACGATCCGGCACATTACTAATAGGGATATCCATTGAATTTACAAACATCAACTTTTGTGCTTTTTTTAGAAATAGAAAAATAGTCGTAAACTAGGTAATGTTGGAAGGTGTCACCCTGTATAAAATAATAAGGTCATATTCGGATTCAGCGCACTCGAAAACATATTTCTAGAGCTTAAAGGATTTTTTAAGATTGTGAATTCAATGGATATCCCGGTATCTAAAATCTCGCTAAACATATCTGTAGCTAAAAATCTATTGGTTTTTAGGCTATGCATTTTTTCTTAGTGACCTTTAAACTATAAAATAAAACCATTTTTGATCAATTTAACCGAAAACCAAATCCCATAAAGTTTGTGCGGGGTCCTTTGCGGCGCAGATGCTAAAAAGAGGTAACTGCGCCGATTTTTATTTTGAAGATGAATGCGCGCGTATTTTAGACTTTGTATAAACTACGACACCCACTAGCACTTAAATAGTTTTTACGAATGTTTATATAATAATATAAAAAAATATGAAACTAAAAATAAAGATGACATTTTATACATTCTGTAGTGAGAAGAAATGAAGTCATGCCGGCGGTGTCAATACACTTGTTAATTTGTTGTGGGCGAAAAATTCCATTAAAATTGTGAACAAGTTTGTTTTACTACTTGTACTTTTATTCCAATCTGTTCTGCTATTTGTTTATTTTTAGGCGCGACGTAGCGCTTAATCATTTGCAAAATCAAGGGTATTCTCATTTTAAATATACTCATTTATGTGTTCTATTCGGCAAGTACGTAAATAATGCAAGTAAAAACAATCCTACTAAAAACAAAAAACTAATCCAAGCTCCTCTTGAGGCGTTAAATGAAGATAATGAAAAAAATCAGAAATAAAGTTTTTTAATAGATTTTTTTATGACAAAATTTTCTGTAAAAAATCCAAAATCATTAGGAGATTTATAAAGTTAAAAATTAAAAAAAAACTTTAACATGTAGTCTTATGGAAAATATGTCAACCTAGCATGCAAACTGTACATTTTAATTTTTTGCAAATAACCAAATAATGTCAACAGTTCCGAAAACTAACTGGGTAAAACATCGATGTCATACAAATATTTTAATTTTTTTTCCAATTTAATTAGGAGACTTTTAATCAATAAAAAAAATTATTAAACCTTAGCAATTTTTGATTATAGACTTTTATTCTTGACAATTTTAACTGAATTATCAACTTTTTAATGATTTAAATTTAATTTTCATTACTTCTAATTTCTTTTTTAATTATTTACTGCAAAAAATATGTAAAATACAGATATTTACATAAATTTAGCTTTCCTAACCTAACTTTGTACAAAAAATTCAAAAGTTAGTCCATTAAGTAAAATACTAAAATAAAAAAAGAAATGATTTATTTATGCCTTTATGACAATAATTTATTGGTAATACCGACTTATAACCTTTTGTAAAAATTTATTCTGAAAAAGTCCCGATTTAGAATTCGACTTACTTTTGACTGTAACGCATCAACCTCTTTAACAAGTTTGTTCGGCCAAAATATATATTTTTTTAATAGTGACAAAGTTCATCCCAATTTCATCTGAAATAAATTTAATAGTGTCACATCTTTGAATTTTGATCCAGCAAGTTCCCAGAAAGCCTGAAGAAGTGTATACTGCAATATTTCAAAAGTTATGTCCCAAATTTTTCGACTTTGGGGTTGGCATCGATTTGATTTCTTTTGTTGGACGTATAAACTGATAGACGAGAATGGGCTCCTTTTTATGGGATTTATGCGCTCAGTTGTGAAAAGTATTAGTTAAAAAAATATAATTTGACAATGACCTTAGATTGTGTTCATTTAATTACAGTTTTTATACACGCAGTAACAGTCTAATGTCGTTCTCAAACATTGTCATGTAGAGACAGATTATACTCACACAAAAAATAAATATAGATATACATAGAAAAAGCTCGCTTTTCAAGCTAAATTTTGCTCAATATGCGTAGAATAATGTTGTATAGACAGTTAAAAAAAATATCGTTTCAACCGATCAATTATTTTTTTAGCAAGATCTGTATTAAATACTAATATGTCTTGTCAAAAAAAAAAATCTGACAATTCTTTCTGCAACCGAGCACATTCTTACGTCTTCCATTGTCCGAACCTAGTACGAAGAAACTGTAGATACGTTCATAATATAAATTAGAGCTGTAACAAACCGTATGTATTCGTTACTGAGTAACGGGTACATCGTCTGACTCGAAGTAACGAATCGTTACTTACAAATTCATTTCGTTACTCGCATTTGTCGTATCCATGTCAGTTCGACTCGTTTGATGCGGTTATACGTTATACGAACGAAGTCATATCGTATCACGTATGCGACGCGCCTCGATGCGATGGTATAATATGCTTGATGTATTAGTACACGATTGTATGTCGTATGAAAAGTAACGAGTGAGGTAACGATACGAAAGTAACGGGTACATACGGGTACACAATTTCTCGTTACTTTTACAGCTCTAATATAAATACAGAATGTATTGTGGACATTTATCACAGCAATATGTGGTCATTTTGAATCTGCCATTTTTTTAGGCGCGACATCATACCATAACGATCTTTTACAAGTTACAACATTACTGTGAAAAAAACGCGTCTATAGTGATGTTGCGCCTTTTGAAATATTTCAGAAACTATTCCTATTGTAATTATATTTTCTCAAGATTTAATGGAAATGTCCATCAAACGGACTGCAAATCTACCTACTTTAAAAACGCAGATTAAAAATAATCGGCATTCAGTTCTATGTTTGTTAACAATAGCCGTTGATTTTTTTTTGTTGTTGGACTTTTTTTCCATTTTATAAGATCAGTCAATTCAAAATTACTCTAAAGATTTTTTTTAAATGAAACTTCTTTAGTGATGGCAGAAAAACATTGGTTAAATTAAAAGGAAATGATTCAACGGCGGGAAAATATAAGGGAAACCTTGGTAATCCAAAATGGATAGCCCAAAAATGAAAACGAGTTTCACTTCCTCCTTGAGCTTATCTTTTTTTTTATATTTCTGAACGCATCTAGATCTAAAATCATTGGCGTCGTTTGGACAACCATAAATGACTCCCGTGTTCCAAAATAATTTTTGATTTGAAAAATGTCAATGGAATTTGTTAGAAAGTCATACGATATCATCGTAGGTGAACCGATAAAGAAGTGTGACTGCCTTCTATGCTACAAAAATATATATTTCTTTAATTCTTGTTTACAATTAGGAGGAAACCAGGTATTTGGCGTTGATTTCATATAATTGTCATCAGCTATTGTTCGTCTGTTGGCAATTAAAAAGCGTTGCGTGCTATTAAAGACGGAAATACTCATCCTTGAAAATTATATTGAATATTTTTTTTTATATACGGAATAATGAGACTTCCGCGCGTTAAAAGTTTTTTCTATTGCATTTAGTACACGTGGCATTGTTTATTATACGCTTTATAAATAGACTTAAGTGCAGATGTTCTATTTTTGGACCATCTTGTAAATATTGTTAAGCAATAATTATAATAAATGCATGGAACTAAATGCGTATAAAATCTACTGCAAAAGTGAGGAGACCGCTCTTCAATTTAGATAAATATCTTTGTGCAACATAAAATTCAATGTAAGAAACGCTTCTGTGCCATTAAAAAGGCGTGCCTAATTAAATGATAGCCAGACTAACCATACATATAATAAAAGGCAACGTCTGTCTGTCTGTCGGAAACTGTTCGTCCGATTTTCGAACGACTTTTAGAAAACATAGTACTGATCAAAACTTTCTTGTTATATTCATGTTTTGTTTTCTGACGAAATCAAAATAAGCTTTGATATAACCAGATGGTCGTATGGCGAAGATAAGTGCAATTCCTCCTTGAGACACCGAACAGCTTCTTTGCAGAAATATAGCAGCAAACCATCTTCAGATCTTCATCCTATACTCGTTCACAAAGCTTACCCAGGTTTCGATAGACAACAAAATGTGATTCCAGTCCGATGATTTCTTCAATATGAAAAATATAACCGAAAACGGGCGATGCGTTAATTTTGACCAGGAATTGTTGGAAAGATTTTGGGTTAACAGATGGCTGAGCAAGGAACGAACGCGGAGCATGGTTTAGTTTGTGTTTTAGACGATTTTATAAAGTGTAAGATCATTTTCATTCGGACCTTAAGTTTAGCTAGCAGATTTGAGACACGGACGCGAACGAACCTGCGGGGGAAACAGACATGTTTACATATCAACAAGATAACTTGGAAAAAAACTTCTCATCCTATTATTGTAAATAAAGGAACAATATTGTTGTGCGTAAATAATTCAAAAGTAGTGATAAGATATCTGGAAATGTATGCTCACATGTGCATGGGATTTGCAAATATTTATTGAGATTAAAAAAAAACCGTGAATATTTTCACATCGTTATCTGCTTACATCGTAAAAGTCTACTTTTTTTGACCCATTACCAACTAACTCCATAAAAAATATAAACCTCTTCGAATGAAATTATTCTTTATACCGATTTTGCTTCCATGTTCCAGACAGGAAGTACGGTATTCCTTATGGTGTACTTGGTAGCAAAATCAATAAAAGAATAATTTTTTTGTTCCTTCACCCATCGTGTACGAGATAAGGCCAGGGTATTATTGTTGGTACCACTGTCAAAACAAGAAAAGTGATTTTTCGCTGTGCGCGCGTGTGCCCCTGTAATTTTCGTTCAATCACAAGTTCGGTAAAAATCCATATATTTTTAAACTAAGCGTTTGTCTTTTTTACAAAAAAACGTTATCAGAAAAGCCCATGCAACTGTATATTGTAAAAACTTTGAAGTCGCTTCTAATCAGAACGGAGGAGCAGGAAGAATAGCAGGATTAAAAGTAAGGATGCAAGGACGTCTGGTAACTGTAATCCTGCTGCCTATGACAGACAATCTTGTATACTCTCTTGTTTTAGCTGCTAAACGACTAAATAATAACCCATTTAAAAACGATTTAATGTCACCTGCTACGTAATAATCAAGGCGGAGAATTCTTGCATTTACCGTTCCGTTAGTGACATCATCCTAGCAGTTTTCCTAAATGTCATCTCCGAAGGTGCTGAAACTATTTATACTCCGTTGCAATAAATGAATTTTAGAAATCATTTTGTAGTCCGGCATTTGTTTATATATACTGCACATGTGTATATGTACGTTCGGAAGGTTATGTTATGTTTATATAGCGCCGTCGCGTAAAACTATAATATATAATATATAGTTGACTAACCGTTCCACTTTATCCAGTCTTCATGTCTGACAGATATATGCATACAAGTACGTCGTAGGTATGTTGGCGTGTGCCCCCGTACAATGCAAAATGGACTCTCCTAACCTAACCTAAGGCTGCTTTAAAACCATTGACCAGAGAATGAGTATGACTGCGCCCATATAATAATAATAATGAAGGAACGCAAACGGGCGGAGGTGCCGTGAAGGGAAAACATTACGCTCTGTGTACATTTTACACATACACTGACGCTTTCCGTGCGCTCCTTTTCTGATCCCCTTCCCCGAACGACTTCCCGCGAAGATAACGTCGTGCCGACTGCCGATGAGAAATACAACACCATCATACCGCGTTTTGTGTGTATTGCTCGCACCATATGGCGCGCACCCGTTTTGTAAAGATCAATTTACAATCAATGATTCCGACAATAAACGCCTTTTGGTATCGGAAATTTGGTCGGGGACGATCTATGGCCCTTGAACGCAGTCGAAACCGGAATTGATACAGCAGATCATCCGGAACGAGACACTGGACACTGTATATTTCATTTCTGTTTATGATTGGACATGCAAACAGTACAAATCCATATGCACTAAATAAATCATTCCGTGGTAAAAATTACGAACACATCCAAATCGAACATAAATTGATACAGCTTCTAATGTAGAACGGTTGGATTTAATATAACCAAAAATAGAAATGTAATCTTGAAAACACAGACATCAGAGTGGGTACAGGATGAGCCAACGAAACTTTGGTTACGGTCTGAAAACCCAGCATTAAATTATTCCCATTACTAGGCCACTAGAAGGAACGTCGGTTCCTTCTAGCAGTACGCCTATAGTTCTATCTTCCACTTCTCGGTATTAGCTGGAAAATCTTTTCAGCCAATTGCTGCATCTTCTCTTTTGCATTTTAATGTAAGGGTCTCTGCTATTCGGACTCTATTAATTACTTGAAGACCAATCGTTAACAATAGTACACGAATAAGAGACTGGTTCTCTGGCTGTTGAATCGAGATCTCTATACTCAGTAAGTTCTTTGGTCGAAGATAGCAAGACCCAAAACTCGTAAGGCGTCTCATTCAATTGCTCTCATTCTGAGACATGATTTTGAAGCTCAAACTACTCTACGAGTTTGGGGTATCAATTCTAATCAATATAAAATCGCGCGTTTGACTGCACCTTTTTTGAGCATTTGGCGCAATGCCAACGTTAAAAGTTTGCACCACCCCCGCTGCTAGCCTTTCAAATATCAACGTGGAAACTGGAAATACACACATTAATATTATATTTTCCGACTGCCAGTCATTTTAAGAGAATAAGTGGTACATATTTTAAAAATAGATGTATACGTTCTCTGTATTGTGCTATCCAAAATAATTAATGCTGATAGGAGAGATAATTAAATATTATCTATTTTATTGCTTTTGATTATTTTCATTATATAATTCATTGATATCTCAATAGAGCAGATTAAAACATTTATCACAAAAATAATTACGTTAATGACTTTTTTGGACCATTAATTAGTTGATTCTTGATATTTTGATAATGAATATAGTCGAAGATAACCTTCACCAAAATAGTGACAAGACAATAAGATAACCACAATATTTTATTAGGTCATCTACTATCAACTTTTACTATTTGCTATTTATTTTGGTCTACTGTTCTAAATAAGTGATTATTCGGTCAAATCTCAAAATTCTGATAAGACTGGACTTTGAATTTGTGTTGATTGAAATAAATTTTCTCCACATTTTTTTGACTTTATTATAGGTTACAAAATTTGCCCTCTCGAGTATCCCTCAAACTTTTCAGTACCGATATTTGATAGGAGAAAATTGTTATCAGACGGACATTTTTCAATGTCTGCAACCATGGAGTCTATTTATAAGCATGTCTACTTTTAAACTTTTTAATATTTGATTATCTTAGTCGTCCCTGAGCCATAGGAAAGAGACTTGAGAATAGTCATAATTTTTTGAGATTTTCTCACAAATGTTAACTTACATTAATAGCATGTCCTTTGCAATTACAAAAAATACGATGCGTTGATTGTTTTTATTAATCGGGTATTCTAATACTTATCTCCGATATTTTGTTTCCGGTACACTGAAAAATGGCGTAGAATAATATAAATACGGACATATAATTGCATTAAAAGTGCAATATAATAATTAATAATTTACTTATGCTAATATTGAACTAGTCGTTAGTTGGGTAAGGACATTTAATTAATATTTTAAGTTCACTTATGACACTCGATGATGTAATGCAAGTGTAGAATTATGTTGATAAACAGAAACAATAACAACATAAGGAGTTGGTTAAAGTAGACTACTGTATAAGCAAAAACGAGCGAGTTAGTCAGTTGAATATTGTGAAATGATGACATTCCTAGTCGTCAGTGCAGCGAACAAGCCACAAGGCTGCCAATTCCGACTGTGTTGGTAATGTATACAACTACAGTCACATAATAACCGACTAGTGCGAGAGAGAGCGAGTGTTCAGAGCCGCCATGCACCCTGCAGACGACGTCGTGTATGGATTGGGCACCACGATCACGCGTTCAAACACAGAACGACGAAAACACAAAGTTTCGATTTCTGTACACAGGTTCGAAAAAAAAAATAACGCAGCGCGAGACACGCATGCGTCAAAGTACATCGTGGCGTCTCGTGACGTCAACCCAGTTACCATTGGTCTGCGCCATGTTGTGTGACGTCACGAGCGGATAACGATCAGTTCACAAACGGGTCGTCGCGTCGTTTCTGTGTGTGCGTGAACGAATGTTACACGTCGAGTCTCTCTCTATATGTGTGTTGCCCCCGTTCGCGTCCCCGTGTACCCCCGTCTCCCCCGGCCCGTGTGCTCTCTATGCCGGCTATCCCCTTGCATTCGTGCGGTTGCCAGCCAGCTAGCGTTCGTTTCCTCAGCACCTAGCGGCTTAGCAGTTAGCGGCCGTTCAGTTGTCCCAGAGTTCTCGTTTGCGAAGCATTCGTTTCGTATGCCAGAGCAAGTCAGTTGTTTAATACGTGTGTTATGTGTATAATATCCTACTGCTCTGTTTTTTTCACAATAATACTTTGCAATATGGTGTGTTGAATTTTGGATTTAATTGCAACAGTGTGTTTTTGTAATTGCATGATGTGTAAGATCAGTGGGATTATAACGAATGAACGTACTGTTTAGTGTTATTATTATTTTTATTGATAGATCGAATACAATTGATTAATATTTAAAAAAAAAACTTCTGTAGTGGAATCATCAAACTGAGCGAGTTGAATAAAAAATAGATGGTGAATATGTCTATAATGCAAATTCAACAGGCCAAACGGCAGCATTGCTACTTGTGCGATCTGCCGCGTATGCCTTGGGCGATGTTACACGATTTCTCCGAAGCCGTATGCCGGGGTTGTGTTAATTATGAAGGTGCCGATAGGATTGAAGTCGTGCTCGATACGGCGAGGCAAATGAAACGCGCGCACGGTTTCCAAGAATCACGTTCGGCGAGCAATCACGCAAGCAAATCGCATCGTTCGTCGAGTTCGAGTCACGAACACCAGAATGGCGGAACACTCGAAGTGGTCGGTATACAACAGCAGCACCGACAACAACCGCAGCCGCCTCAACCGCATCAGTACGCCAATTTACACCATTCTCGTAGTGGATTGTTAGCCGAATATGCCAATTCTCAACAGCAGGCGCCTCCGAGAGGTAGCAGTTCGCAGTCGAGTATGTCACGGGCGGATGCCAATTCGGCCGCCGAACACGACGCGATAGTGATCGGTCGTGGAAATGGGCCGCCGGTACGTTTACCGACGGCTGCACATTTAGCTGCGGCAGCAGCCGCGGCCCAACACCACGGCATGCAGCAGCATCATAACGGAGCCGGTCGACCGAATTCGATGCAACAATCGACGACCGGAATCAAACGTCCCTTGCCCAGTTCCGAGGACGACGACGGACATCACGGAGGCGGCGGAGGCTACGGTCACCACGCTAACGGTGATCCGCCTTCGGCCAAGAAGATGCTGTCAGGTGAGGAACACAGTCAGGCGGTCAATAGGCCTCCGCTGATGCGAGGTGATTCGTTGCCGGCCGCGCCCTTCGTACCGGATCGCACATTTAAACAGGAGAAGAATCCAATTAGGGCGCCGTCTTTCGATACGGCCACGACCTTCAAACCGAACGGTGAGCGAACAATCTAAAATCAATGATGATGGTGATATATTATAATGGTGATGGTGATATGATGTGGTGACACGTGTACACAGCAGGGAGCGCAATAATAGAAAGCCTTTATTATTATTATCATTATTATTATTGTTATACTACCTAATTTAATCATTGGACGTTTTATTATTTCTTATGAACTATTTAAGTTGAATTACACTCAATTTATTGTTGTACATATATACAAATTTTAAAAATGAGAATATATGAATATTTATTTTCGATTACACAATTTTAAGTTTTTTTTTTTCGTTTTTTAAATCAACCCTCCCTTCTGTGTACACGTTTGTTGGGGAAGTATCTCGCACACATCTACTATTGGAATATTTCTCTTCTGTCTCTACTATGTTGTCTCTCTATCGTTGTGGTGATGATAGATAAAAACTATCATCATTATTATCATCAACGCTAGCTCATCCATTATTATTAACAATGAGTACGTGATATGTGTATATGTGTGTGTGTGCGTGTATGTTTACCCATACAAAAGCCATCTTCACACAGCACAATGTGTAACAGAAGGGCATGCACATCGCTGTACTACGTCACAATGCATAATGTGCACATTCTAAACATGTGTTTTGGTGTTATTGCTGACTGATGTATTCCTGGCGCATGAAAATATTTTATGCAATCTTATCGCTATATTAGAATCGTGTCACGTTATGTCATTCACGTACTATCAATAATACACATCAGAATTTAATTTTAGTTTGTTTTTACGAAACAATCGACGTACTCAAGCGCCATCCCTGAATGATTATTGGTCAATTCAAAATTTAAATGCAGACAAACTTTTTTTAAATAGTGCTATCTCTGAATTAATTTTTTGTCAACTGAAAATCACTATAAGCTCAACAGCTTGTTTGTATTATATTTTAAAAAATTCAGTTTGTTTAAATTTTTGGAAATGTAATAACCTGCGTTTTCCTTAACGCAATTGCTGATATTAGAATTTAAAAAAATTGATGGAATTAGATACCATTGATTCTCAAATAACAGTGCCAAAAGCAGTTTTATTTTTTTTAAATTCATGTACTTACAGAGTCGAATCGGAGGTCGAACATGTGTATTTCATATAACGTGAAAAATGCAATTTTTTATTGCTCTACATTGCATGATTGCAATAAATTCATTGAGTGTTTTTTTAAACTTTTGCATAATGTTATTCTTACGTGCTTCTGTTCTAATTACCGTGACGTATCACATAGTAAATCCAATGCTTGAATTAAATAATAAATTTACATTTCGAATGCACCTTTCTTGTGGCCATTTTTGTTCTAAGTTTATTGATAAAAGTGTTTTATGAATGTAAAATGTAATTGAAATACTTCGTATTTTGGAAATCCGCGTAAACAGGAAGTCGTAGTTTTAAAATCACCAAAACATTTCCGATCTTTTCCAAGAACTATGTTATTCTGTCAGTCTAGTTCCCAATAAACATTTTCTTTGGCAATGAAAACGTTTTATATTAATTACCAACTATTATGCCAGAGAATTTTTCATTTCCATCTTCGATGAATTTATAAACATGACTCAATCTCTTCGAAATTTTTACATAGAATTCTTTAAATACTCGTTTTTGTCAAAACATTTCATGCCACATCAAAATATATTCTATCATAATAGCTAGAACTATTTAATATCTGCCTTTCCCCTCTACGATCACGGAAATGATTCAAATATCAACTGTCAGCTATAGAAATACCTCCTTGGTCAGCTGTATTTTAGGTCGTATTTACACATCGGGACACGTTTCATTGATTCAAAATTTAATATTTATTTTTTACGATAAATTTAAACTTTCATTTAAATTATCTTTTATAATTTAGGAAATGCGATGACAAAATGTCTTACACCAGTCAATAAAATCTCTCATTCTGATACATCTCTAATTTATTTGATAAATATTTTTCTTTTTAAAGCGTTGATTTATTTTTTAACAAATAAAATATTACCCGAAAATTAAAAATTTAATTAATTTTCGTTGCCTTTAATATTCATTGATTTACATACTTTTAGTTAAAGTAGGTAGATTTATGGACAGAACAAAAAATTATACTCCCATCAGTATGAAATTTTCAAAAAATTGTATTGTTTTATGACGTCACAGTGATTAATAGGCACTGTGTGCCTTATCGCCCGTATATACTAATCTAAAATGACGTCAACTTAATCTAAAATTAGGGGGTAGTACATATAGATAAAGCAGATGTTGACCTAAATAACTGGAAAAATAAATAATCGTTATTCAATGAAATCGTGTTCGTCACCAAACCAGTAGATACAATATAATATAATATTGCAACGGCAGCCTCTGTTATTATTATAGGTACGTGGTTTATCGGATATTCTGCATATCTAAATGTCATTTGTATAAACATAATTGGAAAACGATTTTGATGAAACTCGGGAGTCGGCACCCAAACTTTAACAATAATTTTAAGGACGATTGGATGAAGAAGGAGTATCTGACATAAACGGTAATGAATCTGTTTTACGCGAGCGAAGCCAAAAGCTAGTTTATAATTAAAGTCAACAATTAAATCAACAATAGCTATTTACAGTAAGAATAAGAATTGTTCATTGTTGAAGCAGTAAATCAATAATGCGTTACGTTTAAAAAAAATCGCTGGAATGGCCGCGAGAGTTGAGTCCCTACAGTCAAATAATAATTGCAATACCGAATTAATTGAGATTAAAACAGTTAACTGTTTTTATTGCAAGATTCTTGGAATGCAGCGTGTATCTTCTGAAGGTAAATGGTTTGTGACCAAAAGAAATGTACCGCTATCGGCCATAGAGTTGGCCTAACGGAATTTACACGTTACTTAAAAACCTGTTACAATATAGCGTTGGCATTTAATTTCAAAAATACCTGTCCTAATAGCGCCGTTTTATAATAATTCAAACATTTTACAGGTTACGAAACGTTTTGCCTATTTGAAAAGCAGTAATTTAAATGCTCATCTTTAGAAAAAATCTATATTCTACCTGCCCGCTTCATAAAAGATACGAAAGGATAATTTTATATTCATAAAATAGAAATTACTTTTACTTTCTTTTTGAAAAGATTTGTAAGTTTCGGTACATTTTTATGAGCTATCTCAAAAAGAGTGTGTTTACAAAATTCATGATATTTTTATGACTAAAGGATTAAGTAACAGCACTTAGTTTAGTTGGTTTATAACGTATCATTAACAGTTTACAAATAGTTCTTTCAGCATGTTTGTAAATTGCCCCGAAATAGAATAGTTACCGAAGTTTATATCCTTGATGGTAATTCCTTCATTCGGCCCATTGCTATTAAGTTGAAGTTTAAAAATTGTAGAAAATAACGGGAAGTGTGGTAGGAAAAAAATGGTAATGGTGCGAATGGCGTCATGACATAAAGTCGAGAAACGGACTTTAAACGCATTATTATTATTATTATCCTTGATGGGATTACTTTTTACCCGACTACGGCAAACTATATGTGGATGTTCCTCCTAGAGACTAAATTAAGTCCCTGATTTTGATAAATGTTGGATTCGTCCCGATGTCAAGAAGGTCATGGGCGCCCATTACCCGCCACATTGTTTCAAACGATTTGGTGCTTTTTTGCACAATTTTATAAGTACGTTTTTTTTTTAAAATCACACTAGTGATGCAACGAATGCCAAAAACTAAACAACCATTCCAAAAGGAATCTTGAGAAACGTTTGCGATTGTCTGGCCTCTGTTTAAATAACGAAATATGCAGTCCTTGGAATTTCGGTCGGGATTTGTTGTCCTTCCCGTAATTTCAAATCGATTTTCAAAAACTAAACCCACAGCCATTTCTATAAACGGAATCTTGAGACCCCTTTTTGCGATTGGTCTGGCTTCTGTTTCAAATTAACGAAACATGCAGTGTGTCAAACATTCGTAGACAAAAACACACAACTAGATATTTCTGCTGTTTGAAGGTTAAATCGATTAATAAATTATAAAAAAAAAATCGAAGTCCATACACACATACAGACACATCAACAACAACCAACTCATCTCGGTCATTCGATTGCGTCTGTATGTTAATGTTAGCGTGTCGTGTTTTAGCTGTCGTTAACACAAAACTAGTTTGACTGGTGGCCAGTCACAATATATATATGCAAGTATATATATAATCGTTGGACGTCTACGTCATTGCATTCTACTCCCAACTTTCACGATATCAGTTATACAAATAGAAACTCACTTGACTGTACATTTTAATGTCTGCTTGCTAGTCCAATCCGACATCGACTGCGTCATCCGTACTGTGCGATCGGCGAAAGAAGACCGGTGGGGAAAAGGCAAGAAGTCGCTGATGTGTTCCCAAATTATCGGAATTCATAGGCGACGCATAGCAAGGCATGCAAACAATGTATAGCTTAAAATTTTAAGGCATTATTTTGAGCCTCTAACTCGCACATTTTAATTACATTCGCTATGACCTCCCTAGCGCCACTTCTAACTGTTTTTCCCTTTTTACTTTCCATTTTGATGATATTCAGACAACACCCCTCAACTTAGTCCGTGGACGCACGCCTATGTACTGTCTGGTGTATGATTTTTTTGTACTGTTAGCAAGTGTCGCTGTATAGTCGTACGGCTATGGCAATAGTACAATTATCGCGATACCACAATTGTGATACAATTGGTCGACTGGACTCCTTTATTGCATAGAAGCGGTTCCAGGATCATTACCTTTTACTAATATAAAATACATGTGCGCTCTTCTGCAATAAGGTCATAGGACTACATTCCATAGACCGGGCTTCTTTTAAAAATCCAACAGTACAGAGTGTTAGAAAAAGAGATCGATAAAAAGATGTCACGTATGAAATGCATATTGTTAGGGTCACATCCGCTTAGCCACGTCACTGATTTTTATTTAAAAGCAGACAAATACCATTCAGGACTTTACAAATTTAGTATAGGAAAGTAGAACTCAATTATAGATCGAGTTAAAAGTTTATTTTCAAAGCTATTTAGGTCAGTAAAATCAAGATGATTTGACCCTAAACATTTCCACAAAATCGCAAAAGGGAGCAAATTTGAGGGAGCATTTATATAAGTATGATACACAATCTGTCAAAATTACACCTTCCTGCGATGACTGCGGAACTTGTTAAAAAAGAGTTACGAAAACTGTGTTTCATCAGTTTTTTGCTTTTATTTTGTCAAAATTCAATCGCAAAAGGGTGCAAATTTGTGGGAACATTTATATAAGTATGATACACAATCTGTCAAAATTACACCTTCCTGCGATGATTAGAACTTGTTAAAAAAGAGTTACAAAAACTCAGTTTTTTGCTTGTATCTTGTCAAAATTCAATAATTCGTCATTTTACTAGTCTATATGACGACATTCATCGAAGTCAATTTTCAGTTGTCCTTTTTTAGTGGCCGTAACTTTGAAACGAATCATTTTGTCTAATTAAAAATTTGTGGGACAGCCTGTATGTGTATCATAGTGGCGATCTTTATTAGTTACAGCCGAGTTATTTTTTATTAACTAACAGCAGCTATATTATTACGCTTCACTCTGTTAACTTTAATTAATGCTGGTTGCATGATGACCAGTTATTCAATTATAGAATTGGTTTGCTGGTTGAATTACTCTTCCTTTTCGAATGTATGCAGTTTTAAAGGTTCTTACTTAGACATACCTCATGTACCTCCCCCCCCCCTCATTCGTTCTTTTGCACTCGGGTGAAACCGGGCGGGGACGCTAGTGTAATATATTTTAGACTTGATAGGGAATGTTTATAATGCGTGAATTTATTGACATCTTGAGAGAAAAAATACACGAGTGATTAACTAGAGGCTATCACTAGAGGTTACTGATAAGAATATCTATATGTTACTATATTGTCCCGGATTTAAATCCCGATGGCGGTTACGTGATAATTTCTTATCGCACCAAAAGTATTTACGTAGGAAATGTGCGAGCAAATATATTTCCAGCGGTTAGCGTAATCACTAAAGACGTCAATCGTAAATTGTGTCTCTAAAAAACTTTTTGCCTTTGTCAGCTGTCAAAATTGTCTGAGATATGTAATAGCTGTCATCTTATTTGAATCTCTCGCTGTGCTTTTTCTCTTCGAAAGTTTCTTTGTATATAGACTGAAAAACACTTCCTACTTCGACATGTTTATCGTAAATTGATTCGACTATAAAATAATGTCCCATGAGATAGTTATAGTCTTGAGTCAAATGATTGTACAGTAACCTGTTTTGAAATAAGACCAGTTGAGTAAGTTTGAGGTATAAAGTTGATAGACCAGTCGAGTCTACAAGAGTGAGTTTTTTTTTACTAAGTTTATTATTGCAGCAAAAGAGTTACGCGACAGCTTTATTATAAACAAAACTGATTTTTGCGCGATCTCGCCAACATTACTTGTGCGTAAGTACTTTTAAATTGTAGAATTATAAGCCCATCAATTTATTTATATTGTCAATGAACTACGTATTTTTTTATTTGTCGTAATCCACAATTAAAAACGGAACATTCAATAGGACATTGTATAATTTGTATATCGTATTATATGCACCGTACGGGTTTCTGTGCTGATCGTGCGTTGAAGTCACCGCGAACGATATGCGTAATAATTCATACCTGTTTTTTTACTATTGTTGGGGCAGGTTTTAGTGTACAATGGCTAGAATAACCTGAAAGTAGAATCACGAGTGTTTAAAGTTGGTATTTAATGAGTAACAAAGAAGGATAGGTAATAATGCAAGGGTTAGATTTTGATGAAAAGACCGAAATGAGAAATTCAGTTAAAATTCTGTGTAATGCCATTCTTGCTATAAATATTCATGGGATTTTTTTGTAGAAAACGTTTGGTTTTGTCGTAGCTACATCATCGCGTTTTAAATGTAAATAAAATAAAAATATTTACGAGCTGTAAATTTTTACATCAAATATTTAAATATCAGGTAGAAGGAAATATGAATATGTAGGTTAAGCTGTGTTCTTTATTCAACCAGGTGTTTGAACAGACATATTGCTTGCATAGCTACCCTCGCTTTACAAATATATATACAGGTCGTGCGTAAATAAATATCCATCAGAAAGATTTAACTTACGGTTACATATTTAACCGGTTACACAAAACGAGTGTCAATCAACGTCAAGTTGTATTATTTACCTCGTAACATTTCTGTTTATATAATAATGTCCACGCATGTTCATCAGAGTTGGTTAATTCACGGACAACCACACATAACCTCACATTTTTTTGGCAATTGGCCAAGGAATGAATGCAGCTGGCAGCGAAGCTTTTGCGACACCCCTATACGACAATTCGTGGCATTTTAGAGTCATTTTAGCAGACATTTTTTGGAGGAGGTGTCAGTCGAGATGTTCGTACGTCAATAATTGTAAACTACCAACCTCAAAAAATTCTAACAGCTGGACCAATGAGTGTAGAATATAGCTAACAGCGGAGCTTTAGCGTCATCTCCACGACACATTCGTGACATTTCAGAGTCATTTTAGCATTTGTGGAGGAGGCGCTGGTGGAGATGACTGCATATCAATAGTTGTAAGCTACCCAATATTTGCTGATTCATTTTTCTTCATCGTAAAGTCTTCAGGATAACTAGAAATAATCTTTTTCGCTAGGAGCGTAATTGATGAGACAGTTCATAGTCATCTGTATATAAGTATTAAAATAAAAACCGGTCATGGTGCAGGCCAGAATAAATGGTAAGGGATGTTGTTGATGGTGATAAAGATGATCAGGAGGTAGGTTTAACACAATAGACATATTGTGCGTATATGCATATCGTGGGAATGTAATCTCGAGATTTTTTTTTTGTTTACCTCCCGACCCAAGGTTGCATACCTCATATTAAAAGCGTTTGTACTGGTTTTCTCTACAACTTTTGTACCACTATCTCCCTCCCATGTCTAGACTAAAAGGCTACTACCCTTGCGTTACTTATTATGTTAATTGAATGAAGGTTACGATGATTCAATGCACTTTGTTTATTTATAAAAAAAACGTATTTTTATTTCATTTGTGATGCTGCGTCGGTTTTTATTTTTGTTCGACAGGTTTATAAAACAGGATGTTATAAAAACTTGTTTTGTTTTTCAATCACGAAGACGAGTTCTTGTGGGTTTTTTTTATTAATAATTGGCCAAAGTAATCATCTGATCGGAAATGAATGTTTCATTAATTTCTTAATTTGAAATATGTTGAACTTTAAAAATTTTAATTTTAGACGAGTTTTAAATTGTCGTCTCGGTATCTATCCATTGGCGAAGCAAGAGGGAGGGCAGATGTGTTGTTTACGTTTGAAGAAATGTATACACTCCTAAATCAAATTGAAGCTTCTTTAAATTCGCGGCCCAGAACTCCAATATCCGACAATCACTCTGACTTAAACGCCTTAACTCCTGGTCATTTCCTTATGAGCGACTCACCCAGCGCCCTTTTGGCGCCAAATCTTTCAGAAGTCAAAGAAAACCTGCTGTCCCTATGGCAGTGTATACAGCAACAATTCTAAACCATTTAATATGTATCAAAAAACTTGTTTAATATAGGTTAAAATTAAAACCATGAAAACGAGGTCTATTAGGTCTTTATTACGATTGAATTGAAAAAGTCTAAGTCCACCCTGCTGGATCCCGCAAATACATGGATCCAGCGGGACTAAGATGGTTTAGTCCCGCAAATACCGGGATTGAAATCATCTTGCGGGATTGCATTCCCTAATTGTAACTCACGTCGTTTCGGAAATTCAACCTGCTTATAAGTTCGTGCTTGTTGAAGAAAACAGAATTCGATGCAGTTTCTATAGTGTTTTAAATACCTATTTTATATTCAAATCAACCGCACTTCGTAAGACGTGAGAATATGCGCTCGAATCACAAATATTATTTCACGTTTGCGCTTCACATGCAAATCGTTATATTGAAACAATATAATTTTAATTGCGATCCGGCAAAGCAACGACTATTAAAGTATAATACGTGAGATTTTAATTTGCTGCGTTGTGAATCATGCAAATCGACTGATACGAACACTCTCAGACTATTGTTTTATGAATTATCTTTTTCGAGAAATTAATATGAATTATGTGTGAAAAATTCCACTCATTCCTTATTTGACCTGTGACGTCACATCGAACTTCTGACGCGACGAAATAAATTTACGTCTTTTCAAATGCAGCAATACTCCTTACAAGAATGACGTGGCAGCGACGCGACGCGACAAAATTCAACATTGCTCAGTTTTTTTGTTATTGAAAATCCAGAGACACGATACCAAAGGCTTCTAGAGACCATGCTGTAGTTTATTGTTACGTTATAGCAATAAACTAAAGACCGATTAAAAAATAGCTACATATTCCTGTTAATAGTTCTGACACGAAAATAAATAACGTTTTCAACTCTCTGAGACGCTTGAGAAATTAGTTAAACCACTGAGATTTTATTAGGTACCCTTAACCTGTAGCTGTACCAGAAAGCGGAACGATATTCTGGACAAACAAGTAAAACGCGTCCGGTGATATAATAAGGTTGGCCTTAGACTATTAATATTTTAATTCCTGCTTATAATTATTCTCAATTGTTATTTTTGTATGGGAAGTTTTGAATATTCGTATTCTCAAGTCATTGTCGTGCATATTGTATTGTTTGCATTGTGTATAACTAACATAATAACACTGTTTATATAACAATACGATATTATTTGCATTATGAATGAAAATGTTTTTGACACTTCGGCGAAGCACTTTTTTTTTTGTATCGGTTTTTTTCGTGCATGGCAACGCAGACTGTTATGTTTTCGGATGGCCTTCTGACGGTTGTTTTCTTCAAAACGGCCTTCCCCCAGTCTTTAACACGTGGCCACTAGCGTAACAGTGGTAGGTAAAGATTATTTCTCGATCCTCAACCAAACCTTCCTTCATTCCATTATAGCGCTTCTTATCACGCGCGCGTGATAAACGTTTCGAATATAGTCTTTACCCGCAATCCGTGCTTTCGCTTTCGCAACGGAAGAGTTTCGCTGGTCCGGGGGGGGGGGGCGGTTAAGCGAACGACAACAAACGGTTTGTTGACGTCTGCTCGCAATCCGCAGCGGGAACATTCGAGCGACCGCCGTGTGGACGCCGCCGAAGACCAATTGAAGAGATGCTCAGTTTGGAATTCGTGATAGTTTTGTTTAAAAAAAATAAGTTGTCCACCGTCTCCAGTTTCGTTTCGTTTTTCTTGCTATTTCATTGAGGTAAAATAATATGGCACTCGGAATAATAATTTCTTTGTCGTCGTTCATCTCGAATCTAACACAATAAAGCGGGTTTACGTCCAACAATCCAAACCCAACAAATGCTCAATATGGCAATATGAATTTCCGAAGACCAGCGAACTTGCGGTAACTAACGCCGAAAATTGCTGTCCTTCGTTGTACGCATCGTTTCAAGGACATTATCTTACCGATTACTATTTTATAATAGAGATATCATGTAACTGTCTCTAGTGGAATACGTTTTGTAGGTAGAGATCTCGAAAGAGAGAGACGGCGTAAGAACTGAAAAATGTAACAACTCCTTTCAAGTACTGCAAGTACTACAATTAATTAGCTCATTTTTAAAGCAAGAATTTCGTTTTGTTCTGATTTAATGAAAACAGAGTCGAGTGTAAAATATTATTAGTTTTGGCGACGCTTCAAAATGACGATGCCTTGTTTTAATGTCGATTTTAGAATGGATCGAAAATATCCCGTGAAAAATAACTTGAGAAAACAAAACGCGATACATGAAAAGAACGTAGTAAAAATTCATTTCTTGGCACTTGACCGCAACAAAACATCGTAAAAGAGAGATAAATATAATAATATAAAAATGTGTATAGATAGTCCGAGTTGGTACGAATATACTATCCGAAGTTATACGATTGATTTTAAAAAGGTCACGCTTCGTGACGTCAGCCAACGCATATTTGTGTCACGTGACGCGATACGTTTCGAGTTGATGATGTTTTATTGGCAACGGTTTGGGATGGTGGCACGATGACCTAATAGGAGTTGGTTTAAATTCACTTCTCGCATGTGTGTTCGTGCTTTTTTTAAATGGCATGCAGCTCATTTGAACGCCTTCCCAAACCTTTCGATACAAATATTTTCCATTCGCGTGTAGGTAGTCCCATTCCATCCTCCAGAAACTTATGTTTGACCTTCAAAATAATTAAAACGTTTCAAGCAAACATCAATATTTTTTTCCATAAATCATTCACCCTTCTATCGCCCTCTTTTCCAAAAAAATCGCAATATGCTTGTAAATAACTGTGCAAAAATTTGAAACCTTCTTCCGAATGACTTGGGACTTTTTGTTAGCCTACAAAGAGGACTTCTTCTGCACTTCAAATTGAAAATCAAACTGTAGTCCCTTTCCATCCTCCAGAAACTATTGTTTGACCTTCAAAACAATTTAAAACGTTTCAAGCAAACATCAATTTTTTTTCCCCATAAATCATTCACCCTTCTATCGCCCCATTTTTCCAAAAAAATCGCAATATGCTGGTAAATAACTGTGCAAAAATTTGAAACCTTCTTCCGAATGACTTAGGACTTTTTGTTAGCCCACAAAGAGGACTTCTTCTGCACTACAAATTGAAAGTCAAACTTGAATCGAGTTTTTAAAAATCTTGCCGATCTATTTTTAGTCTGGTCTGTTAATTGAATATTATTATTAAAAATGTTGGTAGGCCCAGATAACCCTAAGAGTCTCAGAATGTATATAGACGTTGCGCTTTCGGATGCTTAAAACAGCGAAGAACTGTTACTACATATGCTTTTGAACAGGGCGCCGTTTGTATTATTATGATTAATTATGTCATAATAAATGCATTAACATCATTTGTTTACAGTCGTGTCTGAAGAGAACTTGAGTCATACACAGTGATAAAAAGGTCACGGGGTCAATAACATTCAATAAAACCAAGCTGTCGGTAAAATTGAGGGTGAACTTTCATCTTTCTCTCGACCCTTTGCTGTTTATAAATACGCATAACCTTGACACTTTCCACTTCTTTTCTAGAGCATTTTTTTGTTTCCATTTCAATAATAAAACGTTACTTCAGACATTTTATTTTGGCGTGTAACCATACCAGTCTTAAAATTTTGAGAGCCCGGTTAATTTTTTTAAGTATGCTTCGGGATTGGGATTATCTACATTTTTACCACAATTTGTCATGACTAAGTGACTCGGACAGTGGGATTCTGACTCATACCCTTGGGAACCAAGTATTTGGTTACCAAAAGAAGGCCTGGGACTATTTTTACCACAATTATGCCATGACTAAACTCGACTAAGTGCCTCGGACAGTCGGATTCTGACTCATACCCTTGGGAACCAAGTATTTGGTTACCAAAAGAAGACCTGGGACTATTTTACCACAATTATGCCATGACTAAACTCGACTAAGTGACTCGGACAGTCGGATTCTGACTCATACCCTTGGGAACCAAGTATTTGGTTACCAAGAGAAGACCCGTGACTTCAGTAAATCGGGAATATTTTCTTGTCGTGGGATGCCTGGCGGAAACTGAAATTTAAGCGAAATTCTAGGAACTAAATTTCGCCCTCTCAACTTGAACGTTGGTGAATTTGTGCCAATCTAAGATCCACATTTTTATGGTCTTTTTCTGTACTGCATATTTTCTAGATTCTTCATCGTAAATGTTAATGTTTTTAAATGTTTTTTTTTTTTTTTGATAACATTAACAATAGACTATTATTCTAATAAGTAATCGTATTTAATTGTTGCATTTTATGTTTTTGTTCGATTAAATTGGATATTGTTCTTTTATCGTTCAATAAATAACCGTTTATAAATTCCAGTAACCCACGTATGTTGAAAAAGATTTCGAGTTTATCACAAATCGATACCGAATTGCGTTAGTTCATTATTTGGAAGGCTCCTTACTCCTTCTTATTTCATCAAAAATGGAATGTTTATCTCCTTGGAACTACTCTATGACTAACTATGTGTCTGATATTTGTTAAATAGCTGCAGAAGATACTTGAAAAAAAAAAAGTATCTACATGCTAGAACAATCCAATACCCCAAAAATAAAAAATAGTAAAGAATAAAGAGAGATATTCTAAAGCAAAGTATCTAAGATAATATATTGAAGTAGGATACAAGAAATTCCTCAACTCAGAATGAACACAAGACTTTATATATTTTGTTACCCATTAAAACACAATGTTTATTTATTGTTTTTTTTTTATTAAAACTGTATTTTCTGTTGTTTCAGGTTATTCAGGTCCGGTGGCAGTTGTAAACGGGAATGCAAATACGAGTGGTTCTCCATTGGGTCCACGAACGGGTTCTCCTCCAGAACCAGCCGCACCGCAACAACAGGGTGCGCCTGGTTCGGGCCAATCACCAATGGCGGCCCTAATGTCTGTCGCTGACAATTTACCTCCGGGAAGTCCGCGATCAGCTGGTGGTTCTCCACCCGGAAATTCAGCACCAAGATCTGCTTCCCGGGGCTCGCAGCATTCGCCAAATTCATCAGGTATGTCTCAAAACAGCATCTTTTGATTTATTATTAACATAATCAACGGAGCAAAAATTCCCGTTAGGCTTTGTGTATGGCACATCGTGCAATGAGAAAAGATCAGGACAACATTTTCGACTGTGGTCATGGAGTGAAGTGACCACATTTTGATAAGTTATCGTCACTACAATTTGCGCTAATGGCCTCGCTTGTGTTATAGTTTGTTTTGCTGAGATTGAAATGACTGTTGAGAACTCCTAAATGTATAATTTGTTGTGCGTATACGGGTTGAATGCGTGATTTAGTTTGCACTTTGAACTGTTCTCGTCGCAACGGGTATCAGATACAGAGTCTAACGTAAACGTAAGCTGTACAAAAATCTAAAAAAACGGTTGCTCCAAGTTGCCTTTGTCATACTCAAAATATTACTGAAAATATTAACGAGGGTTTTTTTTTTTTTGTTCTAATAGGTTCATCCAGCGGTAGACGATCATCGGGTTCGCGTCACGTTTCGTCGACAACGGTGACATCTAGTGAAACGGCCGGCGCAACTGCCGCAGGCTTACCGGGTCCGGGCGGCGAAGTTCTGTCCGCGTCGGCAAACGAAGGACCGCAAACCGCGGCGCCTCCTACACCGACGCTCAAATGTACATTGTGCCAGGAAAGATTGGAGGACACGCATTTCGTTCAGTGTCCTTCGGTTCCGCATCACAAGTTCTGTTTTCCGTGCAGTCGCGACAGTATCAAGCGCCAGGGCGCCGGTTCGGAAGTGTATTGTCCGAGCGGAGAGAAATGTCCGCTCGCCAATTCGAACGTACCTTGGGCGTTTATGCAAGGTGAAATAGCAACGATACTTGGAGAAGAATTCAAAGTAAAAAAGGAACGCGAAACTTAGAAACCCGATGAGCCGCACACGCTGTAGAGAGTGTGCTTTGGATCAATTTTTCGGGCTCGAAGAAGTTCCCGAAGATCTCTAGTCACCGTTCGTCGTGGTGATGCTATATTGTCGCAGGGCCCAGCCTGTGCGAAGGCGGATTAGTGGCGCTACTCTAATCTGTCGCTGAAGTCTCTGAAACGTTATAAAGTTATGTTTTTTGGATAGGTATGTGTGTGTATTTTTGAAAGATGGCGGCCGTGTTGGACGGCAATTGTTATTTGTCTCGAATACGGATCGGATTAGAATTAAAATGAACGAAGATACCGGACGAGGACACTTCCCAACATTAGCGACATTGTGATTTGTTATTAAACTCCGATATATTTTTGCCAATAATTTGCCATCGATTACATTCAAAATAAGTCTCTTTGTATGTACAAAATATTATATTTAAGTCGACCGACTGTAGGTATTATTGGCAGGGTTTGATTTGTATGAAATTTTAAATTTGGATAATCGTATCAGCATTATCTGATTTGTTTAAATATGTACATATTGTATATATAAATTAAATAATCGTAATAATTTTGTATGATGTTTAAAAAAATGAATAACGACATCAGTATAATTGTGACATGTACAAATTATTTATATCTTTAGGATAAGTTGTTAAATGTTTCTGTTGAATTTGTTTTGTTTATCAGGCTCTGCACCAATTTTTGTTGAAAAAAAAAAAAACGGTTATTGTAAGTTATTTACAATACTAACAATTTATTTTATTTTACTTTTTTTTTGGTTTTACAAAACCTCGAATACAAAGACAAGTTCTTTTGTTCACATTATAAAACAATACATACAAAATGATATAATAATAGTACTTTTGGCTCCACCGTGTTTTGTTTTTGGTTTTTGTAAATATATAATATCCAAAATGACAATCTTGGCGAACTTGTGAACGGTCTTTTAAAATATTTAATTTTTAACAAATCCTCTTCAGTTAAGAGAAAAATTCTTTCAATTTTTGAATTGACCTTTGTCCTAGTCGCATAACCATGGAGATTAAATCTCCATGAATAGGAACTCCAAAACTCGCTGTTAAATTGTAAAAATGAGAATATTAATCCATACATAAATAGCATTATACAAGCTGTCTGACTAAACTGTCTATAAAATTACAGTGAGTTTTAATTATTACTTATTTATGGACTTAGTTTCATAATTTTAAGAAAGAAATATTTTTATTATTATAGTGCATTATTTTTGTATCGGAAATGCAAAGTAGTCTTAAAAATTCAAGATAATTAAATGGAAACGCAAGTAGTCTTATAATTAATGTTGTCTTAGATGGCGGTAAAAGACGAAGTCTTTGCGTGGCGTACGGATCAAAATAAAAACGCAATTCTGATGTTAAGTTTTACTATCTAATGTTTCGACAGCTTTTGTGTCATATAAATGGAACGGTATTTTGATGAAAACAATAACAAACCAAAACTTGTTAAAATTCTATTGTTTCATTTATAACTAGGTATCTGACGATGACGGGAACGCTGCTGAAACGCTAGATAAATAGCAAAAGTTAGCATCAGTATTGTGTTTTTTTTTTGACGCCCCACAAAGACTATGGCTTCAAACGTCATTTAATCGCGGGTTCCGGATCACAGCTCTACAGAGAAATCGTAGTGAAGTTTATTATAAAAATCAGTGTTATCCTAATGCTTAGTAGTTTCTGCCTTTTTTTGCAATACTTATTAATTAGAGAATATAGACTGTATTTCGGCTGACCATAGACATTTGTTTGTTATAAAGGTATAAAGGATATTACGATTATTTGTGTTATCATTCGATTTAGCTTTTGCTACGAGCGAACTTAATATACAATCGAATGCTTCGATGTGTAATAATATTGTATCGATATTTAAATATTTTCAAGAATGCAAATTAGAAAATTAATCTCGAGCTTCTCGTCTTTTGTCATCTGTCTATAGTAGTTCAACATCGGTCACTGCTTTAAGTTGTGCTAGGTTAGTAAATCAACACTTCTATTTTTAAATAACGAAATCTCCGATCTTTATGAAAAACGATTTTTCTCAGTATATTCTTTAAGCAGGTAGAAATTTCTTTCAATTTGAATTGTTATTTTGTCGATCGTGAGCCTACTATAGTTCGCAGAATAATGCGGACCGTAACGGTGAACTTTTGATATATTTGACGGACTCGGAAATATAAATGTTTAGACTTTTTAAATGGAAAGATATCTTTTGGGCCTTAAATAATATGGCTATATTTCTCTTTTAAAAATAATATAGAAACACCACTAAAGCGTCAAAGTATAAAAATATGTCCTTTGTGAAATAATAAAACAATATTATAATAATAAAAATATTTCTAATGAACATAAAAAAATAATTATAAATTTGTATAAATATGTAAGAATATTAATACTGATAATTGTCTTAGCAGAACTAACTGAACTAAGGATTTTTTTTTATTTTCAATGCAACAAATTTTACTGTCAAACAATTCATAGTTTTTTCTTTTACAATGTGAAATTAAACAGCAGTAAACAGTTGCACATCAACGGTTAGATTTTTGCTACGTTTTATTGGTTTTTATGTCAAAATCGGTGCGTGTTTGTAATTATTGAATTCCGTTTTATTTCAGTTTCTTTATAAGATGCAAAATTGTGTCAGTTTAAACGGGTTTGAGAAAATCTGTGGTAAAAAAAATGTTATACCTAACAATTCGATTGTGATTAAAGTTCATAAACCCGCGCTGTGGATCGTAATCATAATTAAACAATTTTGTTTCTCTTAGGGTCATTTTATTGACCAACACTAAAACGATATATCGTCACCGATAACTAAGTATGCGGAAAACTTTTTCACTTGCCGATTTATTATCCCGATTCAACTTTTGATGTGTCGTTATGAAAACAATAACTAATATACTTCGATCAGGTGATTAATTTACATCAGTTATCGAGCGTTTTGAATTTAGTCATTCATTCGGTTGGTTTGAACGTCATTAATTAACCAGAAATACATCACCTGGTATTTTTCAGTTAAGAATTTTGGAGGCGTTGCGAGTTTGTATGCTTAAAAAAAACAATACACTGTCAGGTATTTATTGCGATCAATGTTTCGATCTATGTCGGAATATCTTTCGAGAACAAATTATAGACGTTTTTTTTTTCAGGTGTTTTCTAGTTACACATAAAATATATAAAAATTGAAAAATAATATTGTTTTTGTTGGTAGTTGATTATTTCTGATTGTGAAACAGCTTTATAAATTCATTCATTCTCTTCAAATCCCAAGGATAATCCGGTATGGATTGAAAAGTCGATCGCAATAAATTCAGTCAGTAGCAATGTTTTTGAGCCTACGATCCTAGCTCTTTTCCAAACTCACGCAATTTTTGTAGCTGTTTGAAAATAAATTGATTTGTCAGTATTGTTGCATTTCATTGTGATTTAAATTAGAAAAGATGTGATTGTATTAAAAATTTTTGTAAATACATTAAAATTACCATATTAATATTATTTGTATTTTTTCGAACGACATTGAAGAATGAAATAAGTTAGTCATAAGTTTTCTATGTTGCTTTTAAAGTTTGTATTGTACGCCAACAGACAACTGTCAAAAAAACTATTGGCTATCGACACTACTATATGAATAAAATATTTTATGTGTTAAAAAAATCTGCGTATATTTATTTCACTTCCTTTTTTTAAGAGTATCGTCCCAGCAAACACCCCCTGCACCCTTCATCTCAAATCTTTTCCCCTCGCCTAAAAACGGTTCGCGCTCTCCCGACGCTATTTTTAAAGCTAGAGGGTTCTGGTAAACGCCAAATGAAAGACAAAGAATCAGACAACAGATCCTTCAGGCGAATTTTTTGAAAAAAAATTCCTGAAAAAACTTACAACCTTTTGAAAAAAATAATAAGTTACGTAATATTTCACACGTAGGCGAAACTGTTTTTCAAAAAATTCGCCTGAAGGATCTGTAGTCTGATTCTTTGTCTTTCATTTGGCGTTTACCAGAACCCTCTAGCTCTAAAAATAGCGTCGGGAGAGCGCGAACCGTTTTTAGGCGAGGGGAAAAGATTTGAGATGAAGGGTGCAGGGGGCATTTGCAGGGACGAATACTCTTAACACTCTTTTATTAGCTTGATCTGAATGTAGTTATGTAACTATGTTTGTATCTATCTAATGGAATCTTTCAAATTAATTTTCACCCGCGTCCAGACGCCTGAATAATTTGAAATTTTGCACACGTATTAAGAACCCAGGACAATACAATAAGTTGGTTTTTAGCGTTATAATTAAAACTTGAGTTTAACTTAGCATTTTTTTCTCCAACACAGTATAGGCGCTGACCTAAAATATACTCACAGTTTACCTAAAGACATGTCAATATTTACAACGTCGACATATGGTTGCTGACGTTCCGTATGAGCTTTTCTAATCCCCTCTCCCCCGAGTGTAGGTTTTTAATTTATTAAATTTTCCTACTCAACTGAGCTTTGCCAGTAAATCAATTATAATTGATCTCTAGTAGGTAATTCATAACATTTCAACGAGTTTTTCTTTTTTTTGCAGGACGAAAAGCACTACTGAAGATGACATCGATGTAGTTCAAATGCCTAATGTAATAGAAGCTTCGGAAAACAATTTTCCAGAAAAATCAAACACTTCGGTAAGCTTTTATTAGAAATACTAAGTGTCGAGAACCTCTATCTGTTGTTTTTTAGAGAACAACTAGGTCGATTTTGCAGAAACTTGATACTTTTTTAGCGACTGCGTTCTGCAAGATAGAGTTGTTTAAAAAACCGACAATATCGCTGAACCTTTTAATTTTTCACTGTCGTTTAGGGCTGGAATGGTCAACATGTCGCCCACGAACGTACCGGTCGATCGTTAACTAAGACTTCAAATTATTTGAATTATATTTTTACCGCAAACATGTATAAAATCAAGTTTTAGAAAAAATTGCAAATGTAAAATAGATGATCGCTAAGAAAAAAAACTTGATCTCAGTTCTAAATATGTAAAACCCCTGTCTTTGGGCATACATTTCCGATGAGTTGGCTTTCGAAAAGAAGAAGCTAGTGTTTTACAAATAATAGAAATAATGATAAATTTATTATATTTATAAATTCGCATATTATGCGTACTGCAGTTTCAGCTGGAAGAGTAACGCTTTTTTCTAGTTAGAAGTAACCTAAACAATTGAAGGGTACACGGGAAGAAGGCGGTTTGTCAAAAAATGTAAATTGTGCAGGAGAGCATTTTGAAGTGTTTAAGATCGTACCATTTACTTGCTGATGCATTTCTTTCAACGCTTATAACTTTTGACCTAGCGTATTCTTGTCTAAAATGAATACACTAAGATGAATACACCAACAGAAAGGTACGACTTTTGGCTACAAGATGGCATAAAAAAATTAATTTCGAATTTATACTGGCAAATCTCCTTCTTCCCGTGTACCCTTCAATTGCTTGTTTATTTTAAAGGTTTTTCTTTACGTTTCAGGTGATATCAATTGTTACCGACGAATATCAAGAAACCGAAGCATCACGAGTAAACGACTCTCGTGTAGACATTACCGATACGGCGGTTAGCTCTGAATTAATTTATCACGCTGAAAATTTGCTGAGACTTGCCGACGAAAAGTTGTGTGAAATTGAGTTTGACATGAATATTGAAATGATAGCTAATGAAAGTAGATCTCAGCTGTTAAGCATAACTGAAAATATTTCCAAGATAACTGATAATTCAGATGATGAACTATTACACGTAAAAAGCATCGTTGATTCATACATGAACGGGCGTCAATTACGACAAAAAAATAGCAATGCTTCGATGAATTTAATTGGAAAGTCCGATCAGAAAGAGCATAACAAAAAACTGACGACAAAGAAAAACAAAAATTCACAGACCGATATTAATTTTGTAAAAGAAAAACAAAAGACCAAGAAAGAAAAAAGTTCGGTTTCAAACAAACAGATTCGCATAGAAAAATCAAATAAAGGCGTTAATAAGCCTGTACAGGCAAAGATCGACGTTGACAGTATCCGACCGCCGGTTTTATGTCAACAAAAAATAGAAATTATGAATACCGATTCCACAAAAAATATTTACACCGGTAATAATATTACAATGCCGTCTGAAAATAAAACTAACGTAAATGCAATAAATGAAAACGTCAGAGAATTGAATAAAAATTCGAATGTGGGGTTGTTTGAAATTGAAAATACTGCATGTACACAAATTTCAACGAAGTTTAAACTATCAATGCAATCGTTACCTAGTTTGCATATTCGCAGGGAACTAACAATCCAAAAAATTCCTCATTTGGAAATTGTACCTTCATCGTCCAATACGATTTCTTCAACTGCTGATAAAAATGTTGTTGTTTATCAATACGCTCATTCATCTATGAGTAAACAGAAAAACGAACCTCAACAATTGAACGAAGAAGAAAATGAGAATCAGAAATTGACGGATGAACAGAACGACAATCAAAAATTGGCGGAAGAACAAAACGACAATCAAAAATTTACGGAAGAACAAAATCAAAGTGAGAAATTGATCGAAACACAAAGCGAAAAAAACCCTTTGAACGAAAGGCAGCAATTGATTGAAAAGAAAAATGAAAATCAGAAATTTCAGACGTTTGAGATCAGTGAAAAATGGAACGGGAATAAAATACGAAATGAATCGTCACGAGGTGAAAATAAAAAACAAGGCGAAATGGAGCATTTGAGAAAAGAACAAAATTATAAAGGGCCAATTGAAACGGACGAACTTTGGAATGCTAGAGAACAGTATAGATTAAGCGGTGCCAATCACTACTCAAATACTTTTGGAGTAGATAGAGGTTGTCAGTACAATGCCTTGGTCAATGCCGGGATTCAGTGTAGTGAAGGAGATTTATATGCGGAAAGAACTAGTTTCATAATAAATTATCAATGCAAAGATCAAGACAGTCAAACAGTAAGTATTGGCAGCCAAAAATTAGGAAGATCTGATAGTAATACTTCGAGACATTTTGAAGCCCACCCCGATCATGAAATTGAGAGGCAAAGACGTCTTATGTCAAAATTAGATGAAGATATATTTGCGGACATAGAGTCTCGGGACAAATTAAGAAATGCCATTGTACAGCTAACAAACAGCGTAGAGGAAAACATAGCCGCAGTTAGCCAAACTAATTGCCTTAGAGTGCAAAAGTCTGTGAGTACTGCAACGATGTCTCCAACGGCGTCAATTAACGATCATGAATTGCCATCGCATGCCAATTCGAGTGTGCATTTTTTACTAAAAACACGGAACGAATCAAAACCCAGTGTTTGCAATCCGTGGAGTAATAAAGAAAACACTGAAAATGAAATTGAAACGAAATCGAATGACAATCCAAAAAAAATACCGCGGGACAAACTATCGCTTGAAGTACATAAAGAAGCTCTACATTTAACTTACAATCCCGAAACGTCTCCCAACAAAATGATCGACGATATTTTGAACAATGTTTCTAGTATAAATGTTTATAAAAGCTCTAAAAAAAATACCCCGGACGAAGAAGCTAAAACATTGACCGACGTCAAGTCTGGAAAAAAACGGCTTACCATTCAAGAAGAAGATACGATCTTTTCTTTTTTACCGCATGAAGAACCGAGAAGATGCAGTATTTTCAAGGAAGATAGTGAGATGACAGAATTCGACGTGTCAACAGATCAGCACAGTGACGAGGAAGATTTTTATAAGCCACCAGATAATGACGCCATGAAGACTGCATATAATTCTATCAAAAAATCTTGTCCTGTTGAAAATAGGTCACATAATAATGATAAAAATATTCAAAAACCTGTCATGAAAGATACAGAGACACAAACAACGCATATTTCCAACGAATATCATAAATACTCCAGTGAATTTATTTTAGAAAATTTGCATTCTATCCAATTGTATAATAAGATTGGACAGGCTGTAACGAATGGAGTTAATTCAAAAAAGCCTCCGCAATGTACAAATATTCCAGAAAGGGCAGTATCATTTTCTATGCCAGCAGAAACATCGACTTTCATGGACGGCTATACTACTAAGCTTCCGTATTATAATTTGAATTATGATAACAGTTCGATAGCGACAAGTATATCGGAGGGTGAAATAGTCATTCCTTGCAAGTGTAGTACGAGCCTTGGTGAGATTCATAAATGCCAATTTGTACCAAATAAAGAAATGGCTAAGTTAGAATCAAGACCGTCTTCAAGAAGTGTTTTGCAGAAGGAGATGCACAGCAAGAATTTCAAAGTTAATAGAAGAAATGAACACAATAAAAATTGGGTTTCTTATTACGTTTCTACATCGAGCTCTACAGATTCTTCTGAACAAGATGAAATTGATGATACCACGACTCCAGAATTAAGTGAAGGACAAATCAATATTTATAAATAATCTTTGATTAAATTATATGATGTATTTTATATTTCGTTGATTTGTATAGTTATAAAATATTGTTTTTATAAAATATACAAAAACAATTATTGAGATATTATTATGATATTAAAGCTATGCGTTTTTTAAACTAGCGCCGATTAGTATTTTTAATTTATAATTTTTAGGATTCCGGAACAGAATGCTAAAAAATGGAACTTTTGCTGAGACTGTGTTGTCTGTATATGACGGTAAGTTTCCCCACATTATATGCCATCGACTCAAATTTGGCATAGTTATAAAGCTTGTGTGCCCCATACCTAGTCCAAAAATCACAGTCACAAAATTATTATTTATCAATTTTTGGAGGGATACCAATTGACGGTTAGCTTTTTTTACACAATTTTGGAAAATGCCCACCAAACCAAAAGTTGAGCTTATTTTTTGATTCGGAGTGTCATTTCGTGTTAGTATAAGCCGTCTGGACCAGAAAAGCGAGTTATTGGAAAATGTCGAAAATCGACTAAAAACGCGATTTTTCCCATAGTTATTTTGTGATTTTTTTACGACAATTTTGGATGATTTCTCGGATCCGATTCAAATTCGGTAGTCTTATAGAAAATTACACGCTGAAGTCACCGAGCCCCTCCGTTGCTTCGTATCACTTACCGTTTCGAAGATAGACCCGTTCGAAGTGCTTTTCTGGAAAGTCTGGAATACGCATTGGATACATTTCAAATTCGGGTTAGTGATAGAAAACGACACGCTAAATTCACCGGGCGCACTTCATGCTTCTAGAGCCACCCGGTTTAGGCTGTGCGTTGTAAGGTTAGTCAATGTTAGAGGTTTAACTAAGTAGATTAAGCCTCTTAGGGGATGAATTTTCAAAAATCCTTTCTCTGGGCTTACCTACGTTATATAAGGACCTCCTGTGCAAAATTTCATTGTTCTAGACCTACCGGTTTAGGCTTTGCGTTGTACGGTCAGTCAATGTTAGAGTTTTCACTAAGTTGATTAACCCCTTAGGGGATGAATTTTCAAAAACTCTTCTTAAGTACACATCCACGTTATATAGGGAACTCATGTGTACCGGTTTAGACTGTGGGTTGTACGGTCTGTCAATGTTAGAGCTTTAAGTAAGTGGATTAACCCTCTTAGGGGATGATTTTTCAAAAATCATTCTTAAGTACACATCCACGTTATGTCAGGAACTCATGTGCAAAATTTCATTGCTCTAGAGTCTAGACCTACCGGTTTAGGCTGTGCGTTGTCTGTCAGCCTTTAGAGGGACTTTTTTATTAAGAAAAAGTGTAAAATCGTTAAAAACGTAAAATCAAAAATTTGCTATCCAGCTCCCAGAAACAGTAAGAGGTATTTATAGTGAATAAAACAAGACGTCAGACTATTATATAATAATTATATTTTTTTAAATTTTAACCCATTCCACAGTCAGGGCCGGGCTAACCCACTTTGGCGTCTTTGAAATCTGAAAAATAGTTGAAAAAGGTACATTCAAATATGTCTTTTTTTGAGTGTATAAAAAGAATTCTAAAATATCGGAAAAATTAGTTTTTAATAAAAAGAATACATTCTCTTTAGATTTTAGAATATCCATATGAAAAGCAATACATTTTTGTTTATTTGTTTATTATACACAGTTGTCCAACAGAAAAGTAAACTAGCTTGTTTACAAATCTGTTCAAAATAGACAGTTTGAACGGGTCCTTCTAAAAACCAGGTCCTAGACATTTGTCTCATTTGTCTAAACAATAATTCGGCCCTGCCCACAGTATTGTAATATACCTATTGCATAATAGTTTTAAAATTCGACTTTGACAAAGTATAAATAAACAAGCAGGTATAATAATATTTAATTTGGTACCAAAACAGTTTTTTTTTGTATTTTTGTAGACATTAAAAATTTAAAGTTAAGATAAAAACATCAAAATATATCATTTCATTGTTAAATCTTTATAATTTACATAGATAATAAGCTTGATAAGGAAGTAAGAGAGTAATTAATGTTCCAGCTTTTTAAGTTTAACCATTTCAAAACTGTAAAATTATAGACATCACCTTTTGATTTAGTACTGCAGTAATAAGTATTCGACATTACGCAATCTATAAAAATTCGTCAGTAAATAATATAAACACAAAAGTATCAGGCGCCTAGCTAAATAATAATTTTATGCGTAAACTAGCCGTTACCCGCGACGTCGTCCGCGTGGAATTTATGTTTGTTAAAGACGGCCCCGTCAATACGGCCCGCGACCAGAATCTATTCTGAATATGACTACCTCAAATATGACACCTGACATCAATGAGCTTATCAAAAACAAGAAGCCTCAGGTGTCTGGATCCTCAAGCTCAAGATAATTTACCCTTTTTATTACCTGTATATGAAAATTGATTTAAACTAAATAAATAAAGATTTTAATTTAGTATGTGTTTTAGTTTTTAATTTAAAATCTGGCCCGCTAACACACCATATAAATGGTTCTTTAGAAAAATCAGTCTGACACACCTGATATAGGGGACTTCCGTGCTAATTTGCATGCTTCTAGACCTACCGGTTTAGGCTGTGCGTTGTACGTCCGCCTAGTGCGAGAGTTTTAACTTTTAACTAAGTAGATCTAAGCCTCTCAGGGGATGAATTTTCAAAAATCCTTTCTTTGTGCTCACTTACGTTATATAGGGAACTTCTGTGGAAAATTTCATGCTTCTAGATCCACCGGTTTAGACTGTGGGTTGTACGGGTCGTCTGTCAATGTAGAGTTTTAACTATTATCCTCCTTAGGAGATGAATTTTCAAAAATCCTTCTTTAGTACACATCCACGTTTTACAAAGAACTCATGTGCAAAATTTTATTGCTCTAGACCTACCGGTTTAGGCTGTGCGTTGTCTGTTAGCCTTTAGAGGGACTTTTTTTATTAACATAAAAAGTAGTGCAAATCGTTAAAAACGTAAATTTCAAAAATTTGCTACCCAGCTCCCAGAAACAGTAAGAGGTATTTATAGTGAATAAAACAAGACGACGGTCTGTTATCTAATTAATTTCATTTTTAAAATTTTAACCCCTTCCACAGCCAGGGCCGGACTAACCCACTTTGAACTTTTTGAAATGTAAAAAATAGTTGAAAAAAAGTACATTCAAATATGTGTTTTTTTTTAGTGTATAAGAAGAATTCTAAGTTATAGGAAAAAATAGTTTTTAATAAAAAGAAACATAAGAACACATTTTCTTTATATTTTAGAATAAACATATAAAAAGCAATACATTTTTGTTTATTACACACAGTTGTCCAACAGAAAAGTAAACTATCTTGTTTACAAATCTGTTCAAAATAAACAGTTTGACCGGGTCTTTTCTCAAAACCGGACTTTAGACATTTGTCTCATTTGGTCAATACTAATAGTCCGGCCCTGCCACAGTATTGCAGTACCTATAGGTATTGCATAATACTAGTTTTAAAATTCGTCTTTGACAAAGTATAAACAAGCAGGTATAATAATAATTAATTTGGTACCAAACAGTTCCTTTTGTATTTTTGTAGACATTAAAAATTCTAAGTTAAGATAAAAACATCAAAATATATCATTTCAGTGTTAAATCTATATAATTTACATAGATATATTATGCATGCATAATAAGCTTGATAAGGAAACAAGAGAATAATTAATGTTGCAGCTTTTAAGTTTATATTTCAAAACTGTAAAATTAGGTACATACATGACTTTTTGATTTAGTACTGCAGTATACGAAGTATTCGACATTACGCAATGTATAAAAACAGTCAATAATAAAATTTGAAAAGTAGTTTGACCCTGCAGGCCATCCCTGTAACTTCCCGCTATTTTCGAGTTCAAAACGCTCAAAAATATATCAAATATAGCAAGAAGTTTATTTTTTAGCTCTTCGAGCTCAAAAAAAAAACTTTGTTACGAAATTTTCGTTCACGATATCTCATGAACAAATGAACCGATTTTGATGCGATTTGCGGCAGTCGACGCAATTTTGTAACCAGAAAAAGTAATTTAATACAGAAAAATCGATCTCATAGGAATTTTACGAGCAATTTAAAAAAAAACACTTTTTAAAAATTTTTCGTTCACGATATCTCGTGAACAAATGAGCCGATTTTGATGCGGTTTGCTGCAATCGACGCAGTTTTTTTAACCTAAGAAAGTAAATTATTACAAAAAAATCGATTTGATAAGAATTTTACGAGTAATTTTAAAAAAATACTTTTTTCCTAATTTTTCGTTCACGTTATCTCATGAACAAATGAACCACTTTTGATATGGTTTGCGGCGATCGACGCGGTTTTTTTAGCTTAAGAAAGTAATTTATTACAAAAAAATGAATCTGATAACAATTTTAAGAGTCATTTTAAAAAAACACTTTTTTACGATTTTTTCGTTCACGGTTTCTCGTGAACAAATGAACCGATTTTGATGCGGTTTGCGGAAATCGACGCAGTTTGTTAAGGAGAAGAGCTGATTAGTTTTTGGAACTAATCGGTTTAGTAGTTTAGAAAATTTTTTACAAAAACAAATGTTTAAAAATTTTTGAAACTTGTTTTTTTAAGATTTCTCAAAATTTTTTGGGCCGAATCGTTTCAAATTTTCAGGAAGTCTAAGTTCACCAAGATCACGTCAGATGCCGCAAACCGCGTTTCAGTCGGACACTCCGTTCAAAAGATATAAAAGGTTTACATACATACATACACACACACACACACACACACACACACACACACACACACACACACACACACACACACACACACACACACACACACACACACACATACATACAGCCCTACGGACATCATCGCCAAAATAGTTTCAATAGCTTCCTAGGACCTCAAAACGTCGAGATCTGGCGAAAACTCGATTTTCGAAAATCGGGGTGAAACCAATAACTTCCCTATTTTTGAAAAAAAAAAAATTTTTTTTTTTTTTTAAAGCGGGAAGTTAATAAACACAAAAGTATCAGGCGCCCAGAGCTAAATAATAATTTTACACATAAACTAGCTGTTACCCGCGACTTCGTCCGCGTGGAATTTATGTTTGTAAGCTTGGTATATTTGAATGTATAGGGGAAGGGGGGGCATGACGGGGTAGCGAGGTATGACGGGGTAACGCACCCTTACAAGAAACTAAACGTTTGCGAATTGAAATCAACAAGCCAATAAGAAGCCATATTCGATCAACGGTTAGCGCGACAGAAACAGTGCGTGGAAGTGCACGCGTTTTTCGTTTACAAACGAAAATCATGTTGAGTGTCTCGTCGATCTAATTTTATTCAGGTAATAATAACTATCCAAATGATGTCTCTTCTGGTATATGGTTGCTAGTGTTGTTTACTTTGTTGTGGTATAATTAAATATTCAATTAATATTTTTATTTTTGAGGAATTATTTTTTTCTAAGTCAGCCTTTGGGGCAAGACGAGATATAGGGTATGGGGCAAGAAGGGGTACGCAAGTCACGCCTACTTTGAATAAAACATCTGCTCCTGAAGATATTCTTTTGCTTCTAAATCTCCCATCCGTGCATCTAGCTTTGAAAACGCACCCCCTAGTGATGTTTTGCCAATCCCTTCAGTCCAACGAGATAAAAAGAGGAAACAATACCGGAGAGATAAAATAGCCATCATTACCTCAACTCCTTATAAAAATGAGCTAGACAATTTGAAAAAACCCAGAAAAGTATCCAATTCTAATGATCCTCGGCTCAAAAAAATGCTAAGAATAAACAAAATTGTGATAATAATTAGCCTACCCCATCTTGCCCCGTGGTACGGGGCAAGATGATTTTTTGCATGTTCCTAATAAATCATTTATTTTAAAAAAAAATGTAGTACGTTTATGATTTATCTCCCAAAGACTATGCCAAATTGTACTCAGATTAATTAGATATCGTGCCATAAATAAATAAGAATAATAAACGTAATGATTATGCTGTTTTTTGATATTTCCCTTAGGTACCCCATCATGCCCCCCCTTCCCCTACTATTTTAAAATTTCCGTCTGGATATATTTTTGTTTTGCTTTGCACAATTGTCCCAAACACCTGTCAATAATTTCAAGGTTGAAGCATAATTTTTTTCTCTATAATAATAAAAAAAAGGTGCTCTGTCTTTGTTAAGTATGCGACTTGCATTATTTTCATCAAGGAACTTTAGAGCGCCCCTAACTTTAGATACCCTCCCTCAGGGCGGTATTAATAATAATGTGCGCCGGGGTACGAAAATCAGTCTGCGTCCCCCTTGCTGTCGAAAAGGTAAAATTTAATTTTTGGGCTCCATTTTTTTAAATTTAATACTAGAATAAAGTTTATTCTAGTATTAAATTTACATTTTGAAACATCAAATTGAATTGCAGCAACGAGTCGCAATCACCTGATGTCGATTCAAGAAGGGCGAAGAAGGTTTCTATCTGTAACAAAAGGAAACAGTTATTTTTTTATTCTTTATTAAACGTTGATATTCTTCACTGCTTATGACATATGAAATAAAAAAAATTGGATCGCAGTGCTATAAATCCTACAATACATAAATGTTAATTCAGGAATTGTGTCTTTATTATGTGAACTTAAGTTTCTTTCCTTAAATCCATTAAAAAAAAATTGGTTGTCTGTAAAGTCGGTTTACGGACGATAGTTTTACGTGATAACGTATTCCGCTCGAATATCATATTTAATAATACATTACTGCGCTCTCGCTTGCACGCTGCACAGGGTCAGGCGGAACGTTACACTTTTTCGTGCGTGCAGCTGGTGTTTCAACAATTTATAAGACGTTATCACGTCAAAAACTTCGTCCGCCATCTTTAGAAGTCCGCCATATTGGATTTAGAGTGACGTCACTTTATTTTTCGAGTTATTCTCAGCAAGCCCTTTCATTTGATACCCATATTGTAGGAAAGCATAATAAAATTAGTCCGCCATCTTTAGAAGTCCGCCATATTGGATTTAGAGTGACGTCACACAGCTAACCATGCATTGTCATTCAAACTAAACGTGTATACAAATTTTCATCTCAATCGGTTGATGATATCTGCTTCAAAATTACCGAAGGCATTCTAGTCGCTCACTTAGTAACGTTAGGAACGTTACACTTTTTCGTGCATGCAGCCGGTGTTTCATCTTTTTATTTTAACGTGATTCATCAATTTATAAGACGTTATGACGTCAAAAATTTTAATCTTCAAAGCAATATTATCATCTGCGCTAAATTAAATTAAATACCCTTCAGTAACTCTAAAGGTATCGCCGCTCGATCGACGCCAATAGTGTGTGCCATATAGGAAATACAAGCAAGGAGCAAAAGGTAAGAGTATGGGATAACCTTTCCAGAAAAAGCTTGGAACGGGTGTATCTCCAATACGACCGCAAGAAATGCGTTTGATGAAAGCAGCGTAATTTCCAATTAGCACACCGAATTTTCAGTTTCTGTGAGATTTTCCTTTTTTGTCGAAAAATAATCTTGTATGAAGAAACATATTTTTATTTATATGAGACCTACTTTTTAATTAAAGAGCCCTCTCTACACATGGTAAATTTCATTGAAATTGAATGAGTTTTTGTATTTTTTCAGTACGAAAATTAAGATTCTTCTCAAAATGCTACTTTTCAATATTTTGCTATCCGGCTCCCAGAACAATTTGAGAGGTATTTTTTCGGTAGGAAACTAAAATATTTAATTACAACTTATAGAGGTCGAACTGTTATCTAATTCCCTAACAGATTTTTTCTTCAAACCATGGTACTATGATCAGTGATGATACGTTTTGCGCCCTAAGGTGGTAAAAACTAATCAACGCTCAGGTCAAACCGCTGAAGCTAGAAATTTGAAATTTGGATACTAGGTTCCTTTTATGACCTAGGCACGCAAAAAGAAAGAATTTTTTGTAAATTCAACCCTTTAGAGGGTTAAAAGGGGATAGAATTTTTTTCGACAAAATCATTTAAGTGAGAGGTATTTGAATTCAACATATTACATTACTTACTCTTCATTAAAAATAAGCGTAATGGGTAAAAATTGTTAAACTCGCGTCAGGTCACGTGACCGCGTCAGGGGACACGTGACCGCGTCAGGACACGTGACCCTGATCGAAAATTTTTATACAACGTTAGACATCTAGCGTTGAAATATCGTACATAAAAATGCAATCTATGATACAAACCATTTTGATCGAAAATTTTTATACAACGTTAGACATCTAGCGTTGAAATATCGTACCTACATAAAAATGCAATCTATGATACAAACCATTTTGATCGAAAATTCGTCAGACGTTAATATTCAAGTTTTCACTTCTCCCCGCACTCCCGGAAGGCGTCAAATGGGAATGTAGGCTTTCTTGACAAAATGTTCATACCTCACGAATCGTTTAAAATGGGAGATATGAATGCGAAATTTGAGTTGAGTATTCTTTGTTAAAATCAAAGAGATCGATGTTCAACAAATTATCGAAATCGTATCCTAAGGGGGTACAAAATAAAGGATACGCTGTTTATCTGAAATTGTTTAGGCAAAGAATGTGAGACTCGGAAAAAATATTCTTCTTAGAAAATAAAGAAATGCACATTCGACTATTTTTTATAAATGGGGATGGGGGTGAGTTTTATTGTTGCGACTCTAGGTCATGAAAAAACCTACTATCCAAATTTCAAGTTTCTAGCTTCAGTGGTTTAATATATTCTAACAATCGTGTTTTATCTCTGGGTGCTGACGTCACCCAGAGAGAGATGGACTACTACCTGCGCGTGAGCATATCTTCTTTTCAGTTATATGTATCATGGTTTCAAACACTGTCTGGTCATGACTCCGTCCGCAATTAACCCATCTTTTGCCATTGTAATGTAATTAACACGGTTTTTTTCAATATTTTACTATTAATGTTCTGACATCAAGGTGTTAATAAACAAAAGCTTATGGTTCATTAACACATTTTTTTTCACAAAAAAAGAAAAAGTCAGTTATATTATATAATCAATTTTAACACTTTTCGCATCATCTTCATTATTCAACCCATTATTTTTAATTTGAAAGTTTTGAGCTAAAATTCAAGCTACAAAACAAGATTCATGGATGTTTGTATGAACATATGTGTACTATAATAAAAAACTACAAAAACACGCATCTATAAATGTGAACTAAAAAATAAAAAATAATTTTTAAATTTAAAGATTTTGTTTAACAGCGATAGGTAGTTCCCCAATTTGATATAATAATTATATCTTTGAATAAGCTTAAAATGAGAAAAGCTTATTCAAAAAATTTAATTATATCGAGTTGGGGGACTTCCTATCAATGTTGAACAAAATCTTTTTCTTTAGTTTTTTAAACTCTGATTTTTTGTATTCTAAGAATTTTGTCTTGTATGATTATATCATAAAAATAATTTAAATGCATAGTGATTTTCGCCAATATTGCGAAAACGCAAAGCCCTTATATAAAAAAAAATTGTAATAATATTAATATTTGTGATTTACTGTATAGACAAAAAAAATCGATTTTAATTTAAGTGGTATTTAATGGGCTAATAACAATAAAAGTATTAGGAGCGCAGTTCGCTTTACTACTACTATTATATAATATTAGAATGATATTTTTTGATAAAATATTAACAACCAGATATCAGGAGAGCAGTTTTTAGATTAATCAATATTATCAATTCTACTGTTTTGTATGCAAATAAACATTTTTGCTGAAAACAACCAAGTTATTTATTTAATGCCGGAACTTCACATGGTTATTTGTATTTGTGTATTTGGCATATTTGGCAAACAATTACCAAGTCTGGACAGTCTATTTGACAAAGTGTTGATTTGCCTATTTGACAAATAAGGCCAATACCAAATACGCGTTACCGTGCGCTTGTCGGTTTTTCGAGGCACATCAAAGGAGCCAAATACGCAAATACGCAAATAAACCGTCCACATAATGGCCATATTCAGAAGCGCACGCGCCGTGAACCTGTACGGACGTGCAGTATTTTTGTGTCTGTCTGTGAGTGAGAACTGGAACAATTACTATTGAAAATGAATTGGGACAATGAAATAGTGCTAAAATTCCTGGAATTTTGAACCTTGCGTTCTGCTGCCAAATGTTTGTGTGTTTGATATTTGACTGCAATGTGTGGGTGGTCGTATTTGCCTCTCTATTTGCATGTTTGTCTTGAACGTCATATATTTTGCCAAATACAACAAACACCCAATAGCGAACACAAATAGCCATGTGAAGTTCCACTTTAAAAGTTTAAAGCAGTGATTCCCAAAGTGGTGTATATCGACCCCCAGGGGTCGACGGCAACTTGCAAGGGGTCCATGTCAGCAGGAAAAAAAATTGGGGGTCCATGAAATAAAAATGGGGGTCAACGATAGTGAATATCCTAACAAAAAAAGAAACAAACTGGATATCGTTAACCGAAGAGATTTAAGATTAAATCTAACTAAATTGATGCCAAATGTTGAAAATTTATTATTAAATCATCAGATTCATCCCTCACACTAAAAGCATTTATTTTTTGCATAGTTATTTATGTAATAGAAAGTAAATTTTAATTTGATTGGTTTAATTTGAATCTAATTAATAAATGTATAAAACTACACATTTCACACTACATTTCATTACCGTTATAAATTTAAATCGTTCAAAGTGAGTAGCACTATACCGGTTGCCAAAAATACATTTGAAATTAATGAATTTACAAAAAATCAATATCAGATAAGCAGGGGGTCTACCCAAAACCGAAAAACATGGCAAGTGGTCTACGAGACAAAAAAGTTTGGGAACGTCTGGTTTAAAGGAAGGGATTCTCTGTACTAAATTGATCTCACGCCATGGAATCTCGTTGTTTTTTGGTTGTAAAAAGTAACGATTTCTTACAAAATTAGAACTCAAAACTATTGAGAAATTTTATTTTAGATATCGTGTCCATCGTGATAACAATATTAAGAAAAAAATCTCAGGTATGATTGATAGGTATCAGTACTGTCTTAACCATAATGTACTTGCGCCCCTTGGGTCCCTGGGCCCAGTGCTGGATTAACCTATATAAGCAAAATAAGCCTTTGCTTAGGGCATCACGTGTCAGGGGGCACCAAAAATTACCAGACCGTGTCAACAAAATGTTTTTTTCTTTTTGCCAGGTTCTCAAAAATTTGATATAAAATTGTCTTCAGAAGTACAGAAATTAAAAAACATCTGTAATTGGAGCCTAGCTCTGTTGATTGGTAATATTAAGTATTCAAAAGAAAATTACCGCGATTTTATTTAGTTACAAAAGGTAAAATCAGTTTTTATCCTATGCTGTTAGTGTTTTTATGTTTTAAATGTTTTAAAAGTACAAATAATAATAATAAATATTCCCCTTCGCCCTGTGTGTATCAGGAATATTATCTATAATCAAGACACCACGGCAATATTCGTTGTGCGGTCGGCTTTAGATGTATTAGGAGACCATGAAATACTCGTTGTGCGTTCGACTTAGACGGCTTTAAAGTGATGTAACATCTGTGCTGACTTAGGAGGACATAAGTGATATAAACCACTTAAAAACATTAATATTTTTGTGAACTTAGCCCTTTGAAAGTGGTAAATAACATAATAAGGTACCTTTTTGATTTTAAAGACATATTTCCATTAAGAATCCTGTATTTGCAAAGTGTACAACTGATAAATTAAGAATAAAACACACAAAATTACCAAAATTCATGGAGGTTTCATCTAATTCCAAAATAAGAGCTTAGAAATACGGTACTAGATTTCACTGTTGACTTTTTTATTTTTATAATTTAGCAAGTGGTCACTAGATGTCCGAAATGGCACGTAGAAAATGTTTCAAAGGATATGTTCAAAAATATTACAATTTAATTATTTACTGTTATCTGGCATTTAAACAAATGCGGTTTATAGCTATTTTTGGGTAGAATCGATTTGAAATTTTACTATTTCTCTTACGGAGAATACTTTGTCGCAATCGAAGGTGATTATTAATTTAGATTTCTTAACAACGCATTTTGCAGCCCACTATAACAGGGGCGCCGACGCCGCCGACTCCGTGGGTGCTCGGGGTCTCCAGCACCAATAGCAAATAACTTCGAGTTACAAAATGTAATATGTATTCACAGTACCTCGTAGGGAAATCATAATATATTATAGTTCAATTTATTATAGTCTTTCAGGTTTCAATGCAAGGGAACGGCTAATTTCTTCGACTTAGAGACGATTTCGATTTAACGAAATTCGAGGTATAGAGATTCTATCGTGTTTATTTTTTACAAAGGATTTTATTAATAAGAATTTCCGGCGTTTGTTTTTTTTCAATTAAAAGACAATAAAGAACAAAATGCGCATTTTTTTTTGTAATTGATACTTTTTTGCAATTGGAAAAATGATGCGCATGCGTGGAAAATATGGATTTTCTGCTGTTTCCTTTACATCTAAAGTGAGAATTTTCCCGCCCCTCACAAGCACAAAATACTTGAAAACAGCTGAGGTTTGCGTTGGTTGGTTCTACATTATTCTTCATCTGTTTTGGTGTTCTTCACTTGTTTCAAATATCTTATCCTTATTACGCGACATTTCATGGTTCTATATTTCTACGTATCTTCAAGTGTTTTTAAAAGAAGAGACTGCAAGCTAACGCTGAAGACATTTCGTTATTTTTTTAACTGAAAAACGAGTGTGAATTGAAATACTGTGCAATAATAATGTACATAAAAACAATTTTGGCTCTCTAAACATAATGAACGTTACTAAAATACTTAAATTATTTTCTAACGTTGAAAATTTTTTTAACAAACAGTGTTTTGTTTTAATTAACAAGAAAAAACACACGTAACCACTAATATACAATTTTTATTCTTAGCGTAAACACATCGTTACCAAAACAAATTTCATATTTTTTAATGAAACTAAAAGAGATTGTGTCGAATTTAAACAGTAATATTTTCAATTAATTGCAAAAGCAATACACCTAAATAATTATTACATAAACCTTAAAAATATTGTATGTGCCACAAGTTAATAGACGCCGAATAAAGAAAAATAACGTAACTCAATAATTACATGTTAAATTTAATTAAAATATTAATAAACTAAGAAAAATTAGTAAATGTTTTATCACTGTTAAGAGAAACCAATAATTATTATACCTAGCACATTTGAAAATTGTCCAAAATACACTTAAAATCCAGGGAAATTCTTAAAAATAAACCGAACAATAAAAAAAAACAAATTTAAGTAGATATTAAAATAGTGTGATATAATATTTAGATATTATCGTTATAAATGTTTTTTAATATTTTAATAAAGCAAAACTCGACTGTCTAAATATAATAACATAATAATTTTTGTATGAACAATTTTTTGGATATACACTTTTATAAACACATATTTAAATATCTTTTCGTAATTTATAAATAATACATAAAAAATAGATGATAATAGCACGTTTTATAATAATTTTTGTAACAAAACTTATTTTTACAAATACCTACTGATATAAACAATTTAGTTTACTTTTTACTAAACGTTACAATAAATAAATATTACTGTTAACATAATAATCTGTTATTTAAAATTTAAATGTACTAATATAAAAAATTAATAGAAGACGCTCATTGATGTTAAATAATGTCCCATAAATTTTAAATACGTAATTTGTTATACGAATAATTAAAAATCAGAAAAAGTAATAAAATATACAAAAGCATTATCGAAAGTATGGATTATATACGAGAATTTGATATCAAATTAGATAAAGAGCATTATTACGCCGGTGAAGCGGTGAATGGAGTCGTGATTCTGGACACAGTTGAAAATTTCAAATTGCGCTGTAAGTAGTCTATAAATCACATTTTGAAACATTTAAACATCGACCAAGTGCATACTTTCACAATTAACAATTAACGTTATGTTAACGTTGTGGTAACGCAACACTAAGGTTATGTTAACGTTATGTGAACGCAATGTTAATTTTAACGTAACGGTACCGCCAAGTTGCCGTAAGTCATTTAACGTTAGGGTAAGGCGATTTTAATGTTATGTAATGTTAAACCCATGATGCTAACGACCTGATAAGTTATGTTAACGTAACAGTAATGCCTTGTTAACGTAACGTTAACATTACACACACTTCTTTATCTATAAAAAGAGATGTATATAAATTACCTGCTTCGTGGTTGGCTTTTAATTAGACAGAATAGTGGACGTGACACAGTAGATCCAATCAGCGAATCACACACTGATTTATTTGTTTAATATAGTGCTTTTTGAACTCCTCACTACCCCCGTGTGGCTTCACGTGACTTTGGTCGATGCATAATTTTCGTTCCCCTAATTAGCTCCCGTCGAGTCATCATCGATAAATATACGTAACAATAGATTTTAAGGCGTCGCCCTTTAAAGGTCTCGCCGTCTTTTATTGAAAACTAGCTGTACCCGGGTCCCGGCTCAGTCTGGTTTGCGTGTGCTGCTTTAACAGCCAACAGATGGCGCTGTATTCAACAGATGACGCTCCCATTGCTGTAAAATATTTAATATAAAGTGTATTGCTTTAATGCCCAACAGATGGCGTTGTTTTACAAAAAAAAGCATGTTTTCACCTGTCACAGGTGTGACGTCTATATAATAGGCACATAAAAACACGCGCGTATTCAAATGCAACGTTGTGTCAAAATTTCAAAGCAATCGGTGAAGAACTTTCAAAGATTTAAGCTTTTGAACAAACTTCAAAAAATAAAACGATCTTGTGGTTTGAGCTGTAGGTGCGACCACAGACACGATATACGACAGACTTTGTGTTTAAAAACTTCTTTGGGTTCAGAGGAAACGTGTGAATTATCCAAAGACTCAAAATCAAATATTAGAACGATCACATAGGACATCGTAAATGGGAAAATAAAAAAAAATATTTTTCCAGAATCAAAGCAAAATTGTGTCGTTCTATATATTCATTTATTAACCGAATTATATAACGTAGGCTCACATTATACAAGTAATGTGTGCTTTATATTTTGTTTGTTTTTGCTCCAAACCGGATCGTAAAAGCTTTTTGTTAGATAATAGCTGTATACACAGGGGCGGATTAAAGAATTCTCCACCCATTACACGTAACAAGTATTTTTAATAAGTGCAAACCACGCAGTCTGTAACCCAGCTTCCTGTGCTCGCTGTGTTTCGAGACGGAGCGTTTTCTCTGGCGCACTACTTGGAAAAACTTTAATTCTTTCCGCCTGTTTTCGCCATAGTTACCAAAGTTGTTTAACTTCACAGACACTACACACACGTAAGCCATGAACGTGTGTGTGTTACTCAGTAGCTGACGCCATATTGGTTCATGCGACAGATATCGGTCCACCGCTACGCTCGAGCTGGATCTCCCGGTTACAGACTTCGTGCGGTGCAAACAATAATAAATAAAATTGAACAGCTTTTTACTACGGTACTTATAACAAAAAAAAAATTGGTTGTCTGTAAAGTCGGTTTACGGACGATAGTTTTACGTGATAACGTATTCCGCTCGAATATCATATTTAATAATACATAACCTAAATTTTAGTAGCTGTCAAACTATATTTTTACCGACTCTCTATCGCTTATACTGCGCTCTCGCTTGCACGCACAGGGTCAGGCGGAACGTGACACTTTTTCGTGCATGCAGCCGGTGTTTCATCAATTTATAAGATGTTATCACGACAAAAAAACAATTTTTAAAATGTTTGTCTGTCTGTTTGTTCCGGATAATTTCCGAAACGACTGGACCGATTTTGACGGGACTTTCATAGCTGAGTAAGAAGCTACTTTTAGAAAAAGAATTAGGGTTCCGCGTAAAAAAATTAAAGGCAATGAAATTGTGAACAAAATCCGATTCAAATAGGGAAGTGTTGTCCAGCGAAACGAGCGAGTATCAGCTAGTAATTTATACGAAATTTGAACACTTCGTTTTTATGTGAAATTGAGACCAATGTTTCTTTTTGAAGTGAAACTTTTTTAGCCACGTTACGCAGTAAGTCGTTACGGATCATATGTAATCGAGTCGATTTTTTACTGAATTTCGCGACTTTTTGAAGTGAAAACTTCTTTAGCGGCGTTGTACACTTTTTTTGTAATGGGTAAAAAATGTTAAACTCGCGTCAGGAAAAGTAAGAACTGGGTGAGCAAGAAAACTCTCTAAGTGATAGTAATCGTTTATACAACGTTAGACATCTAGCGTTGAAATATCGTACATAAAAATGCAATCTATGATTCAAACCATTATACAACGTTAGACATCTAGCGTTGAAATATCGTAAATAAAAATGCAATCTATGATACAAACCATTTTGATCGAAAATTCGTATGACGTTAATATTCAAGTTTTCACTTCTGCCGGCATTCCCGGAGTGCAAAGGGTTTTTTTTTTACTTATGGCGCACTGAACAGAAATTAAATTCATTAAATATGTTTTAATAAGCACAAATGTGAAACAGAGTTTTCTTTCTTGACGCTTCTCTATAATCTGTACCTATATAAATTTCATCAATACGTGTCTGTTATTTGTAATGAAGCATTCGGTCTGAAATAATAAAACCACGAGAAAATGCTATAAAAACATTTTATGTCCATACTCAGTGCTAACTAGTAAAAATAAAATTTAATTATTGTTTTATAGTTGGTTCGTAAATAAATTAATTTTGAATTGTTTATTTTCCCTCCATTGAATAAAATTTAATTTGGAAACCAAGGTCACAATTCCGCTTGATATATCACTTTATGTCACATTAAATTAGATCGAACAAACATCTACTGGACAATACCACTAAAAATTTATTATTGAATTGGACAATAGTTATTGATTCTCAAAGATACTGTTTCGCTAATAAGTGTATTTTGACAGCGTCGCCTCTATATTTACTGGCTTTAGAATTGTCTTTAAACTGTTTTATTAACAGTGTGTTGATTAAATTATATTGTATAAATTATTTTAAAAAATTGACGCCAATAGGTATACGCTTTCTCTCTCACTTCAACCTATTCGTAGCGTCTTACTCGCACTCACGTGCAATAGACTGTTTTGTAACCGTCTGGCAGACATTTAGACCCGACTAAAAATGATCTGGCATATTTTTTATTTTATTAAATACTAAATTGGAAGACATATAAATTTCGCAAAAAATTCACAGTACGGTAATTCCAGTACGATAACTCGATGTGCCCAAATTTTGACTTTTTTTTAAGTCGTAGAAAACGCAAAATTTATACGTTCTAAAAAAAAATATTCACAAAATACGTAAAAACTGTTCGTCTTTCACTGTCAGTTTTTTAATCTAACTAATCAGAAATCACATATACACGTCATTATAATATAACTGATGTAGAATTACTGTATTACTATCTCACTTTGTATACACGACCCCGTAATTGTTTTTTTAAAGATCTCCCCCCAAACACCCTCCCCTTTTTACTGCGCAAAAAACGCCATCGCATCGACACGACCTCGTAATAGTTTTTTAAAGAACTCACCCTAAACACCTGCGCAAAAAAAAAATTTATAAAAATAAATTTTCCGCACTTGAAACGGCTAATAATACCTACTATTATATGTTATTTAAAATAATAATTGTGTATTTCCAATGAATATTTTGCACATTGAATCGTACTCTAACCAATCACAGCTTGTCTACACTTCAGCCAGGCCTTCGATTTTGTGTTTAGACATTATAAAATTTTCAGGCTGTTTAAACTACCTACCCAAAAATGTTTGCTAGCTCTGATCCTACTAATAGAATATCCTTGGTGATTTAAAGGAGTTAGTTTCCGTAGATACGCCCCTGGAACTGAATTATTTGTGCTATGCTTCTTTTTAGAAACGCAAATCAGGAACTTTTATGCGCTCGGTTTAAGAAATCGTAGACTCGTTGCCGTATAATAATTTCTTTCATTCGGCACTTAAATTTGTTTCCTGTTTGCTAAAAGCATTTTCTGTTTCAGCAATAAGAGTAATTTTACGTGGAAAAGCGCACGCTGAATGGAAGGTTGTTTTGTCTGGCGACAGGCGTACTGTAAGTATATATACATATATATTCAATTTCTTTCTTGTTTACCCAATGGCGGCTCGCGCCATTGCAGGAAGTGTCTGCAAGACCGTATAGCTATAGGGCAATGCCCTGCCTTAACCCCATCCCGGTTCATCTTGAATCCTTACTCTGGAGTTAGGCGGAGCAATACGAGACGAGAATGTTTGGCAAGCAGACGCGGCCTCGTATACAAGTATATATATAGAAGTGCACATTTTTATTTGTTCAAAACAAGCCTTTTTTAAATAAATTGTAAAAAATAACAGAGATATTTTTTCTTGATTGCTGTTATGTGCTCGACTGCTCGCTTCACACGAGAGTCTTTTCAAGCCACTTTTGTGAATAAATCTGGTGCGCGCGCAGTGACAGTTCAAATATAAACACAGAGCAAAACGTGTCTGTTGTCTGACTCTGAGCAGAATGACGCCATGTTGGTTTGTGGGCGTTTTTAAAGTCGCCCACGTGACAAGATACTGGTTCCTGATTGGTTCTTGCTAATACCTATAGCAAGCAAAATAGTCTATGTTCTAATTTTAAAATCTATCTTGCGAGCTAGCAGGCGAGCCCGCAGTGACGTCATTTCCAGCTTCGTACCCAGCCTACCGGCTAGCAGAAGTCCAGGCAGTGTTTCTAGCCTCGTGTGCAGCGCCCTTATGTGTGGGTACACGAGCTTTAGAGCTATGTTAAATTTTGTTTGATGGATTTTAACATAATATCATATGAAGTATTGTGGTGTCGTTACCTTGGTCTTAATTGTGGGAGTGACATAGGGTATAATATTTAAATATATGGCGTTATCAAAAAAAATAGAGGGAGGGGAATAAAAAAAATTTTTGTTATTATATATATGGATATCAAATAAAAGCAAGTAAATAGCCAATTCCAAATACATATAAAACTTTTATGCAGGACCGGGCTTAGAGACTCAGGGCCCCTAGGCACTTGATATTTGGGCCTCCACCATCTCGAAGCTATTTTGGAAATTTAGCAAATTAAATGCAGTAGTACAGAACATATACCTAATTTTTAATTATGCTTTAAATATGCTTATATAAAGATTCCGCCACCGGGGCCCCTAGGCCGGGACCTTGTAGGCAGAAATCCGGCACTGCTTTTCTGCTACCATTTTCACACAAACTACAAAAAAAAGGAAAAATTTCGAATACGTAAAAACGCTTAACAAAAAGGAAGAAAATAAATATTAATTATTTAAATAAACAAGAAATCCGGTTTCACAAAAATGAAATTAATAATTAAAAAAAAAAAGAAAACAAGTCGGAAAATCTCAACATGCAGCGGGATCCATTCAAAAACGAGAGAGATAAATAGGTTTACACCTGATGCATGCCGAGATTTTCCGAAGTTTTTGCCTTTTCAGTTATTAATTTCCTTTTTGTAAAGTCCGGTTTTGTTAATAATAATTATTTTTTTCGCCCTAAAAATAACATGCTTATCGATCATTATAGGTCAAAGACGATCAATATTTCATTGATGAAAGAACCGTTATTTGGGGCGAACACAACCTCGATTCAACAATACCGATTTTACCCAGGGGTCTGCATCGATTTTCATTCAGGTAAATTATAATTGGAGCGTAATTGCCGTTATTAAACTTTAGAAAGTCGACGAGCATCAAGTAATCTTCTGTTTGTTTGTTTTAAGATTTACGCTGCCGGAGTCGAGTTTACCATGTTCCTTTGAAAGTAAACCCTGCTACATCAGATACTACATTAAGGTAATACAATTTATCTAAATCATATACTTTTATTCTATACTGAGCATAGGAATAAAATCGCAATCGAACCATTAAGGTGCAAACATATACTTCTGTCTTTTTTTTACGCCGTAAGCACTGGAGTATCCAGGAGGGCGAAACAAGCACGGGGGACCCGACTTAAGAAATTTCTAATTTGCCCCCTCCTGAGCCAAAAGCTGGGTACGCCTATGTTAACGTCATAGAAAAAGACAAAGTTTTTGAAACAGAGATACTTTATTCAGATTGAATGCAAGTACATCAATCAATCCTATCATCGGAGAAATCAGGGAATTACATCGAAGAAAGAGACGCAGATATATTTTCGATACGCTTTGTTGCGTCCACTCACCGCACATTGAGTAGATAGGCAATGATTCATATAGTTAATTAATAGATATATATATATATGATCTAAATGTTATTTCTTCTTCGAAGCAACCTATATGCATGCAAGCAATTAATGACACGGGAATGTGGACCAATCAAATAAACTTAAAATCTATTCTTTTTTGATTCACGACGTTTTGTCTTTATTTAAAACTTCATCAGGCTTTTACTGCAAACGCGTGCTTGTCAAAAATTGTATATTGTCATACATTTTAATCATTTGAAAAACTATTTTTTTAATGCATTTGCCGTATTATGCCACATTTACTAATGGCGTCGGTCAGACCAACATTTCTCGACGTTTCAGTCTCCTGAACATTTTGGCACCATTTTTGAAAATGTTTATAACTTTCGAAAGAGTTAATAGATTTTAACTAAATTTGGTACACACGTTGAAATTAATCACCGCACGAAGCCTATTTGAAATGAGCCCAATCGGGCCATTTTAAGGATAGTTTTTAGGGGTTGAAAACATGATTTCTGCATTATATGTAAGAAGTCAGTGGGATATCGCTCGAGTGTAAATCCTGCCATATTGTTTGATTCCGCAACGCTTCCGTTTCGCAGTTGCGCGTTGGTCTGTGAGAGCCTTTAGTTGTTTAATGAAACTAATAAATTATTGTATCTACAGGTTACAGTTGACATCCCGTACGCGAGTCCTCCACAAGGAATGAAATATTTCACCATCATTGGTCCACACGTGGACTGCATGGATGAACAATATTTGGTAAGTTTCGTTTTAATTTTTCAGTTTTAAACCGACGTGATTATGTAATAATAGATCTGACTGACTTACAAAGGGCCAAATTTACTGGTATGATGAGCCGATTTTGACTAGACTGTTTAGTTTAAACAAGAACTTAACCTGCTCAGATGGCTCTTGTTTTTGTAAGATATCAAATTCCTATAGAATGTTCGATAATCAAAAATGATTATTTTTGAGGATGCATTTTTTTTCATCTATACTAATATATAAAGCTGAAGAGTTTGTTTGAACGCGCTAATCTCAGGAACTACTGGTTCAAATTGGAAAAAAAAAATTTTGTTGGATAACCCATTTATCGAGGAAGCCTATAGGCTATATAAAATCAGGCTACGACCATTAGGAGCGGAGCATTAATGAAAAATGTTGCAAAATTTATCTCAAAAATAAACTTCTATTCAGGTGAAATGCACTAACTAAATATACTCATATTAGCGTTGTCAGAATACAACGCCGGCTAGCTCAGTCGGTAGAGCACACGACTGTCAATATCAGGGTCGTGGGTTCGAGCCCTACGTTGGGCGAATACATTTTTATTTTTTTTATTTTCTACATTGCTTTCTTCTAAGGCTTACATTTAAATTTATTTTAATTTTATTTTATTAATTAAAAAAAAAATATTAAAAAAAGTATAAATACTGCTTTTTATCGACAAAAACTTTTGAACGGTAACTCCGATCATCATGAAATTTGGATTCATCTCGGTAAACTAAGATGAATGTGTGTACTCATGTTCCTCCCTTCCTCATTCGTTCTTTTACACCCGGGTGAAACCGGACGGGACCGCTATAGTTTCCTATAAAACACCGATTGGAACTTTTGACATGTTTATTAAAACGACGAAATAAAGGTCCGTACAAAAATTTGGCTACCTGATGGGAATTTTTCTGGATATTTGCCACATTTTTGGATTTTTTTTAACTTTTAATATCACTGGTTCAGTGTCGATAATAATAGAAGTCAGTATCTAGTAATTATGTAACCAACCAAAAATTTATGTTGGCATTTTTGAATTACATACAAATCAGAATATATTTTAGAACTGTGATAATAACAGCGATGGTTACTGTTCTTTTAGAAACCGACCGTCGGTCAAGATAAAAAATCTGATTGCTGTTTTTGCTGCAAGAAAGGCGACATCACCTTACGATGTGTGCTTGAAAGGAGCGCTTACGTCTGCGGCGAAAGTTTAAAGCTTAAAGCAACAATTGACAATCAGGGTGACGAAACTGTCAGGATTAAGGTTAAATTAATTCAGGTTTGTACAAATTCAGTTTATCCGTTTACTGCACTTAAAAGCCTACTGAACGTTTCAAAAGCGACGGGACTACTGCCCGCCGGAGGGACATAAAGACCGCTGCACACGAGGCTGGTTTTGCCGCTGAAATCATTGCTAGGATTTGCGCTGGCTGCCGCGCTGGCCACAAGGATGGAAATGTTACAAGTTGGGTTTGAAAATTAGAACCGGCGCTATTTTTCGTGCTTGTTTTGAGCAAGGGCCAATCAGAAAACATTATTTTGTCACGTGTGCGACATGGACAAATGCTCACAACATGGTGTGATACTGTGTGTTCTGTTCAGAGACAATAAACGTTCAGTTCTGTTAACATTCGAACGGTCATTGCGCGCGCACCAAACCTATCTATAAAGCCAGATTCAATACATGCATTGTGTGAAGCGAACTGCATATAACAGCCATCACGAAATCTAGCGTCAAAGCAAGGAATCTATACGCAGCAAAACCAGCCTCGTGTACAGAGGCCTTAAGATAGGAACAATGGCAGAATAAACAGGTCGCGAAAAAAAAATAAACACTATAAAACTTTTCATTGAAAAATTGATTTTAAATCTTTTGCAACAATTTCTCATTCAAAAGTTAATCAATAATACCTAATTTTTGTTGTTTTCTATAAAAATTTTGTTTAATTACAGATTAAACTACAATCGTTAAATTTAAAACCTGAAATTCCGCTAATCCTAAGCTAAAATTCACATTTTCATTTTTATCTTTTGTTTCAGTATTGTGAATACTTCATTGATCGAGGAGTCTTAGGGGTTAACAAAGATATTCAACATTTGGTATTGGAATACAGGTTTGTTATTTTTTATTTCTTGTTAATATAGAGATCTCTTGTCAAGCTTGAATGATGTATACGTTTTGAAAAAGACCATTTTTAATAGAGCTGTAAAAGTAACGAGAAATTGTGTAGGTACCTGTATGTATTCGTTACTTAAAGAACCAGTACCCGTTACTTTCGTATTGTTACGTTACTCGTTACTTTTCATACGATATACAATCGTGAACTAACAGCATCAAGCATGTACAGGGCCCTCGCGCCCCAGAGTGCGATGTGTGCGATGCACGCGGGCGGCACATTCAAGGGGCGGCAAATGGCCTATTTGTGTTATGTTTTTTGTACTGTATAGAAAATATATATAACTGATATTATATCAATTTTATTTGCATACTCAAGCCTGCGTGAAAACTCTTACGAGTAGTTATTTATTTTTTAATGAAATTCGAATTCAAAATATTTCGCGTCCAGTTTTCGGTTGGACAGTTAATTCACATCAGCGCGTAGACAGTGCGCCCCTATCGGGAGACTCCCTCGTATGTTTATATCTTGAATTTTCCTGTCGATTCCTGCAAGAGTGCGAGTGAAGTAAAGTATTTTTCAATCAACAAATACTTTTTTACGTAAGACTTGTGCACCTGAATGATATATAATAATTGATAATATATTCTTTCCCACATGTGAGTGTAGTACGGAAAAAATTGCAAGTTAATTCCAGGGGATTCACATTCAGTCGTAATGGTTAGTTGGTATTTATGTTTTTATTAATTGCACTGGTATTCATTTTTCCGAATTGATAAACTAATGATTATTTTGACTTAATGAAATCTCTGTGCTCAGCTGTGAAACTAAATTTTTCTCTCATTCATAAGTACGACAGGAGAAGAACGCCGTGAAAAATCGCACGGAGTAAACTGTTTTTGTAGAGAACAGTTTACTCCGCGGAGTGATTTTTTTAACGTGAAGAGAGAATTTTTTAAGTTCACTCTGTAGGATTTTTAACGTTTTTCAAATTTGACACATCGTCTAGTGAGTTTATCCCTAATAAGGGCCCTGAGCATGTACCATCGCATACGAGTAATGAAATGAATTTGTAAATAACGATTCGTTACTTCGAGTCAGACGATGTACCCGTTACTCAGTAACGAATACATACGGTTTGTTACAGCTCTAATTTTTAATAAATACGAGATCAGTGAGTCTAAATCATTTCAGTCATCAAGAACGCTTTAAAGTACTTTCTCTAGAATATTCTCTGGAAAATGCGCGTTAGAAAAAAGATTTTTGTTTTAGAGGTGATCCAGTGAAAGCAAATTCACGTACAAAATGGGACAGCACTGATAGTTTGGTTATACCGACAATGCCTACAACTTTAGTTGGAATTTGTAGATTGTTACAAATTTATTACGTTTTGAAAGTAAGGATCTATTCTTTAATACATAATGTATATCAAAACAATCAAAACTAACCTCACAATAATGGACAATCACGGTTGAACGGTGAAAAGTATCTAAGAAATATAATGTTTGTTTTAGGTAAGTTTGGAAATGGAAAAAAATTCTGAAATTCTACCGATGCATTTTCCTATAACGATAGCTACGGTGCCATTTCGAATACCAAATTCAAATAACCAGCCCGTTATCAAATACGGTAAGCATATACAATATTATTATTCAGGTTCAGTGGCGGCGCGAGAACATTTTAAATTGGTGTTCTGCATGGTCACCCGGCAATATTTCCAAACACTAGGAATGAGGGAGAGGGGGTAATTAAATTATGAATCACACCTGTGTTTATGATTAACTTTTTTCAAACACTGTTGACAACAAACTACAATATACACTGTAACACTTAGTCACTTCTGCCATAAGCCGAGCGTCGTGTATCATGTGTATCGTCGAGTCTAAGCCGTCAAATCTGTTGACTGAATGAGATAGATTTAGTGAACACTTCTAGCATATATGCTTATTTGTACTAACGTGCTGAAGGTAAATGGAGCTCAAAAATTACGCCGGGAGTATCTGATGGCGTGTCATGTGCATCATTGGCTACGTTTGTGTTCATATTATTTTTTTTTACAGAAACAGCTTCTGGACACGTTGAAGGTGGTAATTATATTGGTCCAGAATTTCTTCTTGGCCAAGTTTATGACGGAATGGATTGTTTGGATACAAAAGATTCAAAGTTAGTATTTTATTTATATTCTTTCTTAATTTATACAGCTGTATTACCTATAGATTGTTAGGATATATCTATTATTTTTTTATCTCTTATATTATGCGACATCTTTGCTTCATACGCAGTGCTTGAATGTGGAAATCCTTAAGCGCGGGTCACACTAGGCTGGTTGCTAGCCGCGAGTTGTGGAAGCCGCTACTGTCAGCCATCAATCAGCTTGGTGTGAGCATAAAATTCGCCGCTGACGCCGCCAGCCGGCGAGTATATCAGCGGCTGGTGAAATTGGACATGTTCTATTTTGGTAGTCAGACAGCGGCGACTAGCAGGTCACGTGACTCACTCGCACCCGCTACCACCAGCGAGCAGCGCAGTCTGCGACCGAAGCAGTACATCCATAGGCGAGTAAACCATCACGTACCACGTGGTTTATGTTCGATGATGTAGTAACCGGATTGGCGATAGACTAGCGAGTAGCAGCCGTAGTGTGACCGGGCTGCCCGCCGCTGCTTGCTGGTGCTATTGTCCGCCGCTGATCAGCAGCGGCTGACAAGCAGCCTAGTGTGACCTGCGCTTTAGCCAATCGAAATCTCGAGGCCTTTGTTTTTATTCTAATTTACCTATCAATTTTATTTGAAAAAACAAACACTATAGTAATTGCCGTACCCCCACGAGCCGCCGAATGACTGTTTTCTGAAATTGTTTCTGTCCATCTTCGAGCAAAATGTGTCTTTTCCTATCGCTAGCCTATAGACCAGTTCCTACTTTGTCTATTTGAAAATCTGTATTTACTATAGTGGAGATTAGAAGAACAGTTGTCTATAGCTTCTATCAATTTCCAGGGAACACATAGTTTTGTATCGACCTGTATATGTAACCGTCGACAAGCAACAATCGAGCTCTTCAGCGCACAAATCCGAAAACAGTAAACAGCTGTCAACGGTCAGTAATGAAAACAATCGATGAGCTACCAATACAAGTTAAATTTTGTACTGATTGTTATACCCTCAATTGTTGAAATTTTACGATGAAGTCGTAAATGCCTGCATTTTTACCCGCTACTTTTACAAAAAAAATTCTATATTAAACAAATCAATATTTTATGTAACATAGAATTTTATTATTGACTGGAGATAAATTTTAAAAATGCATTTAAAATTTGAAATGAAAGTAGATTCAAGACTAAAATTTAATAGAAATACGCAATGTGCCAATTTTATATTTTCTAGGTTTATAATAAATTTTTACCATGTCTGACTTGGGAATTGATCAATCATCGTAGACGCTTTAGAGAGATATATTATTGTAATCAACAATCAATTATAGGTTCATAATAATTATATTATTGTCTTTGCCAGCCCATGTCAAACAGAGCTGTTTTTGCAGTGGTCAGTGAAGGGGCTGTTGACGCTATTTGAGAAACACTTTTTAAAGATTATTAATTTGATTACAACATTAAACGCAAGAAATGACCATACCGATTAGCTTCACAGTACAGATTCCCACTTCCTCACTGAGTGTTTCTGAACTGTGCTAGCTTGTCGCTTTATATGGTACATTTAATTAAATACGCGGATTTATCAGACCCTGTCGATTTTTTATGTGGTATTAAAATAAAAACAATAAATCGCTAAAATAATTTCACTGAAACGCACACACTTTAGATTAAAAAATAATGTTATATTAAACCAAATGAAATAAAAAAAAAGATCATACGGGATCTGATAGACTCTGGGTATGATGAAGGGCAAATGAAAAAAAAAGTGAAAAACACACCACGGAAGATCAAATGTTTGCAATTATATAGGACAAAAACATGTGTCAGTTGATAATTAAAAAAATCCCTAATCAAGCGTTTGAAACTTGTGGCGTGCCAAGCCATATACCTTAATGACTCAAAAAAATCGAAGGATAAGTGAACCTCTTTGATCTTACAATAGATTATCATAATTCATCAATTATTTATCATGAGTCTTCTGAAGATTCCCGAAACTTTGATAGAATTCCCGGGAAATTATTCATCGTAAATTAAAGGACACATCAGTTGTATATATTATTATCGGTATCACATGATACAATGATCAATGAATTTCGTGATTGCTCCAGGCTGATCTCAACATTAAGAATTTTAATCATGCTTGCATTGTATAAAGCGATCAGATTTATAAATCTCCAAAGTCAGACAACGGATTTAATTAAAAGAATAAAAATTTAAAAAATAAGAAATATAAATTTAAAAAATCGTAGTAAATAATATTTGTATTTGTTAGAGAAATGATAAAATAAATAATAATATATTTGTCATTTAATCTTGCATCTACTAATTTTCTAACATAATTTATATTATATTGAAGTCTAGTTTTACAAATGATTTGTTTTATATTTTTAGAAATAGAAATTAATAAAAAATATTGTATAAACGTTGTAAATTTTTATTTATTCTTCCAATAGCATAAGTATCCATAATTTATTTAAAAAAGAAAAGTTTCAAAACTAACATACCTTTATTTCAGTACATTTGTTTCTTCAATAGATTTATCACCACTATAAATGCTGCGCGCAAATTGTGTAGCCTATCTTAGGAAAATTAAATAATCTTAAACAGTGTTAATTAAGTTACTTGCGTCCCTACAACAATCTAAAGTTAATCAAAATTAAAATGACACTTTAAAATGGACAACTTCCATACACAAACAATTTAACTGTCAAAGTATCGCAAGAAAGAGAACACAACACACTTCTAAAAAGAGATAAAACAACGTTTATGCGTCTATGCAACGACCATAATGACTTATGTCTGAGATCATTTTCTGACAGTTCAATACAAAGTTCACCTTTGTAGAAATGACAAACAGCTGACAATAAAGTTAAGTAACAATGTCAGTGTTTTTTAGTGTCAGCCGTAAAAACTGTAAGTAAAAATAGAAAACAAATATTTTATTAAAAACGTACATGTTTTATGAATGTTGTAAATCAGGCGTATACTAAATTAGCATAATTTGAAAGTAAGGTTAAGTTGTTCGGATATATTTTTACTTTAGAATTTTGACATTTTCTTGTAAGTAAAATTCTTCTAACACAAATTACACGTTTTAGTATGAAGCAGATACTTAAAATGTTTAAAAAAATTGGAAAATGTTAACCTCAAGCGTTGTAACCTAAAATATATTGGCAATGGATTCTGTACTTTGAACTAAAATACAAAGTTCAAATTAATTTGTTTTCATAAAAAGAGAATTGCAAATACCTAATCTTTAAAATTTACTTAATGATTATCGCGTTGTACAGGTGCTTTTTTAAAAAAGTGACCAAATTAAAATAAGTTTCAAAATCTCCACAACAATTCAGTTGTCAAAGGCAAAATAATTCTTTCAACCAGAAAAATCGTTGATTTTTTTTTGTGAAAATTCTACTTCCTGGCCCTTTGTAAAAATAAATCTGTCTAAGAATCCAGAAGAAATTTGATTCTTTTAAGCAATTCTCTTTATCGGATTTTACACATCAAGTCAACTTTTTTCATTGGAATATCGGTCGTATTTTTTGAAAACATCCGGTATATATTTATTACTCAGTTCTTCTTTCCATTACAAACGAGATCTATTATAATAATTAATAAACATGCATTTCATTTTCGATAGCTATGGAGTTTAATGTATTAATTTTTGAATTATATTTTTCAGTAATTCAGCTACCTTGGGTTACGGCAAGATGTTTCTCGTCTTCACAAGGCTATCCAAAGGTCCCCCGTGATCAAGATCCACGATGGAAAGGTATTACTCAAAATTCATCAGTAGGTCATGTCGTCCAACTCTCCATTTTTAGTATACGCTTAATCAAATTTCAGTAGCAACTCATCACAAAGCATAGTATTTCATTCGGTACTTACCATAAATGAAGGGCTTTTATTATGATATTTATTTTCATAATCTCAGCATAACACCTATTTGATCTGTTTGTTTAATTAAATGCGTTAATCTACAAAATTACTAACCGATTTTCGTGCGGTTATACTCGTAATAGGGTGGGACACTATTTGGGACGGTTTATGGCTATATTTTATTACGCTGTCTTAACAGAAGGCTGAGCAATGGACAAAAATAGTAAAGTAAATGCAAGTAGTTAATTATTGTATTGAATTTATTTCAGATGTGGACATGGAACGGGTATCGGATGAGACCGATATTTTAATAGTTGGCGGAGGTCCGTCAGGGTTGTCGGCAGCAATCAGAGCGCGTCAGTTGGCCGAAAAGACCGGCAAAGACGTACGCGTAACCCTTGTCGAGAAAGCATCTTACATAGGAGGTCATATTTTATCGGGAGCGTGTTTGGATCCAATAGCCTTAAATGAATTATTCCCGGATTGGAAAGAACGAGGGGCTCCATTAAATACACCTGTTAAACATGACAAATTTGCATATTTGACAGAAAAAGGAAGAATACCTATACCGATTTTTCCAGGTTAGTTAATAACAGTAAATGCGGTATCCATTCCGTCTGTGTTCAACAGCATACAAGAAGACGAGCCAGAAAGAGACATACATGTACTGTGTTTATCGCTTTCTCTTTCATGTCATTTGCACTCCATATCTAAATCTCGTTGGCTAACATTATTATGTCTGTCTTCTGAAAGAACTTCACGACGATGTGATAGTTTTATATCCATGGTAACAATACGCTAGATAACCTTGTTCTTTTATAAAAGACCAACATTGACGATTTATCTAAATTTTAGACGGAGAGCTGGCTATGGAGAAAATGGGTGACTCGGTGGAGAGCTGAAATTTTGCAGAATAATAGGAGATAGTACAAGTAAGTAGGGAAAAAATTGCCAGAAGGCTAAGCGGAAGATAAAGAGCCGCCAGACGGTGCTAATGTTGCGAAAAATCAGTGCACTTCTGGCAATTTCTATACTTATTCTGTAATTCAAAACTAGATTATATATTATATATATTATACATTATATAGTTATAAGGGCATACTGAAAATTCAAACATGATATAATAATTACATTCGACAAATATTCAAAATTATTAATGTCATCTTGATAGAAATAAAATTAAATAAATTAATAAAATTACTTTGTTATAACAACGTAATTTTATTAATGAAAATATATGACGATTAATTTTATTTCTATCAAAATGACATTAATAATTTTTAATATTTGTCGAATGTAATTATTATATCATGTTTGAATTTTCAGTATGCCCTTATAACTATATAATGTATAATATACATAATATATAATCTAGTTTTGAATTACAGAATAAGTATAGAAATTGCCAGAAGTGCACTGATTTTTCGCAACATAAGCGCCTTCTGGCGGCTCTTTATCTTCCGCTTAGTCTTCTGGCAATTTTTTCCCTACTTACTTGTACTATCTCCTATTATTCTGCAAATTTTCAGCTCTGCACCGAGTCACCCATTTTCTCCGTAGCCAGCTCTTAGACCATTTGAAAAGTTTTACAATTTTTTTCAAAACTCGAGTTTGATTTATATTATGACTTTCAGGCATGCCGATGTATAATCACGGAAACTACATAATTCGATTGGGTCACCTTGTCAGATGGCTAGGCGAGCAAGCGGAATCTATGGGCGTTGAAATATATCCCGGCTACGCAGCAGCCGAGGTGCTTTACAACGAAGACGGAAGCGTCAAAGGCATCGCAACTAACGATGTCGGAATTGCCAAAGACGGTAGCCCCAAACCGACATTTGAAAGAGGCATGGAACTGCACGCTAAGGTCACCGTTTTTGCTGAAGGTTGTCATGGCAGTCTCACCAAACAACTCATCAAGCAGTTTAATTTAAGAGAAGCCGATAGACCCCAGACTTACGGAACAGGTAGATAATTTGTTTTTGATTTTTTAGAGACGGAAGTGCTTTTTCCATTTTTTTTAAGTGAATTTTCTTGTGAGTTCGGATCGTTTGACAATTGAGATAGATTGTTACAAAACTTGTCTTGAAATCGTGTTTGAAAGTACACAGTCAACTGTTTCTGTTGTCATTTGCTTTATTATTCTCAATGAATAAACGTGCGTTCATAATTTTAATTTGAATGTTATTTACTTATTTACGTTCTGATATTTCTAGTGTTGGGCGATTATGAATGATATAATAGAAATTTTTCGATTACAACCGAATAATCGATCATTCGATTATGGCAACCGAGATATCATTCGCTTGAATCGATTATGAAATATGAAATGAATATTAATCCCGACACAGTACTATTGCTATGTCGACTGTCGATTAATATATAATAATTAATATAATAATATTGATATATCATTCGGTTTTTGCATCTACATGCGCTAGAATGGGAAGTCTTTGCTAACACTGGAGAGTGGGGGTGTTTTTGATTGTACATACTTTGTTGTATTTAGTGTTAACTTATAGTTGAATAATGAAGTGACGCGGTGCTTGTATCAATTCAAATGATATTCATAATCATGACATAAGAAACAATCAAGATAGGTATTAGACTAAAGAAATGCAGATTGAAAATGTCTTAGAAAAATCCATCCTACTTTGGCAGTGTTTTATTTAATAAACTACCAAATAGCTTACCTGAATTTAAGTTCAAACTTAAATCATTCTTCCTAAAAAATTGTTTTTATGACATTAAGGATTTTTTAAATTTCAATTTTAATGTTTAACTCATTATGTAAATTGACGATGTATCCATCTAGGCCCTAGGGCATTACAAATATATATCTATTTCTATTCGATCGTGCCAGTGATTCTATTATTAATATTGTGTTAAGTAATATTAACAAATCGAAATTGCAAAGTTAGAACATAATTCATAATCGATATTTTGAGTGATCATTCGCTTATACTGTAAAAGTAAATAAAACGAAATTAATAATTGCCAAGTTTGCGCATCATTCATAATCGATAATTCGAATGATCATTCGATTATAAAAACCGATTATTTCGATTCATTCAATTATTGAAATATATCGATTATGCCCAACACTAGTTAATTCTATTGTTCGTGGGTTTGTGTTTAATAATAAATTGACCTTTTTTTTTTGTGACCAATAAAATTTTAATTTAACCGCACGCAAGGGTTACAAACAACGATTTTTTTGTTTCACCAAATTCGTTCCTTTATCATCCGACTACAGTTGAAAACATCATAGTTGATTTTGTTGTTAAAACTTTTCTTCTTCGTTAGGTGTAAAAGAATTATGGGAAATAGATCCGTCCAAACATGTTCCTGGTACAGTGGAACACACCGTTGGATGGCCGTTAGATCGTAACACGTACGGTGGAACGTTTCTTTATCACTTGAACGACGAGCTTCCGTTGGTAGCAGTCGGTTTCGTGGTCGGCTGCGACTACAGCAATCCGTATCGCGATCCTTGCAAAGAATTGCAACGTTTTAAGCATCATCCGTCGATAAAACCGTTGTTCGAAGGCGGAAAAATATTGCAATACGGCGCGCGTACTTTAGTCGAAGGAGGCTATCAGAGTTTACCGAAGCTAACTTTCCCCGGAGGATGCTTGATCGGTTGTACGGCGGGTTTCTTAAACGTGCCGAAAATAAAAGGCGTCCACAATGCAATGAAAAGTGGAATGCTAGCCGCGGAGAGTATTTGCGAAACTTTGTTCGATGAGAATGCCAATATCGAAGGCAGTTTCGAACCGAAAAGCTACGAAGAGAATTTGAAGAATAGTTATGTTTACAAAGAACTCAAATCAGTTCGAAATATCAGACCGAGTTTTAATACGAAACTAGGGCTGTATGGAGGAATGGCTTATTCTGCCTTGTCGTTCGCGATTGGTGGAAGAGAACCGTGGACATTCAGTCATGGAGGTATGTAACAAACGAATTTTGAAAGAAAATACATATTTGTAATCTAACCGTGTTATTGTATTGCCGAATATTCAGATTTTATTTTCGGTGAAATAATCGAACTACCCAACTGACTTGAACGGTAAACGGAACTAATTTTTGTGAAAAATAATTTTTGGATTAAGAGTTTTTATTCAAGGATAAAACTTATTAAATAATTATTAAGATCCAGATGAGAAAATCGATTTGTTTTGGTAACGTTTTGTCATTAATTGCAGCTCCCGATCACGCCCACTTGAAACCGGCAAAAGAGTTCACTCCAATCGAATACCCTAAATCTGACGGTAAGATCAGTTTCGAAAGAGAATTTCTTGTATCTTTGAGCGGAACGAATCACGAAGCCGACCAGCCATCTCATTTGACATTGCAAAGTGAAGAAGTGCCAGTCGAAAGGAACTTGGGTGTCTTCGGAGCTCCCGAAGAAAGGTTTTGCCCCGTTGGTGAGTGCAATTTATTTATTTGATAAAAAAAAAAATTATAATCTTTAAAATCGCGGTTTTTGTTTACAACGAAATTGTGGTTTATAAACACTCGACAACTCCAGTTATTAGCGGGCAACATAATTATTAGAAATACGTATATGGTTTTAACAAATAAAAATAGTATATTGTGCTACTAGTGCGGCAATCGACAATGCCGCACGAGTTGCACATACTATTTTTTATTATGAATTAAATTAAATTAAAATTTTATTACGAGTTAAAAAAAGAAATTAGAAGTAATAAAAATTAAAATTAAATCATTAAAAAGTTGAAAATTCAGTTAAAATTGTTATTGTATTGGTAACTATGGTAGTTCTGAATTTGCGTGCGGCAAACAATAATTTCAGTGCGACAAATAAAGTTTCCGCACGCAAATGAAAATAGCTACTTTTCAACCATAACAGCGTGCGTGAACATACCACTTTTCCCGCATGAGTAATAAAAAGTAATTATTTTGTTTTAAATATTAGAACTTTGATATATATTTTTTATTTGCAAATGTTTCAAAAAGGGTTTTATTCATAAAATAATGAGAGCCGTCGTGGGGCGCCAGGCAGATATGAAACATAAATCTAAGCGAAATTCTTATAACTAAATTTTACCCTGTCAACTAACGAAATTCTAATAACTAAATATCGCCCTGTAACTAAATTTTGCCCTGTCATCTAGTTGTCGCTTTTAACAAAAGCCAAGTTATACTCCAACGTATACACAAAGCAAGCTTCATTTGCAGTTTGGAAACATTGATATAGATTTATTTTCACCGATGTCGTTTAGAATGTGATAAGTTGCGGGCTGCAAAAATGTGTGCGCAAAGGTAATATTTCTTTCATTTATTTACCTGAGTATGCTTTACATCCGTACAGGGAAAATACCTCGTGACTATTGTAATGCATTATTATTTAATACAGATAATGTATACAGGATTGTGTGTAGATATTTGTGAATATTTTCTTTTTCAAAAAGTCCAGTGAATAAAAATATATTCTTTAAACATTTAGGCTAGACGACGAGGAGTTTTGGGTGTATTTTTCGGGCACAGGCGAGATTATTGTTGGAATCGCTTCGTTTTAGGGTGTAGTTCAACCCCCTAAGTTTGCTTACAAATCGTTGGTATGCTGGATTTTATAATTAACAATTACTGACGAAAATAGTGTTTTTTTCTCTATTTCCTTTAATACCTTCGTTCCTCTTGACTTTTAGTATAGCATATGCATTGAGAAAGTTGTTCCTTATGAAATTTCCTAAAAAAATGAGCACTGACAGAGGTCGCTAAGTGCAATTGTTAACTTACAAATAGTCCCAAAAGTTAAAAAAACACGTTTTTTTCACTATTTTTTTACTAAAAAATGACCGCTCATAGATGGCTGAAAATTCTTACAAATGATGTCTATGTTGACCCAAACATGCATGAATAATTTTAGCGTCATCAGTCACAATTCCTTCTCGAGTATCACTTTTTTTTTGTTTCCTTAATTGCAAATAGCGCCATTTTTTCACAAACGGGTTTCGCTGGTTGGACCAAGCCAGAAAAATCACAAATCCATTCAACTTTAGTATCCCGTGGGAATTTTTGGAAAAAATAAATTCCAACCGCTGCACACGAGGCTAGAAACACTGCTTGGAGTTCTGCTGGCCGGTAGGCTGCTGGGTATGAAGCTGGTAATGACGTCACTGCGGGCTCGTCTGCTAGCTCACAAGATAGGTTTTGAAATTAGAACAGGGGCTATTTTCCTTGCTAGCTCCGCTGCTAGGTATATGAGCAAGAACCAATCTGTCATGTGGGCGACTTGAACAAACGCCCACAAACAAACATGGCGTAATTCTGCTCAGAGTAAGACACGTTTTGCTCTGTGTTTATATTTGAATTGTCACTGCGCGCGCACCAGATTTATTAAAAAAATTAGCTTGAAAAGATCTCTCGTGTGAAGCGAGCACATAGCAGCGATCAAGAAAACCAGAGCTAGAAAATTAGTAGGCAAATCTAGCAAGGAATCTAGCAGCGTTTCAAGCCTCGTGTGCAGCGGCATTAAAATTTAAGCAACTGCGATTCGTTATCATGATATAATCTGGGATAATGGCAACTCTCGGTACAGGCGGCCATAAAATATAAATGAACACAGGTTGGTACGTTGAGAAATGTGTAATTGACTAACAGCGGTCAAAGAACTTATCAGTAAAAAATCCATTATGTATTATGAAAGAGTAAATATCCACGGAGAGGGGTGAATGAAATATAATAGCCTGGTAAAGCTTTGCTTGCATAGTACATTTTTACCATTCCAACCCACAAGTGGGGAATGGTACTAGTTTAGGTCAAAAATTTTACAATTTCTTTCCGTTTTGATGTCCCCCGAATCCAAAAAACATATATTTGAAAAAACTGTGCGTCTGTTAGTCTGTTTGTCTGTGAACACGATACAGGTCAAACGGATGAGCGGATTGAAACAAAATTTTAGGAGGATATTTGGTATGCAAATACGAAGACCCCTATTGTTTTTGAGAAAAATCGGCGCTTGCGCAGAAGAGATATATGCTAAAACGGTGTTTTTTTATATAATACTGGTATAATTTTCACAACGGCTTATTATTCTATTTATTTTTTCAAGAAAGTTTTGTTAAAAAAATGTTTTTCTTACTTTATAGTTTCGGAAATATTTTGAAAATAAAAAACAATCACCCGCCCGTTTGTTTTATGGATCTGTCAGAAATAAACTAGTTAGGCTACATACGCACTAGGCGGCTACCCGCAAAGCGGCTAGCCGCGCGGCTAGCCGCAAGTAGTAAACTATACGTAAATTCTGTATATATAAAAAAATGCATACGCACTACGTTGCGGCTGCCCGCCAACCGCTCCGGTCGCTTGGAGCACAGCGGCCGCTTCGACGGCTGGCCGCGCGGTTCGTGTACGCACTACGCGGTTTAGTTTGCGGTTAACCGTTACCTGGGTAGTCGTGTATTTTGTAATCTGACAATTTACATTATGAATGTTCTTAATATACTCAATAATTCTTCAAATGATTTTAAACGCATTCTCATGTAACCAAAGAACTTGTCTTCATATTTTTTGAGGTTTTCAAAAAATGTATCAAAATGCCTGGTTTCATTTCGTGTTTGTAAGAAAGGATGTATCCAGTATTTTTTTTTTCTTTTTTTTTTATGTGGCGATCGTATATATAATAAACAGCTACAACTTCTTCAACGTCCATTGTAGAAATAGTTCGTTTTGTTTGGTTAAACAAAATCTTTCTGGTAAACAAAATATGTCTGGTTTAAATTAGATTCATCAATAAATAAAATTATCGACCAATTTTTCAGACAATATATTAACAAACAATATAAAATTAATACATTAACGTTTCAATCCGGATTTGGACCTTCTTCAGAATTGATCTAAAAAATATAAAAATAATTAATATTTAAATATAATTCGCTTTTTATAGAATTTTTCAAAATAAATTATGATATTCAAAATAATGAAAAAATAATGTAAAAGCGAATTATATTTAAATATTAATTATTTTTATATTTTTTAGATCAATTCTGAAGAAGGTCCAAATCCGGATTGAAACGTTAATGTATTAATTTTATATTGTTTGTTAATATATTGTCTGAAAAATTGGTCGATAATTTTATTTATATTGAAGAGTTCTAATCAGACGTTAATCAAAGATTTAAATTAGATTCAACCGCAGATTCAACTGACGTTACATACGCACTAGGCGGCTGCCCGCAATGCGGCTAGCCGTCCGGCTGAACGCAGATTCAACCGCACACTGCGGTTAGCCGCGCGGCTAGCCGCATTGCGGGTAGCCGCCTAGTGCGTATGTAGCCTTAGGCATGCTTTAAAATCTTTGATTAACGTCTGAATAGAACTCTTCATTTGTAGGCATGCTTTAATTAATTTTTACATGACGTGGAACATTATTATGTAGGTAACCATGGCAACGAATAGCAAATATTATATTGAACACTAGCCATTACCCGCGTCACCTCACACGATATCAGATTTTTTTTTTATTATTATAATCAAATGTCAACATTTTTTAAGTTGGAATGGTCCCGTCGCCCAATTGGCTAGAATTTTTTAATTCTATCTTAACTAAATAGCAGATGAACGTATAGATCTTGCAATGGTTAGGCTGAAACCTATTTTGTATTTATCCGAACATGTGGCGTCGAATGTATCAGGAAAGCATACATACGCAGAAGGTATTTCTGAATCAACACTGTTGTGTAGTGGAAATGACATCGACATGTGGAAGGGCAGCTTTAGTCAGGTTGGCGCGCGGGTCGCATAACATTCAGGCGCAACAGTGCGGCGGCCGGCGTCGTGTTTATGTTGCGTTCTTATCGATCCGTCGCTGGCCTTGAACTTGTGCCTTTGCCGCGGTCCCCGGTCATTGGAGCTGCTGGTGAAAGCGTGCTCTGCTGCTCTCCCAGAAAACCCGGACGAGTGCACCTAAAATCGACATTACACTTTTTTTTAGATTCGGCGCCGATTGCAGCGAAATTTGACTACGTCACAAATTTGTTTATAACCAGCACTGTACTTCGAAAACGTTCAGATCGATTTAAATGAAATTTAATAACGTCCCTAGAATGTATCGAACTGAAATACTCGTTCATACAACGGTCCATACTAAATTTTCAAAAAATGAAATTTATGGAGTTGAACCATGAGGAACTTATACCGCCTAAATTCTAAAGTCCATTATTTTTTATTACTTACATAAGAATCACAGGAATAAATTTGTGTCTACCGACGGATTTGTGTCCTTGGTTCCAAGTAGGTACAAGATGCAGTTTCATTACTTTTATCTAATTAATTTATATATTTATGATGTTGTTTTAAAAAACTATATTTTATTGTCATAGCAAGCACAATTTTACATTAAAATAAATAAAAATCTTTGATTAACGTCTGAATAGAACTCTTCAAATAAATAAAATAGTCGACCAATTTTTTTCAGACCATATATTGACAAAAATTATATAAAAAAATATAAATCAAAATAACAAAGGTTGACGTTTCGATCCGGATTTGAATTTTCTTCAGAAAAATCTAGAAAATATAAAAATAAATTAGTATTAGTTATTTATTATCTAATAGAATGCACGATGATTGAATGTTTGAATGAATCAAAAAAATTATAGGTAATTATATTATTTTGAAATAATATCATTAAATTTTTTTTCATTAAATAAAGTAGGTACCTAGATAAAGTAACTAAATAAAATGTCTTAAACCCGATGCGCAAAAAAAAAAACAATTCAATGTAGGTAAACCTTCCAACACTCGAGACGGTACATATAGAACACTGGCCGTTTCTGGATAGAATTTCAGGTTAACCGAGCACCGATAATAATAAGTAGCGTGTAATTGAGAGTTATACTTCTGGTTATTTATTTATTCTTGTGTTAGAATGTCGTTAGACGCAACAATTAAAGTGTTTGTTGTAATCGTTTCACAACAATAATTTTAACAACTCTGAATATAGCTATTGTTTGCTACAATTGTTAGGAAACACCCATCGTTACATCGCTATATTAGAAAAAATTATTTTGCATGACAATTTACATAATTATTAATGTTAATGTTTCAAATAACCATAGCTACGTGGCGAAGCAAAGTTTAAATCTCATAAAAAAGGCCAACTTCTTGTCAGGACAGTTATCTAAAAAAAAAACCCTGAAATAATATGCCAAGTTCCTTGGCTACACGTTTTTAATTAATAAATTTACAGACCCAACTTGGCAATTGAAAATTTACTATAAGCACTCTAGATTTATCTGTGCGAATATTTTTGGATGCTCGTATCTTGGAAACTATTCCACCTAGGCGTATTAAATTTTGAATACTACTTCTTTTTGGTAACCTTAACTTCCCCGAAAAAAGTCCAGAAAAAATCAGTCGTGTAACGTAACTCGGAAATAAAGACGGGTCGAAATTATTTGTGTATATAATAAATAGCACAGAAAAGAATCTCTAACGAGATTCTTCGATATTATTTTGTTTGAGAGAACTTTTGGCCTGGCGCGCACTGTGATCTTAGATTCTAGATCCAGCTTTACGATTCAATTTACACAAAGACAACTTAACTATAGAAGAACAGAAGAGCTATATAATGAGCTGTGATGAGAAAAGATAAACTACAGGAAGCAATTTATTACCATCGTCATAAAATTTAATCAAGTTTGTAACTGCGGGACACAAGACAAAAAAAAGTTGGGTCGCAGTGCCAAACACTGGCGAAAATAGTGTATATTTGCTATTACAGACAAGTGTGGTTTTATTATGTGAACTATAATACTTTGGTTGCGGATGGTCAGAATCGATTCTACGTGATTTTTTCTATATATTTTCTATAACACGTTTTCGCTATCTGCGTATGACTGTGACGATTTCGTGTCAGTTTGCTGGTCCTTGTTTCAAAATAATTTAGATACTATTCCGAATAAACTAAATCAAGTGTAGCTATGATCTCTCTTAAATTCACTTCAATCCAAAACGAAACAGAACTGAACTACTAAAAGCCGCTGCACACGAGGCTAGAAATGCTGCTAGATTCCTTGCTAGATTTGCCTATTAGTTTTCTAGCGCTGGTTTCCTTGATTGCTGCTATGTGCTCGCTTCACACGAAACGTGTCTGTTGTCTGACTCTGAGCAGAATGACGCCATGTTGGTTTGTGGGCGTTTGTTGAAGTCGCCCACGTGACAAAATACTGCTTCCCGATTGGTTCTTTCTCATACCTTGCAACGAACCTAGCAAGGAAAATAGCCCCTGTTCTAATTTTAAAATCTACCTTGTAAGCTAGCTGTCGAACCCGCAGTAACGTCATTTCCAGCTTCGTACCCAGCCTACCGGCCAGCAGAACTCCAAGCAGCGTTTCTAGCCTCGTGTGCAGCGGCCTTAAGGACGTAGTCCTATGTTCAGGCTCGTTTTAAACCCTTATTTCAGATTTTTTTTTTTATAACAAAATAATGTACACTCATTTCTATTTTGTTACGGGTGATAACGTCATTTGGAGTCATCTGAATTATAAAAATTAAATTGGTTATGGATTCGTAGGCTTGTGGCTCTATCCCGTAGGTACTAGAAATAAACATTTTTATTGATAAATAACAAAATGGCGGGTTTAAAAAAAAGCAACGAGAAAATCGTGATTTTCTCGTTGAAAATCGGTTTAAAAAATAGAAATAATTTTTATAATTAAGTCATTCTAGTACCGGACGGAGCTATTGCTGTGTAGAATACCCTGTGCAAATTTGAAAGCAATCGGTTGTATACAATTATTTCAATCACCCGCGCCGCTTACAAAACCGTAGTTTTGAGAAAAACGCGTTTAAAGTTTTGTTTTCAGATTTCTTACAAAAAAATAGAAATGAATATTTACACTAATCAGCTATGCCTGGTGTATAGAAAACCTTCCGTTTCTTCAAAGGCATAGTTTTCTGCTAATTATTTGCTCTACTCGACGAGAGTATAAAGGTAACGTGATAACAATTGAGATGTAAGAGCAGGTAAGAGTCTTACCGTAAGATCGTTGCTGCTCTCGACTATATGCTATAGCTTTGTAGGTAAATATTTAAATTTCGGTCTAAAATTTTTACAGTATTTTCTCAATATATTATACTTACTAAAAATGTAAAAAAAATAAATTCGATTTTCCGAAACCCGAACACCAGACTACGTCCTTAAGTCAATGAATAGTTAGAGCACATAAAACAAAACACAATCACACTCTCATTTATATAGACAAATGCAAGTCAACAGCTCTCTTTTATTATAATGATGATATTTATACTATGTGATGAAGAAAATGTCTTCGGCTGTGGTAAAAATTATAATGTGACGGTGATGACAGGAAAACGTGTATATATGAAAAAATGACGATGAAAAAAAGGAAAACTCATTTACATATATTTCAGTGCTCCGTCGCCGCGGGCGTTATTCAAAACGCGAATGCACATACAAATCAACCGTTGCCCTACTCCGCGCTTAGTTGAATGACGTGGCGCGAGGAGTCTCCACCTTATTTTTGTTCATTTGCATTGCAATATTATGTGTGTGTATATATTTCATGATTTTATTGCTGTAAAGAAAACCCACCAAAAACATAGAATAGAATAGAATCTATACTAATATACTATACTATACTAATCTCAGGAACTGCTGGTTTGAATTGAATTTTTGTTATTGGATAGCCTATTTATCGAGGAAGACTATAGGCTATATAATATCACGCTACGACCAATAGGAGCGGAGCATCAATGATAAATGTTGCAAAATGTAACTCAAAATTAGTCCGTCCGACAAAAACTTTTGAACGGTAACTCCGATCATCATGAAATTTGGATACAGCATTCATCTCGGTAAACTAAGATGAACGTGCGTACTCATTAAAGAAAACCCACCAAAAACAGAATAGAATAGAATCTATACTAATATATAAAGCTGAAGAGTTTGTTTGTTTTATGAACGCGCTAGTCTCAGGAACTACGGGTTTGAATTGAATATTTGTTATTGGATAGCCTATTTATCGAGGAAGACTATAGGCTATATAATATCACGCTACGACCAATAGGAGCGGAACATCAATGAAAAAATTTGCAAGATGTATCTCAAAATTAGTCCGTCCGACAAATATTATCAGTTAAAAAGTCTAACTAAATATTGCAATATAAACGCGTTACGTTCACAAGCCTGGGTAGCTCAATCGGTAGAGTGTAAGACTCTTAATGCCAGGGTCTTGGGTTCAAGCCCCACGTAGACGAATATATTTTTGTTTTTTTTATTTTCTACATTGCTTTCTTCTAAGGCTTACATTTCAGTTTTTTAAAATTTTATTACGACTAATTAAAATTAAATATAATTAATACATAGCTCATTTGAAAACTGTTACAACTATAATCAATGAAAAATATTGCAAAATGTAACTCAAAATTAGTACGTCCGACAAAAACCTTTGAACGGTAACTCCGATCACATTGAAATTTGGACACATCTCGGTAAACTAAGATGAACGTGCGTACTCATATCCCTCCCCCCATCCGTTATTTTGCACCCGGGAGAAACCGGGCGGGACCGCTAATATAAAAAAAAGAACTCGAATAAAATGTTATATTACACAGGTAAAATTTCGTATTTTGGTTCAACACTTATTGTGGAACATCCCTAGACTGTGATACAGGGGTGCTATTGAAGGGGTGATGATGCAGCTAGTCTATCCAATGCAGACCAAACTTTGGGACTGTTGACCATTGCATTTATATGTGCGTATACATAAATCACACACATTCTTGAGTTTAGTGCCCCCAATGAAACACTTCACGGTACCGTTGTGGGGGAATCGTGGCAGTGCAGCCGACGGAAATAGGGCTTCCTATCGTCCCAATCGATTTTGAGATCTGTCAACAAAAATATCGTTATGTAATCAGTGCATTGTCAAGATAATAAAGGTGATAAAAAAAGTTTATTACGAATTTTAGTTGTTATGAATAATCAATGTTCCCTCTAATTTTTTCGCTGACGGCGCGGTACAAAAGTATATGGGAGCAAAAATGTACGTAAAAGTGTGTCAGTGGGGGGGGGGGTCAAATTCGAATAGATTAAAGTCGCATATCTACAATTCTGCAGCCCTGAATTATAGTCCTGTATGTTTTTGTCACTGTTTTTAAGTTATTTTTTAGTTTGTACAAATTTTTACGAATTAACCAACAATAAAATATATACTACTTACAAGCGTTGTGCATTTAGAAACAGGCGTCAAATAAATACAATTAAATAATATGCATAGTTATTAACAATTAACAATTGTTCATTTGTTTTAATTCATTGACAATCATAAAAATGTTACGTTACCGCCACCATAAATGTCACGTTACTTCCACCATCCCAGTTAAAAAATTGTGCAATCGGAAAATAAGTAATTCTTACGCTATTTTATAGTGCTTCAATAAAAGAGATAAGATACTACACAATTTTCTCATAAACTACCGAACCGATTTAAATAAACCTTGTGTCATAGTTTTTAACCGACTTCAACAAAAAGGAGGAGGTTCTATGTTCGTCTGTATATACATATATATATATATTTTTTTTATGTATGTTCACCGATTTCTCCGTCAATTATGGACCGATTTTAATTTTTTTTTTATTCGAAAGAGTGCACCTCAGAGGTGGTTCCATCGGAACCAAGTCAGGATCTGATGGTGGAATCCGGAGAAATCGAGGGAAACTCTCAAATTTTAAAGAAACGCATAATGTTTTTTATGCATGTTCACCGATTTTTAGTGTTAGATTAACACTAAAAAGAAAAAAATAAAATATTTTTAACAAAAAAATTGAACGGACTTCACACTAAAAAGTAAAAAATAATTGCGTATTGAAATGTTTTGGAGTCGGTGTAGTTCTCGGAATAGATTTCATTTTGGCTGACACCGACTCCAAAACATTTCAATACGCAATTATTTTTTACTTTTTAGTGTGAAGTCGGTTCAATTTTTTTGTTAAAAATATTTTATTTTGGATCTTATGGGGAACCTTCGACTTATTACGTTGCGCCGACTTTTATCGGGCAACCCGGAATATTTTGATTATACATTTTAAGAATGTATGGTGGAGGCGCCGGGATTGATAAACGCGTTTCCACCACATTTCCACATACCTATTTTTAACTAGCGGCCCGGTTAAATTTTGTTTTATCAAGACTTTTAAGTCTTTCCCTTGGTTCGTTCAACCGAGTTAATGTATTTACTTACTCACTTCGCTCGTTCGCTCAAACTTATAAGCAATTAATTATTACGTTACTAACTCGACGGATCACTAATTTAGGATCTGATTTGCACTCGCGCGAATCCGGGCTTTTAGACGTAAACTTTCTTCAAGCAACCAACTGTCAAATTATAAATGGATTCAAATCTGATTCAATCCGAATATCACCCAAGCCAAGCCGAAAAGATATTATCAATCGAAACCTTCCTCGAGAAATAAGCTATCGAAGTATTCAAATCCGTTCAGTAGTTCTCGTGTTTATAGTGGCCAGACGCGAACGGCAACTTGCTCTGATATATCGGTATCGTATTGATAGTTATATATTAGTTTTCATTTTACACTCCTTTAGAGAATAGCGAAGCGTAGTTTGAGAACCGCTGATCTGTAGCAATATTCTTATTCACTTATAGACTCGGTGAAATGATTTTTAATAGACAAGCTGTGCAGTTAGAAACAGGAAATTAAATTAGAAAGAGAAGAAAATGTAACATAAGTGATATTAGAAAAAAAAATAATTACGTTTGGTAACTATATTAACGCCGCGCCGTTGGGAAATGTAATGTTTATTCGATTACGTTAAAATGGAAATAGATTGAGAGGAGTCGTAGGATTAAAATGCAGTGTTGATTTAGTCCTGTGTTGAATGCGGTGTTTATTGCGTCACTTGCGCTGTGTTTCGTCAGAGTTGAAATTAAATTTTCTGGTTTCACGTCCATTATAATGATAGCAGGAAAGTGGACAGGTACACAAATCAAACAACTTATTTAGCTGTGTATAACTACTGGATATACTTATATTTGAAGGGTACACGGGAAGAAGGCGGTTTGTCAAAAAATGTAAATTGTGCAGGAGTGCATTTTGAAGTGTTTAAAATCGTACCATTTACTTGCTGATGCATTTCTTTCAACGCTTATAACTTTTGACCTAGCGTACTCTTGTCTAAAATGAATACACCAACAGAAAGGTACGACTTTTGGCTACAAGATGGCATACAAAAATTAATTTCGAATTTTTACTGACAAATCGCTTTCTTCCCGTGTACCCTTCATTTAAATTTGAACAAGTCACAATTTTAGATGAAGAACCGAACTAGAGAAAACGAAATGTAAGTGAGATGATTTTCGTTAAGTCGAATAACACCATCAACATGAGGACAGATAACCAAAATTTTAGTATGATATATAAATAATAATGTTACATTAATCGAAATGTTAATGTTCGCGCCCCAACTCAACACTGTCATAATATCATAACTTTTTTCAAAAGCATGTGTTTTAAGGCCGCTGCACACGAGGCTAGAAATGCTGATAGCCGGTAGGTTGGGTACGAAACTGGAAATGACGTCACTGCGGGCTGCCTTGCTAGCTCAGAAGAAAATTAGAACAGGGGCTATTTTCCCTGCTAGATTTGTCGCTAGGTGTGAGCAAGAACCAATCAGGAAGCAGTATCTTTACGTGGGCACTTGAACACCCACATGGCGTCATTCTGGCAGACAACAGACACGTTTTGCTCTGTGTTTATATTCGAACTGTCACTGCGCGCGCACCAGATCTATCCACAAAACACGCTTGAAAAATAATTTCGTGCAGTGAAGCGAGCACTTAACAGCAATCAAGAAAACCAGCGCTAAAAAACTAGTAGGCAAATCTAGCAAGGAATCTAGCAGCGTTTGTTGCCTGGTGTGCAGTGGCCTTTACTTGGATAAAAAAAAACAAAAAAATTTTTTTGGTTTTCATATTATATTGTTTACAGAATTAATTACAATTTTTGTTTACTTTCGAACAAAGCCAACTTCAGAACGCGCATCATAAAATCCAGCATCACAGCACGCTTGGAACCCAGCAGCTCGTGTGCAACGGCCTTTAACGCTGGCTATTATTTCTGCATGTTTGATAAGACACTGTCACCGAGTGAAATCGTCGCGTTTTCTCGCTTCTGATTTTGAACAGTCGCGACTGCGTTCGGTGTCAAGTTTTGCGAAACACAGTTTCATCGATGACCCTGTTATATCGATCGTGTAACAGGTACACGTTTAGTAACTGTATTTGTCGCTAGTGCGGCGCTGCGTTCGCGTTTTCAGTGCTGTTTGGTGATCCGACGGCACAGGTTTTGGCGGTATGAGACGCGAAGCTCTATCAATGGGGATGTAACTACCCTTCGTATAGGGGTGTCCGATTATTTTTTGAATGAATATCAAATCAGCAGGGATTCAAATTGAGTGCTTGATTACATTGATATTGGCGACAAAGAATTGCGGTATTTTAAATTGGCAAACTGACATTTTTTATGTCATGTCAATTAGTTATAGTTTACCAGCGGCGTCACTCGCGTTAAGGTCGGTTTTTTGGCTACTTCTCAGCTGCTTTTAGTAGACGCGCGATGTGAAGTGAAAGTATGATTAAAATCGGTTGAGTAGTTTTTGAGTAAATCCGTAACAAACAAACTTAAAGACAAACAAACATTATAAAAATGGCTCATATCATATATATTTAGACTATATTATATATTGTTTAAGGAGGTTGATGCGCTACAGTCCCAATCAAAAGTAAGTCGAATTCTAAATGGGAACTTTTCCATAATAAATTTTTACAAAAGGTTATAAGTCGATGATACTAATAAATTATTGTCATAAAGGCATAAATAAATCATTTTTTTTTATTATTATTTTATTATTTCAGTATTTTACTTAATGGACTAACTTTTGAATTTTAGGTTAGGTTAGAAAAAAAAATTTATGTAAATATCTGTATTTTACATATTTTTTGTAGTAAATAATAAAAAAACGAAATTAGAAGTAATAAAAATTAAAATTAAACCATTAAAAAGTTGAAAATTCAGTTAAAATTGTCAAGAATAAAAGTCCATAATCGAAAAGTGTTAAGGTTTAGTAATTTTTTTTAATGATTAAAAGTCTCCTAATTAAACTGGAAAAAATATTAAAATATGCGTAAGACATCGATGCTTTACATAGTTAGTTTTCGTAACTGCTGACATTATATGGTTATATGCAAAAAATTAAAATGTACCGTTTGCATGATAGGTTGACATATTTTCCAAAAGACTACATGTAAAAGTTTTTTTTAATTTTTGACTTTATAAATCTTCTAATGATTTTGAATTTTTTACAGAAAATTTTGTCATAAAAAAATCTATTAAAAAAACTTTATTTAAGATTTTTTTCATTATCGTCGTAAAACGGCTCAACCTCCTCAAGGAGGTTGAGGGGTTAAACGAAGTTAAAAAATCTGAAATAAAGTTTTTTAATAGATTTTTTTATGACAAAATTTTCTGTAAAAAATCCAAAATGATTAGGAGATTCATAAAGTTAAAAATTAAAAAAACTTTAAAATGTAGTCTTTTGGAAAATATGTCAACCTAGCATGCAAACTGTACATTTTAATTTTTTGCAAATAACCAAAAAATTTCAGCAGTTCCGAAAACTAACTGGGTAAACATCGATGTCTTACAAATATTTTAAAATTTTTCCAATTTAATTAGGACACTTTTAATCAATAAAAAAAAATTATTAAACTTTAGTAATTTTTGATTATGGACTTTTATTCTTGACAATTTTAACTGAATTTTTAACTTTTTAATGATTTAATTTTAATTTTCTTACTTCTAATTTCTTTTTTTAATTATTTACTGCAAAAAATATGTAAAATTTACATAAATTTATTTTTTCTAACCTAACTTTGTACAAAAAATTCAAAAGTTAGTCCATTAAGTAAAATACTAAAATAATAATAAAAAATTTTAATTTATTTGTGCCCTTTATGACAATAATTTATTGGTATCATCGACTTATAACCTTTTGTAAAAAATTATTCTGAAAAAATTTCTGATTTAGAATTCGACTTACTTTTGATTGAGACTGTAACGCACCAACCTCCTTAAGTCGAGTTTTCGATAAAAATTTAATTGTACGTCTAATCGAAAAAGGTTATGCGCAGGAGCAGAAGCACTGACTTATCGAGCATCAAATTGCGTGGGCGCATAGTTTTAACAACCCTGTTTGCTCGAAAACTCCGTAGTAGAGATTTTCAATGAATCTGAAATTAATTTAAATACGAGTTGTGAAATTAAGAGAATGAATTCAGTCACATGGAAGGGACTTCGTATAGACAGACGTTCCTATACCATTGACTTGAAGAATGGACATCGTAACTGGTCAGAAAACGGAGATAGACGGAGGTGGCTGCCATTACCCTGCCATTAATTCGCTTTCTTGTCTGCCTTCTCGGTACAAATGTTGTAAATGATTTTAAAACCAACTTTCCGATGAGTTAGAGTCTTGAAACTTTAAACATTGCTAAAAACTGGATGTCAACTCGTTTATCTGTACGTCCGTCCGTCTGTCATAGCTTAAAAGGCTGTTCCTTAAATAAAATTAGAGTCTGAAAAAATTCAAACAGCACGTTTTTATGTACTAAAAATGCAAAATAATTTGACAACGAAATTAACTTTGATATAATAAAGCGTGGGTGCATTCTACTTAAATTTCCATAATGCCTCTACTTTTCCCAGTAGAATATAGGTATAAATTCGTTTTATTGCCTGTGTGTTCGTACGGAACCCTATTACTAACGCTATCCGTCCGTCCGTCTGTCTGACTGTATCTTAAATAAAATTAGAGTCTAAATAAATTCAAACAACACGTTTTATGAATGCCAAATAGTTTTACAACAAAGCTTTGATGTAAAAAAGCGTGAGGTGCCATCTAATTAAATTTTCATAATGCCTCGATGTTTACAAATAGTGAGTAATGAAAAATTTTAAGTAGATAGCACCCCACGCTTTTAAAGTTAAGTTTAATTTTACGTAGAGAGTACCTATACCCCACGCTTTTTTATATAAAAACTAATTTTGTTATGAAATTATTTTGCATTTTTTAGTTCATAGAAACGTGTTTTAATTTTTTTTAACTATAAACTGATAACCAAAAGCGTTCTTATTGGAATTACCGTTTCTCGGCGAGAGGCAGTGGAAAAAATTCCCAGCCACATTTGCCCCCGCCGGGATTCAAACCCGATACCTCCCGAATGCGAGCCTAGTGCTCTCACCGCTACGCCACCTCGTTCGGTTCGTTTCACAAAATGGCAGCACATTGCTGAAGTAGAGATTACGTAGAATATTCTTTAAGTCAATGGGACCAATGAATAGATCTGTTAGTATTGTTGCTTAACGTACGACCTACCGAATCATTGTTGTTAATAATTAATTTATATATATTTGCAGCGTAGTACATATTATGTAATTATTGTTTTGTGTTTTAAATAAATTGCTATTGTTACGCGCATCGTTGATCACGTTTTAATTAATTTGTTGTTTCAGCTATGCAATTTTACGTTGGTTGTAGGATTTTTCAGATTTTGTATTGTTTTTAATGTCAATTACGGTATTGAAACACCAAACGGGATTGAAATGTGGGAAATTTTAGACAATAGAGTTACCTCTCCGGAATTTTTCATCGCAGTTTTTGACACAACATGAATATAAATTCTAAAATTTAGGAATTTAACGATTCGCTGAAGCGCAACAATTTATTATAAAAAACCCAAAATATTCTCGTCTTCTTCCAAAAAGCCACTAAAGTCTAAAAGGTAGGAAACAGTAACATTTTAAAGTCGGTGCCAATTTGAATACTAAAACTTTTTATATTTCTACTTTTATTAAATTGGCGCCGACCTCTAAATTTCCCCCCTTTTAGTGAGTTTTTTTGAAAAAGGCCAATTTTTTAACTTTTTTATTTTTTACTTTATAGTAAATTTGAAATACGTAGTTTGCACGTGATTATTAAACGATTTTCAAAATTTTAATGGTTGACCAGCTAAAACGAACCACCTATATAATATGTTGTTATGTAAGACATATTGATAGGTATGTGAAGTAAATGGATATTCAAATCTCTGATACGTGCCTACATATCAATGGCCACGCGAAGCAAAATGGCGTATGCCAATTTTTTTACTAATTTTGCTATTTCTTCATATAAAGATTTTTATATATTATGTATCGATACTTCATTTGTGTTTAGGGTTATTCGATCATTAGAATATTGTTCAGATAAAAATCTGAAATTTTAATGTTATCTATGAAAAGAGCGATAAACGAGGAATGTTTCTGTATATAATTTGTTAATATTATCTACAAAATGCTCAGTTTTGTAATTTTTGAAACGTTTCAATATAAAAATAGGTTTTGGAGCGAAATATCACTGTTAACTGCGAGTTTTATTGTTTTTCCTATTAAAATCATATTATAGAATATTTGATTCTTTTGAATTTCACGCGCTTTTTACGGCGTTTTCCACATACAAAATAGCTTCTAAAAGGGACAGGAGGCGCTAGTGTATCCGCAATCTATTAAATATATATATCTATGGCACAAACATGCTTTGATCGTGTAAAAAAATCGACATTGGTTACTTTGTCTCGTGCCTTTAGATATAATATTATAGAGATTTCCCACGAGTTGTAAGGAACTTGTAAGCTTTTGATCAATAAAGGCAGAAGCTGCCGTGTCATGTAAACTTCAACTTAACGTTATGTAACGTATAATATTATGTATATGTGTGTACATATATTTAACATCATCTGCAATATTAAGTAAACTTTATACCGCAAAATGAAGTTCTAAATAGCTTCAACTTCTCTAATATACCGATATATACGTATATCAACACGCCCGCCGTGTCTGCTGCGAGTCATTCATAACATGTTACGAAATCGATTAGTTATCAGTTTCTCGGTTGATTCTTCGATTTCAATTTTTGTATGGAGATGTATATCGAATACTAGCGGTCCCGCCAGTTTCACCCGGGTGCAAAAGAACGAATGGAGGGAGGAACATAAGTACGCACGTTCATCTTCGTTAACCGAAAAGAATGTTTTGTCCAAATTTCATGATGATCGCAGTTACCGTTCAAAAGTTTTTGTCGGACGGATTAATTTTGCAACATTTTTCATTGATGCTCCGCTCCTATTGGTCGTACTATAGCCTTCCTCGATAAATGGACTATCCAACAAAAAAACAACTTTTCAATTGGAACCAGTAGTTCCTGAGATTAGCGCTTTCAACCAAACAAACTCTTCAGCTTTATATAGTATAGATATTTAATAACTTCTATATTGCTAGTGATCGTAAGCTCACTCAACAGTAAGTTCGTTCCAAGCAACCAGCAAACGATAACAAAACGGTCATTCGCATGCGCAGTAGGTAAAATGAAGCTCTTAGTGGCGATTTTAGAACACTTTGACCACTGCGCATGCGGGTGACGGTTTCGAAACCGTTTGCTGTCTGCTTGGAACGAACCTAATATTTACTATTCTTCTAATCAAAGTAAAGATTCGAATTTTTATTTAAACAGAATTCGAGTAATTCATGTTATTTAGCGTTCCTCCTGTTATTATACACTCCTATAACAAACCAAATATAGTTGTCCACGTAACAGTGTTTTTCCCACTTTTATCGCTTTATTTTCTCAGTCGAAGTGTCTGGCCGATGTTCGCAAGTGCGGACACTCAGTGAACAAAGGCCAATATAATTTTGATAGGTATGTTTTTATGATGGTTTATATTATAGGTATACGGACATTTTATTTCTTGCTGTACACCGTGCTATCTATATTCTATTTATAGTCCAAGAGCTATCAAACATTTTTGGATATGTGTTTGAGGCAGTGTAAAAATTTATGTAACATTTCCTTTGGAATGTCCGAACACGAAATCGAAGTCCTGGATGAAGGATAGTGGGTTTAATCCCGCAAATACCTGGATTGAAATTATCTTGGGGAATTGCATTCCTTACTTCAAAAAAGATAAATAAGCCATATCATGTAGTTGGGTCTAAATGTCTGCCAGATGGGTACAAAACTGTCTATTATATGTGAGCGCGAGTGAGAGGCTACGGATAAGTTGAAGTGTGAGGGAGACACACTCTTTTCACTGTCAACTTTGTTTAACTTAAAATTATGAAGGTTTCGATTGATGACAATTTAGTTTGTAAGCCGAAATCGGTAGCAAAATATTCCAACCCACAACTGGGGAATGGTACTAGTTTAGGTCAAAAATCACTTTTCAAAAATTTTACAATATCTTTCCGTTTTGAGGTCTCCTGAATCCAAAAAACATATTTTTGGAAAATCTCTGTGCGTCTGTTAGTCTGTGAACACGATACAGGTCAAACTGATGAGCGGATCGAAACCAAATTTTGGAAGAATGTTTGGTATGCAAATATGAAGAGCCCTATTGTTTTTGGGGAAAATCGGCGCATGCGCAGAAGAGATATTTGCTATAACGGTGTTTTTTATATTATAATGGTATACTTCTCATAACGGCTTATTATTCTATTTATTTTTTCAAGAAACTTTCGTTAAAATTTTTTTTTCTAAACTTTATAGTTTCTGAAATATTTTGAAAATAAAAAAATAAGCCGCTCTTTTGTTTTATGGATCTGTCAGAAATAAACAAGTTCAACATGTTTTGATTAATATTTACAGTACATGGAACATATTATGTAGGTAACCATGGCATCAATTAGCAAATATCATATTGAATGCTAGCCATTACCCGCGTCACCTCACGCGATATAAGATATTGTATTTTCTTTATTTTAATCAAATGTCAACATTTTTGAAGTTGGAATGGTCCCGTCGCCCAATTGGCTGGAATTTTTTTACCTTCGTCACAAATCATTATTGCTAGACCATGAAGCTAATAAAAAAATCCCGTGTTAAAAATGACGCCTACGTTTCGTTGCAAGCATTTTATGCGCAAAACTTAACAATGTCGTCGAGGAATAAGAATATAGACGTCTATATCGTAAACTTGTATTTTTTACTGTTTTAAATTTAACTTTTTAACTGCAGATCTATATAGATATAATCTACTGTCACTGGAAAAAAAAAAACTGAAAACAACAAAAAGCCCTTAATTTCTGAAATAATAGGGTCGTTAAAAGTGGCATTAGTATCGTAGGTAGATGTTTGAATCGATGTTTATGTCGTAGTTTATAACGTAAAATGCCATAAACCAGCAACTGTAATTAAAGCTTTGGAAAATAAAGTAGCTTTAATGTGTGTTTTTGTGAGGCTATATCACGCTTTCATATCATAACATTATATGTCATCACTGATTACAGTGAAAAGCTCTCCAAATGAACTTCCAAAGTCGACTTGAAATTACCATCGTTTTGTTTTAGTTGTCCGAGTCAAGCGTTCGGTTTACTTGGGTACAGTGAACGCTTCTCAAAACGAACTTCCAAAGCCGAGTTGGAGTTACGTTTCCGTCGTTTTGTTTTTGTTGTCTGGCACAGAGGACCGATTTGCTTGGGTCGTAAATGTGTCTTATGATCACAGATTGAGTGTAGTGATATGCCGGATATCCGTATCCGCGGATATCCGAGGGAGAAGAAAGATCCGTATCCGTTAGTTTTTGGCGGATCTTTTACGGATTTTTTACCTTATTAATTTTCAATTCATAGATGAAATATAGGTGATTAGGTAATAATGAAAAACTGTTAAATTCCATTCAGATTATTTTTTATTTTTTAAAATCGTATTTGGCACCTTTATATTGCAAACATTTATCGTAGTGAGTACCATACCAATAGTACATAACTCAAAGGTACTAAAAAACTATCTTTATAATGAGATATTGCACATCGATCTTTGGAAAGAGACAATCTGTTATGAGAGTTAACTCTTAAAGAGGTCAATAACTTTTTCCCATAACAGATAGTCTCTTTCCAAAGGTCGATGTGCAATATTTACCGCCGCGTACTCTAAGAAAGTAAAGATCTGTATCCGTATCCGCGGATCTTGAAAACAAATATCCGTATTCAGATCCGTATTCGCGGATATACATTTTAACGATCCGGCACATCACTAATTGAGTGCTACCATTTAAATTTTGTCAAATGGCTCTAGTGGCAAGTAATTGATACGTGTCAAATCTTTTAGAGGTTAACGGTTTGTGTTCAGTCATTTTCTATTTGGTAAAGTCATTTTTTATTACGATTTTTATTAAGTAATAAATAAATAAATCCAAGACGTGCGTTTCTTGAACAAATCTGTATAACTACAAAGCGTAGGAAATGGAATTGGATAGGACACACGCTGCGAAAAACAGATGAGGACATAGCGAAGAGAGTTTTGGGTTGGAACCCACAGGGATACCAAAAAAGAGGAAGACCAATAATATCCTGGAGAAGAACTGTTCGTGACGAAGTTATGGAACAAGGAACTGCCTGGCGTCAAGTCAAAAATATGGCAAAAGATAGGACTAGATTCAAAATTTTCGTAGAGGCCCTATTTTCCACTTAGGAGTTAAAAGAACTTATTATTATTATTAAGACTGTTAAATGATTTATTCAAATAAACAGACCGGTATGACATTGTGTTGATTTAGTAGTGTGTCAAAAGTGTGACATCCCTCATTATCTAAAAAAACAACTGAAAATAGTGAAATACAAATCGGTTTATTGGAAATCAACTGTACCCTACCTATATCACCGTGTCATAACAACAAGTGTTTTTGTTTCACATTTTCATACAAAAGTAAATGAGGTTTTTTTTTGATTTCTAAACTTTTTTAATTGGTAAATTTTTTAATTGGCACGTTTCACCATTTTATTAAACACATGCCATATGATGCGTTGCCGAATAGAGCTTGAAAATAGCCAAGCTGAGCTGAGCTAGAAGCATTTGAAATTTTAGATAAGTAGTAAGTAGTAGGAATTCCCTATACTAATTTAAAAACCATTTAAAAAGAAATCGCTTTATTGAATTAGTTGCTCAAAATGTCCATCCAGTTGCTGTATACATAGTCTAGCTCTTCTTAGAATTGAAGTGGTAGCTCTGCGAAGAGTCTCAGGATCAGCACGAATAAATACTAATGATGATTCACAGCCACCTGATCTTTTTAATAATAACAAAACCAACAGCCGAACATAATACCTGTATTAGTGGGCTTACTTATTTAAAATTTCAAATGCTTCTAGCTCAGTTAGGATAGCGTTCCGAGTATATGTTCATTAGACATTTTTTACTTGAAATCACCCCAGCAATACAGTGCCAGGCTATGGCAGTCATGTCGTGGGACGCCCTGTATGTAGTGTAGGGTGTCCGTTATTTCCCAAGCTGTTTTTTACGGTCCCCACCGCTTCGAAAAAAATTTAAAAAATCCTTAGTATAGAAGGGTATAAAGGGTATTAATTTTCTGACAAAATTTGGTGAGTGACACATTTCAAAAACGTGGTCAAAAAAATTATTTTAATTTAGTTTCTTTTTTTCAAATTTTGACGGAATGAATTTATCGAAAAATCATAAGAGACCTTTTTTGCAGAGGAGCTCTTGACTAATATTAAGGAACATAGTGTATATTATTAGGTAGTGACTTACATATTATATAAATATTCATGTTATGCAATTTAAATATATAATAAAAGTTGTCAAGTGCATTTTACCGCATTGCTTTAAAAGACATTCTCTCTACTGGGACTGCAAAGTCTTCTTTTAAAATGACGTTTCCTTGAATATTACATCAGACCAAAGTTCTTTTTAAAACTTGCATAACGTGCAGTTAAATCATGTTGTCCTTATTTAAATATATATCTATAGTTACAAACCAAAATGGCGTAGGGCCAAGTTTTGATAAGAATACTTTTATTAGCTTTCATTTGTGAAAGGTTAAATAGCTACGGTTATTTGGGCTTGAAAATTCAATAGGAATTTTTACTAGATTAGAAACCTGGGAAATAGGGGCTTGTACAATAAAAATAATAAATGTGTTAAATTTGATCTCAATCGGAAAACCGTAAGTGATTCGAAATCGACAAACAAAACAAGTTAAATAAAACTTGATGTTTTTTAACATTTATATTAATTTTAATAATAAAATTTTAGTGTTGTCCCGTAGACTTTTGTACGGTCGGAGTTTAACTTTTAAATATAGAATTTTCTAAACTCGTTTGCACTTAATTTTCAGATTGGTTTTAAAAACTTTGTGTCGATAAAACGACATTATTCTGTATTGTAAACGAAGCTTTTAATCTACAGCTTCTTTATACGTCATACGAAAATGTTGCGCATGATATTATTGTGTATCTCTTGTGTTGAATGCAAAAGGTTTAATATAATTTATTCATAATGAACAAAGCACTTTCTAGGAGCTACCTTTGCAATCTAGCTTTTCCGGCTTACTCTAGTGTTAAAATATACTAGCAGTATGTAGAGTTTTTGTTAAAAAGCTTTTTTTATAGTGTTTTAACTCGAAGAGAAATTTGTCGTTTTGTTGAAATACACAGCTAAGTAATTCTTTTTAACTCTTTTTTCCTGTTAGAAAAAGACTAGGACTAGATAAACAGATTCAAACGAAACATGCATCGCTTTATGAAAAATAAAATTGTATATTTTTTTGCACCGTTTTGAAATCGGTGCACTCAAAATATTGTTTATTCAAGCCTTTTTCATTAACGTTTATTTATTCATTCATATTTTTCCGCTACCCAATTCATGGTTTGCAGAATTTAAACGCTCGACAGCAGACATCACAAGCGTCTATTCATTCATATATGGATATTTGTTTAGTTCTATTAATCACCGTAAGATGCGTTCCTCGGCAAAGCTACTCAAGCGCATAGTGTTTAAGTTATCTTAATCTATACTTCTATATCTATACTTCTATTCAAAAATTCAAAAAAAATTATTTCCTCAAATAAAGATAAAATAAAATACATATTTAATACTAATATATAAAGCTGAAGAGTTTGTTTGTTTGGTTGAACGCGCTACTATCAGAAGCTACTGGTTCGAATTCAAAAAAAATTTTTTTGTTGGATAGCCCATTATTCGAGGAAGTTATAGGCTATATAATATCACGCTACGACGAATTGGAGCGGAACATCAATGAAAAATGTTGCAAGATGTATCTCAAAATTAGTCCGTCCGACAAAGATTATCAGGTGAAATGCCTTAACTAAATATTGCAATATTAGCGCGTCGCGTTCACAAGCTCGGATAGCTCAGTCGGTAGAGCGTAAGACTCTTAATGCCAGGGTCTTGGGTTGAAGCCCCACGTCGGCGAATATATTTTTATTTTCTTCATTGCTTTCTTCTAAGGCTTACATTTCATTTTTTTTAAATTTTATTACAACTAATTAAAATTAAATAAATCTAATTAATAGCTCATTTGAAAACTGTTACAACTAAAAATAATTTTCCTACAGTGTTTTCAATTATATATTTATTATATTTTATTAATTACAGTAATTATTGTTTTAAAAGAAAATTACTTAAAAAAAGTATAAATACTGCTTTTTAACGACAAAAACTTTTGAACGGTAACTGCGATCATTATGAAGCTTGGACAAAACATTCATCTCGGTAAACTAAGATGAATGTGCGTACTCATATCCCTCCCTTTCCCATTCGTTCTTTTGCGCCCGGGTGAAACCGGGCGGGACCGCTAGTATATAGATAAAGATGTTTTAATGAAAACGTTTGATACTGCAGAATATTTTCAGTTTATGATGTTTATTGCGATGTCGTCGCTGGAGATTAATTTAGATTTTAGAATTTAACATTCGGTGCGCCGTCATTGTAAAACTGACTGGATCGTATATTATGTAGCGTTTCGCGCAGTCTTCATTTTACCGGCGGAAGCTTTAAGACAGATCCCGCCACTTCGCCATCACCTCCTGCTGAATTTATTAGCAGATCTATATATTATGTGTGCTTGCTTTGGGCAACGCTCTGTTTGCAACGCTATAGTTCAGCCATTGTCATTGAATCGTTGCGCAATAACTGAAGTGGCAAAGTCATGAAAGCTGCACAAGACTCTACAAACCATAAAGGTATGATTCCGAATGCGACCGCAGACTGCAGCGGCAGACCGCAGGCGGCAGTAGTGCGGTCTGCAGTCGCGGCAAGCTACGACGGCAGGCCGACAGTGCCGCCGCGCTCCGAATGCATTTAATAGAAAAATTAGAAAAATATGGATACCAGTACTGCCGCCTGCTGTCTGCCGCTGCAGTCTGCGGTCGCATTCGGAATCATACCTTAAAGATGCAGGATGCTAGAAAAGTTATCACAATGGTTATACAGTCTAAACTCTACAGTATGTAAACACGTAAGGTGCACATAGGGAAATTAACATTGGGAAAAAATGACTGGATCAGAGTGAGCCTTGAAATCTTGTTTTTCAATTTGACAGATAATATTCTTTTGCAAAATGAAAGTGTATACTACCGAAGAAAATATTCAAATGATTACAACATAATCGGACTTTTTTTATTAATGGGACATTAAATTCTCAAAAAATACTTAAATATGGTGCGAGATCAAATATCTTCGCCTATTCGTGTTGAACCTAAAGACATTGTTCACTGATTTACCAACGCGCATACGTCATACCAGTCAGACAATTTTTGAATGAAATGTTTCCAAACAGATGGAGTTGTTTTTTGGTTTTATTTTTGTACTAAAAAATTAAAATAATGATTTATAGGAGCTTTTTATTATTTAAAAAGCCAAGTAAAATAAAAATAAATAAAAATAAAATAGAAATCTTCAAGATTACCACGATAATTCAATAGAAATAACAATAATTAATGCAGTCGTGGCTAACTCTGATACAAGTATTTTTTCCCAATGCTAATTTCCCTATGAGCACCTTACGCGTTTACATAACGACACTGAAGGAACTGTGCACTTTGTGGCGTTATTGAGAGTTGTCGTTAAACGGAGAGAAGAAATAATCCATTAATATTTTTTTACTGGGTATAATATATGTAATCTCGTAATATATAAATAAAACTTGTTCGTATTGACGAACACGCTTTATTAATTGTTGTAAATTTTATATATTACAAGATTTTCGTTTACTCGCCATGTTCACAGTTTGCAAGTTTGTGGGCAACTAAGAATATGATAAACTCGATAAGCAGTTGAGCTAAAACAAAAGAACGAATTTCTTAGAATGTCCGGTACGCATGATGCCGACAACAAAGCAACAAAATAACAAACAAGTACCGTTTATTGCTTAATGATGACGTATTGTTGTCGTTATCGTGAGTGGGCGTGTCGTTATTTAGAGTGTGTCATTATATGAGGTGAACCAACTAGAGTTAAGTATTTATGACACATTCTGTATAGATAAATTCCTGTATTCACTCAACTTTAATGACGCAAAAGTCTAAGCCGAGCGCTTCGACTACAACAACATGTTGGTGTGTAGTCTGGCAGATCGTTTTCTTTAGCCGCTCAGTTGGCCGATTCTTCCCTCGATGGCACAATTATTTTAAAATAAATTATTCGCGATGTCAATTTATTTAATTTTGTCAGCGTTAGTCGTTCCATTGCTCTGTTATTCGTAATTTGCTTTTGATGTATACTTCTTGCCCGAAGGGGGGGAGGAAGCCAACATTATATATGTGTACTCAGTGCCACCATAGAAATGAATCTTGAAAATAATTGGGTAAAATTTAAATTTATTAATTAAATTGGAGCGAATTAATTATAGCGAATTCTGCGCTACTCACGGCTGCTTGTTGAATATTGTTTATGTCGTTTAAATTTATTCCAAAATAATTTTATCCGATTACGACATGGCCTTGTCATTAATCTATTTTATGGCCCCGTCTTTTAACTCAAAGTGATTATTATTGTGCATTTATGTCGTGACGTATGTTTCGATATACAGGGCGCGTCAAAAGTGTATCTTTTATAACTTTTACCTACTTTACTATTTTTAACCGACTTCAACAAAAAGGAGGAGGTTCTATGTTCGTCTGTATATTTTTTTTTTTTTTTTTTTATGTATGTTCACCGATTTCTCCGTCAATTATGAACCGATTTTCAATTTTTTTTTTTTATTCGAAAGAGTGCACCTCAGAGGTGGTCCCATCGGAACCAAGTCAGGATCTGATGGTGAAATCCGGAGAAATCGAGGGAAACTCTCAAATTTCAAAGACACACATAATGTTTTTTATGTATGTTCACCGATTTTTAGTGTTAGATTAACACTAAAAAGAGAAAAATAAAATATTTTTAACAAAAAAATTGAACCGACTTCACACTAAAAAGTAAAAAATAATTCCGCATTGAAATGTTTTGGAGTCGGTGTAGTTCTCGGAATAGATTTCATTTTGGCTGACACCGACTCCAAAACATTTCAATACGCAATTATTTTTTACTTTTTAGTGTGAAGTCGGTTCAATTTTTTTGTTAAAAATATTTTATTTTTAATTTGGTCAAGTATTCAAGTAATTTCGGCGTGTTGCTCTTCGGTTTCATTAGACACTAAAAACTTAAAAATTAAAAAATTTAAAAAAAATGTTACCTCCTTCAAAAAAGGGTCACTAAATAGAGTAAAATAACAAAATTTTAAGGTCAGCACCAATTTTATATATTTAAGTAGGTACATAAAACGTGATAGTAATTAAATTGCTGCCAATCTCAAAATTTCGTTATGTTTTACCCTATTTAACGACCCTTTTTTGAAGGAGGTTACATTTTTTTAGGAGAATCTCTGAACATGTTTTTCGCTTTCGAGCATAGACAAGTATAGTTGCCATATCATAATCCATCAAATTTTGCAGAAAATGTAAATAAATAAATATTGCTAACCTAATCACCATCTAGACCCCCCGTCCCCCATCTTATCAAAAATAAGCTAAGCAAAGACTCCCCCCCCGTGCGGTGCTTACGTAATACTTAAACGGCCCCTTACGTAAGTAACGGAATTTTTGCCCTACTCTCCATAAAATTGTAACTAATCTTCATAGATTACCTATCAGCTACAGTAGGGTTATTGACAAAATTTTAAAAAGTATTTAAAATTAAAGATTAAAGGTATATGTACCCGTAAAAAATATTTTTTCTCATACATATAACAGATTTGACTCATTATTAGTTGTTTTTTATTTTGACTTTAAATTCTGCGCCAAAACATCAATTGACCTTGACAGCCATGTTTACTGATTGCCTACGTCACAGTAGGCAATCAGTAAACACTCAGCAAGCGGGTACAACGTAACATATAGCATTATAACCAACAAAGTGTTGCATTTAATATGATTGACAGAGTACAATGAATACACCAGAGAACATACACTGAACAGAGATAACGAATACACATGGCAGTCAGTGGCACACAGCTACCGGCCATGTTGACTGATTAATGACGTCACGCGCTGTGATTGGTGTTTGTAATCACGTGACACATAGGTTAAAAATCGTGATTTTATTTATTTATTTTAATTTATTTAATAAAAATAATAATTCTAAACGATATTTTAGACCATAAACTTTCATTATAATACAGTTTTATATTTAATTTTAATCACTGTCAATAACCCTATTGTTTATAATCAATGTATTTTCATTGAAGTAATAAATTATTATTATTATTATGTAAAACAACAGCAGGCGCGAAGAGTATAATTGTCATAAATAAGCTGATAGAAGCGAAGTTTGTTTCACAATCGAACTGTCAAAAATGTTACAAATATGAAGTGAAAACAAGGCATTTTATAGGGGCTACGTGCCAAAAATATGGTAAATATGGCCTCGTGCGTAATGGTATATAACAATTCGTGTGGCTGTTGCGCAACTAGATAATAGATATGGAATCAATTATTTCAATTTTAAATAAATTAATAGAATATTCACTCGCACGCTTTGATTTAATTGTCCAGGGAAAGTCTAGTCAAAAGCGTCCATTGAAACATCAACCGAAATAATAGCTATTAGCCTATTGGTCACGTAGGATATTGCATTACATGATCCGGTCCTGTGTGTCAGTTGGTAGTACTGTGAAAAGATTTATGACTGTTGCTGTTTATTTAGTCGTAAAGCTGTGACCTTTTTAGGGATAACTAGCATGGTTCCGTTCCAGTCTTAACTCCTTTTGTATGAGTATTTTACGGCCGCCGTCATTCGTCTGGAACACTGTTGCCAACTTAAACCATTCCGGGACTAAAGTCGGTCTTTTCGAACGCCCGCGCTACAATAAATATTTCACTGCGCTCGTACACACAAATCGGGAAACGATGTTCAGTTTTGAAAATTCCGCTTGGAATACACTTTAATTTTGGTAGGATGTGCAACTGTTGCGAAATCAGCCAATCATAATTGAGTGACTGACCACACGCCCTGCCCACGGGTTCGCTCAGCTAATCATATGCGAGTGACTGACTGGAATTTCAATCAAACCCACTGCATTTCTTAAGACAAGAATATTGATTGGCTGACAAAACTGCTTATAGCTGTGATATAAAGGCCGCTTCACACAAGGCTGGTTTTGCCGCTGGGATTTGCGCTGACCGGCGTGCTGTTTGCGGGCTCGCGTGCGTGCTCACAAGATGGATTTGAAAATTTAGAATTGGGGCTATTTTTCGTGCTTGTTTGCTTGTTTTGAGCATGAATCAATCAGGAAACCGTATCTTTGTCACGTGGGCGACATGGATAAACGCCCACAAACAAACATGGCGTCATAGTGTGTGTTCCGTTCGGAGACAATAAACGTTCACTTTTGTTAGCATTCGAATTGTCACTGCGCGCGCACCAAATCCATCTACAAAATCATGCATCAATACACGAATCGTGTAAAGAGAAAACATAAGAGCCGTCACGAAACCTAGCGCCGCAGCACGCTCGAAACCTAGCAGCCAAATCTAGCGGACAAACGCACCTCGTGTGCAGCGAGTAGGTCAAGTTTCGGGAAGATCATTGTAGCTGTCGGCAACATTTTGCCGCGACTCACCCGAAGGTAGTGACAAGCTCGTGCCACGTCAGTTAGACGAATCTTTTTGCCTGTGTGTGCCAGGTTTTAGAGACGGCAACGTTGCTACGGAAGTTTCTAACACGTTTGCCAATAGCCGACAACGAAATACACGCGCAAACGTTTGAACGATAGATGACAGCGGACAGGACAACATATAGGACGATATTGTGTTGTGATTTACAAAATGTCGAACAGTATTGCGCTAATAAAAAAAAATACAATCCACTATTTCACTGTTTTTATTTCAGTCACGTCTGACGAACAGACATTTTGACGTCTTGTTTAAGAATTGCTTTCAATTCAGTACCTATGTGCGGCGATATTTTTTCCGTCCGTTTTCGATACAGCCAAAGCTCTGGCTTTACACATTATTCTGTTACACATAAGTGACGTAATTTTTCCATATTTCGACCAGTGTAATCAATACAGTCGGGCTATAATAATCATCCAACTGATTGTATAGACCGCTGCACACGAGGATAGTTTTGCCGCTAGATTCCTTGCTAGATTTGGCTGCTATAATTCAAGCGTATATTTTTTTGGTGATACATGCACGACAAATAGCCCCGACTTTAATTTTGGTATTCATCTTATGATCTCGCACGCGAGCACGCAGTGACGTCATTTCCTTCCTCGTAGCTCGCACGTAAGCTAGCATAAGCACCAGTAGTGATTCTAGCGGCAAAACCAGCCTCGTGTGTAGCGGCCTTTAAGTCTCTATTTTTCACGAAAGTTTCTCCTCCTACGCTATTCAATCAATGGAAAAATACGTTTGACAATTTTTAACCTCAAATTAATAAAAGTTTTTTCTGATTGCGCTATGGCTGCCACGAAGTGAGATTACAGGAGAAGTTGAAAATACAGACGTTGATTAGTTCCGACAGGTTTGAAAAAACTTGAAAATATCAACGATTTTTGTTACGTTCGTTTTTGTGGTTTTGTATTACCTGCTCGGCATAACCTGTTAAAAAATTGCAAAAAACGACATTTTAAAATTTTTATCAAATTATTTTATACAGAAAAATAAATAAATACGCAGATTCTAATAAGAATAATTATATTATTTTTCAGAGGATAATAGATCAATAAAGATATATGCTGTTAAGCTATATTTTTAATCGCAACGTTTCGTTTTAATTATTAAAACTTCCTCATAGTCCGGGAGCCGGCAATAGTGAAAGTGCACTTACACGGATTTTCAAGATTTTATATAAATAAATAGTACATAACAATACGAACAGAATATTGTTCTTAAAATTTTTTGTGGTAAACTTTTCCAACAAGGAGGAATATTGCTGGAATTGAAGTTTATCATGCCTTTATAAAATGCAAATTTTAAGAACAATATTTATAAATACAATGTGGCAAAATGCTACTCAACAAACCTGCATTTTATATGACCCAACAACGTGTGGTTGGCAACTTAATGAAAAAAATAGACTTGAACCATTATGGTATATTGGCCAGGCAGCTCCGCTAACTGTTGAAGAAATTACCAAAAATTATGAAAATGAAGATGAAGACGATGAACAAACAAATATACGATATTGTGACGATATCGATAATTATGAATAAGTAATATTAACATTGTATTTTATTTTTAAGTAATTTTTTGTTAAATAAATAAGTTAAACCATATAATCTACATATATTCCCTTATTAATTTCCCTTATTCATTGATAACAATATTTTTTTTATCAATTAAGTAATTTTATAATATTTAATTTTGTATACGGTATATAAGTCAGCTTCTTAAAAAATTACGTTTTTTGAAACTGGTATGACAGGGATTATCGGCATGTTTTAAGCTGTCATACTGAAATATATTGAAAGAATACATTAAAATGAAGAAGTTAAAAAAAAAAAATGTTATCCGCGATGGGGGTAAAATTTGATAACTTCTAAATTCTTTAAGGCGGTATGACAGGCTTTTCTGCCACGATAATTGCTGTCATACCAAGATTTTTGAAAAGTTCATAAAATTTGCAAGAAAATAGTGTAATTAAAATTTATTTCCGCGATAGGTGCAAAACATAATAGAATTTTGAATATACTAAAATGCATAAAAAATACAGGTGCCAGGATAAACCCTGTCATACCGGGCTTATTCTGTTCGTATTGTTATGTACTATTTATTTATATAAAATCTTGAAAATCCGTGTAAGTGCACTTTCACTATTGCCGGCTCCCCGCCTATCAGGCTCTACAAAAAATACATAATATAAATTAAAATACAATAAATACATATATAATAAATTACATTAATAAAAATGATAAATACCTTAAAGAATCACTTAATAATTAAAACGAAACGTTGCGATTAAAAATATAGCTTAACAGCATATATCTTTATTGATATCCTCTGAAAAATAAAATTATAAAATTACTAGATCTGAAACACATATCAAAAGAATAATTATACTAGCAACATATCTGAGATTATACATTCGGATTTTTTAATGTTATCTGAAAGCTCTGTTCTGATGCGAAGTAAATTTTTGAAATTTCTCGCCCTACGGCAGATTCCAAACAAATTTACACCAGTGTAGTAATTCTTTGATTTGAGTGGTGTTTCAAATGAATTTCTTCAACAAAAATCATCGTATTATTTCTGTATAATGAGTTCACAAAGTAATAAAGGCTATGAATGCAGCAAAGTTAACCGTCCATAAAGTTGAATTTGAACCCAATAAAGGAATCTATAAATAGTACATTATATATCTGAGGTCATGGAGTAAAGTGACTTAAGTCGAAATTTTGATAAAATCTAATTGAAGATGATTTAATTGTCCAAATACCGCTGGTAATGTTCTCGTTTGATCAGTTTCGGAAACTAAGATCCAATATTAGAAATATGTATCCTCATTGTTATTTGATGAATATGTACGTTGTTATATCGCACATGAATTGCCTAGCTAAATCGCGTTCCGATGCTGTTAAATTAAATAAATTCTAATTGACTATTTTGGATCAACTTCCCCGATTTGGTAATCATAAAAATCGAGTCTAAGATGAGAGAATATGACACAAGGAATTGGGATATACCATTGATTCTATACGTAAATATTCACAGAACAATAATGTAATAGAAGGCGCATAATGATAGTTTGTAGGCAGATCTTCTGTCACAAGAAGCGGGGTGCAGGCAGTAGCATAGCACCACGTGATATATCAGAGACGTATTCAGGATTTTTGAATTCTAGTTTCAGTGCGTTTTTAAATAAAGTGTTGCTAAAAATGTTTTTTTACTCACGATGGAACGGAGCAGGTATATGCGTTTAGCCTGAGAGATTGTTTGTTAGTGTGTTAGTATGTTTGTGCACTCGAATGTCGCCATTTATCTGGAAAACGGTATGATCAATTCAGATGCGGTTTTCTGTAAAGGGTTTGTAATTCATCTGCGATGGTTCTTAAATAAGATATTACGATGGTAACGCCCCGGGGGGCGCTGCATTGCACAAAAAATTAATCACAAAAACCAAACAAACAATCGTAATTTTGTTTTGAATTACTAAGAAATTACCTGTAAACAATTATTGTTATCAGGTAAAAAATTAAATCGTAATTTTGTTTTGAATTACTAAGATATTACCTGAAAACAATAATTGTTTACAGGTAATTTCTTAGTAATTCAAAACAAAATTACGATTTAATTTTTAATTATTACGAAATTACCTTAAAACAATAAAATAAAATTTAATCTTTTCTTTAATCATTAAAATGTTATTTAAATGAGGAAAGTATCATCATTTTGACCCAGAGCAAAGCAGGAACTAAGTTATGAGCTAGGGGGCACCCAAATGAAAAAAATATGCGTCGTGGGACGCCCGACATGAGTGAGCACTGCAAACCGAATCGATTTTAAAATGTAAAATTTATAAAACCCTGAAACCAAACACAAAGTTTTGAAGTAATCCGAACGATTTAAAAAAAAAAATAACTAAAAATATTTTAAAATATACAATTTTACCCATACCAACCAAAATGAAAAAAATTGTTGTGAAACAAATCAGAACAATTTTTAAAAAAATAACTAAAAATACTTTGAAATGTAAAATTTCGTCCAGTTCTGAGATGAAAAAAACTGAATAAAAATTATGAGCGCTTTCGAGTATGTAGTCATCTTCAGATTGACGCTACAATTTTATAATCGTCATATTATTATAATATGTGAATCGATCAAATCTTAAAACTGAATACGTATTTAAAGATAATAATAATTGTGATAATGAAATTAATGCAATATTTATTATTAATATATTAGTAATAATTAAATTTATGCTATATAATTAATATTATTTTATAATAAAAGCAAACACAATATTCTGATATGTGCCCAGTACGGCTCTGCCTACGGACATCAAAACTGTCATGGCTACCACGGAGGAATAAGATTTAAGATGCATTTATTAAAATAATATTTCTTACTTGCCTAAAGAAACTTATGTTATTTTTTTTCTTTGAAACTGTTGCACTGTCACTCTTACAACTTACAACGGTACATCTAACCATTTTTTTAAAAATAATTTTGACTTTATTTGTTAAATATTCGGAGCTCTTAACTCTACAGCTGGTAAATGCAGACTGCCGCATAGACCATCAGCTATGTCAAAAGACGTCAAAAGACGATTGACACTATAGAAAGAGATATGCGCCTTCTATACCTTTACTGTTCTGTGGTAAATATTGATCATCCAAATAAACATACCTTGTAAATAGTTGTGTTCTGTGTACTTCGAGTTTATTTTTTTTGTTAACATTTTATTTGTGGCATATTCTCTCATCTTAGGCTCGATTTTTATGATTAACAAATCGGGGAAGTTGATCCAAAAAAGATAATTAGAATTTATTTAATGTAACAGCATCGGTACGCGAGTCTTGGGGCTTTTACTTGGCAAGTTTCCAGTTTTATTAAACTTTTTAGCTAGATATTAAAATTTTTGCCAAGTGAAATCATAAGAGGTGGCACCGTATTAAAATTATTACGATCCAAATAAAATTTTTCAAGTTTTGGATTGAAATAAAACTTACCACCGTTTTAAGATAAATTCCTTTGATTGTCAAAACTGTTAGACGAGAAATTGGCTTCTTTTTTGTAGATAACGAATTATCAGAAATTTGATGTAACGGTTTTTACGGTTACCGTGCTATTCTTGGGATCGAACTATCGTGGCTTGTGATCCCATTTCCGCTCAAGGACGTTTTATGGCGTCTTTTAATTTAATTCGGTGTAGTTAGACGCGATTGGTCTGATAGTTGTCTCTATAATCAACAATAAAATAAAAAATCGAATTCGAAATGAGCCACTTTTCCTTGCGTCGTCAGATATATGAGAGATGTGATAATGAAAGCATCAAAACCGGCTATTCGCAATATACAAAAGCTCTGTGAAGAAATGCACGCCAGCCAACCGTGTAGAGCTTCGTACTCGAGATATGCCAGGTTCGGCTCAAGTGCCCGAACAATAACACTACCTTGCGGAACGCATTGCTAGAAAATCTAATTTGGTTAGCATGCATCATAGAATATTAAAAGCCTTCTCAAATATTCAAAGCAATGGCACGTCAATCCGGTGTCGGAGAGGCAACCGGATGGCGAGTGGTAATCTGGGCCTATGAGTGGTACAGAACCCCCTGGTAGCGGCCAAAGTGACCCCAAATGGACGGGGGCGGCGATATGGGGGTGGGGCAAAATCGAAAAATGTTTGAAAAGGCAACCGGATAAAAATGCGGTTGCATTGAAGGAAATACCCTAATTATATAATAAATTTTTTTTGCCATCCGAACCATGCGGGCCGTTTTTGCTCTAGCGAATAAAAAAAAAATAAAAAAAAAACTGAAAAGGCAACCGCTTCAAAATTAGTGAGCATACTTATTGACACCACCAAACGTTGGAAAAAAATTGCCATCCGATCCTGATGGGCAGTTTCGGAGAAACAGCCCCTCAAAGTCGCCGAAAAACCCTTTTTTTCGATTTTTTCAACAATAAGTAAAAAAAACACACTAAACATTGTTCAAATCGGATGGCATTCGAAATTTATACTGTCCTAAGTACATATAATAGTGTGTATCAATGCCATCCGATTTCGATTAAATTTACCCCTATTTAGCCACCCCCCAAAACTCATGAAAATAACAATTTTATGCAGCGTATGGCATTATTTTTATTGTTATTGAGTTTTGGGGGTTGGGTAAATAGGGGTAAATTTAATCAAAATCGGATGGCATTGATACACACTATTATTTGTACTTAGGACAGTATAAATTTCGAATGCCATCCGATTTGAACAATTTTTAGTGTGTTTTTTTTACTTATTGTTGAAAAAATCGAAAAAAAGGGTTTTTCGGCGACTTTGAGGGGTTTTTTCTCCGAAACTGCCCATCAGGATCGGATGGCAATTTTTTTCCAACGTTTGGTGGTGTCAATAAGTATGCTCACTAATTTTGAAGCGGTTGCCTTTTCAGTTTTTTTTTTATTTTTTTTTTATTCGCTAGTGCAAAAACGGCCCGCATGGTTCGGATGGCAAAAAAAAATTATTATATAATTAGGGTATTTCCTTCAATGCAACCGCATTTTTATCCGGTTGCCTTTTCAAACATTTTTCGATTTTGCCCCACCCCCATATCGCCGCCCCCGTCCAATTGGGGTCACTTTGGCCGCTACCAGGGGGTTCTGTACCACTTATAGGCCCAGATTACCACTCGCCATCCGGTTGCCTCTCCGACACCGGATTGACGTGCCATTGCTTTGAATAAAAGAATAATCGATCGGTTGTGACGATTTTTTTTCTGTGTACGTGAGGTAAGGTGGGGCAAGGTCATTTCCGGGGCAAGTGTAGTCCTTGCCATTACATTTCACATACTTTGCGTATATTGTTATCTTTGATTAAAACATCTAGCAAACATATTCTTTCGTGTTTTAGTCATTGGTGGCCGAGTTTGTGTCGTTAAATTAAATTATCACAATCTATGGCAATTATCAAAGCGTTGTTTGAGCCACTCGTTACGTTTATAGACGGAGAGCTGGCTACGGAGAAAATGGGTGACTCGGTGCAAAGCTGAAAATTTGCAGATTAATAGGAGATAGTACAAGCAAGTAGGGAAAAAATTGCCAGAAGGCTAGGCGGAAGATAAAGAGCCGCCAGAAGGCGCTAATGGCAATTTCTATACTTATTCTGTAATTCAAAACTAGATTATAGTATATTATATAATATATTATACATTACTAGCGGACCCGGCGAACTTCGTACCGCCTAACAGTATAATATATATATATATAATTGGAACATCTATCTATCTATTTTATTAATTGCTAGCTATTTTAAAATATACATGGGCGTATATGTGTGTATGTCGAGCACTCCGGCTGCGCCGTCGTGCCCGGTGCAAAAGAACGAATGGGGAAGGAAGAAAAAAAATTTAGGGGTGGACTACCCCTAACATTTAGGGGGATGAAAAATAGATGTTGGCGAAGTGACACCTGTAGACATCTGGCGGGGATAACTAATTAAATGACGATTGATCAGTTTTCGACCGGAGAGGAAAAATGATTAAATTACTAAAATGGCTATTAAAAAATAAGGGTTGATCGTAGAAGGGTGAAAATTGAGGATTGTATGTATTTTTTTTTGTATGTTGTATCATAAAAAAATAGAAATTAAAAATTTTGTCTAAAAAATAAAAAAAAAATTTAGGGGTGGACTACCCCTAACATTTAGGGGGATGAAAAATAGATGTTGGCCGATTCTCATAGATACCGGATAAGCACAAAAAATTTCATCAAAATCGGTCAAGCCGTTTCGGAGGAGTTCGGCAACGAAAACTGTGACACGAGAATTTTATATATTAGATATAGTTATAAGGGCATACTGAAAATTCAAACATGATATAGTAATTACGTTTGACAAATATACAAAATTATTAATGTCATTTTGATAGAAATAAAATTAATCGTCATATATTTTCATTAATAAAATTACGTTGTTGTAACAACGTAATTTTATAAATTTATTTAATTTTATTTCTATCAAAATGACATTAATAATTTTGAATATTTGTCGAATGTAATTATTATATCATGTTTGAATTTTCAGTGTGCCCTTATAACTATATAATGTATATAATCTAGTTTTGAATTACAGAATAAGTATAGAAATTGCCAGAAGTGCACTGATTTTTCGCAACATTAGCGCCTTCTGGCGGCTCTTTATCTTCCGCCTAGCCTTCTGGCAATTTTTTCCCTACTTGCTTGTACTATCTCCTATTATTCTGCAAATTTTCAGCTTTGCACCGGTCACCCATTTTCTCCGTAGCCAGCTCTTAGACCATTAGAACAAGCTGTATAAATGTTAGTATTATTTAATGTAAACAAAATAGTTTTAGTAAATTTTCTCTTCTATGAAATAATATTTAGAGCACAAAACACTTTATACTTTATAGTTGACGTTCATGTAGATAGGTACTCTATATTATTATAGTTCCTATAACAAGTCCCTTCAATGTTTGAACTTTTACTTCGTTCCTGTAGGAACCTGTGCACATGTAAGGGTGTATGAATTGATTAGCATAACAAAGTGAAACCCTCTCACTGAGTAAATATGTAAACTCCATCTGTCAGTTGTATATGGTCGTATCCTGTCGGTTTAATAAATGCAGAAACTGAAGTTCATATCCTGCCGAGCGTAAGTCGATGCTCGTGCTAGACGAGCTTGAAAACATTGTGCAGATTACGACACGAGTTCAACTTGGCTCTATATGCGGAACACTAATTGACCCAACTGTTATCAATCAACACGTATTCCCAAATAAGATAGTCTTCGAATTTTCTACTTTTAAATACTTAGTTCAGTTTGTATTCTCGATTACTAAACCAAATATAAAATTATATATTTTTTTAAGTGAAACCTCTTTAGGCAGGGCAAATTGGCCTAGATCAGACGAAAAGTCCCCCTTCTCCAACTTGATGAAGATGTTGGGATTGGAAGGCCCAGTTCAGTAAGACTGTGATTATTGGGTCGATTCAATGAAACTTTGGTCAATTTATGTTTTATCTATAATAATTTATTTATTTTCAGGTGTATACAAGTTTGAAGACGACGGAAATGGCCCCAAACTAACGGTTTCGGCTCAAAACTGCATCCATTGCAAGACCTGCGACATCAAAGATCCAAGTCAAAACATCAACTGGGTTGTCCCTGAAGGCGGCGGCGGACCTTCCTATGATGGCATGTAAATATTTGTAATTATTATTGAACCCTGTTTATCGGGTAACACAACGGACCCTTTCTAATTCTAATGCTTAGATTCTGTGAAAGAATCTTGAAGTAGCACGAAAATTTGTTAAGGCCGCTGCACACGAGGCTAGGAACGCTGCTAGATTCCTTGCTAGATTTGCCTACTAGTTTTCTAGCGCTGGTTTTCTTGATTGCTCTCGCTTCACACGAGACTATTTTTCAAGCATGTTTTGTGGATAGATCTGGTGCGCGCGTAGTGACAGTTCGAATATAAACATTAAACACACAGCAAAACGTGTCTGTTGTCTGGCAGAATGACGCCATGTGGGCGTTTGTTCAAGTGCCCACGTGAAGATACTGCTTCCTGATTGATTCTTGCTCATAGCGACAAATCAAGCAGGGAAAATAGCATCTGTTCTAATTTTAAAACCTATCTTCTGAGCTAGCAAGGCATCCCACAGTGACGTCATTTCCAGCTTCATACCGTGCCTACCGGCTAGCAGAACTCCTAGCACCGTTTCTAGCAGCGTTTATAGCCTTGTGTGCAGCTGCCTGTACATTCTGAACGTACATATTTTGATACTATTAAAATTTAGCTATCAGAAATTTTTACTCCATCGTTTTCTATCCATCCGAACCTGGCTATCTCTAATACAATATTAATGTTGCCAAAAATGTGAAGTACCGCTAATAGTAGTGTTGTGGCGACAAAAAAGTAAATGTTGACAATGATAAAAAATCTTTATTAAACGATTCAAATATAAGATTACATTGCAAATGATAGGAGGTAATATATTGATTACCTAAAAGTCTCTTTTAGTAATTTTCTGTCAGTGGAGTCGGTTTCTCGTAATCGACAGCTATAATCCAAGATTATTAGATACAGAGGTGATCTCGTGCCGTTGGGTAGTAGTGGGGGAATGACGTCATCCAGTGAACTGATCATGTATTCCATCATAATTCTGCCCTAAAAGGCAAAGGGCAGTAAGTGACATTTGTTGAAAAATGAGTTCATACTGAAACCAACGACAGCAGTAAGTGCTGCAGCAATAATTTTATTGTTTTTAAAAAATGTTTCCTCATGTTTTGGTTTCCACAATCTAAAATTCTGGACGGTCAATACATTTTTAGTAAATCTTGATTTACTCAAATTCATAAGTTGGTCACTTACAGCCTTTTGCCTTTTTACGGCAGAATTGCCGTCCACATTAAACAAGTTTAATATTTTTCGAAAAATACTAACGCAGGATGTTTTTCAATGGCAAGTTATTGGAATTAACATAGCGGTGTGGCAACATTAGTCATTGTAAACCAAGATTTAGCTTCCTTGCTTGTACAGTACTTCTATATCAATGAATCGGTTTTTTAATTTTTATAATATCCCGTAAGTGTTCTTTTTATTTTTTTATTTCTTTAATGTCTGCAATGCATTTCAAAATGTGTTCAAATGTGTTTAGAATGCACTCGTTTTTGAAAAACAACTGAACAAAACACATTTTTGTTTTCAAAAATGGTGTAAAATGTGTTTAATGCGTGCGATAAAAAACTACATGTCAATTACTAAGAGTGCTCTTAAAATAACTTTTGATAAGGTCAATATATCTATGAGCCTGATTAGTTCTTATACGGTACAATCCCGATAAATGCAGCTCGACAATCTCATTAAAGTCGAGCTGTAACTAATTTAGTTATTATTTAGCAAAGATAATGGTGTCAACAATTTTTTTTTATTTTCCCTAATTTTACCCCCCCCCTCCTGACCCCAACAAAATTAATATTGTAAGCCACGCGTAATTTTGAAAGAAAACATGGTACATGTACAGTTTTGAAGGGTGATCATAAAAATATTTTGAAATTGTAAAATTTAATCTGGCTTAAATTATGACTTTATCAAAATATACATTTTATTAAATAAATATTTATAATATATACAAAGTAGATATAAAACATACATATGAAATTTTCGATAACGTATAAGAAGTATTCTTCAATAAAAAATTAGGTTTAGGTTTATTTTTTTAATTATAAAAAAATATACAATAAATGCGTTTTCAGACAGCTTTGAACAAACAATTTTTTAAATTATTTTTAACACGCACAAATATCCAAGAAACGAACAGTTTCAGTAATTTATTATTTTTCAAATCAACGTTTTTGCAATTTACACATTAGGTAAAATTTATGTCTTCTCTCGTATTTTTTATTATAGAAACAATCGAATGTATGAAAACGTTAATATAATTTACTAAATTACTGAATTCTGAATTCTCCTCATCCAGGAATCCCACTATTCCAGTAATGTTTAACTAAAATACATGTGAAAATAAATGTTTTTGTTAGTGCATACATTCAATGTATTGGTACCAGTGTTAAGGCCCCCATACACCTCGTTCTTTTTTGGCAGTTTTAACCGCCGGGTAAAACTGTACGGTTAAACACGAACAACGGCCATCCCCATACACCTCGTTCTTTTATGGCAGTTTTAACCGCACGGGTAAAACTGTACGGTGAATTTAAACACGAACAACGGCCATATCCACACAGAGGCGTAGTTTCGTTCAGTTTTTCTGAAGTCGTGGCATCATTAATACGATCTGCTTTGATGGAAAATACAATAATATTGATATTATTTTATGTTTAATAAACATTAATAAACAATATAATGCAAAAATAATTAATAAAATTGATTGATATTAGTCTAAATTAGAGTGTTTTATTTGACACCATTATTTTTTCCTCTAAATTAATCAATATGTTTATAGCAATTTTCATTTATTTTTGTCAAAATTGCTTAGCACTAAAACGGTTAAAATATAAATCAATACTCAAACTAATTACAATCATTTAATTAATATGACTTATTTGCTGTACGTCGCACCACTGAATAAACACGTCGATTCTTATCGGAAAGCGCCACACATTACGATTTAAAACGACAACCAGCAAACACGTCGTGTTTAAAATCAAGCTTCGGCAGATAAAAAAACTGCCGTGTTTCATCGACAGTTTTTGCCCATACACTTCGGTTTTGACCGACGTGTTTTATCGTGACGATGAAAACTGCCAAAAAAGAACGAGGTGTATGGGGGCCTTTACCACTGACAACAAGCTAATAGTCCTGACATTGAGAGTTCGATAAGTATTACGTAATAACTATGTTTTTGACACGGTTAGTATGTTTTTTCTTGGTTTCATAAATTTAATAGTAGGTATGACTGACCGTGTTCTCTTTGTAACGCGTTGATACTAGTTAATCAGTTAATTCAGTTAAATTAAACAATTATGTCGTTTTCATGTTATCAAATAACTCTAAAGTTTTTAATGTGTAATAATTTTTAACATTGATTTCTGATTAGTGTAAGAACTTTTGGATCTATAAATTGCAATTTTTGTAAATTATTTAAATCTATGTAACATTTTTTTTGTTATTTTACGTGTTATAAACAATTCGGGACAGTAACATAAAAAAAATCTTTATTCATAAAAAAGATAGCTTCCAATCTATGAACTGTTGAGTGTCTATAATCTCCAATCTCTCTCTCTTCAAACAATTGACATTAACGATTCGTGTGCAACGTTCAAACTTGTGCCAGTGCTAGATTTTTACACCGCAGTCAAGTGTAAGTTCAAAATTTGGGTCGCAGTGGCCTTAAAAAAATCTTCATTCACAGAAAGGTAAGACATTTATTATTATTATCAATCATCATGCATGTATATATTTTTGCAGGCAGATTTGATTGTTATAATACCTATAAATTCTTTAAACCCGCGGTATTCTATATTCAAAATTATGGTTAGATCCAGCTAATGTTTGCTATTATTGACGGACAGCTTGAGAGTAAGGCCCTTCTCACACGGAGCTACTCAAACGAAACCAATTACTAACTCGAGTTACAAATCAGTCTCTAGCACTAGTATTTCAATGGAGGTTCGCACACGGCGCTATCGGTTAGTAATCAGTTTGTGACCAGTTAGTGATCAGTTTCAAGCGACGCGGCGTGCTGGTCGCCACGCTACTAGTTACTAACCAGTTACCAATAAAACAACAAAAATGGCTGATCCAATCCAAAACTTAAAACTGGTATTTTGTATTTACTTGATTCTGAAATATTAAAACATTGTAAAAACTTGCCTGAATGTTATTCAAATTCTCTCCTCAGCGCTGACACATTTACGCATTGTAGTATTCTTTTTGTGAATAAAAGGAGACAGTATTTCCACTAAATTTAAAAATGTTTTTTTGGACATTCTATAGAATGCCAAAAATTTCGCATCAATTTCCTGTAGCTCTTTGGCACCAACAAATGCCCTACAATTAAAATTTTTTTCTATATAAGGATGAATCCTTGGCGTTTTTTCATTCGTCGTTGCCTTTTTTGATTATAATAATATAAAATAATATCCTCATCACTTGATTCAGATTCAGAAAACATTATGACAGCTCAAATGAAACAAGTGATTAAACAATGATTTGAGTAGCATCGTATGCAAAGTTTGGTTACTAACTAGTTAGTGATTTTAGTTAGTAATCAGTTTAGTTTCATTTGAGTAGCTTCGTGTGAGAAGGGCCTTACTCAGATCTTTTTTGTAACTCAACAGTGTACATGCATTTTTTTGTTCGAATGGTAATATATATTATTTTACCTTTTCGAAATCTCCATTTTTGTCTGTATTCATAAGACATTGTCATAAGGTTATACATAAGAAAATATTCGAGAAAAGCGTTATCAATTTCTTAATTGAATACACAGTAATAATTATTTTTCATAGTACTCCACACATGTGTAAACTATTAATATGTAATAATTAATTAATTACTGTATATTTAATTAATAATTTGATAACGTTTTTCTCGAATATTTTCTTATGTAACCTTATGAGAATTTTATATGAATTTATAGTGACAAAAATGGAGGTTTCGAAAATGTAAAAAAATGTGTTACCATTTGAAAAAAAATGCTTGTACACTTCTTGAGTTTAAAGTAGATACAAAAAAATTTACGTCAGCAGTTTCCCATAGTAAATATCTTGTGTTGAACAAAGAGCTATTTAAACTTTTTTTTGTGTCTGGTAGAATACACAAATTATTCACTGTTACCATTTTCGGTGAACACATTGTATACATTTTCGATATTTCTTATTCTTATTAATTATCGAACCATTTTTTTTTAGCATAAAAGTAGAATTTTATGTATTTAGAACGGTAATATGGCTGTACCTGTATTATATTGTAGGATGTTTGTGTTCGGCGGGTTCGAAACAACGACATTAGCCCCCATTTCCCCTATTCAGTAAGTTTGAAAGTTAATCAGTTTTAACGGTAACGATAATTGCACGCACTTTAACCGCCATTGCAGTGATTGCGGTCCAAGTACAATACACATAGGGATGAGAAAACATTTTTAGAAAGCAAATTTAATTATGACAAAACTTATCAAAGGACACCTATATGATAAAAAAAATTGAGTTAAAAAACTTTAAAAAACCTCTTTTATAACAGTGTACACTAAAAAGTAAAAAGTAATTTTTAAATATAATGGTTTTATTCAAGAGCGATCGGATGCCCCTTAACTCGAAATAATTAATTTTTTTGAATAAGCTTCAATGAGAATGGCTTATTAAAAAAATTAAATTATATCGAGTTTCGTGGACTTTCTATCGCTGTTGAATAAAATCTGTATATTTAAGAATTATTTTTTAACTAAAAACCAATAGATTTTTAGGTACAGATATGTTTAGCGAGATTTTAGATATAGGGATATCCATTGAATTCACAAACATGCTCCATGTTCAACTTTTGTGCTTTTTTTTGGAAATAGAAAAATAGTCGAAAACTGGGTAATGTTGGAAGGTGTCACCCTGTATAAAATAATAATGTCATATCGAAAACATATTTCTAGAGCTTAGGATTTTTTAAGATTGTGAATTCAATGAATATCCCTATAATATCTAAAATCTCAATAAACATATCTGTAGCTAAAAATCTATTGGGTATGCGCCCATGTACACTTTTTCTTAGTGACCTTTAAACTATAAAATAAAACCATTTTCGATCAATTTAACCGAGAACCAAATCCCATAAGGTTTGTGCGGGGCCCTTTTTGTTTATTATTAGGAACATTAAAACATTCGACTCTTTGATTAACGTCTGATTAGAACTCTTCAATAAATAAAATTATCGACCAATTTTTCAGACAATATAATATTAACAAAAAATATAATTAATACATTAACGTTTCAATCCGGATTAGGACCTTTTTCAGAACTGATCTAAAAAATATAAAAAAATAATTAGGTACTATCTATTTAATTTCTAATTAGCTTTTTATAAAATTCCTCCAAAATTATTAATTAAATATTTTGATATTATAATTAATAATTTTGAAGGAATTTCATAAAAAACTAATTAGAAATTAAATACTAAGTATTTATTTTTTTATATTTTTTAAATCAGTTCTGAAGAAGGTCTAAATCCGGATCGAAACGTTAATGTATTAATTATATATTTTTTTTGTTAATATATTGTCTGAAAAATTGGTCGATAATTTTATTTAACATTCCCTTTGGAGATTTTCGATTGTTAGTTTGCACATCCCTGTCAGTTTCTTGCGCTGCTATAATATTCCCACCTTGGCCTGTAATATTCTATTTCATATAAACTTAAGTGCCTCGTTTAATTTAATGCACTGAGCAATGTAATATAAGTCATTAGCACAGATATATTATGCTACTTTTGTTAATTGTGACGAATCGAGCCACGTGTTGAATTTGTTTTAAACGAAAATGGCGTCTGTTTCACAAAAGATGGTTCTAAAATGGCTGATCTAATCGCGTAACAAAATCAATCGTCTGTGACTACAAACCAACGCTATATTTATTATTTACAGTGTATTGCTTGACTCAAGAAACTTGAATTCCAATTTTAAATTCCAGTTTCTTACAAAAGGATATTTAATTGAGTAGCTAATATACATTCATGCGACTACAAACCAGAATGCAGTATTGGACTTATCAAATTATTCACGTTATTAAATTTTAAACCCCAATTTTTTCTCAAAGAATATTTAATCAAGTAACAAATGACTACAAACCAGAGCTAAATTTTAGATTTATCAGACTACTTGATTCAAGTTCACTTGACTCAAGCTGTAAATTTTAATTTTATCTTTTTTGAACACTACGCGTCTTCAGTGGCCAAAGGATCCAAAAAGAACGTAATTACTGGTATAAAATTTGCATTTTTACATTTCGAAGGATACACCTTCATCCTCAGAGCACACATAACAAATAATTGGGTAATATTACCCAATTGACGGTAATAGAAGGTATATCCTTCGAAATATTAGCTAATAAATGCTAATTTCATACTAGTAATTGCGTCATTTTTGGATTCTTTAATTTTATGTTTGAACGTAAGGTTTAATTGATTAGTTACTTGAATTTCAATTCTTGTTTATTATAAAATGGTATTTAATTGAGTGTCAAATGTTATACATTCATGACATTGACAACAAACTAAAATACAATTTTGATTGATCAAATTACTTGATGCAAGTCCACTTGACTCAAGTAACCTGAACGTAAATTGAATTACGTAAGGTACTGTTTCATGATCTTATTAGTGGCGGAACGATTTTTTTATAAGGAGTATATAAAAGATGCTGTTTTTTTTAGAGAACCGAACATTATTTTTGGAAAAGCTTATAGCCTTTCATGTGCCTTATTGTTCAAGCAGAGGCGTAAATACAAATTTAGAGCTCCTAACATTTTGGTAAATTTGAAATTAACACTTTTGTCGAGTGGTGCGCCCTGCACGTCCGCTTGCTGTTAGATAGTAGCTACCGTGGGGGTCCCAGAACCCGGGAGACCTGACTTTTAGTAAAGGTTATACTCACTGTAATATAATATACTAGCGTGACCTGTGCGAATTATTCGCACTAAATAAGTATAATAATTATCACTTTACAAAATTATTTTTTAAATATGATTGCAGGTATTCAATTCGTTTCTTATTTTGCACACTGCTTATAACGTTCTTCTTTTTGTTGTAAAAGAAATATTTTACTAAAATTGTCATATAGAGGCGCAAGTAGCAAAAACGTTGTTCAGCGTTGCCCGTCAGATGGCAGTATGTAGTATTTACAATATGATGGTCAGATGACAGATCGAAGTGTTAGCGTTACGCCGTCAGATGGAAGACGTTGTTCAGAGTTTAATTAATTTACAAAAACAATAGCAATAATAAATTTTTTAGTTGTCGATGTCAGTAGAGCAAGCAATTATCTGTAAAATGATATATAATTTATGTGGAGAAATTGTGTGGTTTTTTCTAAAAAGGGAGGCAAACATCTTAAACCTTAGCGTATTAATATATATGATTGGTGAAGAATGCAAATGTATCGTTGGCTACGTCACTGGTTTCAGGTAGTATAAAATGAACTGCGGTTGTTTTCACGTACTAAATTTGACATTCTGTTCCAGTCGATACGTTTTTGTTTCGTACGCTATTTGTATGTAAAGAACGGTCGGCCATTAAAAGCTCGCTGCCTATATAAATGTATATTTGTGTCGGGTAAATACATAAACACATTATTATGTATAAGTATGCATGTATCTATGTACTTTAATATGTTGTTAATATACGTATACGTAAAGAGACCCGATGCTAGACGTAATGTAGAGCAAACGAACAAATATTTCACATTTACCGCTGACATATTCGGTTCTGCTTTCCGTATCCGATTAGAGCTTACAGGGTGTTTATAATCCCTTTAAATATTATGAAATGCTGACAAAAATTACATTAATAGTCCGGAAGCCAGCGACAGATTTTCATGACCAAGTCCTTCTCAAGCGATAATTAGTGGAATGTATCAGGAAGTTGTATCGTGAACGTCAGCTGAGCTTCCGTGGGTGGGTTGAGCAGCGGTAGCCTCCCACGAACGGAGAAAAAAATATTTTTAATCGTGTCCTCCTGACTAAAAATTTGTTCAACTATAAGCTAATCCTATATCTGGAAGGAAAAATCAACATCCCTTTAAATATTATGAAATGCTGGCAAAAATTACATTATAGGGATGCCATTAATAGTCCGAGAGCCAGCGACAGATTTTCATGACCAAGTCCTTCTCAAAACTATAGGCCGAAACCGAAAGTTTGGTCGGACACTAAATTTAACTTATGACTTGAATATTCGACATATGCAATTTTGTTTGTGGCATGTGTTTTCGCACACATTCTGTATATTCGGGTAGCACATTTGTGAAAGGTTTATACTTTCGGGTCGGGTTTATATAATTATTCTACATACATCCGGAGTATGTAGGTACGCAACTCTTCAAAATGCTAATAATGATAATTACTAAGAGTAGTCGACGGGCGCCTATGAAAAAAAGATGCGACAACCTCGCCGCCTTCATATAACCCAACCGTGCTGTTATCTTTATTATCTGAAAGTCTGATTGTCGTAAAACTACCGATTTATAATATGTGGATTGTGAATTGCAGACATTGTATGGCAGCGCCATGTTAATGCGGAATTTTAAGCGCGGGTTATTATGATTGGTTGACATTTTTAGTCAATGCCGGCCATTTTGTCAAAACTAACTTGTGCAAGGTCATATTGATTTCAGAACCATTATAGGTAAAAGTAGATGGAGAGCTGACCGTCATATTTCCTATGCGTCGAACACGCAAATGAGTTAGCATAGGGAACTATAATCATCATATATATTAATACGCTAAGGTTAAAGATGTTTGCCTCCCTTTTTAGAAAAAACCTCACAATTTCTCCACATAAATTATATATCATTTTACAGATAATTGCTTGCTCTACTGACATCGACAACTAAAAAATTTATTATTGCTTTTGTTTTTGTAAATTAATTAAAATACAGCAACGCTGAACAACGTCTGCCATCTGACGGTTTTAATTTTGAAACAACGTCAACACTTCGATCTGTCATCTGACCTTCATATTGTAATACAACAGACACAATACTGCATACTGCCATCTGACGGCTATAATTTTGAAACAGCGAGCAACGCTGAACAACGTCACAGCAATGCTGCATGATGCCATCTGACGGCTTAGATCAACGCTTTTGCTACTTGCGCGTCTATATGACAATTTTAGTAAAATATTTCTTCGATCTGTCATCTGAGCTTCATATTGTAATACAACAAAAAGAAGAACGTTATAAGCAGTGTGCAAAATTAGAAACGAATTGAGTACCTACCTGCAATCATATTTAAAAAATAATTTTGTAAAGTGATAATTTAGTGCTAATAGTGCTAATAATTCACACAGGTCACACTAGTTATTATTATTTTTATTCTGTCGAATTATGGGATAATGACGTCACTTGTTTAGAGATTTGCCGACTATCCACACTCGCGCTATTATAGATATCAGTGATGTCATTGCATTAAAAGAACTCCCTACTTTAAGGCAAACCGTATGAAAGAGAGAGATCAGACAACGACAATACTGATTCCGTGAACAGCTTCCGACAATTCGCATGGAAATCAACTGCGAGAGCTGTTTTATTTTGCTTCACCTTTTTAAACACTGACGGACAATAATAGTGCGCTATTTTTAAAATCATCGACTGCCATGTCTGTCTTGACCAGTATCAGTTGATATTTTTAATTTATTTAACAACTACCTGTGGCTCAGTCTGGTTTGCGTGCGTTGCCGTTACGTTCAACAGATGGCGCTGCCGTTGCGGTGAAATATTTAGTATAGCGGGTGCTGCTTCAACGACCAATATATAGAGCTTCCGTTGCGGTAAAATATTTAGTGGAGCGGGTTCAATATTCAACGTATGGCGTTGTATTCAACAGATGGCACTCCCGTTGCTGTGAAATAGTTAGCTTACTATCATTTCCACAGTAAATCATAATCCAATCGCATGATAATATAACGCGGCCTACAATGAGCACTGATCTCGATCAAAATTGAACTGTCAAAAATGTTGAAAATCAGTTATTTTATATACTATTAACTATACTATACAAAATAGAAATTTATGAAAGTCAGTAGATGTTGACCAAAAATTCGACATAGGCGCTCTTTCCTTGCGGTTGCAGACACATTTTCAGACAGACTGAAGTCACCTTTTATTATCAAGTTGGTATTCATTCTCTGTGATCTACTGTAGGTACGTTCAGGCAAGACTTATTCCAACAAAAAAAGGATAAATGTATAGCATTTTATTTTACAATACGTTGAGAATATCTCTTTGACAGGTTACTAATATCGTTCAATATCACCCTTTGCAAGTACTTTCTGTTAGCAATATCTCATGACATGATAACAGAAGATGATGCAACCCGCGTATTTTACTATGTCAGCTATACAAAAGGATGCAAGCAAAAAATGTCTTTTTATCTGTTTTGTGCATATAAAATAGATGCACGTGTAGCGGAAAATCTTTCACGTAGGTAACTAAAGATGGGATATATCAAGTGAAAATTGTCGAACTATTCGATAATTAAAATGTCTCGAGAGGTTATTCATTCGAATGATTTTTATACCTACGATCTATACTACTAAAAGGCCGCTGCACACGAGGCTGGGTTTGCCGCCAGATTTGTTGCTGGATTTGAGTTTTCTAGCGCTGCTTTTCTTAATTTATTTTATGTGCTCGCTTCTGTAGTGGGGCAATTAATAAGTGGAACAGAGCAAGCCACCTCCCTTTCACAGCCTAGTTCCATGTGCAAACTGACGCGCATCCATTCACGGACATGCACATGAGACTCAGAGTATAATAAGTGAGACAGACGTATAAATGTCTGCACCGTAGTGTTTAAGTCTTTCTCCCGATCTTTGCTAGCAATATAGAATGAATGAATTTTTTTTTTTATTTATATACAAATACAATTTATACAAAATATCAATTAATATACAAATTATGAAGTGTTTCTTGCCCAACTTGGCGATGCCAAATATATGGTATGAATAGGTTGAGTATTATGACAACAATATGTAAAAATGAGCATTGCAGTTGCGCCATCTCTCGGTGTAAAAACGAAAAGTAAAAATGTTTGTGTGTTCATGTAAATAAGGTTAGCAAGTTATGCTACAGTACCTCTCTCTCACTCTATATAAAGTAATTTTGTCAATATTATATTGCAAGTATTGTTACATTAACTATCTCTCCCTCTTTCTCTCTCTAATGTAATATATTGGCAATATTAAATGGATCGCCTGTCTCACGAACTAAGCGATCCACCGAGCGCCTTGATGCTCCAATTTTTTGCATGGATATTCGAATGTGACGTCCTATCATGGTGCATCTTATATATATGTATAATTATGGCTGTTGGTTAGAGAAAGATAGAGATAGACTCGTGTGTCAGAATAGGTTTGTCCAGACATGGTAAACGCTAGGTAGTAAAGATCCGTGTGCAAATATATCCGGTGCATGCGAGGCCGCTGAGTCCCTGTTCCACAACTAATAGTGAAATCCTTGTTTGCTCGTAGATACTTACTTTACCCAGCGCTATTAGTCGGCGGTGTACAGTCGCGCGTAACAAAACACGGTCACTTTTACAGCGATTACAAAACAAACGTCGACTACTGCCATCTCGAATCCCGTAAGGTTGGGGCTAGCCATCGAGCTTACGATGGGGCTAACAGGGGTCCAGCTTTAAAGGTCGGGAGTAGAATCGGCTAATTTATGCTAATACTATAAAGAGGTAAAGTTTGTAAGTTTGGATGTATGAGGTAGTCTGCGCAACTGCTCATCCGATTTCAAAAATGTTTTTACCAATATTTAGAATGGACCTTCAGGATGGACATAGGCTATATATTATCGCGTTAAATTAAAATAAAAACGCTTTGCAACTTAAGTCGACGAAAAAATGGTGGTAATCTACAAATGGACCGGGCCACTAATTGTATATAAATAGTATCTATATCTAGGATTCTATAGAGTGTAGAGCATGCTGCAACATAGGCAACTTACAGGGAAAATAGTATTTTTTTATTGTTTCAATAATTATACAAATAAAACAGTATATGATCCAAATAAATATTATTGATTTTGATGAAAACATTTATAACTTAAGGTAGTTTGGGAGCCGCAATCCCAAGTCAAATAAATGACTTTTTTTTCCTCAAATAATTACCCAAATCGTGCTATGATAATTAACAGAAATTCACATAAACATTTATTTGATTTAATTTAATGCGAATTATAATTAAATAATTATAGTAATGTAATTAATAAAATATTAATTGATTAGTACTCAGCTGTCACTAGTCACTATCACTACAACAACAGAGATAAACAACAGAGATAGAGGCCACATGTCAGTATTATAAAATTAATAAAATCGAAAGTACGTGGTAAATTATTCTGAAATTTTTGCAGTGTGTATTTCAGACATCGTTCTATCCATTAAAAAGTTCTTTTGTGGGGTCAAGTTTGTCAATTTTTTACAAACCCTCAATTTCCGGAATTATTGAACAAGGACACTCATAAGGACTCGTGTATTTTTGCATAACTTTAATTAATTACCTATATCTCTTAAACGGCGTGGTAAAAAAATCTGATTCTTTTTCTATAGGTGTCTTTAATTAATAATCTTTTGAATAAATATATAAAAATATAGGGTCAAGTTTAAGTCATTTGGCTACCAAACTACCTTAATTAATAAAAATTAAAAAAAAAATCTTTGCAATTAAAAAAAAATGTTTTTTCGTTTCAACAATGTTTTTTTCTTAGAATGAACCCGTCGAAATTTTCGGCCTGTGGACCTTCTTTAGTATGTAAGAAGTATGATTGCGATTGATTACATATTATTATGTCGCACTTTATGCACGTGTTCGGACTGCTTCTTTGTTTCAGGTGTGCAATTGCCAGTGTTATGCAAACATAACATAAGATAGGTAGACGCCTGTTATGGAGCGTCCTTCTGTTCTATTGGTTGTTTAAGTGGCTATAAAAGGGTCTCAAAAGACACTGTGCGAGATTTTGATTTAAAACAAACCACGACGCTCGAGAAACTTGTGTGCGTTTGGATTATATATAGGTGATTTGTAACGTGTATGTGTGCAAATATTCGATAGTTATTTTGAGTGCAAAAAATGTATTTTATTTTTAAAGAAAAAATCATAGAGCGGCGTATCTGTTTTCTGTGCCGTTGAAGGGGAAATCTGTAACATTAAAGGGGAAATGATTCAACCTTGACTGCTTATAGTTAGTGCCGGATTAACCTATAGGCAAATTAAGCAATTGCTTAGGGCATCACGTCTCAGGGGGCACCATGAAGCACCACTCAGAAATGAAAAGTACCTCACTAAACCGTGTCAACAATTTTTTTTCTTTTTATCATGTTCTCAAAAAATGTATTTACTGATATAAAACTGTCTTTAGAAGTATAAAAGTTAAAAATAAATAATAATTTATTTTTGAAAATGAAAACGAAAAAAACATTTTTTCAATTAGTAAAATTTTTCTAATTTTAAACTTTTGAAACTGTTTTTCTATTAATTGTATAAAAATGTCTAAGGTCCGATTTTATAGACAGCCAATTTTTCAATGGGAGCATTGATTGTAAAATTAAATTTTTTTTCTTAAAAATCTATGCTTTTTAAATTTTTTCCATCAATTTGAATTTTTTTATAAACTGAACATATTAGAGATGGGGCCCATAACTCATAAGCAATAAATGCTTAGGGCATCAAGGAGTCTTGATCCGGCACTGCTTACAGTTCCTTCGAAACATGCCTTCGAAAGAGAAGAAATTTTTACATAAATTTCGTACAACAGAATGCGCTAAACAGTTTTTTATACAGATAAAAATACAAAAACTGTATAAACTCGATTTTACCTAACAAATCACGGACTTGTTTCGGTTGTCTTTGTCTGTTGCACAGTGTGCTGTAGGTATATCATAGACGATAACGTATAGTCTCTCTTAAAACAAAATGTGTGACAATCTAATATCATTAAAAGATTTTTTATGACAGATGATGACGTAATTTTTTTAACTAATATAATGTTTAAAGTCACGACCTTCTGGGTTCAAAGTTATATAACTTGTTAGATATTATATACAAGTTAAAAAATATTCTGTGTGTTTTAACTATTGATGTGCCGGATATCCGTATCCGTATCCGCGGATATCCCAGGGAGAAGAAAGATCCGTATCCGTTAGTTTTTGTCGGATCTTTTACGGATCTTTTACCTTATTAATTTTCAATTCATAGATGCAATTTTATATATGTAGGTGATTAGGTAATAATGAAAAACTGTTAAATTCCATTCAAATTATTTTTTATTTTTTAAAATCGTATTTGGCACCTTTATATTGCAAACATTTATCGTATTGAGTACCATACCAATAGTACATAACTCAAAGGTACTAAAAAACTTTCTTTATAATGAGATATTGCACATCGATCTTTGGAAAAAGACAATCTGGTATGAGAGTTAACTCTTAAAGAGGTCAATAATTTTTTCCCATAAAGATAGTCTCTTTCCAAAGGTCGATGTACAATATTTACCGCCGCGTACTCTAAGAAAGTTAAGATCCGTATCCGTATCCGCGGAACTTGAAACCAAATATCCGTATTCAGATCCGTATCCGCCGCGGATATACATTTTAACGATCCGGCACACCACTAGTTTTAACACTGGTCTTCTTTAGACCTGTACGTCTCTGATTAAAAACAAAACAAATAGATGATGAACACCATGTATAAGAAGGCAATGTCCATCTATTATGGAATATGTCACAGTAAGGGATACCCAAATAGATACTAATGGACCATTCGATGCAACCAACAGATGGGACCAGAACGCTATCTTATTTATGTGTAATTTGCAGCAATACGAACTTAACATACGTAATACGTATACCACCGTGCCGCAACGTACCCCACAGTTTAAGCATTTCCCCTATCATTTCTAACTGTTTTGTTCCTCTGTACCGTCAGTTATCTTATAATAGTTAAAATTATAATTCAGTCTGTCTGTTTGTTCAGGCATTTATACGTAAAAACGGTTATAGACAGAGTAGGATTAATGACTATAGAGGCCCTTGGGTACTTGAGCGTGTGAGGCCCCTTGCAAGGAAATTTTTTTTAGGATATTTTCTTTGAATAAAAAATTTAAAATGACAAAGATTTTATTTGTTGTTTTATAATTAATTTATTGACAAATAGTTACATACATTTTCGTCTCATCTTTTTTGAAACGAATTCATCTATGATCTCTTCAAAATCGATCGTTTAAAGTAGATAATTTTCTATACATAAAACACTATATTCATTTAATTTTTACGAGGCCCCTGGCCCAGGCCCATCTAAGCCCATACGTTAGTCCGGCTCTGGTTATAGATATCGATTTTCAAAAGACTTGATTAGCATAGAAATTATTTTTTTTACAAGGGGGAGGCTTTATAATATTTTAATACTATCACTTAATACTATAAGTGAAAATGTAGATGTAATATTAACAAACGCAATATTAACAATTAAGAAATAAAAATTAACAATGTGAAATTAACAATGTAAAATTAACAAACGTGGCTAAAACTATTTCTCCAATACTAATTTGGTATACCCATTACGATCTCTTTTCTTCTTATAGTGATCGTAGTAAGGAACCCCGTTTTCTTTCGTGTTTAGGAATATGACTAAGGGTAAAAAATAATAATGAGAAATTTCCTACTAAGATCGAATGTAGATACTAGATTAGCAAATAAACTATTTTGTCGGTTGGACTTGGCACTACGACCAGTGTTTATTATGGTGTTGAAACTGTAAAAAATGAAGACAATATAACTTTGATTATAACTTGTTTTATATAGTTCACGCACGTGTCAGTCTGCCAGGATCAGGCTAAGGTGTAGATAGGTGGGTGGCTTTTTACCGTCCACTTTAATTTGTTGATTTAAACCGAAAGTCACGCGCCCGACAACCTGTCTGTCTGGCTGTGCAAAAAAAAAGCAGATATATGGACGGACGGAATGCATTATCAATTTATAGACACGATGCAATTTCCACAACGCTTACAGACATTTAGTATTTTTTTCTTTATTTTTTATACTTCTATATACATTTATATACAGTGTTCAAAGATAACTTCGCAGTAATTTACCAGTTAGTTTTGTTAATATATACTCATAACCTCAAAAATATTGACAGTTAACCAAGAAGATAGTAGAGGTTTGGGTTACTTCCGTGACCGTGCAAAGAGTCACATTATAGCAGACATTTAGGGTGTGACGGTCAGTGCCGGATTAACCTATAAGCAAAGTAAGCAATTTCTAAGGGCATCACGTTTCAGGGGGCACCAAGAAGCACAACTCAAAAATGAAAAGTACCTCACTAAACCGTGTCAACAATTATTTTTTCTTTTTGTCATGTTCTCAAAAATTTGATCTACTTATTTGTCTTTAGAAGTATAAAAGTTAAATATAAATATCTAATAATAATTATTTTTGAAAATGGAAACGAAAAAAACATTTCTTAAGGATCAATTTTTTTAATTATTTTAATGTTTTGAAACTTTGTTTCTATTAAGAGTATAAAAATGCCTAAGGTCCGATTTTATAGAGAGCTAAATTTTCAATCAGAGTATTGATAGTAAAATTCAATTTTTTTCCTAAAAATCTATGCTTTTTAACTTTTTCTATAAATGTGAATTTTTTTTATAAACTGGACATATTAGAGATGGGGCCCATAAGCAAGAAATGCTTAGGGCATCAAGGAGTCTTAATCCGGCACTGGTGACGGTAGATATAGATGTTTCACATTAAATAATAAAAGCTTGCAAAAAAAGTGTGTGTGTGTGTGTCAGCTCCGACGCACGACTGGAGTTTACTCCTTAGATACGGTGTGTATTGTATTCCATCTCATTCTTTCGCACGTTAAATCCTACAGATATATATGTTTGTCTCTTTTGTATTCCATCTCATTCATTTTCACGTTAAATCCTATAGATATATATTATGTTTGTGTATTTTGAAGCGGACGAGCGTAACGCCACACTTGAAGCGTTGGAGCGTAACGCCTCACCAATTGATTTTACTACTCATAAAATTTCCGTACCGGGCCTTATAAATCAAAATCGTTTCTTAAGGAGTAAACTCTAAAACTTTCGATGGTTATTTTTAAAGACGAACTTTCTTAGACACATTGTAGTTTTCTAATACATAAGTAATTTCTTGAATCTTATCAATAAATTCTGTGTGGTAATTTGTTACACGGAACAGACGGTGCATCGGTTTTCTGCATTCGGTGTCTGACAGTAAAATCGCCTCCTGCATCTAATATATAATTCTTCCTGCTGACCACCTCGCTGGTTCCTGCCCGCGGTGAACGTAAATGTGCACTTGTTCTTTCCTGGAATTCTTTAACATTATTAATGAGTTCACAATAATGCAAATTTTGTTCCTGCTGATCGCGGAAGTACAATTGTTTAACTCACATTTTTATTTTTTATCAAGAGTATTCTGAACTCGATAACTTTTTGATAGCAGCATTTTGTAGAGAATAAAATTTCCCTCAAAAAAGGCCCTTAGTACTAAATCTGTGAATTTATTATTTTCAAAGATATACTATGTTCGCTTAAACATTCCCCTAAAAATCGTTTTTCATTTAATTAATTAATGTTTAAACGGTATTATCTTTGAAAATAATGAATTCACGGATTTAGTACTAAGGACCTTTTTTGTGGGAAATTTAATTCTCCACAAAATTAAAAAAAAAAATATTTTTGTACTATAGTTATCCATGCATCGTTTTTCCATGTTATTTAAATGGGAAACAAACTCGGTTTGAGCCGTTCACAGGTTTGATCTAAGAAGCTGAAATTTTGGGAGAATTTTTTAAGTTCAAAGTTAAAACATGAATCATTTAAAATGTCTGACACCTCGAATATGTCGAACATATTCGAGGTGTCAGACATTTTAAATGGTTCATGTTATTTGTCAGAGAACATTATTTTCGCGTTTTGGTTGAAGTTTTTAAGCTCTCCAATTAAAAAAACAAACAGTATCTATAAATTTTTACATGTCGTCAAAACGACATCTTTCGGAAAATTTAGAGGGAAAACGCCCCAAAGTCAAGAAAAGGCATAGAGGAAATAGGTGTCAGACTAGGCCTAATGAAGCCATATACAAAGTTTGGGGAGAGTATTTGTCAGTAATAAAAAAAGCACCCTAGTATAGAACCTGTAATGATATGATTACAATCTAAGGTCTTTGTCAAATCAAATTTTTTGACGCTGCTCTCTGCAATCCAGCATCAGTCAGTCAGTCGGGATATTTATTTTTATAGTAGACATGGATTTAACTTTTATGCAAGTACCTATATAAAAAAACACGAAAAAGAGAAAATTAAAAAACGTTTTCACGTTTCATAATTTAGATTTGTATAGAAAAATGTATGTCGAGCAACGATTCCGGTTTTATTGACGTTTTTTTTTTGGTATTAATAGTCGACCGCGTGTAGGTTTGAATCTACATTATAATATCAAATATAGCTCCCAGCACCGACTGTCCGTCTATGTGAAGGTATTTATTTGAATTTATATTCGCTTCGCTAATGTACATTGCGAAGCAAATCATGCATACGAAAAACTACTTCAATATACGGGCACATTCGGAGACGAATTTTTTAATACAGCATGTTCCTGAAAAGTGTATTATACCCATATATTTTATACTCCTGTATTGCTAGTAGAGGTCTGGAAAAGGATGATGACCCAACGATACAGATATACTGGTCTAAGAGCTGGCTACTGAGAAAATGTGTGACTCGGTGCAGAGCTGAAAATTTGCAGAATAATAGGAGATAATAATAATAATAATAATAATTTCCTTTATTCCATATTGCTAGTTACAGCGTAGATAGCGTCAATAGGATTTAAAATATCAATAAAACATCAAATATTAAAATATTAAATAAATTTTAAAATCTATATACTAAAATTCTTAAAATCTATATTATAAAATTCATCTAAGTTATAAACTGCATAACTCATTAAAATCTTTTTCATTTTTTGTTTTATTTTCAATACGTCTAGTTTTATTATTTCTGCGGGAATTACATTACATATTTTTACAATATTGTTGTATGGACACTCTTTTACTACTGAAAGATTACTCTTTCTGAGATCTAGCATTTCCCTACCTCTAGTATTGTGCCCATGTACTAGATTTCTTTTACTAAAGTAATAGTTGTTTTTTTTTTAAAATAGTATGCAGTTTATAACGTAGATGCTACACAACGTTAAAATATTTAATTTCTTAAAAAGAGGTCTACAAGAGTGCGTAGGATGTACACCTGCAATAGTTCTGACAATTTTTTTTTGTAGTATGAATACCTCTTTGACATTGACTCTGTTACCCCAAAAAATTATACCATATGTTAGATGGCTTTCAACATATGCATGGTATGCTGTTAGTAAAGCATCGGTGCCTATTACATGCCTTAAATTACAAATTATATAAAACGATTTTGATAGTTTATTATTTATGTATTTGACATGATTTTTGTAATTCGTGTTACAATCCAAATGAACTCCTAGGAATTTAACCGACTCTTGAACACAAATATTGTTATTATTTAGAGTAGTGTAATGTAACACAGTCCGCCGCGAGAGTGGAAAGATTCGGGGTTCGTATCCCGACGGTGACATTGTTTGAAAAAAATAAACTAATTTTTCTATGTTGATAGCATTGTAACAATGGGTGTTTCTTAACAATTGTAGCAAACAGTAGCTACTATAAACAATTGTTATTATTATTTAAAAGAACATTCTTTTCACAGTCACCATAGTTGCCGACCCTAAACATTTGGGTTTTTTCTATATTTAAAACTAACTCATTGTTTTCAAACCAGTTTGAGATAAAAGTCATAATATTATTAATTTTAAATGTAAGTTCGTTAAAATTTCTCATTTTTACCATTACGCAAGTGTCGTCAGCAAACTGGTAAGATTTTTCTGGAATTTTTAGGGGAAAGTCGTTTGTATATAAAATAAATAATATCGGTCCCAGAATCGAACCCTGAGGTACTCCCCTTTTAACACTTTGCCACTGTGAATTTATATTTTCAATTTTATTATTTTGTTCATTTCTATATTTTATTTGCACCTGTTGTTTCCGGTCACTTAAATAGGATTTAAATAGTTCCAATGGGATACCTTTAATACCATATAGTTTTAGTTTTTCTATTAGTCGCAGATGACTAACACAGTCAAATGCTTTTGATAGGTCTAATAGAAGAGCAACAGCTGGTTCCTTATTATTCCATGCCTGATACAATTCCTCAGTAACTTCGAAGATAGCCTTAGTAGTAGAGCCTCCTTTCACAAACCCATTTTGTTGCTTGGAAATTATATTATATTTATTAATATAGTCCGTCAGTCTTTTGGCAATTGCTTTTTCAAATATTTTAGTAATGCTTAGCGATATTGATATTGGACGGTAGTTATCTAATTGTGTCTTATCACCTTTATTTTTATAACATGGTATGACTGTGGCTGTTTTTAGCAAACTAGGGAATATTCCAGTTTCAAAAACATTATTTAATATGAAACAAATTGGCTCAGCAATGTAGTAGATAGAGGCTTTTAACACTGATATTGGGATATTATCCCATCCTGCAGATTTTTTATTTTTCAAAGATAAACAAATATTTATAATTTCATTTGGATACGTTGGGAATAAGAACATGCAGTGGTCACATGTTAAATCCAGTGTTATTCGGTTATTATTTGGTTTTATATTTAAATTGTCAGTTATATTTATGAAATAGTTATTGAAACTATTTACAATATCATATTTTGTAGTGCTATTATCAGTAGGGTCCCTTAATGCATCAATTTCTATAACTGAATTTTCAGTGTACTGATTGCTGTTACTTCTAATTATGGACCAAGATGTTTTCATTTTATTGTCAGATTGATTAATTACCTGCTTATAATACCCCCGTTTTGCTTCCTTAACGACTTTTTTAAATATTAAAGCATATTTTTTATAATATAACAAAAGTGCCTCAGTATCTATATTATTCTTACGTAATATCACAATTCGTTCATACAATTCTCTTTTTCTAAGACTTGAAACTTTTATGCCTTTTGTAATCCATTTATTATTTTTATTTTTATTATCATTAGTTTTTATAGTTTTTTCAGGAAAGGTGACGCCGAAGTGATAGTTTAAAATGTTAAAAAAGTGTTCAAAACTTTTTTCAGGATCAGTTTCCTTGTATACTGAAGTCCAATAGTACAAGTAAGTAGGGAAAAAAATTGCCAGAAGACTAGGTGGAAGATAAAGAGCCGCCATTCGACAAATATTCAAAATTATTATTAATGTCATTTTGATAGAAATAAAATTAAATAAATTAATAAAATTACGTTGTTATAACAACGTAATTTTATTTTTATCAAAATGACATTAATAATTTTGAATATTTGTCGAATGTAATTATTATATCATGTTTGAATTTTCAGTATGCCTTTATAACTATATAATGTATAATATATATAATATATAATCTAGTTTTGAATTACAGAATAAGTATAGAAATTGCCAGAAGTGCACTGATTTTTCGCAACATTAGCGCCTTCTGGCGGCTCTTTATCTTCCACCTAGCCTTCTGACAATTTTTTCCCTACTTGTACTATCTCCTATTATTCTGCAAATTTTCAGCTCTGCACTGAGTCACCCATTTTCTCCGTGGCCAGCTCTCCGTTTTATACATGCGTGTCTCCTCATTCGGCTCTCAGCCATCTCAATATGGCCCGCGACCAGAATCTAGCGAGGATTTCAATCTATTCTGAAAATAGCTACCTCAAATATGACACCTGACAGCAATGAGCTTATCAAAAACAACAGACCTAAGGTGGATCCTCAAGCTCAAGATAATTTACCGTTTTTATTACCTTTATATCAAAAATTGATTTTAAATAAATAAATACAGATTTTAATTTAGTATGTGTTTTATTTTTTAATTTAGAGTCTGGCCCGCAACGCAACACACCCTAAATCTTATAAATTGCCCTTTAGAAAAATCAGTCTGACACCCCTGATTTAGAACTCAAATGTTATGCGCATGTCCAGAGCCGGATTTACTGTGTAGGCATTATAGGCGGCGCCTATAGGCCCCCCAAATCTTAGGGCCCCACCAAAGTGAAAAAATTGAGAAAAAAAGAGCTTTTTCTAAATTAAAATTAATTTTTGCTAAGCTGAGAACGTCGATGGGACAAGATAGAATGAACAACTTAATTTTAATGAGCTCAGAAGTCGATTTACTAAGAGAACTTAGCTTCGATGATGTAATTGTAACATTTGCAGAAAGAAAAAGTAGAAAAATTTGTTCCTAATTCTATGTATGTACAAATATAAAAATTCTCTTATTTATAATCCCTCAGTAGGTTATAATATATAAAATGTATATATTAAAGTTATAAACGTTATCATTGTATTTCTATATTTATTTTTTGGCATAGTATAAATAAATTAATAATTTTTCATATTAAGTATTTCAAAAGTTCATTTTCAAATGCTATTCTTATTTCAATTGATTTTCGCCCCTTACATAGGCGATGCCCCCCCCCCCCCAGGGTCCCGCCTACGGGCCCCTTCGCTTCTTAATCCGGCTCTGCGCATGTCCGATAATGGAGCTTCCCCACTACAGACGCAACGCTTGCGCATAACGAATCGAGTATAAATAAGTGAGATGGAAGTATATGCAGTCACTGTCTCTCTTGGTGGGCTACACTTCCACGTAGTGGGACTAGTAATATAGGAGTATATAGTACATGGTTATACTCAAGAAGACTAATATAAAAACAAGCCGAATTATTCATAGGTAGCCTAGGGCTGTCAGAACTCTAAATCAAGTACTGTTTAACTTACAGCATTCTTGTCTGACTTCTTTCTTCGTTCATATTGAAATTTCCACAAACAACTGAATAACAATCAAAGCATACCCAGAGAGATAAGAGTGTTTCTTTGTTGTTTGTAACTGCGTCATACCGCCACACCTGGCACGTGTGTGTTTCTATTGTCTGATCTCTATTCACCTGTTAAACAAACACTTATTAGGGTTTCCTCGCTGTGGAAAACCAATAAAACTATATACTTCGTGTATTTCAGTTTACTTGCAGTATTCTAAGGTTGCCTTTTATAAAAAGATTGATGCGACTTTAACAATTGAAAAGCTTTGAATATGATTGCTAAAGATAAAAATAGAACGGAAATCTATGTATTACAGGGTATTGATTGAACATATACGGTGTGATAGTCTGCTTGTAGTAATTTTTCAAGTTTGTCAATTATAGAAGAATCTTCAATAAATAAAATTATCGACCAATTTTTCAGACAAATATAGGTACATATTAACAAAAAATATAAAAATTAATACATTAACGTTTCGGTCTAAAGAAGACCCAAATCCGGACCGAAACGTTAATGTATTAATTTTTATATTTTTTGTTAATATTGTCTGAAAAATTGGTCGATAATTTTATTTATTGAAGAGTTCTAATCAGACATCAATCAAAGATTTGAATATAGAAGAATCTCATTAAGTCGAACCTCCAAAACTCGAAAAAAGTGTTTCAACATCTGGTATAATAAAAAAAATGTTAGCCTTCGTCGCCTGGCTGATGTGAAACATAAGTTTAAACGTAATTCTAGTAACTAAATTTCGCCCAGTAATTTAGGCGTCTACTTTAACAAAAGCCATACACACAGCAAGCGTTACGCGCTGTCATCTAACGAAATACTATAGTAACTAAAAACGTCAAGTCGTGCCATCACAGTGCCGCGTCAACACAGCGTCACGCCAATTGCACGTTTTTACTCCCAACCAAACATCAAAAACTTATACTTATTGTTCTATTTATTTTTATAATGAAACGATGGTTTGTTTCTGAAATTGAGTTAAGAAAATACAATAACGAAAACTTCAATAATAAATACTAGTGTGACCTGTGCGAATTATTCGCACTAAATAAGTATAATAATTATCACTTTACAAAATTATTTTTTAAATATGATTGCAGGTATTCAATTCGTTTCTAATTTTTCACACTGCTTATAATGTTCTTCTTTTTGTTGTATTACAATATGAAGCTCAGATGACAGATCGAAGAAATATTTTACTAAATTTGTCATATAGAGGCGCAAGTAGCAAAAGCGTTGAGCTAAGCCGTCAGATGGCATCATACAGCATTAGTGTGACGTTGTTCAGCGTTGCTCGCTGTTTCAAAATTATAGCCGTCAGATGGCAGACGTTGTTTAGCGTTGCTGTATTTTAATTTTTTTATAAAAACAAAAGCAATAATAAATTTTTTAGTTGTCGATGTCAGTAGAGCAAGCAATTATCTGTAAAATGATATATAATTTATGTGGAGAAATTGTGAGGTTTTTTCTAAAAAGGGAGGCAAACATCTTAAACCTTAACGTATTAATATATATGATAAATAAATGACATAATGTTGATAAATACGTCGTCTTTTGTCTATATTTGTACAGTGTCAAAGTTGCACTTAAATTGGAGATATTATTTCAGCAATCCGGTAGCGGAAAATTCATTTGCCTTTGTGATGTTTATAGTGGGTGCTGTTTTAGTGTTTAAAGATATTGTCTTTAGTGTTTGTTTGTCTTATTTCACTGAGTCCTACTGAATTCGACTAGATCAGCGCTTCCTTTCTCTCGCCTACGGACACCTCAGAGTTTAGCAAAATTGTCACGGACATAAATCAAGCGACACTAACTAATTTAATGATGAGTGTTTGGAAAGAATTCCGTGGCATAAGGATCGAAAATGAAGCAATACTGAGATTTTTTAAACTTGCATTTAATACTAACGTTTCGATACGTTTTGTATCATCTTCAGAGTGTTCAAATGCTGAAGATGATATAAAACGTATCGAAACGTTAGTATTAAATGCAAGTTTAAAAAAATCTCAGTATTGCTTCATTTTCGATCCTTATGCCACGGAATTCTTTCCAAATACTCATCATTAACTTCAACGGATCACAGTTACTCTATTTATTGAATAGAGTCAATCTTCAACTAATTTAATGTTTTTGAAACGCAAAATCCAATTTGTAACTGTTAAATTTTGATGAGTTTCACTTCTGTAGTGTATACTATACTATCACCGTTTGTCGGAATATGTCTCAATGGTGAGCTGCGTTCCATCTCCCGTAAACTTTGAGAGACATTGGCAGAGTTTGAGCGGCGGTCATACCGTTAATGTAAATGCACACGGGGTGTCCCAGTCAGAATCAAAATAAAATAAACTCGGATCGCACTACACAAACCTGCTGACAAAATGGCGTATTTGCTAATATATGTATTATAATTGTTGCGCGCTCCTGTTGGGACGACTATGGACTCCATAGAATGTTCCAGGTCACGACAACAATAACAATCGAAAGCAGGTAAAGACCGGATCTTTTTAGAATAGCCTGGAGAAAGCAATACATGTAAAGGAAGGAATCTCGGTACTTCTAGAACATTCGAGAAGCGTGTGAGGAAGCTATAAAATGCGAGCGGAGTGGTTGAGTCAGTCAGTCAGTTATTCGTGTTGTTCATGTGTTGATACGGCTCTAGTATTACGACATAAATTATTCAGTTATACTGTGAAGATAAATAAACTTTAGTGAGTGCAATTATATAAATCTGGTTTTACATAAATGGCTTATAGTTAACAGACAAGTGTACTGATAAACTTTGTGTTGTGTTCCTGCGTTGTAAATGTTTTGTGTACATAATTTAGTAACTCTATATTTTGTGTTACTTAGTCTTTTATTTTATTACTTAGAACTGTCGTTATTTTATTTCTGTTAACGTTATTATTTCTGTTAAGTTAAAGAAGGACGCTTTCGTTGTGCGTTTAACTGTTTTGTTAAACATTTAATATTGTAAATAAATAATTTCCACCACGGACTACAACAGTTTTGTTACAATATTAAGGTTGCTGCACACGAGGCTGGTTTTGTCGCTAGATTCCTTGCTAGATTTGACTGCTAGGTTTCAAGAGTGCCGTGGCACTGGGTTTCGTGATGGTTTTTGTGCTCGCTTCGCATATTGCACGTATTGAAGCTTGCTTTGTAGACGGGTTTGGTGCGCGCTCAATGACAGCACGAATGTTAACAAAAGCGAACGTTTATTGTATGGAGGGTAGAGGGTAAGGAGAACCATCTCTGTGTATGAAAAGTGTCCGTCAAAAAGACTGAAATTAAGATGGCGTTACCGTAGGAAGTGTCAATTTTAAAGAAAGCGCCAAAAGTTATTAAAGTAGGATATAGTACTAAACAAAGAATGGAAAGCTTCATTTACTGTGAATACTACTCTAGTCGCCAAAAATATTAAATATTTCTTTTCGTCTACAACTGCTAAGTTTACATTAAAACTCTTTTTCTACACTAGCGGTATTCTGGTCACTTTTTGAACTGTTATTTGATGCTTTCAGACGGATACTCTTTCAGTTTTACCCTCATATAAGATGGTTCTCCTTACCTCTACCGTCCATAGCTTATTGTCTCTGAACAAAACACACACATGTTTGTTTGTGGGCGTTTGCCTATGTTGCCCAAGTGACAAGATACTGTTTCCTTATGGGTTCTTGCTCAAAACAACCAGACAATACTTAGTAGTCCAGCTGAGACGTATCGTACTACAGTGAGCAATAATATATCCCTGGAGAGCGGGTGATGACCGCGCCAGGGCGCTATACTATTGATTATCCCTTTTTAAACAATCGGTGTATCGCCGGAAAGCGGGTGCTGACCGCGTCGGGGCACTGTACCGATTGTTGTCCGTTTACTGCGCATCTCTGAAGAGCGGGTGCTGACCGCGTCGGGGCGCTGCGCCATTGTTGTCCTTGCGACATTGACCGACCGCCCACCAACAATTACTAGACAATCACACTGAACGCACACAACGTAGTACTATTTAATTTTTGCATAGATGATAATATTAATTGTACATGAAAGACCTTTGATTTTTATATATTGTATATTATAGTTTTTTTTTTGTATATTGTATATACTTCCGTTTATTAATGTAAATAAATACAGTTTTAAATTAAAAAAGCCTCCGTTATTAATAGAATCGCTTAAATTCTAGTCGGACATTCAGTTACACTGCGCTTTCTGAAACCTCCTGTATAGTGAATTTATATTAAACAATGGTAGCTTGCTGACGTCGTCGTATGGAGCTTGTTAGCCAGGCTTTGTGCCGAACATAGGCACGCTCCACTCTCACAGAACTGCGGTAATGTTTCGACTGTACATTGTTTCTGCTCAACAATCAACAATGTTACAACAGTAGTGTAATTATTGCTTTTCGTTTGTTTACAATAATAACATTGTATTATATTACACCTAGTTGCACTGAACACATATTGTTGGTGCATGCGCCTTGATCATATTTGCTCTATCAATTGTTGTGCGAGTTTGTGTACTGAACACTATCGAAAAATTGTTAGTAGAAGTTAAAATTTGTTCCAAAAATATGTAACGTACGTCAAGTTAGATTGCCCATGACAGATTTTTGAATTTTTTTATGCCAATCGTTAGTGCTGCTGAGTTCCAAAATTGTTTCATTAGTGCTAAAAAAATGTCAAAGTTGTGGACATTTATTTTGTATTGAAGGAGATTTATTTGGTTGAGGAATAATTGAAAAATAAGCTTTACCAGAGTATTGATTATGTGGCTAATGTTTCGAAAAAAAAGGTTATATTGGACATGTGTTTATTAACAATATTAATTACACCTTATATTTGTCAATTATTATTTATTTTAGAAACTTATATTTACGTTATTTCTATACTGTATTTATTATTAGATCATGACAAGGTTTACAATTTACATGGTTGACTATGTTAAAACGATAGTTTATGAACGCCTGAGGAAGGCTTAATTAAAGCCGAAACGTCGCGAGTAAGCATGAAGTTTTGACTGATTTCCTGATCCTATTCCTCTGATTTTTATTAAATTATCATATTGGATATTAGCCATAACCCGCGTCACCTCACGCGATATCAGAAAATTGATTTTCTTTATTATATGTCAACATTTTGAAGTTGGAATGGTCCCGTCGCCCAATTGGCTGGATTTTTTTCTCAGTGTAGGTGATTTGATAATAATAATAGGCGACACATTTGTAAATCCGCTTCTGGATGAAACTAATTGAAAGTTGCCTTGATGACGATATAAGACCGGAACGGTTTAGAACGTGATCAACGTCAAAGTAATTGTGAAGCAGACATTCAGGTGGTGAACGTTGGGCCAACTATGCATTATCTAAACACAATGTGTCACGCACAACTTGTGCAAATTGACTAATGTGATAATTTAACATCACATGTGTGCGTGTGTCACGCACGCGTGACTGCAAATACCGATCAGTAATTAACTGATAAAATTATGTTGCTGAAATAACCGCATCGACGGCCTACCTCATTCGGCCTTATTGCGATTATTTCGCTCTGAAATACTTGTTGCTATTGGTAAAACGAGCTCTCATATTAATGAGAAGTGTAAATAAAAGATCAGAATCCTTCCCACGATCAGGAAATAAAAAGTGGTACAGAGTTTTTCTGGATAAAAATATTTAGTGGTTTCCAACCCAACCTACTAGTTTATGGTCAAAAATCACTTTTCAAGCAATAAACATATATTATTATTATTATTATTACCTAAGTAGAGAATTATACTAATTTAGGTCAAAATTCACTTTTCAAAATTATACATCTTTTCGTTTTGAGGTCCCCCGAATCCAAAAAATATATTTTTGGAAAAACTCTGTGCGTCTGTTAGTCTCTAAGCACGATGCAGGTCAAACGGATGAACGGATTGAAACCAAATTTTGGCAAGATCTTTGATACGTAAATATGAAGAGCCCTATTGTTTTTTGGGAAAAATCAGCGCATGCGCAAAAGAAATATATGCTATAACGTTGTTTTTTATATAATAATGGTACCTATACTTTTCATAACGGTTTATTATTCTGTTTATTTTCTCAAGAAAATTTTTGTTAAGAATTTTTTTTCTGTATATAAAACAGGCTTTCGTGCGTTCAGACGCTATTCTGCTCTCCAAAGCAGCACATGAAAAGTTATCATCAGATACCTCAGGTATACATCGTGCAAATTCTGATACCCAAATTAGAGCGTGTTATTTAGATTATACAAAACACCATTGAGTTTAGGAGGTTTTGATTTGACTTAATATCAGTTACAATGTTTTCATTTTATCTACAGTAGTCGTAATAGTGTCGATTTATATCGGCTATTTAATCCTTTAATGACATTGTGTTTAGACTGGGAGACCTGCATTCGATAGCAACAATAAAAAAAAACAATGACAACAATGAACAGCACAGTTTTGTTCGGTGACGTATCATTAATAAAGCTAACTGCATTCGGCATGCATAGTGCATGTGATTACCAGCGGGGATTTCCCGTTGTTTATTTGGAAAATGCAGAATTCCCAACATTTCATTATATATCGATAATAATATATTGCTTATGCAAACACTGTTGCCACATTGACGGCTTTTCCCCTAGATTAAGTGGTGTGTTTTTCGTTTGGCGAGGAATTCTGGATATAAAACTACCAAATGCTAAGGTTACCTCGTTATTAATAACAAAAATCGCAGGATAGTGGACCAAATTAGATTTATTAATGTACGACGTTTCGTCTATAGATTTAGACTTTTTCAAGTACAATAAAAAATTCAAAACAATAATTATTATGAAAATAAACATTAATTACTAACCATAGCCATCAATAAAAGTTAAGGTACGTAAGACAAAAACATGGCAACAAGTTTATGTATATCCTGCGATTTTTCTTATTAATTATTATCTCGATGGACATCTAATATATTGTTGCGTGCCCTTGATGGGACTACTATGGAATTCGGTAGAAACTACTAGAAACAACAACTATGGAAACAGGTCAAAACATCCGACCTGCAGACAATCGCTTGGAAAGATGCCAACAAATGTAAAGGAAAGGATCTCGATGTGTGGAGAACATTCTAGAGCATGGACCGAAAACTATAAAAGGTGAACAGAGTGAGCAAATCAGTCAGTCAGTATTCGAGCTGTTCGTGAGTTGTGTTGTTACAGTACTCTGGCATTACGACATAAATTATACTGTGGAAATAAATTATAACTTTAGTGAGTGGTTTTACATAAATGATTTATAGTTAAAATAGACAAATGTGCTGATAAACTTTGTGTTGTGTTCCTGTGTTGTAAACATTTTGTGTATATAATTTAGTGACTCTATATTTTCTGTTACTTAGTCTTTTATTTTATAATTTAGAACTATTAGTTTTGTTTCTGTTAACGTTATTATTTCTATTAAGTTAAAGAAGTACGCTTTCGTTTGTGTGTTTTACAGTTTTGTTAAACAATTATTATTGTAAATAAATAATTTCCGCCATGGACTACAGCAGTTTTGTTACAATATGTTACCTCGGTATATTCAGGGGCTACGGTTTTTAATAAAAATTTTACTCGAAAAAATATTTTTTTATCGTTTATTTATATTGAATGAATTATTTATTCATCATTAACTACTTGTTAGTTGTTCATACATCAAACTCACTTGAATCAAATAAACTCAACTGAACGAAATATACGTTCAACAATTTTTTTTCCTTTCATGTCATATCCGCTATAAATGAAATGTCAAACTTATACATATTTTTCATTTACAGTAAATAATAAATTTATATAAAAATTTCTAAAGGCGGCGTCGAATTTTCATTTCTAATAAACAAAATCGATTTGTGTTCCGTGGATAAGAAGAAATAAATTGTAATGTTTTTCTTTGAAGTGAATGTAAATAGGCTTAAAGCACACGTGACATTACTTACCGAAATAATTCCATTAAATCTATGCCTTAGCGGCAATACTGTTCATGTCAAATTTTTAGTAAAATAAAAATATTAAACAAAATAAATTAAATCTATATTTTGTTCCCAACTAGCGGCCCGGTTCGGATTCGCTCGAATTTGTAGATTGTCACCGCTTTTTCGTTGACTTTCGTTGCAAAATTGAGATCCACGAAATGCGCTCAACATTAAAATGGGTATAGTAAGCTATCCTTAAAAGATAGACATAATATGTCATCGCGGGCTTTTCTGTAGACCTATAAAAGAGGAATAGTTCCACCATGCATTGTTTTGTTATATCTCAAAAGGATTAGGCAGCGTTTTCGATGAAAGCTCCCAGTCGGCTTGATTTTTTCCGACATCTTCAACAATCATCGTCATATTTCAACCAATTTACACAAAACATTAATGAATTATACACATAAACCTTGCTCTTGAATCACTCTGTCCACTGGTGAAAACCATATGAAAATTCGTGCGTATAGTTTTTGAGTTTATCGCGTTCAGACAGACATCCTTAAGAATCCGTAAAACTCCCACGTTTTACCTTCCTTTCCCAAAAAACGTCCCAAATGGCTAACTCCCCTCTGTTTAAATTAAATATTGACATTTTTTGTGCTACATTAAAACAATTAATGAATCATTTACTGTGATTGTCGTCTTTCAATTGGGATTATTATTTTGCTTTTTTTTATTTTGTACACTATTTGGAACTTTCTGTTTCGTTGTGTTTATTGTTTTAAATAAATAAATAAATAATATGTAATGATGATTTTTTTTCTAATCATCAAATAGGCTGTCTACAAAAAATCTAGATTCCTTAAACTTTTTTTAGCACATACCTTCTTTATGAGTCGGTTTCTCACAAACAAGCCTGTTTCTTCTTATTTTCTATTTTAGCTGTGAAAGCTCATAACATTAATTCTTCAAGCCTTTTTTTGGAAACCTATTACAATTTCATTTTTTTATCTAACGATCGAATAACCTTAAAGAAGTTTCCCTTCAAAAATTGCCACAAAATTCGACATAAACGTTTTTGCCTTTGGGCCGCATAAATAATCGCCATGAATCACAGGAACGCAGCAGGCGTCAGCGGCGTCGTTGCTGTGGTGGAAAAGACTGGCACCATGCTTACTGTTCGCTTTCCCGAAAGAGGTTTCTATAGAAATTAGCATTAAGTTGGCTTCTCTTGTGTTTGTCCGTTGCTTTGTTACGTAACAAACCATTGTTTAGTAAGTAATAACCTGTCAGCCATGCTTTGTCTCATGTAAGCTTTACTTTATATACAGGGTGCAGGTACACTAAAGTCAAATAAATTTTATACCTTCGATCTTTTTACAAGCTTCTATTGAGTTTCATTTTTCTGTAAGAGCGAAATTGTATAACGCCCGCCTTTACTTGTTTTAAATTCTGATATTTTGACTGTAATTACAAGCCGTGAAGTGGGCCGAGTATTAAGATAGTATACAGTATGTAAACACGTAAGGTGCACATAGGGAAATTAGCATTGGGAAAAATAATGTAGACCAGAGTTAGCCATGACTGCATTAATTGTTATTTCTATTTATCGTGGTAATCTTGAGAATTTCTGTTTTATTTTGATTTATTTTTATTTTACTTGACTTTCTTAATAATAAAATAAATAAATAAATAATTATTTTAATTTTTTTGTACAAAAATAAAACAAAAAAACAACTCCTGTTTGGAAACATTTCATTCAAAAATTGTCTGATTGGTATGACGTATGCGCATTGCTAAATCAGTGACCCAATATCTTTAGGTTCAACACGAATAGGCGGAGATATTTGATCTCGCGCCATGTTTAAGTATTTTTGGGAATTTAATGTCCCATTAATAAAAAAAGTCCGATTATGTTGTAATCATTTGAATACTTTCTTCGGTAGTATACACATTCATTTTGCAAAAGAATATTATCTGTCAAATTGAAACACAAGATTTCAAGACTCACTCTGATCCGGTCATTTTTTCCCAATGTTAATTTCCCTATGTGCACCTTACATGTTTACATACTGTATAAATGGACAAACGACTATAGACACGTTCTCCCACCACAAACACCGGAGCCTCCACCACATGCAAAGTTTACATTTTTGCTAATAAACAATCGATACTAAAAGAGATATGATACGATACGTGTCCAGGGTCTAGACGGATGGGGGACCCCAGAAAGGCTCCAGAAAAAAATTGCATTATACAGGGTGTTCAAAAAGTCCCGCAACGCCTGAATATCTCAATTTGTTTTGAAAAATGTTGCGAATGAAAGTTGCTCAACTCGATGTAATGTATTTTTCGGTCAGAAAAATTCCTCCCAAGGGGGTGCCTTGTGAGGGGCAGGGGATAACTCCGAAATTTTAAATGGCAACCGTAATTTTTTTTGACGTGATAACGTCTTATAAATTGATGAAACACCAGCTGCACGCACGAAAAAGTGTAACGTTCCGCCTGACCCTGTGCGTGCAAGCGAGAGCGCAGTCGGCTTCGGCCGAAGTTTGACAGCTACTAAAATTTAGGTTATGTATTACGGAATACGTTATCACTTAAAACTATCGTCCGTAAACCGACTTTACAGACAACCAATTTTTATTGAGTCGAGTTCTCGGGCTTAAACAGACATCTTTTGTCCTAAACTTTTCTTTGTTCACCAAGTGCGCGGGAAATTTTTTTGGCAAAACTGTAATTCGCTAATAAAATATAATTCGTTGGTGGTTTTAATCGTTGATTATTATCAAATAATATTCCTGCAGCAGAGCTTTAGTGCACTGTTCTAAAAACAGGCTGTATACACCGTCTTACCGGCCACAGTTAGAAACAGCTTTTGTGAAGTGAGAGAACAATAGATGTTTGAATTTTAATAAAGTTTGTGTAAAAAACAATTATGTAACTACTTGTTGCAATGTTTCCGATCTGAACATTGTGTCGTCGTCATCCTGCCATTTTGTTACATCAAACTTGCAACTCTAAGCTCTTCCTCAGTCAACCTCCACCCTCTCGCTCCGCCGTTCGCTCATTGCTACACTCGCGTATCGAGTCAGTGTTGACCTGCATTTGTACAGTTACATTATGACTATTGTCTTTCCCCGCAACGGAAACCCAACTTCATTAATTAAGACGCAATCTATACATGAGTATTGTTGATTTGCGAGCTATGGAAATCATTATCGCATCACAGAAAATCGTTCCACATATCTTGTAATAAGTACAAAATAAAGATTTCCAAAGCTGCATTGTTTTTCTAAATCTCTCATAACAAATTCAGCAATAATAATTTGTTACACGCTCTCCGTTGCGACGATAAAGGATTTCGTGAGACAACAATCGGCTCGTCATTCTAACAATGTCACACATATTGTTGTGGAACAACAATCGGCTTGTTGTTCTAACAATAATACACAGATTGTTGTGAAACAGCAATCGGCTTGTTGTTCTAACAATGAAACACAGATTGTTGTGGGGCAACAATCGGCCTGTTCTAACAATGAAACACAGATAGTTGTGGGGCAACAATCGGCTTGTTGTTCTAACAATAATACACAGATTGTTGTGAAACAGCAATCGGCTTGTTGTTCTAACAATGAAACACAGATTATTTGTGGGGCAACAATCGGCTTGTTCTAACAATGAAACACAGATAGTTGTGGGGCAACAATCGGCTTGTTGTTCTAACAATGATACACAGATTGCTGTGGGGAAACAATCGGCTTGTTGTTTTAACAATGATACACAGATTGCTATGGGGAAGCAATCGACTTGTTGTTTTAACAATGATACACATATTGTTGTAGGGTAACAATTGGCTTGTTCTAACAATGTGCGTAGGTAAAAAGGGCTTTGTTTCCAAATTCCAGACAACAATGAAGGCAAGAAAAGAAAGAACTATCCAGCGGTTATTTGAAACACGGGATAGCTCAGTAGATAAACAGTAAGACCGGTCGCCCAATGGAATTTCGTATGCATTTTATGTAATGTATTAATGATTTCCATAGCTACCTACCTTTTTCTGAGAGCGATTTTTCGACTCCATCTGCACCATTATTTCATTTCCTTACAAAGCAAGGAAGCATAATCGTGTGAGCTTCGAAATTACACATCCGATGCAATACAAAAGATAGTATTGTATTGCGTCTCTCTTTGCAGATTTAGGGTGTCAGGGTATTGGATTCATTAAAAGAAATGACAACGCAAAAACATTTACGCTGGAATGTCAACGACTTATTGATAAATGATTGTTTTGCGAGGCAACTGCAAGTGTTGCTAACAGCAAACGGTGATTAAAAAAAATTTGTCGAGTTTGCGGTGAGACAGGAGGGTCTGGACACTGTGGCGCTTCTTTATACCGCGAGGCAAAGTCGTTTATGTCGATTTTTGAAGTGAAACTTCTTATGCGGTACCTCGCCAATTTAAAATAAGGTTATAGATCAGGCTTGTCAAAGTCATATATTGCGGGACACATTATCTATTTTGTACTAAGTTGGGGGCCGCATGTTTTTAATGTTACAAAATATTTATAAAATACGATTGTTTGAATGATTATATTATTAGACTCAATGTTTTTTTAACGTCTCGGCGGGCCGCAGTCAATGTATTGGCGGGCTGTATGCGGCCCGCGGGCCGCGTGTTTGACATCACTGTTGTAGATATACCTATTTTATGGTAACTCTGGAATCTGTCAAAAAATTCAAACAGTAATAATAAATAAAAAAAATTAATATAATACGTTTTTAAAACAAACTAAAAAGTAGAAAATAATTTCTTTACAGACAGATTTTTAACTTGTAGGATTTGAAACGAAAAACGTGGGCGTGTTATTCGTTTTATAAGTAGATACCGTTGCATGCGCCCCACATTTTTGGTTTTAAATCCTACAAGTCTGTAAAGAAATTATTTTCTACGTTTTAGTTCGTTTTAAAAACGCGCTATATTATTTTTTTTGCACACTACAGAAGTAAAACTGATATATGTAATTGTAAAAACAAAAAAAAAAAATGACACCAACCGTCGCGATTGAACTTACGATCTTAAGGTTACGAGGCATGCATTCTACCTCGCGCAGCCACCTTAACTTAATGTTCTATACGGCCTGTTTTTATAGTATACGGTATACGCACACTGCGATACTTTCGTTACATTTTCAATCCGAAGAATTAATGTTACCCGACCGTGCTAAAAAAGGTTAATTAGTTCAAAAATTGACATACGTCACGTTGTCTTGTGACCGTAAATATAATGATCAATCTTAACGTTGGCGTTAAGTCGTTAATGCCTCCTGTCCCTTTAACATCCCCTAATGCGCGAAACAACCCAACTATCACGCGCGCTAGAATAATATAAATTATTATTATTTTCTTTTTTCGGAAGTTTTTTTTTTGTGAACTTACTTTCTCAGTAAACGTAAAGCAACGACAAAACTGTCTGGCACTTTAAGTTTATATTTGCTAATGGCCATATTCACTGAACGTAAGTAGTTATTTATTCGGTTCATTTGTTCTGCAGGTAACTATTCCTCCGAGTAAATAGCGATAATTCAATTCACCAGCCATAATTATGTTTACTGCAGGTATAACTCTATTCTGTCTTTCTTCGAGGGTATAAATATTTATTCGCCTGATAAAATAATAATGGCCGTCACATAGATCATAATACCTAACCTATAAACGTGGAGTATTATACCTACAGTTTGCTCTTGTGAATTTATTTATGTGTTGTTTATTAACCCTTTGTGAAGATAGTTGTAAAACATTAATGTTAGTGGAAGTTTTGTATCCAATTGGGTTAGGAGAAAACATTATTATTAAATTGAAATTTTATATCAATATTTGAACAAGACTGAATATTTTTTAATGTGCTTAAGAGAATGCCGTGAAAATAAGTTTACATTCACCACTGATATTCTTACCTTTGTGGCGATACATTTCTGTGTTGATAGCTTTTCTTATATGAGGCGTACCGACTGTAGCTTTTGTGGATCGATTTGTCTGTCATAGTCGCTTATAAAACTTTTCAGCCTAAAATGAAAGCAGAGGACATTGCAGCCAAAATCCGTTCCAGATAGCTTTATTTTCAATGTTACATATAATTTTTTTGAATGAGCTTAAAATGAAAATAAAGTAATTGACAAAAAATTAACTCTAATGTAAAAATAGCGCGGGGTGCTTTTTACATGTTTATAACTTGACTTTCGCAAATAGTTAGCGATGAAAAACTCAGAACAATTGATATCGAGCACCCCACGCTTTTTTACCTTATTCTCATTTTAAGTTTATTAAAAAATTTAATTATAATACGCGCCACGAATCTAAAAGGCTCGGAAGTTAGATGCGAATGCGGGCTTGCGCTTGTACGGTCTGTTGAAAAACTACAAAATCGCAACTCAATAAAACTAAAATAACAATAACAACTTGACAATAGCGTACCTTGACTGTACTTTAAAGCAGGAAAGCGACAAGTGACAAAGACAACGAGCGATCACGGCCAATCACCAACGAGCGCACGTTCCGTGCAGGTGGCTAGCAGGTGGTGGGAGTCTCAACGGCTCTATAAAATGTGCCTTTGCGACGCTGTTTGTGACTAACTTCCGAACCTTTTAGATCCGTGGCGCGTACTATATATCGAGTTAGAGGACTTCCTATCGCTGTTGAACTGTAACTTTAAATTTAAAAATTATTTTTACTTTTTAGTATTCATGGCTATATAAGCGTGTTTTTTTAGGGGGGGGGGGGTAAACTATATTTTTTTTTGTATTGTCTTAGAACATATAAATAAAATTGACGTCAAAATGTGATATCACGGTGTACTAGAGTTCATCGTGTCGCAACCCCTTGGCATGCGTAGTTTTTCAAGTTCCGACGGGAAAACAATGATTATGACTCCGGCCCAGGGCCGTAACTAGGCAGGGGCAATAGGGGCACTTGCCCAGGGCCCAAGAAGACACCGATAAAAAATTATCTCAATTATTTTCATTCGTATTTAAATGAATATTACAAATCACATATATAAGTAACACCACTGGTGGCTCAGATAGACGGGGCCCAAAAAGGCCAGAATATGCTATTAGAAGTTTTATTTAAAAAAAAATATTTATTTAATTCTCAATACTTAGGCCCGGTATTATAAAACAAAATTAAAACTTAATTTTGGATTAAACTAACTTAACTGTCATCGGTGTCATCTGCTTCATCGGTATTTTCTATTTCAAGCGTGTCATCCATTGAAACAGACAATGAATTTGATGAACAACCAGAAATATTCCCTAGAATTTTTCGTTTTGTGTTTATTTATTAAGTGATATACCTACTAAACTTTAAAAATGTGAAAGAACAGGAACTATAACCATGATAAGTTTTTTCTCAATTTTTTTTTATTGACGGGGGCCCAATTTGGAGGTCTTGCCCAGGGCCCACAAAATCCACGTTACGGCCCTCAGACTCCCTATTTGTCTGCCCCATTGTCAAATCAAACAGACGGTCGGCTCTAGGACTGACGGTAGTGCTAGTTGGTATGTACTAAACTGTCTACTAAAGATGGTTAGGTCTGTCTTTTTCCATCTCTCAGTTATCTTCAAAGTCGATTAATCTTCTCGGGCCTTGGACAGTTTTCCCTAAGTAAACTCCGCACTTATTTATTTTTCTCTGAATCTTTCGTTTCATTTGACCTGCTGAAATGACGTCAAATACCTTTTTATACTATAGGTAGATAATATATCTGTCGGGAACATCAAAAAACGCTTTTAACTACTTTTAAAAACTTCTCATCGCTTTTGAAATCCGATTCCTTATTTGACTTTGTAAATTATGGAAGGTTTTTGTTTATTTACTTAATTAATTCATTTTATCTAATATAATATTGAAACGAAATTCGTAAATCGTTTTTAATTATTGAAATTACTTCCGGCGTTATTTTATTTCATAAATGTAAAATTAACAACGTTGTTCAAATATCTCACTTTAATAATGTCGTTATTAAACTTGTCAGGAAGTGACAAATGTTTCGTAACGCTGTTGTTATAGCGTTTATGATACATTGTAGCAATTTTAATTCTTAAATTACATAAAGTATTATTTTGTATCCAATAAATTGTCACAGCGGTCCTTGAAAGGAAATAGAATATTCTTGTAATATAAATAAAGAAACCGTTTGCACGTCCTCCACTGCAGGTATAAAAAAGTAAACAAACGACAGACAAGACAGTTGACTGTGCTATGTTAATCTGCGAATGACGTCTGTATTAATAATTTTGTCGAGGAGTACGATTGACTTTAATTCTTTGTTATTCTTTTATTATTATTAAATTTGCGACTAATTTTTGAGACTTAGTTTTATTAATAATTAATAAACAATTTACGATTTAGACCGGATTTAGATCATTAGAATTTTTAATACTAAAAGAAATAAAAAATATATATATTTTATATACAGCCTGGTTTTAAGTTGATTCTTTTTTTAACAGCGTGTAGAAATCAAATAGATGAATATTTCAAGTAACTTTTTAATCAAAATTCAAAAATGAAAGAGAAATGGGCTCTCAAAGTTCTATTGTGCCGGCGTTATGTTATGTCACTATGGAAATATGTTATGTCATTATGAAGTATTCACAGAAATTTTGTTGGAAACAAAGATGCCTGCGTCGTACCCATGCTTCTGTACATGCTCGCGTGTGTTAACCGGGTATTTGAATTAATCGAAAAAAATTTTAATTAAAATTTGAACGGCTGTTTCTCTCTTATTTTTGAGTTTTGATACAAAAGTTACTTAAAATATTTGTTCGTCTATTTGATTTCTACACGCTGTTAAAAAAGGAGAATCAACTTAAAAATCATTCTGTATTAGTACGTAAGTAATAAATAAAAAATTATTTTTTTTACGAATTGTAAATGTAGGTAACAATGCTATTTACGTAACCCTTTATGGTGAATTATTTGCTGTTATGAAGAAATGAAGTGCTATTTTTGTGATTGTAGAGATTAGCGAACCGCCAGTATTATATGCATTCATTCATTGGTGAAAAATGTTGGAAATAACACGCTGGCGACAATTTCCGTTTTTTCGCATGAGTTCGCAGAATTAAGGACAAAACAGGAATTTATTTTATCCTGCAGGAAAAACCACTCGCAAATTTACGTGTACTGTTAATATATTATTACCTATGTATAGTTACTTCGTTAACACTGATTTGTTGCATATCATTTTCGTTAACGCAATAAACACCAGAAACAATTGTTTAACAGAAAAATATAGGTTTTCAAATATTATATCTACCATAATTTGGTTATTTTTAATATTTTTGGAAATCGTAATGGTATATTATCCACAAGGGCCGAAAGTTTGATATACCTGCACTGCGCGGCATGTCCCCGAGGAAAATCCGAGGACATCATATTTTTTAGCATTCCAACCAGAGAAATATCTCTGATTCCAACCCATAAGGGGGAATGGTACTAGTTTAGGTCAAAAATCACTTTTCAAAATTTAACAATATTTTTTCGTTTTGAGGTCCCTCGAATCTAAAAAAACACATTTTTGGAAAAACTCTGTATGTCTGTTAGTCCGTTAGTTTATTATTCTGTTTTTTTTTAACTTTATAGTTTCGGAATATTTTGAAAATAAAAAAAATCAGCTCTTCTTCTATTTTGTAGATCTGTCAGAAATAAACTAGTTAAGCATGCTTTGATTAATTTTTACATGACGTGGAACATATTATGTAGGTAAGCACTACACGAATAGCGAATGTCATATTGAATACTAGCCATTACCCGCGTCACCTCACGCGATATCAGAAATTTTATTTTCTTTATTAACTATACCAAATGTCAATATTTTTAAAGTTGAAATGGTCCCGTCGCCCTATTGGCTGGAATTTTTTTATTGTGCGACGTTACTGGCAAACTGAAAGCTTTAGACTTTAGTTAATGAACTAACACACACACATTCTATACATACATGTCTGGCCATTAGTGGTTTTCATATAAATGTAAATGTCATGTTTAAAATTTTTCTTTTTTTTCCTTTAACGAGTTGAATTTAATTAATTGACTTTCAAAACATATATAATATACCTACGTTTATACTAAAATATGTTTTCGAGTGCAAGTACTACATAGCTGGTGCGGGGGAAGAGGGGCAAAGGTATGTTTTAATGTACGGAAAATTAGTAGGTATAAGGAGAGATCTATCTTTCATTTTGTTTCGTTGATCAAACGAAACTGATAGTTTGCGAGAAAATCAAAGAATTGAAATCCAAGACGACGACCTAAATTTCAATTTTATTTTATTATATCCTGATGTGATTGATACGTATTTATCTTTACTCCAGCTTAAAATTACTATTCTGCAATCGAAAGTCATTAAAACCAAAACGGCGGTCCAAAATTCAAACGTTGTTATTTAGTGGTCTAAATCAGAGGTGTCAGACTGATTTTTCTAAAGGGCCATTTATAAGATTAAGGGTGTGTTAGCGGGCCAGACTCTAAATTAAAAACTAAAGCACATACTAAATTAAAATAATAATAATAATAATAGTTTATTGATAACGAAATCAAAAGGGTAAATGAGTTCAGCAAAAATGCTGTTTTTCAACTCTCCCTCACAAAAAAATCTCTATTTATATCAATTTTTGATATAAAGGTAATAAAAAGGGTAAATTATCGTGAGCTTGAGTATCCAGACACATGAGGTCTCTTGTTTTTGATAAGCTTATTAATGTCATAGGTGTCTAAAATACTAACTGGATAAATTCTGGTCGTGGGCTGTATTGAGATGGCTTGAGGGCCGGATGCGGCTCGCTGGCCGTATCTTTGACACCACTGGTCTAAAATCTTAAAATGACTCGTATAAGTATATCCGTTCATGATGCCATGTTTTTCTATGATAGTGAACAATTATTATCATAGTAAAATAGCTGATTTTCACATAATTTATAAAAAATTCGACAGTTCAATTTTATGCAATTTTACTTCCAATTGTGGGCTGCTATGGAAATGATTTCGCATTTCTTTTGTTTTACTTTACACACTGTTGCGAAATGGATCATTTTAAAACCGTTCTACAGGCATGCAAAGCAGCTTTTCATAGGTCGTGCAAAAAAAGCTATTATTTTATAATATGAATGTCACTAATAATTAGAGCTGTAAAAGTAACGAGGAATTGTGTACCCGTATATGTATTCGTTACTTAAAGAACCAGTACCCGTTACTTTCGTATCATTACGTTACTCGTTACTTTACATACGACATACAATTGTGTACTAACTGCATCAAGCATGTACCATCGCATCGAGGCGCGTCGCATACGTGATACGGTATGACTTCGTTCGTATAACGTATAACCGCATCAAACGAGTCGAACTGACATGGATGCGAAAGATGCGAGTAACGAAATGAATTTGTAAGTAACGATTCGTTACTTCGAGTCAGACAATGTACCCGTTACTCAGTAACGAATACATACGGTTTGTTACAGCTCTACTAATTATAACAGCATATTCCAAATACACACTAAAGATGACGTAGACGTTATGCTCCTTCTTGTATTTATTTATTCGTCAAATTGCATAATACACAAACTGACATATTATTTTTATTTAGTCCACACGATATGTGACCGGGGGACAAGCTCTTGTGTTGTTAAAATAAAATATTTTTGCAAAGCACGCAATCTGTGGGTTTGTTTTGTAGTACAGAAATAAACTATTTTATTAATTAATTATTATCATTTATCACAATTCCAAATCTAGCATATTATGTCGTAAGCACCCTGTGTTACGAAAACAATGTTCATTTTTTAACCGCGCAATTTCCTATCTTTTTCACATACAGTGAACCCCCGGTAATCCGGCCCCTGTCTAATCCGGCACCCCCTGTAATCCGACATGGTCTATTATTTATTATTGAATATTTTTTTGACAATCTTCACTAATAACAAGTTATAACTTGTACGCACCACCACTATTGTGCTCGACGCGTAGGGGATTGTTTAGATTCTGATTGCTTAGTTTGAATTTGAAGTTTGAAGAAGATAGCGGTGCGGTCTAGCGTGTGTTCATTGTTTACTGTTTATTCATTGTGTATTACGTATTCGTACCTGGTAATGTCGTCACAAGCTCAGAAGCGAAAGCACAAAACACTGACAACTAAAGAAAAATGTGATATTCTTAGGCAGTACTCTATAATCCGACAAATTCGATAGTCCGACACTGCCCTGCAAAATGTTTGTCGGATTACCGGGGTTCCACTGTAGTCGAGTTTAGATGTTCTCACTTCTGCACACCGTGATGATAAACTAAGGAGAAATACACAGTTATTTCAGAGTATAGACGAATTAATATAATCGGGATTTATAAAAATCTTCAAACAGGAATACTGATGCAACGACAGGCAACTTTGTCCCGACGCAACGCGGACGACGCGACTGATCGTAACAGCCTCCTAGATGTGTAAAGTCCGCTGCACACGAGGCTGAATTTGCCGCTAGGTTCCTTGCTAGATTTCACTACTAGTTTTCTAGCGCTGGATTTCTTAATTGCTATTATGTGCTCGCTTCACACGAGATGTCGTTACAAGCTTGCTCTGCAGGTAGGTTCGCTGCGCGCGCAGTGATATAACGGTAACAGAAGTGCATGTTTGTTGTCTCTGAACAGAACACACACTATGGCATAGTGTTTGTTTGTGGGCGTTTGTTCAAGTCGTCCACGTGACAAGATACTGCTTCCTGATTAGTTCTTGCTCATACCTAGCAAGGAAAATAGCCCCTGTTCTATAATTTTCAAAGCAGGCGAGCCCGCCGTGACGTAATTTATAGCTTCGTATCCAGCCTACCGATCAGCAGAAGTCCAAGCAGCGTTTCCAGCCTCGCGTGCAGCGGCCTTAAGCTTAGCTTATATAAACTGTGTGTGTGGAGCGAAGCGTCGCTGTGTATAGTTGCTCTGTATGACTCATTCGTTTGGTTTAATCTCTTTGTTCGGTACGCGCGCTGGGAAGAGCGTCGCGTGCAGTGTGTTCATTCACACAATGTATCTGGGGTCGCAAAACAAAATAACGCATGTCAGTTTTGAAGGGAAACTTCTGTGGTGACGTATCTGTGACGTAAAAGGAGAAATGACTCAATAGCGGGGAAACCACGAAGACAAAAGATTGATTTATTCAATAGTTTTGCGTGCGTTTTTTTTGAGATACCGTATAACTGTCAAAGTAGTATATAATAGAAAAAGTGTGTGTTGATAAATTATTTGTGTACAGTGTTTAAATACACTGCATACATATACACATTTACTTGTATGTATTTATTGATTATATACTTATTATGTAAGGTTTCATAAACTTATATAAATGTAGGCATTTCGTTGAATGTCAGCGCATGCGTGATATCAACAACGTCATCATTTCAGCTATAGTAAATAATTTCACTTCTCGCATGAACTCATGAGGCTCACGTGTTGTTTTTTTTTGTGTTAAAGAAAAACGAGCAATCAGAATAATCTTTCAAAGCAATAAAAAAAATTCGTTAGTAATCATTTTTAACATTGATGACATTTTTTATTTTAATTTATTTTTTACATAACAACAATACTGAGAAAACAAACAGCATTGATTGTCCGAAGATGGCATAAAGTTTTCCGAAACGTCAGACAATAAAATGCAATAAAAAAAACCTTCAGTATTTGCTTAGTTCATTGATCCTATGCCACCAGGTTTCATCCTTTAATCTTCCAATATTTAAACAAGTCATCATCACTCTAAATTATTAGAGTTATTTTTCACAATCATTTTTAACATTTTTGTACCGGATTGCTTTATTAAAATAAAGTATGTCGCAAAGCAGGGATAGTTTAAACAAACTCAGATGAAATTCAATATGGCCGCGCACAGTATTGACACCGGCTGTCAGAAATATTATTTTGAAGTGAAAATCAATTATTTTATAGGAGGTGTGGTATGTGTCTCGAACTTAATGCTTTTATGGTTCGTGCGACTGTTAAAACTCTCTGACCTTCGTTTTTACATAATGTAGTAGCTCGCATATACAGTACTAGCGGTCCCGTCCGGTTTCACCCGGGTATAAAAGAACGAATGGGGAAGGGAGGAGCATGATTACACACATTCATGTTAGCTTACCGAGATGAATGTTGTGTCCAAATTTCATGATGATCGGAGTTACCGTTCAAAAGTTTTTGTCGATAAAAAGCAGTATTTAAACTTTTTTTAACTAATAATTTTTTTAAAATTAATTAAATAAAATTAAAATAAATTTAATTGTAAGCCTTAGAAGAAAGCAATGTAAAAAATAAAAAAAAAATACATTCGCCCATCGTGGGGCTCGAACCCACGACCCTGATATTGACAGTCGCATGCTCTACCGATTGAGCCACTTGAGGTTGTGTTCTCACAACGCTAATATGAGTATATCTAGTTAGTGCATTTCACATGAATATAAGCTTATTTTTGAGATACATTTTGCAACATTTTTCATTAAAGCTCCGCTCCTAATGATCGTAGCGTAATATTATATAGCCTATAGTCTTCCTCGATAAATGGGCTATCCAACAAAAATTTTGTTTTTCAATTTGAACCAGTAGTTCCTGAGATTTCAAACAAACAAACAAACTCTTCAGCTTTATAATATGTTAGTATATATTGCAAAACATATACCTACTACTGTTGTTTTGTGACCGCTGATGAACGCCGAGAGAACATCACAATAATATGTGTGTCAACATCAATATATCGTCGACGCTGCTTTTGCCGCTTTATGCACTCCACTGATTGTGATCTTTCTTTTCACTTTGTGAAGCTAAACGTGCAGGTGGGATGGGGTGGGATTGCTCATGACGTGTCAGAGGTTCTGAAACTGTCGGAAGATAGACTTGAACATTCATGTACACTTCAGCATAAAGTAGTGTTGATCCAATAGAATGTTACGATGAAGGAAGGTTTTGGTTGAGGATCATAAATAAATAAGCTTTACCAATGTTTCGTTAGTGGCCAACGCTTCGAAAAATTTATTTTCATCTTTAGGGCCTCAAGCTGGTCAAAAGGTGGTAAATTGTTAAAACAATATACATTATCATATTATTATGAGTTAAAACATTTACACTGTTTTTAATATAAAACAATTTATACCTACCTATTTTTTTTTAATTTTTGTTTTGGAGTGAAACTTCTATAGGCGCGTCAGGGCAAACTGACCTGGAACAGACGAAACGCTTCCTCTTCTCGAACTTCAAGCGGCAGTTGAGAAAAAAGAGTGTGAAAATCATACATTTAATACCCTCTATATTGCTAGCAAAGATCGGGAGAAAGACTTAAACACTACGGAGCAGATTGTCTCACTTATTATACTCTGAGTCTCATGCGCATGTCCGTGAATGGATGCGCGTCAGTTTGCACATGGAACTAAGTTGTGAAAGGGAGGTGGCTTGCTCTATTCCACTTACCAATTGCCCCACTACAGACGCGACACTTGCGCACAACGGATCAAGTAAAAAGAAAGAGAAAGAAAACAGTCATTTGCTGTCTCACTTTATGGGTCACGATTCCACTTACGGCCACTAACAATATAGAAGTTATTAAATATATGGTGAAAATCGTTTCTATTCACTCTGTCAAATTTTAACCCCGTCATGAATATTATTTTTTTCATACAGAAGGCCAGCGCCAGTTTTTGCCGTTCTGTACAAATTGAGCGTTCGACACAAAAATCGCCGCCACAAAAATTACAGCTTACCGTTGTGAGCGCTATTACAACAAAGACAATAGACGCGTTATTAATTATACTTGAGAATTATATCTATCAAAAAATAAAATCATTCAAGTAAACAATAAAGGTATAAATTAATATATAGGCAATCGGCCTACCGGCCTCGGCGGGCCTTGGCCTAGCGGGAAAACTCCCAAAATCCCTGTGTAAACATAACAGCAGCGTTATGCCTGCTCGGTTATTCCCCAAACTCTCGTGTTGTCATTTCATTTGACTTGCGGAAAAGTACAAGCGGATATTTATTCTCATTTCGTAAATCGCGGGGACACAAAGCGTACAACTCAAATATTAATAAAGTTAATCAAACCAAAGACGAAATTATCAACAAAATTGTTAAATTGCGTGCGGAGTTTTGCGTACAAACATGCCATTTGCGAATTATAATGAGTAACTACGAAACATAATTTTCTCTAATAACTCATTAAGTTTATTTTACTGCAAAATTATTGTTGGAAATAATTGTTAAATGAACGGAAGTTTATTAGAAAGCGGGGATGAAAATTTTATATAATATACTTTAACATACATAATTTATACAAAACTATTTTCTATAGCACGTAGTCGGAGCTTTTATTTCATTTTAAGTTATTTGACAACATATTAAACTATACTCACAGTATATATGTTACCAGCCAAACCCGCTTTCAGGACAAACTAGTTTGGCCTACTATTCATACTAGGACAAACTAGTTCAGCCTAGGCCAATTTGGTTTGTAGAACTAGTTTGGCCTAGGCCATACTAGTTTGTCCTGAAATCGTTTTTGGCCGGTAACATATACATATATTGTGTAGGGTGTTAAAAAAGGAAATTTGAAGACAACTTAATGTAACAGTTAACGTGCCAGCCTTTGGATCAAACTAGCGTGGGTCGAAATCCACCTCTGCTCATGAATATTTTGTGATGTCGTTTAATTTAATGTGATTTGATGTAATCAGGCTGTAATGACCTTAGTTGTCGAGCATTTACAAACAAAATACAATGCTCTCACTAAGTGAGAGTTACTGAAGTTATCATACTATTTTATTTAATTATTTTTATAAATATTCACGTCAAACAACCTTTTTTTAGTATTGACATCTTTAAATATCTAAAAATCTCGTGTCACGCTAATCTCCGAAACCACTGAACCGATTTTATAGGATAGTTTTTATTAAATATTGTGTACACAATTACGGTGTTTTACTAGCATGTAGCGACATCTCATAGAATTTACTCGAAGCTATTAGTTCAGAAGCAAATCTGGTATAGAGTGCGCTCAAAGCGATTAGTTCGGAATCAAATCTGGTAGAATTTGCTCAAAACTATTATTTCAGAAGCAAATCTGGTAGAATTTGCTCAAAGCTATAAGTTCAAAAGCAAATCTGGTAGAATTTGTTCAAAGCTATTATTTCAGAAGCAAATTTGGTAGAATTTGCTCAAAGCTATTAGTTCAGAAGCAAATCTGGTAGAATTTGCTCAAAGCTATTATTTCAGAAGCAAATCGGGTAGAATTTGCTCAAAGCTATTAGTTCAGAATCAAATCTGGTAGAATTTGCTCAAAGTCATTATTTCAGAAGCAAATCTGGTAGAATTTGCTCAAAGCTATTATTTCAGAAGCAAATCGGGTAGAATTTGCTCAAAGCTATTAGTTCAGAATCAAATCTGGTAGAATTTGCTCAAAGTCATTATTTCAGAAGCAAATCTGGTAGAATTTGCTCAAAGCTATTATTTCAGAAGCAAATCGGGTAGAATTTGCTCAAAGCTATTAGTTCAGAATCAAATCTGGTAGAATTTGCTCAAAGTCATTATTTCAGAAGCAAATCTGGTAGAATTTGCTCAAAGCTATTATTTCAGAAGCAAATCTGGTAGAATTTGCTCAAAGCTATTATTTCAGAAGCAAATCGGGTAGAATTTGCTCAAAGCTATTAGTTCAGAATCAAATCTGGTAGAATTTGCTCAAAGTCATTATTTCAGAAGCAAATCTGGTAGAATTTGCTCAAAGCTATTATTTCAGAAGCAAATCGGGTAGAATTTGCTCAAAGCTATTAGTTCAGAATCAAATCTGGTAGAATTTGCTCAAAGTCATTATTTCAGAAGCAAATCTGGTAGAATTTGCTCAAAGCTATTAGTTTAGAAGCAAATCTGGTAGAATTTGCTCAAAGCTATTATTTCAGAAGCAAATTTGGTAGAATTTGCTCAAAGGTATTAGTTCAGAAGCAAATCTGGTAGAATTTGCTCAAAGTCATTATTTCAGAAGCAAATCTGGTAGAATTTGCTCAAAGCTATAAGTTCAGACGCCGGGCCACAAACGAAATACATTTTGGAGAATTATATCTATCGCACCCGGGATATCGTGTCCATCGAGATAATTATTAATAAAAGTCGCAGGATTGTGAACAAAAAGTTATTTATTTAGTGTAGGTACGACGTTTTGTCTATAGATTTAGACTTTTTTAAGTACAAATGTGAAAATTTGAAACAATAATTATGAAAATAAACATTTATTACTACCCATAGCAATTAACAAAAGTTAAGGTACATAAGACAAAAACATGGCAACAAGTTTATGTATACATTTTAAACAATAAAAATAAATAAAAATACGAAAGTTAGTTCAATTTCATTACATATTTATACTGACTACTTAAATTTTCAGTATCTGTTCTGTAATTAATAGAATGGTTTTTTCTAATAAAACACATTTCACTGATATTGCGTTTCTTCCAATTTGACTCTTTATCTAATATTTGAACTTCATCAAATAGAAATTTATGTCTATTGTCGAAATGATGAGATGACAACGTGGTCTTATTATCACTTATTGCAACAGATTCAGACTCTCAAAGCCCTAACTGTCGAAGCCGCGGACAACAGCTAGTTGTAAATATATAAGTATTGATATCAGAAACGAACTAATCACGCTTCACCGAAAGTTAAAGCAATTATTCAATAGCATAGCCTGTTAGCCGTTCTGTCTGTAGAGTGTAGACACAGACCGGGGCGGCGGACTAACAGAGAGCAGACCAGATAGTGATCTCCTGTGGGAAAACTAGCGTTCATTCGTCGGGACGGCTTAAAGTCCCTGTGACTCATTGCGATTACACGACTAGTTATCTATATATATCTGAATAAGTATACAGCGTGATCAACAAGTACCTACGGCGAATAAAAAAGGCCATACCTTTCTGAGCCAAGAACATTTTTGGTGGAATGAAATTGTAACACCACGTCTTAAAAAGCCACGCCGCCACTGGTGTACCCTGGTGGTTATGTGGAGAAACAGAGGCAAGATGGTAGCGGAGCGTATGAACTAGGAAGTAGTGTTCATGTTAAAAAACTTAAATTAATAAATGTGTTAAATAATAGGTATTCATGTACAAACTTACGTTAATAAATATGTTGAATAAAGTAATAATAATTGTTACAAAATGAATTTTTATTATGCGACTCTTCACTAGTTTAACGCTTTGCGCAAGCGGTATATATGTTACCGGCCAAACCCGATTTCAGGACAAACTAGTTTGGCCTAGGCCAAACTAGTTCTACAAACCGTTTGGCCTAGTAGTTTGTCCTAGTATGAATAGTAGGCCAAACTAGTTTGTTCTGAAATCGGGTTTGGCCGGTAACATATATAATGCGTTAGACAGTTTACTAGTTATAAGGCTAAGTTGGTACCAAACACGCCTATTAAGATTTTTTACAATTATTGACTTTGATTTTTTTTCTTTTTGCAGATTTTTCATCGACTACGCAGCATGACAACAAGCAAAGGTAAATTAAATTAACTTACATAGGTATATTGGAATCGAGGTTATTTTTTGAGCTTGTTTGTCTCCTTGTTTTGAGCAAGAACCAATCACGAAACAGTATCTTGTCACGCGGGCGACATAAGCCAACGCCGACAAACAAACATGGCGTCATAGTTCTGTTCAGAGACAATAAACGTTCACTTTTGGTATAACATTTGAAATGTCACTGCGCGCGCACCAAACCAATCTACAAAACTAGCTCCAAAACAAGCCTATCGTAGCCATCACGAAACCTAGCGTCACGGCACGCTTGAAACCTAGCAGCCTTGTGTGAAATAGACTAATCAGCAATGTGCTATTTTAGGAAAATTTGTACATTTACGGGAATATAAAATAATTGCGATACGTTATATTAGCGTTTTTACCCGACTACGGAGAAGCTAAAAGGAAGGGTTTTGAGTTTAGCAGTCTATGTATGTGTGTCTGTATTTGATGTTCCACCATAGCGCTTAAACTATTCATACGATTTTGATAAATATGGTGTCAATCGATTCGTTATTATGGCCCGGATAACATAGGCTACATTTATTTTTGAATGTTGGTCCCAGAGGGGAGCAAATTGAAAACAAATAAAAAAAAATAAGTTAAAAAAAATAATTTAAATAAGAAGTTCAAAAACTAAAACCCGACTACTGAAAAGCATGAAACAAGAAAATATTCTCGTCTGAGGATAGCCGTGGTCGTATGCCATCTCATATATAGATGTATAGAGTGATGCACTTTGCCATAGAGCTTATGATCGCTTACTACTACTAAAATGTAATGTTTTGCTAGGGTAGGTGGCATATGACTACAGCTATCCTCAAATGAGAATATTTTCTTGTTTCATACTTTTCAGTAGTCGGATTTTAGTTTTTGAACTTATTTTTTTTATTGCACGGTTTTGAACTTTGAAATTATTACATAAAAGATATATGCTATCTGTTTGCATATTTTATAGGTGTATACTAACCGTATCGAAAATTAGTAACTACGTTAATTGCTGTTTGCTTAAGATAATTTTGCTCTGTGTAGGTGTACTGACATTTCGAGTTTCGTCGGTTCTGTATTTGATTAATTAATTAATAGTGCTTTTGCATCAATTAATTAATATGCTTTAATGGACACCGAACACAATTTGATACATCGAAAACGATTTTGCATTAAAATACAAAATGAATATTTTGATCGGATATTTGTTTAATTTAAAATAATTAACAAACCGTAAAATCAATATATAACCGTACTTCTGTGACATTAAATTGTACGCCAATGTAATCGAGGCTTCATGACGTCATCGGTACCTACTCATGAAATATTTTTTAGCAAGCGAAAAACCCATGATTAAGAAAGCCTCTTCGATACACAGTCTGCGTTGTCCGGGCATCGTATTTATGCGGTAGGGAAACAAGGTAGCTAGCGGCTCTAGATTCTAGAAACATCGGCACTGTCAGGCAGGGACGGGTCTAGATTTGTCGGGGCCAAGGGTTCAGCTCCGGCACCAATTGTAAGGCAGAAAGTCTAACATTTACGCATTGATGGGATTACACGCACTGATGCGGGAAGTACGTACGTTCGGGCGGCAGTAAAGCAAAAATCATCTATCAATTGTTGGTTAGATGTCGTTTCCATAGCAACTATAGAGCTGTAACAAATCGTATGTATTCGTTACTGAGTAACGGGTACATCGTCTGACTCGAAGTAACGAATCGTTGCTTACAAATTCATTTCGTTACTCGCATCTGTCGCATCCATGTCAGTTCGACTCGTTTGATGCAGTTATACGTTATACGAACGAAGTCATATCGTATCACGTATGTGACGCGCCTCGATGCGATGGTACATGCTTGATGCTGTTAGTACACGATTGTATGTCGTATGAAAAGTAACGAGTAACGTAACGATACGAAAGTAACGGTTTCTGGTTCTTTAAGTAACGAATACATACGGATACACAATTTCCCTTTACTTTTACAGCTCTAATAGCAACCCTATTACATTTTAGCTAATAGTCGCGAACAGTTGTCATTCGTGTTTTTACGTATAATCTCAAATTGCTTGCTTGGAATTTATCTGTGTTTTTAAGTATTAATAAGTAATTAATGTATTTAATAAGCGTGCTTACGACCGAGATATGAAGAAAAATAGTATACACTACACTGGCCGAAAGTTTGATATTACTGCGCGCCATGATACTCGAGGCGAAGCCGAGGGCATCATTGCGCGCAGTGCAAGAATATCAAACTTTCGTTTTGTAATATACTATTTTTTAAATTAAATATAAAGCACTTGTATTAACTTTATATACTTCCTAACATAAGCCGTTTCACGAGTGAACTATCTGAATATATAATTTTCGATAATATGTTTGGCTCATCTGTATTGCAAAAGTGCGATAATGCATTTGGGCATTGTTACGTAAAAGTTTTGAGCATCGAGTATGGCAGCTGTTGCATTCACTTGTAGTGCATCCGGCGAATAAAGGGGAGGCTCACGTTGTTATTATAATATTATATATTCGCGTGCTGTGTGCCCTTTGTCTCCCCCTTCCCAACCTCTCGCCTCTCATCTTGCTTTGTGCCCGCGTCTGTCTGTGTTTGTCGCACTGTGAAATGACATACGAGGAGATTAAATACAAAACCAGTTTTATCCCGTTGCATTATTTGCCATAAACTTATTAGGATAATCGTTGAATGAAAGTTCTAAAACTGATCTAAAAATAGTATATTAAACCACAAGGGCAGAAAGTTTAAGATTAGTGACGGTACCGCTGTCTTTAAAAACCAGAGCTTTAGAAATTCTGTGTCCATGAAATAAAATTACGTTTGTAAATTACAAAAATTATTACTGAAGGAGACTTATTTGGTTGAGGAACAATAGAAATAAGCTTTACCAAAGTATCGCTTGTGGCCGACGTTTCGAAAATTATATTTTTATCCTCAGGGCCTATATGAACATGTACAGTATTTACAAGCGATACTTTGGTAAAGCTTATTTCTATTGTTCCTCAACCAAATAAATCTTCTTCAATACATATTTTGGAACAAAGCTTCTACTAAAAATTATTACGATAATTGAAAAGGCAAATTAATAAAAAGTTTGTACAGTTTTATTTTATAATTACAGAACTGTTTTTCAAATGAAGCTAATCAGTCATAATTTTAAATAGGACCGTCCCACCGGATCTAAGTTTGATAATTTTGAACAGTGCATGTTATTATTATACGCAAACAAAATGAGCTTTTTTCGTTCTGTTGTGTTTTGATTACAAATAGGAGTTAAAGAAAATATATAGTTTTATGTAGAAGACTAGTCACACTTTATTTATAGAAAGAGATGTATGTAAATTATCTTCCTTGTGGCTCGCACAGATCGGTGGGCCTGACAGCCAATCTCAGGTTGAGTACCTATTATCTACGGTACCGACATATTTTATGTTGAAAGTCTCATTGTTAGATACATTTTTGGAATTGTTTTTATTATAGAAAAAGCTTCACAAAAAGTTCTTTATATATTTGTAATGTAAACTCCAACAAACAAGACAGAACAGAAAATGCATTCATTTACAACGTTCGTTTTCCTCCACCATGTATACCCGTCATTCCACCACATTTTCTGGTACCGTTGCAATGTTCGCTTCGATAATACTTTGTGTTTAGAAAATTGACAGCTCAAAAATTATCATTTTTGAGTGTACTTTAAACAGTAAACGGAATAGAATAGCCGAGCGTGTAGGAATACTTTATATTACGCTTCTAAGGCTGCTTTATTACCAGATTCTAATCCGAGAATTGTTCAAAGTGTGTTTTAGATTCTCAGTTCATTATACTGAGAAAATTTGAATTAGTACTAGGTTTAAATAAGTCTTGCTGTAGGTGGCCTTACAAACAAGTATATATATTTTTTCTGTCAATATTTATATAATTGAAAACTTTAAAGTCGTATCTATATTTTAAAATTGAGTTCAGATAATTTATTTCCCTAGGAACCAGTTCGGTGGTTAGCGGCAAACCATGCACCGCTTTTTATTTGATTTTGGCATCACTCTGTATAAAATTTTCATTGCTGGTATTAAAGGGTTGTATTACGGTTCTCTCTTTGTTATTGACTGTGTTTCTGCTCTGAAAACAGGGGAAACCCCGTTGCGCCGACGACTGCAGGTAATGATTCGTCATTTACAATCATGTCCGTTGTTCTGATTCAATATCGCCCGCTCTTGCAATAGCATTGACGACAAGAACTCCTCCCCCACGCCCCGGTTATGTCTGCTCCTCCTTCAGCGTCTATTATATCACCAAGTGAACCGACTAATCTGATACTTCCGTTCATTTGAAAAAAAGAAAATTGGAAAATGAAAAATCGTTCTCTTCCTTCGCTTTTAAGCTTCTGGAAAAGTATTAATTTTACTACTCATGAATACGTTTGATAAGCCGTTGATTAATTACACTGCACTGCGTACGATTTGGGGTGCCTTTGTGATTGTTAACCAGGCTTAACAAAATGGCTGTACAATAAATGGATGTTCATGTTAATGAAAATATAATGTCAAAATAGCAGTACTAAGATCTATGTTCCAAAAACAAATAAAATGTAAACTTTTAGTGCAATTTGCCACGAAGCTTTTATACGAAACTTACGGCAATATCATTAGAAAAAATATTTTTGATGTAGAACATCCAATGGCGTGTTTGGTTAGGAGTAAAAACCGTGTAATTGGCGCGACACTTTTATGGGACGACGTTTTATGGAGGGACATTATGTTTGTGTGCGTTGTATTAAACATGGATTTAAATGAAGGTAGGGTTGCCACCCTTAAAGTCAATTAACTAGGACAAGAAGCTAAAAAAACGGATTTTTGGGCTCAAAACCCGGACATAATTGCCAAGAAAATTCTTATTTTACTGATGAAATTAAACAATAGGTACCTTAATAATACAGAAATAGTATAGATGCATTTTTTACCATCTTTGGTGTAACTTAACGTACAAAACTAAAGTAATTTACGGAATTTTACAAGTTTTCATTTAATTATATCTCTTCTGCATCGCTGCTGTATAATAAGTTACCCGTACATATTAAAAAAATGGACAATTTTAACAAATTTGCACGATCTGCAAAATTATTTTTATTAAACAATCCTTTTTATGGGATGTCTGAATTTTAATCTACTTATTGACAATGTATGCACTTTTTATAAGGCGATATACAATAAAGTTATCTATCTATCTATCTATCTATCTATCTATCTATCTATCTATCTATTCTCTTTGGTAATTAAATTAAGGAGCCGTCAAAATATTCGAACAACCAAAAAATAACTCTACTTTCTTTATTCCAATAAGCAGCCAAAAATAAATCTTTTTAATTAAAATTCTGCTATCGTCTCCTGGTAAAAAAAGATTTATCTACACAAAATAAAATCCGGACTGTAAACAAAACCCCGCCTGGACGCTCTCCGAACGCCCTTCAAAAAAGGACAAATCCGGATGGATGGCAACCCTAGTTGAAGGCGACATCTAAATAACAGGGCTAAATTTAGTTACTAGTATTTCGTTAGATGACACCGCGTGATTCTTGCTATGTGTAATGTGTATGCCATGGATAATGCCACACAAACGTAACTAGTACGTATACTGTTTTAATTGTGTTAGATTCTATTTTGCGGGAAAAGTGGAATCTTTACGCATGCTGTTACGGTTGAAAAGTAGCTATTTTCATTTGCGTGCGGAAACTTTATTTGTCGTACTGAAATTATTGTTTGCCGCACGCAAATTCAGAGAAAAAAACAAAATAATAACGGTGTTAATGTCAACGAAACAAACTGTCATTTGAAGCAGATTTGAGGTTAAAATTTTCGATTATGGACTTTTATTCTTGACAATTTTAACTGAATTTTCAACTTTTTAATGATTTAATTAAAATTTTTATTACTTCTAATTTCTTTTGTTAATTCGTAATAAAATTTTAATTCTAATTTAATTTAATTCGTAATAAAAAATAGTATGTGCAACTCGTGCGGCATTGTCGCACTAGTTGCACAATATACTATTTTAGAATTATTATCTATCTATTATAAAGTCATATTATAATGATGTTCAGTTAGGAGAAACCTCTCATTTGGTAAATTACTTGGGGATTTGTACGCAGACCACCGGATATCAGAGCCGAACCGCAGTTGGGTACATTGTCACGTCTTGGGGGCAGTTCGCTTGCGACTGGACAATCCCCACACCACCGCCGGCCTCCGTCGGATCAAACCTTTTGTTCTGAACTGGCTGTTTGTTCAATAATGATCAAGGCTAAGGGATTACAGAGGTTACCTCGTTCCGTTGAATAGTAGTGGAGGGATGACGTAATTAGACGAACCTGTCAAATAATTGCGATCCAACGGCTGTTGTTTATATTAACTTTAATGACAGTTTTTAACAAATGTCAAGACAGATTATTGATATTATTTGCATTTATTTGAATTTTTGAGGTGAGAGTTTTACACAGTCTTAGTTAAATATAGATGAAATTTTTGATATTGTCGTTATAAGTTGATAAAGATTTGAACGGTTCGCCAGCTGACGTCATTTCCGCGCTTGATCAGATGGAACTTACCTTCAGTAATGTATAGTTACAACAAATTCCGTCAGTCGTCGCTAATAACTAAAATCATTATTTTCGCTTGCTTCTCATTTTCATTTTTGTTGTAGCGTAATAACACAAAGCCTGTGATAAACAATAATAGATTTTTGAAATCGGTTCAGTAGATCTCGTGTCACACAGAATTTTATGTTACGATGAGACTTTTTAACGTAATGTTAGGTATATAAAACAAATTAGAGAAAATCTCTTTGTATAGTCTGCAGATATTTTAGATGCTGACCTAGACTAAATTTGGTACAAGAGAGAACCCGGTAAGTCTTCTTAGCAACAACAAAAAAATCCCTAACTATCGTTTGTCATATTGGAAAGATGGCGGCCAAAATAAATATTTCCCCAAAATGTGAACCTTCGTTAATCTTCTAGGGCAGGGATCGGCAACCTGCAGCTCGCGAGCCGCATGGGGCTCTTTTGATGTAAAGTTGCGGCTCTCCAGTTCCATACAAAAAAAATAATTATTTTATTATATAAACCTCTAAAAATCGTCCAATCAATCCATGATTGAGTACCATGTCTATATCTCAGCCATTTCCACTCGCGTCTCACCCGCACCGCCCCCGTCACGACGTGTCGTCCTTGGATACATATTATATATTAGGTATACCTATATAAGCCAATACTATAATACTGAAACGAAAATGTTTAGTGGCTCTTTAAAAACTGGGAAATTTTGTAAATTGTAACTTTTGGCTCTTCCGTCTCAAAAGGTTGCCGACCTCTGTTCTAGGGTAAAAGTATGTGTTATGAAAATTTTCAACAAAGTTTTCACCCATTTTTAACCGACTTCAACAAAAAGGAGGAGGTTCTATGTTCGTCTGTATATTTTGTTTTTTTTATGTATGTTCACCGATTTCTCCGTCAATTATGGACCGATTTTCAAAATTCTTTTTTTATTCGAAAGAGTGCACTTCCGAGGTGGACCCAAGTCAAGATCTGATGGTGGAATCCGGAGAAATCGAGGGAAACTCTCAAATTTCAAAGGCACGCATACTTGGCCTACCCATTGCAATACTTTATCTAACACTAAAAAGAGAAAAATAAAATATTTTTAACAAAAAATTGAACCGACTTCAAAATATGCACTAAAAAGTAAAAAATAATAATTATTGTTATTTTTGATGTCGGTGTCAGACAAAATGAAATCTATTCCGAGAACTAGAGACATGTAAGATTTAAATTGCTACTTTCGAATTCCAATGTGACACCGACTCCAAAAATAACAATAATTATTATTTTTTACTTTTTAGTGCATATTTTGAAGTCGGTTCAATTTTTTTGTTAAATATATTTTTTAACCACAAACGTTAGATTTGGCTTTACTTTCGAAACGGGTGAATCATACACTGCTAGAACTTTCCTAAATTTTGGACAGGGACGTTGAAGATATTTGGAAGTGTGTTATAAAATCGACATTGGTGGTTTTGTTCTTTAATGACAGATGATGTAATGATGTTAAAAAAATAATAAAAAATTAAATATTAATAAAACGTCGTAGTAGGGAATTTCATTTAGATTTGAGCCTGGTTTTCGTTAATTCTTTGAACGTGTTTATTCGTACAATCACGCTAATCCCTTTTAAAACTTTTCACTAAATCCCGCTGTCATGTCAAAACTGTAAACAAAGTAAATGTCACATGCGACCACACTTAAAATCTAGGCGCAACAAAAACAAACACAAAGCCTTTATTTTTTTATTTAAAACTTGTATATCTACCTACATGTTATAAACGGAAATAAAAATCCGTTTGAACTTAACAGAAATTCAAAAATTTTTATTGAGGAAATTATTTTTAAAAAGATTTACATGAAAAGAATATAAAATTAATTAATCGTATTACGCTAGCGCTTTGATGCAAAGTTCTCGAATGAACTTTGTTAACCAAATGCAAATCGAAATAATTGTTCATTTTCGTATTTTAAAAAATGCAACAGTCATGAGGGTTTGCAGATACAGATCCAAACAAAAAAAAATATCTTACCTTGAACAGCTCAAACAACACGTTTTTACACGCTTTATATTAACTTCATTTGTAAGTTTGTATGTATGTATGTATGTTTGTTTGTAACCTTCGTTTGGACTACAGCAAGTGGTTTATTACCGTAGTATAATATGCAAATTAAATACAAGTATTATTGTGAAAAAAGCGTGGGGCGCTCGATGTACGAAAATGTGGAACAAAGCGCCCCACGCTTTTTTCACAATAATAGGGTAGGACGGGGGAATGGCGTTCACTTAAGGAAAACATGGTGTATTTTTTAAATTATTTATTATGAATCAAAATTAACAAGAGTAACAAAGTCTTTAATTATCGAGTAATCAACAATTTAACAACAAAAGCATATATCTTTCACCTACTAGTAGTAGGAAAACATTATTAAAAAAACATGTTTGAGCGGCATTGCCCCTGACTTTGGGTAATGCCGCTCAGGGTCTCATAAAGAAGTGTACCCAATCCAATCTGGCTGTTTTGCTGCTTTGATCAAAATTGTTTTTGATATTGTTGCGCTCAGCAAATTTATAAACAAGTTTACGCAAATCTGCAACATTGAGTCCATAATATAGCGAGCCCAGCAACTTAACTTGTTCAGCAATTTCAGTTTCTTGCTGTTGGGTGGAAAACGGGCTTCTTCGGTCCAAGCCGCTTTAGCGGTGGTCCTTTGACGATTTCTTGGCATATCTATCTAAAACAATAAAAAAATAAGTCACTAAGGGGTAATGGCGCTCAGATGAGCGGTATAAACCCAACCGGTCGTTTTGTAATTAATTTGAAATTTTAAAAAAATCATACACGATTGTTGAAAATTGACTGCAATATCACAAAATAGAATAGTTTATTGGCCGAACAGTAAAATTAGTAATTAAATAAGCATTAAAGTTTTGGACTTACCGACAAAAAACACCTGATTAAAAATTAGGTCAGTGCGGCCGCAAACGAAGAAACGCTCTTCACGGTCACGTGACGCGAGCTGACTGTCCGTTTGCAACGCTGTCTATTAGAGGCCCCCTCCCCTCGCGCTTCACGCGACGTGACGTGTCGCTACGTTTCTTTTTGACAGAGTTACAGAGGCCATTACCCAGTGAGCGCCATTCCCCCTCCCTCCCCTACTTGTATTTTTTATTCATTATTGTTTTAAGCTTATTTTAAAAAAAATATTTTTTACTTTTTAGTTCGATACAAAGCGTGTTTTTTATTTTTTTTAAAACTATATTTTATGAACTAAAAATTGCAAAATTATTTGACAACAAAATTAGCTTTAATATAAAAAATGTGATGTGCTCTCTACTAAAATATTTCATTACTAGCTATTTGTAAAAGTAGTCATTATAAAAAAATAAGTAGAGAGCACCCCAAGCATTTTTATATTGAACTAAATATTATTTTTGTCAAATTATTTTACATTTTTTAGTTCATAAAAAAGTGTTATTTTGTTTTTGTTTTTTGGGTTTTAGTCTTGTATGTTAATTTATATTAATTATTATGAACAAATTTTATTTGAAGGGGTGAGGATAACACGGTCAATTTTTCCCCGAGTACTCGGTGATCTGTAGCTTGAACAAAAAAAAGTGTGGGACAAAAGATGTTTTTTTTTTGCCCGAAAAACTCGACTTAATAAAAAAATTGCGATTGCTATTTAAAATTTTGCAGTTACCTCCTGCCTCCTCACGGGGGCACTCCTTTGGGAGGAATTTTTGTGACCGAAAAATACATTACAACGAGTTGAGCAACTATCATTCGGAACATTTAAAAAAAAAATTAATCTCTCTGAGATATTCAGCCGTTCCGGGACTTTCCTCCTACGGGGGTACTCCTTTGGAAGGAATTTTTGTGACCGAAAAATACAATATTACAACGAGTTGAGAACCTTTCATTCGCAACATTTTTCAAAAAATAATCTCTCTGAGATATTCAGCCGTTCCAGGACTTTTGAAACACCCGGTATGATTCACTGTACTGACAGAGCATTTTTCATAAAATCAGTGTCCCGTTTTCGTTGTTCAGAGTCAGTTTTAAATATGCCTTAGGAAATTGTTATGCTCATACCGGTTTAAATATGTAAATTTAAAAACTGATTTAATGTAAATGTCGTTACATGTAAGTCTAGTTAAAATGGCTGTTTAATTCTACGTAACATTTTTATATCCCGACTTTGAAACAAAGGGAAACAGGCTAGCTTTATTTTAGCATACATTGATAATCCAACATAATCCACAACCCGTCAGACATTTGTCAGGAACGAACTAGGGATATTTTAAATGAAATTCGAGACTAAAGATGCAATCATAATAATCAATGTTTCCTCTAATTCTTTCGCTGACAGCACGCTACAAAACTATGTGGAAGCAAAAAATGTTCTGTACGTATGTAAAAGTGGAGGGGGAGTCCAGTGCTTGTGTTTAACGTGAAAATTTTTTTTAATAAATTTTTTGACGCTCTAAATCAGGGGCGGGCAAATATTTTGATCGGCGGGCCACATAGCTGATAAAAATTTGACCGTGGGCCGGATGGCTGACGAAAATTTTACCGCGGGCCAAAATTTTGCAGAAAAAAGATCCTCATATTCTATTTCCATTTTCCGCATTCGGAGAGCAAAAAAAAAAGCTCCTCACATTCTACTTCCGCTACTATTTTTCTAAAATGCTTCGCGGGCCGGATAAAATTGCGCTGCGGGCCGAATCCGGCCCGCGGGCCGCCATTTGCCCAGGCCTACTCTAAATTTTACAAACGCGACCTGTTCTTACAAAGCTAAGTAGAAATAAAAAAATTGTGAAATATTTCCCACAGCGTATGAATCAAAAGAAATATAGAAAATAAGAACTCTAAGATTAACATTTTTGCTTAAAAAAATCAGAAACTCTCAAAATTGTTTCAGATCGAAAAAAACAACTTGTTAATTCCCAAGTAGCCGTGAACAAATCAAAGTTAAGAGCATTAAAAATTTGTCAATAAAAGCAAACATTTTTTGAAAGCACATAGCTTTAAAACAAAAAATATTATCTACATGTAGCAAGTTTTGTTACATTAACTCCCTCTCTTTTTTGTAATATTGTCAAAATTAGTTTTCCTTAGCAACGCTGGAAAAATGAATGTTGTTATTATTTTGGAAAAATTAAAATGATGTTTTCTCTAGAGAAGAAATTAATTAATTAAATTTTTCGAAAATAATAACAACATTCATTTTTCCAGCGTAGCTAAGGAAAACTAATTTTGACAATATTACAAAAAAGAGAGAGAGAGTTAATGTAACAAAACTTGCTACAACATATTACGATCATTATCTCTTTGTATGTATAATAAATTCGAAAAAAGCTATAAATGCCGTCTGAAAAAATCGAAAGCTTCAGAACTTTTTCAACCTTATAGAAAAGCACGGTGATTTAAATCTATCTTTCAAATTGAGTTTTCCGAAAATAATATTATTTTTACGAACCTCTAATTTCTAAACACAGAATCTTACTTGAGTATCATTTAAAAAAAAATCTAATTTTTCTGTATCGCATACTGTATAACATAACCATTAGCATTACGTTGCCTATACGTTATTGTGAACGTTTGTCTTACAAGGTATTGTGTATTTATTGTCACGGTGAGTCCGGTTATATGCGAGAACTGCAGATTGCAGAGTAATAGAAGCGTTCCTCCTCCCCTCAAACGACGTCATAAGTTATCCCGTACCCTGGCGACGCCCTACGTCGACCCACCCAACTGGAACGCGCGCGCTATAGCGAATATGGCGTTATTTCCGCTATAATGCACCGAATTATTCAGTGGGATGTGATACTGTACCTACCATAGAAACTTGCAACAAGATAGATACTTAACTTTGAAATTACCGCAGTGCATCTCAAAATATTTACTCCGTTAAAAACCGAGCCTATCACACTGGGCTGCCAGGCTGCGCTACCAGGAAAACAGATTGCACGTGTGGCGCAGCTGGTAGCGTCGCCTAGCAGCCTAGTCTAATGGGGTCCTAAGAATACAATAATTTGTTGTTAGCCTAATCGAGTCGGTATTACATAAGTAGAATTAATAATAATAATGCGTTTAACGTCCGTTTCTCGACTTTGTCTCCACAGACGTAATTCGCATCATTACTATTTTCCATTTATTACACTTCCCGTTATTTTCTACATTTCAACTTCAACAAATTAACAGCAATGGGCGAATGAAGGAATTTTAGCACATTAGGATAAGATTTTGAGCATAGGTGTTTGACAGGTAATCGGTCAAAGGCCTCGAATAAGGAACCATCACGATATTTATCTGGAATTATTGAGGGAAGCCATGGAAAACATCGACAAGATGGCCGGTACAGGAATTACCGTTCCTCGGCGAGAGGCAGCAGGAAAAAGCCCTCGCCGGGATTCGAACCCGATACCTACCGAATGCGAGTCTAGTGCTACCACCCAGGGCCGTAACGTAGATTTTGTAGGCCCTGGGCAAGACCTTCAAATTGGGCCCCCCTCAATAAAAAAAAAATTGAGAAAAAACTTTAATGGTTATAGTTCCTGTTCTTTCACATTTTTAAAGTTTAGTAGGTATATCACTTAATAAATAAACACAAAATAAGGAATCTTTAAATTGGTCCTGTCCATATTTTTTGTACATTTTTTTTATTTTATATTTATGAAGAAAAACGAATTAAAAATTTATTTAAATTGCATTCTTATTTCTTCTTGCTTTTTTCTCCGCAAACTCATCAATTATATTATTAAAATCTATTTCTTGCACTATGTTCGATTCAATTGATATAATAGACAGGTTCGACAAACGCTGTTGTGAGAGCGACGATCTTAAACAGTTTTTAATTAACTTCAGTTTACTAAAACTTCTCTCGCAAGAAGCGGTGGTGACTGGTAGGGTTAGAAATATTCTGTTAAATAATTGAGATAATTTGTTATCGGGGTCTTCTTGGGCCCCCCTGGGCTCTGGGCCCTGGGCAAGTGCCCCTATTGCCCCTGCCTAGTTACGGCCCTGCTACCACCACTACTTTTGTAACAATTCCCACCTAAAAACAGTGTTTTTGTGTGAAATGGCAAACATGTTTCATTGTTTAAACAAGAGTTGATTTATTTTGGGCGCAGCGTATTTGACAAAGGTTCCCTTTCATGTTATTGTATTTTTGTGTAATAATTGTAAAAAACGCGTAAACAATAGAACAATCACGTGCCGTGCATTTATGTAATGTGTTTGTAAAAAAGTTGGTATACCGATTCGCGTAGGTATAGGTATTTTTCAGTATTTTTAGCATCGCTGAATATAAGATACCTAACTAAAAGCAATTGCAGGTTACGGAGTATTAATCTCAGCGTTATGACTGTTTTCCTAATGTTACACTGAAAGTACACCTTTCCTATTTGGGATGTTGCTTGCATACAGTTCGTCCGATAATTAATTCACATGACGTAAAATATCAATATTTCAGAGATGCTATTATTTAATGTATTATTTTTCAACGAGCAGGGTGGCGTAGCGGTGAGAGCACTAGACTCGCTTTCGGGAGGTACCGGGTTCGAATCCTGGCGGGGGCAGATGTGGCTGGGAGTTTTTCCCACTGTCTCTCGCCGAGAAACGGTAATTCCTGTACTGGCCATCTTGTCGAGGTTTTCAATGGTTTCTCTCAACAATTCCAGATAAATATCGAGATGGTTCCTTATTCAAGACCATGGCCGATTACCTTTCAAACTCCTATGCTCAAATTTGCCCACCTTATCCTAATTTCCTAAAAATTCCTCCATTCGCCCATTGCTATTAATTAAGTTGAAGTTTAAAAATTGTAGAAAATAACGAGAAGTGTGTTAGAAAAAAAAATAGTAATGATGCTAATGGCGTCTGTTATGACATAAAGTCGAGAAACGGACGTTAAACGCATTATTATTATTATTTATTATTTTTCTCCTGTCTTGATTTAGGTAGTTTTTCCTAGTAGTCTATTTAGATTCGATTTAGCATTTATATTTTTTTGAAGTAAAACTTTATAAACTCGCTGATTTGCCGTTACGAACAAATGTGACGTTCTTGCGCAGCCTATAGGTACAAAATAGAAATTCCCTGGGTTTGTATATATATACTGTACAGTGTGTTTACCGAAACTGGTAACAGTGATCAATTCATATAGTTTACTAGATACAGAAAGTTTAAATAATTTTTTGTTCAACTCGAGATTTACTATCGGAAACTGCTGAGATATATTTTTTTGTACTTTAAACTCAACTGGAAGTAAGTATACATGCATTTTTTTAATGGCAATATATACTTTTTTACAGTTTCGAACTCTCCACAATAAAATATTTTTACTAATTTAAATCATTTACATGTAGGTATCCAGAAGGAGTAGAGAAAAGGAGTAGTAAAAAAAATTCTCTCTAAAAATGCATATAAAATTTTCATAAGGTTGCACAATAAAATATTCGAGAAAAACGTTATCAGTGTAGGATTTTGAAGTAAATACAAGTAATAATTATTTTTCATAGCACTCCAAACATGTGTAAATTAGTAATAATAATTACTTTTCTCGAATATTTTCTTATGCAACCTTATGAAAATTGTATACCTATGACCCAAGTCGCGGGAAAATTATTTCTGACATCTATACAGATAATAAATAAGGAAGATTGAATATATCTTTGCGTTACTTCCGTGACATTTCAGTGAGCCACTCTGCCACAACTTTTTGAAGAGAGTCGCTTTCAGTAAAAATGTTTACACATCAAAAATCTAATTATACGATTGAGATGAATCTCAATTGTGATTGTGTTTATAATATCTCCGTAATTCAATTTAAAAACTTTTCACAAAGTTTAAAAGTTTGGTGTATTAATAATACAACTTATTCGTACAACTTTATTTCAAGTGTACAAAATCACAGTTAGTATAAATATTTATGTAATAATACGAACGACGTCCCTTGGAAATCATTACGCAACGGCGAGTTGTGTAACCAAAAAAAAATGGTTGTGTTTTAATATTCATAATGGCCGCATTTTATTGTCTTGCATTTTACAATCCATAAAACTTACAATATATAATTTAATTATATGAAAACACAAGCTTTTAAAAGCTACCAACGTGTTCACAACTGTAACTCGAATAGTACTTGTCTGCTTTGTTGCAGATCCTTGACAACAAGGGTGGCTCATTAACAGCTTGTTTGTATCAAACAGATCAGCGTAAGACCAATTGTTGTTTTTTGGTCGACTTACGTTGCAAAATTGGTCTTCACAAAAAGCGCTTTAGTTTTAACGCGATAATATATAGCCTATGTTCCTCCTGAATGTTCGTTCTATATAGTGGTGAAAGAATTTTTCAAATAGGTGCAGTGGTTCCAGAAACTATCCTCCACATACACACAAACTCACAAAATTCGTTCTTTCTTTATAATATTAGTACCTATAGATTTTCAATGCCAAGAAACGTTTCGATTCATAAAAGACGAGCAATATTTTTTTGTAGATTTTTCTCGGTATTGGAGCTGACTTCGAAATTACAGAACTTAAGTTCTCAGTTCCAGAATTTGGTCCTTAATTTTGCAATTACTTTCGATGTTTAATATGGAAACCAATTCCGAAATTGAAGGCTTGTATCCCGTTCTGCTAAACCTAAACAAATAAATTCTTCTAACAAAGTGTCTTAAGAAACATTTTAGACAGAAACCTGACATATAGATCATCCCTCGCATCGAAGTCGATTTAGATTGTACATAACGAATCCTATAATATAATATACTCGCACAGAAAAGAAAGGGGTGAATCGACGAGCGTCTAGCGAAGCAGAAGACATAAAACTTTCTCTCGCGTTTGATATAAATTCATGGAAATATTTTATATATCGGGTTACTTTTTCGCATGAATTCCGCAAATTAAAAAGTCATTAAACATTTCTCATAGTTTAAAATAAACAACACCTGTATTTCAGAAAGTTGTGTTTTTTGCACAAAAGCTTATTGAAACACGTGTAACTGTATAATGCATCAGTGAGATACGAGGGATCAAGATCTCCCTGATCTAGATTTATTTTTACAAACTTTATTATTTGACCTCACATTCTTTTCAGTCAGTGCGTCGATTTGTGTGAAATTTCGTAATATCGAATTAAGTTAGAAAATTTTATATTTATATTTGGAATTTATTTTTATCAATTAGTTTGTTATGGGCTGCGAGCCTGTAATGTGCTCCTTAAAGTGATAATTTTTAATTTTAATTTATTGTGATAATTTTAGTGATTTTATTAAAAAACTTATTCTGAAGATGGACTAATAAGTCCGAAAGCGCTCAAAATACATAAACAAATGAATTTTAAAATTTTTGGAAACGATTTCTTCTTATTTTCATCATAATTAGGTTAGAGCTTTAAAATTTTTGCATACCTGTATAAATTCGATGACACTGCACAAATCCAATATGGCGGACGCTTCAAGATGGCGGATTTTCTTTTTTATCACAATCACTCTCGACATGGAGATTGACGAGTGAAATACGAAAGGTTATGTCACGTCATTGTGAACCCAATATGACGGACGCCATATGTCCGATTGATTTGAAATTTTGTACACATATGTATTCCCGATGACAATACATGATTCAATTGTTTTTAGAATTAACTAATCAATAAATTAGTATTTTGTTAGTAAAACTTTGGAAAGATTAAAAAGAATAAATTACGTTCATTTCACCGACCCAAATGATCGAGAACCCAATATGACGGACGCCATATGTTCGATTGATTTGAAATTTTGTACACATATGTATTCTCGATGACAATACATGATTGAATTGTTTTTAGAATTAAATAATTAATTAATAAATTAGTAGTTTGTTAGTAAAACTTTGGAAAGATTAAAAAGAATAAATTACATTCATTTCACCGAGCCAAATGGTCGAGACAGTGGCGTTGCATAAGAAGTTTCACTTCTGAATTGAATTAATTCGCGCCTAAAAATGATAGACTGTTTTAACAATAGGTCTTGTAAGTTAAGAACATTATAATCAATCTTCCACCAACAAACCATTAAATTCCCCCGACATTTTGTTATAATCAACGAGTTGGGGTGACAAATCAAAATATTTACTTCTCCGTGAAAAGGCTGTAGCAAGATCAAAAACTATGCTTTGTTTTTATTAAGAGTAAAGTAAATGGTGAGATGGCGTGCATTTTCTGACGGAGAAACGGGGCGCTAATCTCAACACCAGCGTCGCGACGCCCTCTTCAAAGCGTTAACAAGTCACTGTTTACGCCAGATTTATTCCTGGCTACACGCCTTTCTTCCTTCCTTCCTTGTTCTCTTTCCTTTACTCACGAGTTTATTTTTAAGGCATGTCTTTTAATACGGTCATCATCTAAATGCATTTTTGTTATACGAAACTTTTACAATGTGATTGTTGAAGTGAGTATGCACTTTGTTACAATTGAAAAAAAAAATTTAATTAAATAGATTGTACGTTTCGTTACTTTATTATTGCGTCTTCATCTATAGTCTATACCAGGCCTGGGCAAATGGCGGCCCGCGGACCGGATCCGGCCCGCAGTAGACTTTTGTCCGGCCCGCGAAGCATTTTATAAATGATTATTAAGAGCGAAAATAGTTTGTCAATATAATTTGGCGCATAAAAAAAATTTAGAAAAATAGTAAATAGCAAGGGCTACAGCCCACAACAGACGAGAAAAGACCTTTGTTGCGGAGATGAAAGAACCTTTTTTTTTTGCTCTCCAAATTTTTGTTGCGGAAATGAAGGTATCTTTTTTTTTGCTCTCCAAATTTTTGGCCCACCGTCAAATTTTCATCAGCAATGTGGCTCAACGATTAAAAATTTGCCCGCCCCTAGTCTATACTATATGTATGACTAGTGTTGGGCATAATCGATATATTTCAATAATCGAATGAATCCAAATAATCGGTTTTTATAATCGAATGATCATTCGAATTATCGATTATGAATGATGCGCAAACTTGGCAATTATTAATTTCGTTTTATTTACTTTTACAGTATAAGCGAATGATCATTCAAAATATCGATTAAGACGGACCGGGCCGTTAATCGCAGTATAAATTCCAACTTGTTTAGCGTTAATAATATTTCAACTTATTATTTAGTCTATACTTTGAAGATCGTTGCTTTACAATATGTCGGCAAAGGTACCGTAAAGTTTATCCTCGAGACAGTGTTGGATTAACTTATAAGCAATTGCTTAGGGCATCAAGTCTCAGGGGGCACCAAAAATCAGAACTCAGAAATGAAAAGTATCACCAGACCATGTCAACAATTTTTTTTCTTTTTGTCATGTTCTCAAAAATTTGATCTACTGATATAAAACTGAAAACGATTTTTTTTAACTTTAAAGTTTTGTATTTTTTTTTTCAATTAATTATTTAAAAATGCCTAAGAATCGATTTTGTAGACAGTCAAATTTTCAATGAGAGCATTATTTGTAAAATTTAATTTTTTCCCTAAAATTCTATGTTTTTTAACTTTTTTCTATCAATTTTAAGCTTATGACATTAACAATTTGTTAGAGACGAGGGCCCACAAACAAGTTAATGTTTAGGGCATCAAGGAGTCTTAATCCGGCACTGCCTCGAGATTAAGTCAGCTTTAGTTCACTTTCAGCATTTCAAGAGATACGACAAACAGTATAGTACAAGTAAGTACATATAATGTGGTGGTATTAATTACATCCAACGACCGCCTTAAAGCACGCAATAACATTTGTCACAACATTCCTTCTGTGTTATAGAAATGCCTACTGCAAACAGACCTCTCCCTTACACGCTCTTGACTAGCTATAGTTCATTTGGGATTTGAATAGATTAAGAAGAAAAATTGATGAGTGCGAAACACCCGCATCTTTTTCATGTTTATTAGTTCACGCATCCAGTTTGAAATGAATTATTTTATGACGAGTTGTGACATTGCGGCAATAACGAGGGATTAACGAGTTTTAACAGTCACACGAGTCATAAAAGCATTACAATCGTGATACATACCACACGTACATTATATAAAATGGCTGATTTTCACTTCATAATAAGTATATTTGTAATATTTTTGACAGTTTACGTTCGGAAATATTGGTATCTATGCACCGAGCGGGGTGGCGTAGTGGTGAGAGCGCTAGACTTGCATTCGGGAGGTACCGGGTTCTAATCCCGGCGAGGGAATTTTTCCTACTGCCTCTCGCCGAGAAACATTAATTCCTGTACCGGTCATCTTGTTGAGGTTTTCCATGGTTTCCCTGAATAATTCCAGATAAATATCGAGATGGTTCCTTATTCAAGGCCATGGCTGATTACCTGTCAAACTCCTATGCTCAAAATTTGCCGGCCTTATCCTAATGTCCTAAAATTCCTCCATTCACCCATTGCTGGTAATTAAGCGGATGTTTAAAAATGTTGAAAATAACGACCAGTGTGATAGATGGAAAATAGTAATGGTACGAATGGCGTCTGTTATGACATAAAGTCGTGAAACGGGCGTTGAACGCATTATTATTATTATATTGGTATCTATATGTCGCCGGGATATTGTCAAATCCGTGATTTTGTAATTTCACTAGTGAAATTACAATATCACGATTGACAAAGATTCGTGATATTATAATTTCACTAAGTGAAATTATAATATCACGGGTTTGACAATATCCCGGCGACATATATACAATGATTAATTTGCAACCGATAGAGATATAATAATAATAATAAATATACTTTATTAATAGTACATGTACACACGTCGGTATTAATAGTGTCAGGCTTGTCATTATCATTGGATCAGTTACTTTTGTTTTACTTTACAAGCTAGTGCGAAAAAAGGTCATTATACCACTGCTATACAGTATGAAAAGAACATCGTGCAAAAACGTTTTTATATGCATGGATGGTTCTGATATTGGTTTGATTTTGTCAATGGTCAGTCAGTTGAACCGACTGGAAGCCGGTGAGGTAACGCTCTATATGCATTTTGCTGGATGCACAACCGGTTGCGTCGCCACGGCAACCAGGGCCCGATCTAGGGGAGGGGCAAACCGGGCAATTGCCCGGGGCGGCAAAATTGAGGCCGGCGCGGCGTCGGCGGCGAAAATTTGAAAGGTGGTTAAACAAAAAAAAAATTACACCATCTATGGAACAACGCATGGGTAAAAGGCGGCAAATATTATTTTGCCCGGAGCGGCGAAATAGCTGGATCGGGCCCTGACGGCAACTCGTTTAAAATACGCGTGAAAGTAAAAGACGGAATTCACTATGTCTTCTAATGAATTGAGTGTAGCAGTTGATGAGTTTATATCATAAGTACACTCAAGTAAATATATGTACAAGGCTAGGTACGTATGGCGTCTTATTCCACCTTCTTTGACGTAACTCTTTAGGTATCATATTGTCAGATGACGCACTATTCGAAGCTTTCTACTAGAAGTTAGTATATTTATTTACAAGTTAACCGAAACTTTATTTCTCTTGAATTTAGTAACAATTGCGTTTCATAACTTCACTTCAATACTTCACGATTATTACATTATAGTAGGTATAGTTTAAAAGTATTTCCACGCATTAAAGTTATAAATTTTATGGAAATTTATAAAGAAGCTGTCAAGCTATCAATATTTTTTGTCTTTTCTTCTACCGTAATTTAATATTAAAATTTATATTAGATATCGTATCCATCGTGACAATAATAAAAAAATGTGGACAAAAAGGATTAATATTGAGACGAAACGTCGTACAACAAATAAATCTATTTAATCTGTGTGTTGTAGTAGTGGGCCGTAATATTCGGCGCCAATAACGCCAGCCTCTTGAAAGGAAAAATATTTATTCACCACACGTGAGTAATATATAATTTCGGGGCCCTGCTAAATTCGGGAGAAATAATAAATTACCTACTTCATGTTGACTCGTAGTCGTAGAGTGCTAATAATAAGCCGAAACTATACGATAATGTATTACTGCATAGTTTCTGGAGCAATAGGAACGAGGTAGCGAGCTGAAACTGTACGGTAATGAATTATTACTGCATAGTTTCTGGACCAATAGGAACTCGGTAGCGATTTGTATATATGAAAACAGCATCGCAATTCAGCGAAAGTCAGGGCCATCTTGTGTGCATCGAGGGCGGTGGGTACGTCAATCAATGAAGTGATTTATTATTTTTCCCACTTTTATCAGGGCCCCGATTACACATTACTCGTGCTAGTTGAATAAAGTATTATGTGCGACCATTGATCGAAGCAGAATATTTCATTCGCGTGTCACGCTCATGGGTCTTCTCCTTCACTCACTAGTCGCACAATATACTATTATTTATCCGACTTAGAAAATTTATTGTGAACCCGTTTCAAGTACTAGACAAAAAATCAACTGCGTTATTTGAGTCCAATTGTTTAATAAAAAAATCCGTCATTAATTCTGAGAACCGTCATTTTTAGAACCGATTCTATTCCAATAACAGTTCGTAAATAACTGTTATTGTTGTTTCGCCCCATTGCAGTTTGAAATACGGTAATAGAGTGATATGTTTTATCGAGGCCTAGGGGAGTAATAGGTTAAACAAGCAAATTTTACGTTAGTACTATGGGTAACGACACGGTATGGTATTTTATTATATCCATTTATTTAATCAATTTTAATGGGCTTTACAGTCCCTATTGTATGTAGAGCTCAAAGCTGTGCGAGCAAATGTTTTTTTCTACTAGAGCCGACCAAACTATCAATAAATCGATACAATATCGACTATATAAATAATTGAGCAAGTACAGTGAAATTTATTGTCAGTAGGGAAGTTATCAATCGGATGAGAGATTTAATTTTGGATGTGAAACATCTATTGGCTGGTCCCGGCGAATAAACGATCACTTTTGTTAGCTGGCACTGCGCACGCACCAAAACCATCTACAAAATAAGCTTCAAAACACGCATGAAAAGTGTAACGGAATCCGGTGCCAAGCACGTTTGGACCCTAGCAGCGATATCAAGCAACGAATTTAGCGGCAAAACCGGCTTCGTGTGCAGTGGCCTTTAGTCCCTACTATCAATATCTCGGATTCCAAAGTTTCATATTAATATAATATATGAAAAGATTTATATACACAAAATTTTGTGAATATAGTCGCTAAAATTATCTCTTCTTATTTTTAATATAAAGTTTTGGTTATAGGTACTACTCTCTAAACATGAATCAGTGATTTTTCACAAATTACAAGTGTATATTTGCATTATTTGTCAATGCTAGAATCGTACCACGCAGAATTGGTGAATAATCACAATATGAATTAGTGAATATAAAAATTCACAAATTATATAAGTGAATATAAAAATTCACAAATTATATAAGTGAATATAAAAATTCACTAATTATATAAGTGAATATAAAAATTCACTAACTATATAAGTGAATAAAAAAATTCACTAATTATATAACTGACCATTAACTAACTAATTCACTAGTATAATTAACTTTTATACAAGTCGATTAAAAATTCAATACATAATAAAGAATTAGAGAATTTGTGTCAAAAAAACATAACCTTAATTCACTTCAAATCACTATTTCGGAAGTGAATCAGAAATCACTATTTCAAATAGTGACATTTTCACTATTTCAGTTTTAGAGAGTATATTGTACGTTTATTATTTGCTTTTTTATCAAAAAGTTAAGGTGAAAAGCAGCTTTTTAAGCTGAACTTTACCTTTTTAGTGCGAGTGTTCTTACTTATTAAATAAAGCAATTATTATTATTACTTTTTACAGTCGCGTCTTTAAACGGGAGTTCTACTGTACACGCCATGCTATACCTACATAAATTTTATATATAATGTGCTCTCATAATAATGAAGATAGATAAATACGTACCTACAGTGGATTGAAAGCAATTTGTTGAATGACTGAGCGACTGATTTGTGATGATTGATTAGTCATTAGCTGGCCATACACACACAGTTCGATCTGCCGGTTTGGAACGGCGCGGTTCAAACGTGCGTATTTATCTGTCCGTTTGTGGGGTATGCACGCGCCAGATTTAACCGGCCCAGACTAGTCTGCCAGTTTGCACTGCCATGGAGAAAACCGTCGCCGCCCACAAACGGGCAGTTTTGTTTTAAAGTTCTAACTGCGACAAATCAACATGTGTTCTGAAGGTGTTGGAATTATAGAGATTTATAAACAGCATCCGGCCAAAAAATGAAGAGTAGCCATTAAGCGTCCTCTAGAAGTCTAGACCAATTTCTTCTCTCATTACAGTATTTTTTTTTCGTGAGGGCACCTCTTACTAAATTTAATAAAAGGCTGTAGTATGTGTTTATATCCATTCTTAAAATCGCCCGGGTCATTTTCTCTTAACTTCTTTAATAGAACACTATAGCTGAGTTGTTTTTTTTTTAAGCGAATAACTTTTAACCCATTTAGAACGTCGCTTTCTTATACCCGTATTGGCCATTATTTCCATTTTAATTATTGCACAACTAAAAGCTAATTTTTTTTTATTACTTAACATTTCAGCAGTTGACTAAGTTTAACTTTTATAAAAACCGTGCACTTTTTATACGTCAAATAATTATTTACCTGCAGTTCACTTCAGTGATAGATTTACGCCTAGGCCCGTGAGGCCCGGGCCTAGGGCGGCATAATTTGAAGGGCGGCAAAATTTTTGAAATGACAAAATTTTAGAGGCGAAAAGTAAAGACAATCAAATTCAAAAATTGGTTCAGATTAGTTTTCATAAAAATTTTTCTATAGAATATAATATTATAATTCAATTCATTAATTTACTTCTCAATCTGTATGGGTAAGATGTTAATTTTTTAATAGATCAATTATAGTCTTTATCGAGTAGCTTATTTTCTGTTCTTTTAGTGAGATTAATTTATAACTTATTTATCTGTCATGTTTATTAGTTAGGTATATTTAAAAATTATATTTCAATAAATAAAGTTATTTATAAATAAAAATATTGGATCAAAATTAATGAAATTCATTTTATCAAAACGGGCGGCGCATCGAATGAGGCCTAAGGCGGCAGCAAATCTAAATCCGTCACTGGTTCACTTTAGTAACATATAAACCGTGCCGTTCCAAACTTTCGTCAAGACGAAATTCCATCCATACGGTTGAATCTGTGGATAAATCTGCCAGTTTCTCCCACTAACGTGCAGTTTGGCATGTGACAGACCGCACGGTGCCAGGTTGATGCGTGGATTTTTGTTTTACGTTAGTGGGTGGCAACGGTTAAAACCGACATGCCGGCGTGACGCATCAAACCGGCAGACTTATCTGTGCCGGTTGAAACTGCCAGTTCTATCTCTCTGTGTGTGGCCAGCTATTGTTGTTATGTAATGCGTCTCCTCTTGCAACTCGCCCCTCCCCTTCCTAAGTTCTCTTTTTGTGTGTTGATAGAACTGCATATATGTACCGTTTACATTTGCCACTTGTCGTTCGTCACTTGATTTCCGTTTCAGCTTTGCCTAATTGCACTTTAAAATGAAACGAACATAATTTACTAGGCAAATGCCTTATAAATCGTAAAAAATGAGCCTTGTATAATGTCGCCGGGATATTGTCAAACCCGTGATATTATAATTTTACTTAGTGAAATTATAATATCACGAATCTTTGTCAATCGTGATATTGTAATTTCACTAGTGAAATTACAAAATCACGGATTTGACAATATCCCGGCGACATATATATCTCTCAAATTGAATGTTTATGGACAAAAGTGCGCTGAAATATTGAAATACATCATATATATAAATACTCTAAGGTTTAAGATGTTTGCCTCTCTTTTTAGAAAAAACCTCACAATTTCTCTACATAAATTATATATCATTTTACAGATAATTGCTTGCTCTACTGACATCGACAACTAAAAAATTTATTGTTGCATTTGTTTTTGTAAATTAATTAAAATACAGCAACGCTGAACAACGTCTGCCATCTGACGGCTTTAATTTTGAAACAACGTCAACAGTTCGATCTGTCATCTGACCTTCATATTGTAATACAACAGACACAATACTGCATACTGCCATCTGACGGCTTTAATTTTGATACAGCGAGCAACGCTGAACAACGTCACAGCAATGCTGCATGATGCCATCTGACGGCTTAGCTCAACGCTTTTGCTACTTGCGCCTCTATATGACAATTTTAGTAAAATATTTCTTCGATCTGTCATCTGAGCTTCATATTGTAATACAACAAAAAGAAGAACGTTATAAGCAGTGTGCAAAATTAGAAACGAATTGAATACCTGCAATCATATTTAAAAAATAATGTTGTAAAGTTATAATTATTATACTTATTTAGTGCGAATAATTCGCACAGGTCACTCTAGTATAAATTAACTTATTAAGCAAGGAAAGCATGTTAAAACTGTGCTCACACACTTTTTTGTGTTTAACTGTCAAAGTACTGCACACATACTATTTTTGATGCTCAAAGACCCCAATTCACGACGTCGTCGGGTTCCGGTTCTATACAGAATACAATTTGCGCTCATTTTGTTCGTTACATGGTGTAATATAAACGGAATTAAATTAATAAAAAACAGATCGAATTTTAAAGATTCTATAGTCTCAATGTTCGGTCGATATGTTCAGATGGAAGACAATAAATGTATTATCATTTCTAAAATGTACCGAAACTGAAAAGCGCGGGAAAGCCTGAAGGGCTGAACGTACAACATTAAAAAGAGACAGACGTATAAGTGCGCAAAATACCAGTGATTCGATTTACAGCAATCTCTGAACACGAATATTCAATTTAAAAGAAATCCCTCGGGGAAACTTTGCTGCTTGTACCGTTTCTCTGAGAAATACAAGTAAAAATTATATATTCATAGTCAGTTTTGTGTATTGAATGTCCTCTGCTACCGTTATACAGTCACTGTGAATTTTGACCTTATTAATTCTTGAATGGTTGCATTTACATATAAATCATTATGTATAAATACGGGAAGGAAAACAAGAGTGTGGTACCGATTTGGCTGTGTTAACTCGCTAACAATGTGGTGAAAGATATATATCGTTTTCTTTGTTTTAATTGAGGAGAAGTGCACAATGTATTTCTCATCATGATGTGTACGAATTAACACAGGTAAAATCCATTCAGGAGAAATCCATATAATACCAAAAGAATCTCAATAACGTTCAAACGTACAGTCGAATTTCAACCACAGGCGACCACTAGTTTCTATAAATAAAAATTGAATCGAGTATTGCAAAGAAATTATTTCTAGATTGGCCAAACATCTCGGATTGCATATTTTTCAGAAAATCTAAGTTGAAAATGCCATCAGATTACGGTATTCGGTAAAAATCCCGGCAAGAAAAATACACACCGAAAAAGTCACTAGGAAAAAAATTTGAAAAGAAGTTTGACCCTGCAGGCCATCCCTGTAACTTCCCGCTATTTTCGAGCTCAAAACGCTCAAAAATATATAAAATATAGCATGAAGTTTATTTTTTAGATCTTCGAGCTCAAAAAAAAACACTTTGTTACGAAATTTTCATTCACGATATCTCATGAACAAATGAACCGATTTTGATGCGATTTGCGGCAGTCGACGCAATTTTTTATCCTAAAAAAGTAATTTAATACAGAAAAATCTATCTCATAGGAATTTTACGAGCAATTTAAAAAAACACTTTTTTACAAATTTTTCGTTCACGATATCTCATGAACAAATGAACCGATTTTGATGCGATTTGCGGCAGTCGACGCAATTTTTTATCCTAAAAAAGTAATTTATTACAGAAAAATCTATCTCATAGGAATTTTACGAGCAATTTAAAAAAACACTTTTTTACAAATTTTTCGTTCACGATATCTCGTGAACAAATGAGCCGATTTTGATGCGGTTTGCGGCGATCGACGCAGTTTTTTTAACCTAAGAAGGTAAATTATTACAAAAAAATCAATTTGATAAGAATTTTACGAGTAATTATAAAAAATTACTTTTTTCCTAATTTTTCGTTCACGTTATCTCATGAACAAATGAACCAATTTTGATCTGGTTTGCGGCGATCGACGCAGTTTTTTTAGCCTAAGAAAGTAATTTATTACACAAAAATAGATCTGATAACAATTTTAAGAATCATTTTAAAAAAACACTTTTTTACGATTTTTTCGTTCATGGTATCGCGTGAACAAATGAACCGATTTCGATGCGGTTTGCGGAAATCGACGCAGTTTGTTAAGGAAAAGAGCTGATTAGATTTTGGAATTAATCGGTTTAGTAGTTTAGAAAATATTTTACAAAAACATTTTTTTAAAAATTTTTGAAACTTGTTTTTTTAAGATTTCTCAAAATTTTTTGGGCCGAATCGTTTCAAATTTTCAGGAAGTCTAAGTTCACCAAGATCACGTCAGATGCCGCAAACCGCGTTTCAGTCGGACACTCCGTTCAAAAGATATAATAGGTTTACATACATACATACACACACACAAACACACCCACACACACACACATACAGCCCTACGGACATCATCGCCAAAATAGTTTCAATAGCTTCCTAGGACCTCAAAAGGTCGAGATCTGGCGAAAACTCGATTTTCGAAAATCGGGGTGAAACCAATAACTTCCCGATTTTTGAAAAAAAACATTTTTTTTTTTTTTTAAAGCGGGAAGTTAAAAATTGGTATCACTATCATTACAATAGGAGAAATAAATAGTGTTAAATAAAAAACGTGTTTGGAAAACGAATCGTCGGATTTTAAAATGAACATAACAAAATTATTATAAAAAATTGATCTGTTAAAACCTTGTGATTTTGTACATTTATGGTGGGTTGCAGAAAGGATTGTCAAAATTTACTAATGACCTTAGATGTGATCATATAACAATAACAATTTCCATATATCCATCAGGATCAGTCTAATGTCGTAGTGAAACTCCCTGTCATCTAGACTCACACAAAAATAAATGATTTATATGAAAAAAATCGCTTTTCTAGCTAAATTTTGATTAGAAAAGTGTTGTTTCGAAGAGGAAATTATACAAAAAAAATTTGAAAAGTAGTTTGACCCTGCAGGCCATCCTTGTAACTTCCCGCTATTTTCGAGTTCAAAACGCTCAAAAATATATCAAATATAGCAAGAAGTTTATTTTTTAGCTCTTCGAGCTCAAAAAAAAAAACACTTTGTTACGAAATTTTCGTTCACGATATCTCATGAACAAATGAACCGATTTTGATGCGATTTGCGGCAGTCGACGCAATTTTTTAACCTTAAAAAGTAATTTAATACAGAAAAATCGATCTCATAGGAATTTTACGAGCAATTTAAAAAAAAAACTTTTTAAAATTTTTCGTTCACGATATCTCGTGAACAAATAAGCCGATTTTGATGCGGTTTGCTGCAATCGACGCAGTTTTTTTAACCTAAGAAAGTAAATTATTACAAAAAAATCGGTTTGATAAGAATTTTACGAGTAATTTTAAAAAATTACTTTTTTCCTAATTTTTGTTCACGTTATCTCATGAACAAATGAACCAATTTTGATATGGTTTGCGGCGATCGACGCAGTTTTTTTAGCTTAAGAAAGTAATTTATTACAAAAAAATCAAACTGATAACAATTTTAAGAGTCATTTTAAAAAAACACTTTTTTACGATTTTTTCGTTCACGGTTTCTCGTGAACAAATGAACCGATTTTGATGCGGTTTGCGGAAATCGACGCAGTTTGTTAAGGAGAAGAGCTGATTAGTTTTTGGAATTAATCGGTTTAGTAGTTTAGAAAATTTTTTACAAAAACAAATTTTTAAAAATTTTTGAAACTTGTTTTTTTAAGATTTCTCAAAATTTTTTGGGCCGAATCGTTTCAAATTTTCAGGAAGTCTAAGTTCACCAAGATCACGTCAGATGCCGCAAACCGCGTTTCAGTCGGACACTCCGTTCAAAAGATATAAAAGGTTTACATACATACATACACACACACACACACACACACACATACATACAGCCCTACGGACATCATCGCCAAAATAGTTTCAATAGCTTCCTAGGACCTCAAATCGTCGAGATCTGGCGAAAACTCGATTTTCGAAAATCGGGGTGAAACCAATAACTTCCCGATTTTTGAAAAAAAAAAAATATTTTTTTTTTTTAAAGCGGGAAGTTAAAAATATCACCCGAAAATTTCCACAGCGAACAAACAATCCGAATAATTTTTTATTCTCATTTAATTAGTTAGTACCTGGGTGACCGATCTTTGCTCGGAAAGTTAAATAAAATACTGATATGCTCATTGTTTGTATAAAATTCCAAAACCTACTTAGTACAATATTTAAGTATTTTCATACGTCAAAAAATTGATTTTTATAATGATAAAGTTTGTAAGAAAACGATTTTTTCGAGAGATGAGACCTAGCTAAAATGATTTTTTGCCCCCCAAAATCCCTTTTCAGTAAATTTCATCCAAATCGTTAGGGCCGTTTTCGAGAAAATATTTAGGGACATAGATAGGTAGGTACATAGGTAGATACAAGATTAGCTCGTTTAATAATATAGGGATTTCTGGATACAAAATATCGACTATGAGTGCGAGGTGCTTCGGAACAAATCCATTGAAATTAAAGTTTCTCGATTCAATTATATTCAATTTAAGTTCTGTGCAATTTGGCCTATTTAGACCGGGAAAGCCTTTTCAATATTTGTTTTATTTGTATCAACTAATTTTCAATGTCTCGATCTCCATGTATGTAAACATTTATTTTTATTACGCTGAAGGAAGGTTTTGGTTGAGGATCATAAAATAATAAGCTTTACCAATGTTACCCTAGTGGCCAAAGTTTCGAAAAATTTATTTTCATCTTCAGGGCCTTGAGCTCGTCAAAAGGTGGTAAATTGTTCTAACAATATACGTTGGCCACTAGCGTAACATTGGTAAAGCTTATTTATGAGCCTCAACCAAAATCTTCCTTCATCGTAACATTCTATTAGATCAGAGGTTCCCAAACTTTTTTGTCTCGTAGACCACTTGCCATGTTTTTCGGTTTTGGGTAGACCCCCTGGTTATCTGATATTGATTTTTTGCAAATTCATTAATTTTAAATGTATTTTTGACAACCGGTATAGTGCTACTCACTTTGAACGATTTAAATTTATAACCGTAGTGAAATGTAGTGTGAAATGTTTCGTTTTATACATTTATTAATTATATTCAAATTAAAACGAACCAAATTAAAATTAAATTTCTGTTACATAAAATAACTAAGCAAAAAATAAATGCTTTTAGTGTGAGGGATGAACCTGATGCTTTAATAATAAATTTTCAACATTTGGAATCAATTTAGTTAGATTTAATCTTAAATCTCTTCGGTTAACGATGTCCAGTTTGTTTCTTTTTTTGTTAGGAGATTCACTATCGTTGACCCCCACTTTCATTTCATGGACCTCCAATTTTTTTCCCCTTGACATGGACCCCTTGCAAGTTGTCGTCGACCCCTGGGGGTCGATATAGACCAGTTTGGGAATCACTGTATTAGATCAACACTACTTTATGCTGAAGACATTTATTTTCGTAATAAGATTTATACCAGCAGGTTCTTTCCAACAGAATTTTTTTATTGAAATTTTTACGTGTGGAATTTTTTTCGATTGAAATTTTTCTGGGGGAAAATCAGTTTCAGTGATAATAAATTCTTGTATTTAAAAATACAATTCACAATTTTGTGAACACGCTGTAAATGACTGACATTGTGCAAGGCCACAAGATTTTTAACATACATTTCTTCAAAAGCAACGTCTGAACAAAACACAATTTGCAGTTTAGCTTCAGAAAATGAAGATTGTTGCTACAGGAAGCAAATATACGTATACCTATATTTTGCTTCTCACAGAATCCACTTTTTATTACGTCAGCGATTGGTAGATACCGAGTGTAAGATGTTATAATCATACTCATAATTTCAGATTTGCAATCAAGACCCGCTGAAAAAAAAATAGAAAAAATGTTTTTTTGTTACACGGCTTTATTGCACATACCGCTAAACTAGCGGTATGTGCTTTATTATCGCTTTGTGCATCAGAGCTGACTTTCGTTTATATAAGAAGTTATATCTAAGTTAATTTCACACGAAATCCGTTCAAATTGAAGCTTTTTGAAAAGAAAAGACTCTGATCTATAAACAGAACCATTTTTAAATCAATTCGAGTTCATTAATATTATTAAAATTGTAATTGAAAATCACAAACAGCAGTTGTCGGTTGGTCTGTACGTATGTACGTCACGACTCTACAGATCGCAATTTTGGTCGGATTGCCTTGGGTTATATTTTATTCAATTTGTCTATCAGACCCTATTTAAATTCACTAAAATGTGTTCAGTAGTTTAATTTTTGTAAACAGTTTTATTTTATTACTTTTGACAGCTAATAGTTAAAAAATACAAAATAAATATTATTGTAAATGTAGTGTATTACGTAGAATAACTGCTACACTTCTATATCACAATAACAACGATCTAGTACGACATCGGTATGGCCGAGCGGTTAAAGCGTAAGTCCAGTAATGGCAAGGTCCCGGGTTCGATTCCCGTCGACAAGTAATAGTGTTTTTTCTATTTTTTTTATTTTAGTTTTTTTTTTAATTTTTAATTTTTTTTTCTATTTTTTTAATTGTTGTTTTGTAATCTTTTTTCTCAATTTTTTCATTATAATATGTACAGTGGAAAACTTGCGGTATGTGCACTTTTGGTTTTGCCAACTATTTTAGTATACTAAAAGCTAGAAAATAATTATGTGTCACAGACTAAAATAAAATCGTGGGACACATTTAGTAATATTGAGGCCAACGAAGAGAGTCGAAAGCCAGATATGATTTCGAGGCTCCAACGACAAATTTTGATTTTGATATATGCCACTCAATTTTTTTTGTCTCTACCGCCATTTTGTATTTTACGGCCGCCATTTTGGTTGTATATAAAAACAAAACCTAGCCTCTAGTCATCGCACGGTTTAGACGAATCGATTGATTAAAATCCATCAAGCCGTTGGGATGCTTCGAGGGTATAAAGAATCTCACACCTAGAGTCGGGTAAAAAATGATCACGCTCTTTAGTTTACATGTTTGATCTTTTCTGGCCGCCTGTACCTACTGGTTGAATAACATTCTGTATGTTATGTAATAATATGTGGTAGAACTGGCACAGATACGTCAGTCGAGTTTTCTTTTGAAACGCCCGATTGAAGTCTTAGCCCTTCTCCCCCCCTCGTTCTATATATACTATTATATTATGATGGCTTATACAGACCACTGTATTACCGATAGCAAGCGAGGAAAATACATTCGCGTAGGAAAATATGCTCGTATATCGCACTATCTTGCTTCCTCTTGTTCTCCTTCTCTTTTATCGCAAAGAAAGAATGTGCGATATAAGTAAAATATAATATTGTTCTTGAAGGATATCAGTTACCGTTGTTAAATGTCATGAGCGTGTTAAGCCGGTTTTACAACCAACAAAAGTCGCTAAGAGACTTTTTTATAAAATTGATTCTGGGGATTCAATTACAAAGTAGGCTGGACCTGTACTTAAAGTTACTAGTTAATTGAGATCCGGTATTAGAAATATATACCCTCATCTGTTATTTGATAAGGTCAAAGATCATATGTTAGATAATATATACATTGATAAATCGCACATGGGTTGCCTAGCTAAATCGCGTACCGATGCTGTTAAATTAAATAAATTTTAATTATTTTTTTTGGATCAACTTCGCCGAAGATGAGAGAATATGACACAAGTAATTGGAGCTGCGTGCCCTGATGGGACTACTAGAACAACAACAATGGAAACAGGTAACAACACCCGACCTTGGAGTTAGACCCGATTTCTTAGAATCGCTTGGAGAGAACATTAGATGTAAAGAAAGGGATCTCGATGTGTGGAGAACATTCTAGAAGCACGGACCGAAAACTATATAAGGGAGCAGAGTGAGCAAGTGCAGTCAGTCAGTTATTGGAGCTGTTTGTTGTGTTGACACAGTGCTCTGGCATTTCTACATAAAATATTCAGTTATACTGTGAAAATAAATAACTCTAGTGAGTGCAATTTATATAAGTCTGTTTAAATAACTTTTTGTAAATACAAGTGCGAATCAGCTACTGTACCAGCTAAACTTTGTGTTGTGTTCCTGTGTTGTAGTAATTAGTTTGTGTACATAATTTAGTGACTCTATATTCTCTGTTACTTAGTCTTTTATTTTATAATTTAGAACTATTAGTTTTGTTTCTGTTAACGTTATTATTTCGGTTAAGTTAAAAAAGTACGCTGTGTTTAACCGTTTTGTTAAACATTTATTCTTGTAAATAAATAATTTCCGCCACGGACTACAGCAGTTTTGTTACAATATCGATTCTATATACATAAATATAGATCATCCACATAAACACACCTTGTGTACTTTGAGTTTATTTGTTTTGTTAATATTTTATTTGTGTCATATTCTCTCATCTCAGGCTCGATTTTTATGATTAACAAATCGAAGAGAAGCGCTGACTTGTCAAGCGATGATTTAGTGGAACGGTACTGTACTGCGCAACGTGCGATATTTCTGGTGCACGCGGTGTTATTTATTACAAGAAAGTTATTGTGGAGAGGACCGCGTCGCGTCGTCGTCGTGAGGAAGACATCACGTAAAGTAGGCAGTTCGCACAGCGCAAGGGATTTGAGAGAACGCGGCGGCGGGGACCTCGTAACAGAATGTTGGATGCATGTACAATTCACATTACATTGCGAGGTAAAAAAGGCAATGTAATTATGTTCCTTTATAAATATGCACGCGACAATTTACACATTCAAATGGCACACAAAAGTAATATATTTCATGTTGGTAATTATTATTACTGCAGCGTTGATGCAAACACATTAAATGTGTGTGACCTTGGTCTGAAAGCCCTTAAGGACTGTACTTCGTAACCTTTTTAGTTTTTTACAAGCTTTTAATTAACTTCACGCGTCATGCCAGTTTGAATCAAACCATGCAACCAAAATTTAAACTAGATCTATAATTAAGCTAGAACTTGGAAATTTTGCACTCATGTATACGTCCGGTGGTAGTGCATAAACTCAATATGGCGGATGCCACAAAATGGCGGATTATTTTTTTTCTTTACGGTTCTTTTGACGTGGGTATCAAATGAATGAGTTGGACGACTGGAATGCGATTTAAATCTTGCAACCAAAATTTAGACCGAATCTAATTAAGCTGGAATTTTGAAATTTTGCACTCGCTCACAGAGCATAAACCTAATATGGCGGATGCCCAAGATGGCGGATTACTTTTTTCTTCACAAACCTCTTGACATGGGTATCAAATGAAAGAGTTTGACGAGTGGAATACGATAAGCCAATATGGCGGATGCCACAAAATGGTGGATGTCACAAAATGGCGGATTATTTTTTTCTTCACGACTCTCTTGACATGGGGATCAAATGAATGAGTTGGACGACTGGAATGCGATAAAATTTTGCAAACAAAATTTAGACCAGATCTAATTAAGCTGGAACTTTGAACGGATTACTTTTTTCTTTACGGTTCTCTTGACATTGGTATCAAATAAAAGAGTTTGACGAGTGAAAAACGATAAGCTATGTGACGTTATTGTAAACACAATATGGCGATTGCTTTGAAAGAAAAACATGTTTAGGAAAAAACACGCCAAGAAATTTGTGAGAATTGTTTCAAGACTTTGGTTGCTGTAAATTAATGTCTAATATTAATATTAATAAAAACGTAATCATAAAAGTTGAAATTTCTATTTTGTTCAAAAGCTTTAATTGCATATAAATGCCACTATTTATTAAAAATACACTATTTTGTTGGCAGAATACTGCACAGCAGTCTGAGTTTGTTTCAACAAAAAAAAAGCAAAAACAAAAACAACGCAGTTTGTTTAAACTGGGAATTATAATTGTTGCATTCCTGATATGAAATATATTCGTTTCAATGTATTTTTTTTAACAATGCTTCTATTTGTGGAAATAACTTGATATAATACGCAATTATGTTTTTCCAGAAATTTCTACATGCCTTTTTAATTAACAACCCTCGTTCCAATTCAATTAAGCATTGATAGGATTTCATTCTGTTTTTACGTAATAGTAAAGTACGGTTCAGAATAACGTATTGTCCTGTTTATATGTTCTCTCATATCTTAGCGCGCTAAATCGTGACGTAATGTGACGTACAAAACAAACACTTAAATCGCAGGCCGTTCATTGGTTACTGTTTTACCGCGATGACGTCATAACACAGTAATACTACTATTTCCTGAACTACTCGTATCAATAAAGTTTGAACACGTTCATACTAGCCGGATGTCGGAACGATTTACTTATCCGTCAGGATTATATTATATATATACCTACAGTGTGGTCACTTAAGTGTGCAACATATGGGAAAATTTTTAATTAAATATACAACCAAAATACAAATATTGCCAAAAGTTGGTGCATGTCCGATAATCATTTTAGGTGCTCTTAGAATTGTTGAAACTCAAACAGCATACATGGTGTTTAATATCGTTGCAACAAACATAAAGTTTGTGATTCCATAAAAAATTAAAAATCTAAGTTAATTTTACAAATATGCCTGAATTTGAACAAAGTTATGCGAAATTGATTTGATTTTCAATAATTTATTAGCGTGTTTAAGGTAAGTATAAAAAAAATTTTCAAAAAAATTATAATTTTGGTTTTTAAAGAAAAAATGTTTTTTCTTAGAAGACAATGTTTTGGTATTTGGGCATAACTTTTAATTCTAAACAACTTTTTATTATAACATTTCGCTGAGTTTTTTGAAATAAGAGCACTTTACTCTTGTACAATTTTTATATTTTTTGACCCACCCTGTATGCTGTTTGAGTTTCAACAATTCTAAGAGCACCTAAAATGATTATCGGACATGCACCAACTTTTGGCAATATTTGTATTTTGGTTGTGCATTTAATTAAATTTTTTTCCATATATTGCTCAGGCACACTTAAGTGACCACACTGTATATACATAAACACAAGGACATACGAGAAAATATCCTTCCGGCGTCCGAGCTCTTAGACAGGTTTATCAAACCTCAAATTGTGATTTTCTTTTGTCTAATTCTTATCATGGCTGTTAACTAAGTAAGAAAAGCTGAATTATAAATCAGAAACGTCATTTTTGCCTTAAAAAAATTGCCAAAATCGAATTCTTTAATATACTTTTGAAATTGAGAATCCTTAGAGAAAAAAATACGCTGAATTCAATGAGCGTAAGCAAACGTCTGTATCTCTTTTAGTTTGGAAACTACGGCCATTCGGAGGTTTGATATGATTTTCTGAAAACTATAAACGCAAAAAAATTCTAAACCATAAGACATACAGACGTTTGTTTGTGCATATGAATATTGAATAGAGTGTGACGTCAGAAAGTACAAAACCCACCCCCTTCCCGTTCGTTGGTTAAAAAAAATTGGTTGTCTGTAAAGTCGGTTTACGGACGATAGTTTTACGTAATAACGTATTCCGCTCGAATATCATATTTAATAATACATAACCTAAATTTTAGTAACTGTCAAACTATATTTTTACCGACTCTCTATCGCTTATACTGCGCTCTCGCTTGCACGCACAGAGTCAGGCGGAACGTTACCCTTTTTCGTGCGTGCAGCTGGTGTTTCATCAATTTATAAGACGTTAATCACGTCAAAAACCATCGAGTATGTAGTAATTTTCTAAGATTATTTTTTCCGAGTTTCAAGTTTTTGGTTGCAATTTCAGAGATACAACGTATCCTTCGTGAAGATTTAAGGGGTGTATTAAGGGATAAAATTTTTAATTTTGTCCAAAAACAAAGTTAAGTTTGTACAATAGAGCCACACTGCCTTTAATAACAAATACACTATATTGTCGGCAGGGTTTCGCACTGCGACCCGGTTTTTCTGTGCGCCGTCTGTGGCTTGTACAATGAAAGCAGTAATTTTATTATGAGACGATAAAAAATGGTACCGATTTTTTAAAGCAGGGTAACTTGTTCAAAGAGTCCATCTGTTCAGTAGTCTTTGTAGCTGACTTGATGCCTACATACTTACATAATATATCACACTGTCATAACTGAATGTGTATTTAATACATAGAGGCATACATTGAGTAATTCGGCTAGAGAGCTCTATGCATCAATGTATGAGTAAGTGGGAAAGTTGCCGTACTGAATTTTTTACAGTGACGTCACTTTATAAACAGGCCGTTTAAAAAAATGCGAGCCGTCGTGGGACGCCTGGCAGATGTGAAACATCTAAATTTATTGATACACGGTGTCCCATTTTAAGGAGGTTGATGCGTTACAGTCCCAATCAAAAGTAAGTCGAATTCTAAATCGGAACTTTTTCAGAATACGTTTTTTCAAAAGGTTATAAGTCGATGATACCAATAAATTATTGCCATAAAGGCATAAATAAATAAATTTTTTTATTAATAATTAATTATTTGAGTATTTTACTTAATGGACTAACATTTGAATTTTTTGTACAAAGTTAGGTTAGGAAAAATAAATTTATGTAAATATCTGTATTTTATATATTTTTTGCAGTAAATAATTAAAAAAAAATTAGAAGTAATGAAAATTAAATCATTAAAAAGTTGACAATTCAGTTAAAAGTTAAAAGGGCTCCAATCGAAAAATAGACCAAAAGCTTTTCATAGCAATTTTTCTCCTCTATCCAATGCACCGATAAAAAACATGGGCTTCCATCTAAATAAAATAGGTAAAACAGTTTTTTAAGTTAAACGCTTTTATTATACAATCGATGATGTACTAAAAACTAAAAAATAATGATGAATCACCACGCGGGGGGCTTTGATTAAACTAAAATAAAATCGTGGAGCGCATTTAGTGGAAAACTTTCATTTGTTTGAGTCATCACATTTAGCTTTCGATTGTCTTCTTCGACCAAAATGTATAAATGCGCCCCCCCTCCAATTTTATTTTAATTTAATCAAAGCCTCCTATGGTGATTCATAATTATTTTCTGTTTTTTAGTACAATAAAACCGTTTAACTTTAAAATAAATTTACCTATTTTATTTTTAAGTTTTTAGTGTGCTTTATTAAAAGTACGATTTGCATCCGGACGAAATCCGGACCGGTCAGTTAGTTATTATAATATTGTATTGTGATCAGAACTACATACGCATGCAAAATTTTAACTCAATCGGATAATGAGAAGTCATTGAAAAAGCTGTCGCAATATTTGAAGCAAAGATAGTAACAAACAAACTCGAAGTTATTTTTTCGAAAGTGACGCAGTCTATGAAACTGTTCATCTGTCCACATTATGTCCCCAACTTTCAATCTGAATGCGCACAGGCAACTTTACCCTGCGTACTTTTGAAGTAACGTCGCACGTGTCAAATGCATTTCCATTGACAGATCGACCCCATATACACTAAACACACGCCAGCCAAGCCACTGCATCACCGTTGTGTGCTGCACTGTGCGGTCGGGGCGGCATTAGTGGAGTGTCGGGGGTCGGGGGGTAGTTTTTAATATAGTTTCACGAACTAAACGACCACATCGCACCGGCGTCCAAATGACCTATTGTGTCGGGCCACCCATCTGTAAATATCATATTATCGTTGCTGTAATGTTCTATGCATTTCATAATATCAACCCGACCTATACAGAAATGGTGCAACCAGTGTTGCCACTTGCATAACATTATCTCGCTAAAATATCCTGCATTTCTAGTTTCTACGCGTTGCTGTTACTCAGTTTGGTTTGCGTGTGTTGCCGTAAAATATTTAGTATAGCGTGTGTTGCTTTAACGTGCAACAGATGGTGCTGTAGGGATGTTCGCGATGTTAAGGACCGTGATCTTCAAAATGACAACGCATGATGTGATTGGCCAATTCCCCTTTAAAACAAAACATATAAGCCAATCACATCACGCGTGTCAGTTTGAATATTGCGAACTTTCACGCCGCAAACGTTACTGTTGTTGTGATTGGTTACTTGGTAAGCGAACGCTAGGCGACGCTTAATTCGACTCGTGAGACGTTCAAATGTCAGACCGCGAAACCTAACCTCACATAACAAAAATCTAATAATTTCACGTGATCAGCTAACGCACTGTGACTTGTTTTGTGGCTACTGCTTGGTCAGCGAGTTGTAAATGGCGCTGAATTCGACTCGTGAGACGTTCAAATCTCAGACAGCGAAACCTAACCTCACATAACAAAAATCTAATATTTTCACGTGATCAGCTAACGCACCGTGACTTGTTTTGTGGCTACTGCTTGGTCAGCGAGTGCTATAGACGGCTCTGAATTCGACTCGTGAGACTATCAAAACAGTAGCCAGTGAAACCTAACCTCACATAAAAAATAATTTAATATTTTTATTGTTTCGCGAGCGGTCGGCACTTTTATTATCAATAAACCGGCCTTTAAGATCCACGTACTCTCCAGGTTTATTATGTGAACTTAGTAAACAGGACGCGCGTTTGTTTATTCCCCAACAGCGGCGAGCGTATAACTTTATTGTGTATCAAAGTTAAATTAACTTTTGTTCTATATCTACACGTACCTCCTATATTTTATGTAAACAAAAGTTTTTTTTCCTAAAATGTTTTCAAAAAAAAAAAACGAACGGGTACTTTTCCAGAGACATATATTTTATGGTTGCTATATAATAGTACAAGGTTTTGTGTCTCATTAAAATTTATGTTTAACCCTCCAGAGGATGTGCGAATCACGAATTACTGTATTTTTCATTAGAACCACTGAACTCTAATTAAAGGATAGCCAATGACGGCCCTTGTGTGAAACGCCATATCGGTATCTAAGGGCCGCTCCACACGAAGCTAGAAACGCTGCTAGAATTGCCTACTAGTTTTCTAGCGCTGGTTTTCTTGATTGCTGTTAAGTGCTCGCTTCACACGAGAATATTTTTCAAGCTTGATTTGTGGATAGATCTGGTGCGCGCGCAGTGACTGTTCGAATATAAACACAGAGCAAAACGTGTCTATTGTCTAACTCTGAACAGAATGCGACAGCATGTTGGTTTGTGGATGTTTGTTCAAGTGCCCACGTGACAAGATACTGCTTCCTGATTGGTTCTGGCTCATGCCTATCAGCAAATCTCGCAGGGAAAATAGCCTTTATTCTAATTTTAAAACCTATCTTGTGAGCTAGCAGGTCAGCCCGCAGTGACGTCATTTCTAGCTTCGTACCCAGCCTACCGACTAGCAGAACTCCTAACAGCGTTTCTAGCCTCGTGTGCAACGACCTTAACAAAGTACTAGTAAGCCAGCATTAAAAATATTATATTTTTTCTTGGCTTAATTTTATTTTCAGCGTACGCCATTGATTTGAATAATCACGAGCCGACACTGGTTAAAATACAATAGTCGATCGGCGAGATTTGTTTCGACACATTTTTGATTTCCTAACACAACATGTGCCATTATTTGTTTTTTTTTTTTTCTTCTGAATTTAATATTTTTATCTTTCGCTGTACGAACGTGTAGGCATATATACATTCCGGTGTATTCAGTATTGCATATGACGTTGATGTAATTTAAATAACAAAATTGCTATTTTATACAGCGAAATGCATCTCTTCTGACAGCCGACGTGAAATCACAAATACTTTGATTCTACGTCACTGTCAAAAACTCTGTACATATCAGGCAGATATTTTTTTTACAAAAAAAAAATGTATAAACTGAATAGTTTGAAAATGTAACACTTTTACGTATTTTTTTAAAAATCGCTGACTATCAACTCTGATTTTCTATTCATGATTTTTTGACGTGATAACGTCTTATAAATTGATGAAACACCGGCTGCACGCACGAAAAAGAGTAACGTTCCGCAAGCGAGAGCGCGATATAAGCGATAGTCTCTCTCTTCTCGCGTGACGTCAGAGAGTAGTGTGCGTTCAACATTTTTCTCGGCTGTTCCAGCGAAAGCTACATTTGACAGATGGCCAGATAAATTATACGGTTTGTTAACAAATATATAATATATATACATTCTTTTAAATGTCTTGTATAATTGCTTAAAAATATGTATTTTGCTTTGGTTGATCAAATTATTAGTAGTTTGACAGCTACTAAAATTTAGGTTATGTATTATTAAATATGATATTCGAGCGGAATACGTTATCACGTAAAACTATCGTCCGTAAACCGACTTTACAGACAACCAATTTTTTTTTTATAATAAATTGAAAAAAATCGGTTCGCAGTGCCAAAACCCAGCCGACAATATAATTATAGTGTATTTGCACAGGTATTGTGGCTTTAATATGTGAACTTAAGTTTGTTTTTGGACAAAATATAAAAAATACCCCTTAATACAACCCTTAAAATATTTTTTTTCTTAATTTCAATATTATTATCAAATAAACTCAATTAAATAAAAATTCATACTAACAAACTAGTGTTTTCATAAAATTTGTATGTCCGGTCCTGTCAGGTCGATTTTATTAGTATCACGTTTCAATAATAAAAGAGGAAACGAAGTTTAGGTTTTGGAAGGTGTAAAGTTTTCCTTTTCGAAGGTTTTAAAAAATGGCGAGACGTTTTGGGGCTGTTAAGTTTTATTTTTCTTTCCTTTGATCATACATAATTATTATTATAATTGTCTGGTGCGCAGTTCGTGTACTGTGAATTTTTATGGTCTTTTGTACAGTGCGCAGTTCGTGTAATGAAGATTAGGAGCCAGGTATGCCAGTGCGCAGTTGGAGGCCGTCGGCCCCTCGTCGAGTTAAAAACTATTTTATATTTACAGAGAAAATCGAATAACGTATACCACTGGAACTATGCTAATTGGAATAAATACAATGATAAATTATCTTTATAAATGATTTCTTTTTGCTTTTCATCTTTCAACAATTTGTGACTAGACAGTTCTTTTTGTGAGTATGCATTTTGTACACGAGAATATTCGTATTAACATTTCAATAATCGTGATAAATGGTGGAATTCACTCAGTGTTCGCGTCAAAGTTTATATTCACTGATCTTGAAAAATGATAGGCAAAATGACAGCCTGCATGTGCGGAGATACACACGTCTACAGTGAAACCTGCCATAAAAAAAGAAACATTCAATCGACATTCATTATTTGTTCTCTCTCTATAGTTTTCCAACAAGCGTTGGTTTAACGAAAAAAATATGCATAGAACTTTTTTTTAATTTAATTTAATAATGTGAATTTTCGGTGTTTGATGTAGAGGGAGCGAGTGTGAATTAGACTGTATAAAAAAATCGACTATTTTTTTTAAATAAATATTCTAAATGATGAAACAAAAATGCTGTCAAAATTTCAGCTCTTAATATTAATATTAAGAGGTGTCTCATCGTGATTTTCTATTTCTTATTTAGAGCACTGTGGTTGAAACAAAAATAAAAAATAGTTACTTCTTACCACAACAGTTTTATTATCGGATGTACATTTCGGGAGCTATGCTCTCATAGTTTAGTGATTGCTGAAGATGAGAGCATAGTTCCCAAAATGTACATCCGCTAATAAAACTGTTGTGGTAAGAAGTAACTTTTCTTTATTTTCCATTTAAATAACATAGAGAAAAAATCTTTTTAACTTTGGAGTTTCATAATATGTCAACGGATTGGGGTTCCGATAAAACTAATACACAGTGTTGTCAGAAATTTAATGCTCTATAAAAAAGGTCTCTTAGTATTTTATGATAAATCTAAAGTTATTCGCGGTTAAAGTTGAATTTCACGAATTTTCTACTATTAAACTTATCGTAAAATTTTATAGCCGCCAAACCTCAGTCTTGTGTGCTGCGATCTTTACTGAATTAGGTCTAATGAATGGATCTTTAAGACCTCCTTTTGATTCTTCTTCGCATTTTTCTGCGTGACAATTGCGTGATTTAAAATCAGTCGCACGTTTCACTGTACAATGGATGAACATCAGCTGAACATACTCACACAAATAAACAACTCATTACAACGCATGCGTGGTTGATTATAAATGATTCTCTCATATATTCATTTGTTTGTCGAGTCCAACACTTGTCCGATGTTAACCGTTTTCAGTATTAATCAACAAAAATTGTTAAGGTAGAAATTTTTGACAAACATAGATATAAAGAGAAAAATTTGGAGACAAAAATTACAAGCACATCTTCTGTAGACGGTTGTACATCAAAATGTTTGTAATGATAAAATTTGATGAACTTAACTTATTAAGAAAACGTCCTTGTGTAAACTCTATAATATAGTAACACTCACTGTGCACTTTGAGGCGTTATTGAGAGTTGTCGTTAAACGGAGAGAAGAAATAATCTATTAATATTTTTTTACTATAATATGTATTTACTCATAAAATATAAAATTTACAACTGACCAACAAACATTCGTACTATCACAAATTTGAAATTACAACACTTATTGCGTATGGTCTGTTATCTTTGTCTGACGTTTTCGAAAGATTTTCTTTTACTCTCCATGTTCACAGCTTGCAAGTTTGTGGGCAACTAAGAATATGATAACTTATCGATAAGCAGATGAGCTAAACATATGAAAGATAATCCGGACAAACAAAATAATCGAATTTCTTAGAATCGTCGGTACGCATGATTCCGACAACAAAGCAACAAAATAACAAACAAGTACTGTTTATTGCTTAATGATGACGTATTTTGTCGTTATTTAGAGTGTATCGTTGTATGAGTAACAAGGTAAACCAACTAGAGTTATAAGTAATTTCGACGTTTTAAGGAGTTTGTCGTTATATCGAGTGACGTTAAATGGAGTTCACTGTGTTTGTAATTTCTTGGGCACCTGATTTTTTTAGATTAGGTAGTAATTAAGTTTACTATATAGAGGTAATCGTGCACATTATTATTGCGTTCATTACAATATTGCATTGTTCTTCAATTATTTTTTTCAAACAATGAACTATTTCTGTTTTAAACACTTTTATAATACGCTTGCATCATGAAATTCAGTTCAACGAAGCAAAATAATAATAATAATAAAAATTAACACGAACACTAGTCATTAAACTTTAAGTCAAAGTTTTGCTTTATTGTATTAAAAAACAAACAAAACAAAGTCGATCGTGAAACAACGTAAAGCTATTTCAAAGTAAAACATCGCCATTTTGGTTGAAGCCATTTTAGCTAGTTGCATGTCTTAAACTACATACTATAAAATGTGGCTGAAATAAAATGGTATATAGGAATATTATGAGAAATACCTGTGGCCAAAGGGCAAAGCCGATTAAGTCATATTTTTAGTATTTTTTTGTAAATATTTTTTTTATTATAAATTTTATTGGCCTTGGTTATGAGAAACAGTTAGCCATGACAAATTTTTATTTAATTCCGTAAGAAAGTGAAAATGTTTTAATAGAATCGAAAAATCGCCCTGAAAAAATGTTATTGAAACGAATGTATTGAATTTAAACTGACGTTAACGCGAGCGGAGCCGCGGATAAATCTAGTTATCTTATAAATTACAATTTTTTGAAATCGAATACAGTCGAACCTGGATAAGCAAGAGTTCAAAGGACACAAGAGTTCACTTATGGAGGCTTATCGCTTACCCGAGTTTCTAGCTTATATAGGTACAGGAATGGCCTTTCTCACTTATAAAGGTCTATGAAAACTATACAAAACAATGTAAGTTAGTTCAGCTATTTATGACTCATTCTTAAATTTCGTGAAACTATTTATACGTTCGACTATCGCTTATAGAAGTACAAGCAAGTAGTAGTCTCAGTTATAGAGGTCCATCAGTGAAAAACGTTTTTCTTTTATAGAGGTTTTTGTTTCCCACTTATAGAGGTTTTAGAGAGTTACAAAGACAGTACTCTCACTTAGAGAGTTTTTTCGCTTACCCAGTTCTCACTCACTCGGGTTTGACTGTATTTATTATTTAGCGAGTAAAAATCGAGTATTCGTTTGCAGATTAAAAAAAAACGAGTTTCGTTGTTTCGTTAAAAACACGCATTTTCATATATTCCACTTCACTTTGGTAACGCTGTATATAGCTACGTATTTGATGTAATTTCGAGTTCCGTACCAACTTTTAAAATATTAATAAAAGCTAACAGTGGCACCAACGCAACATTGTATTATACACATTAACTATTATATTCACATAACTGTTTCGTCTGTTTTAAGTTCAGTTTTGCTTGAAAATCAAACAAAAAGCTCAAACACACATAGCGCCGCACTTGTACCTTATTTATAAACCAAAAGCGTGGGCAAGAATACGTTTCAAGTGATTTAAACCCGGTCCCTCCGCCACCGTCAATGCCTGTTTGGTTATGGTGGAAGCAATGGGTTCCTATGGTTCTAATAAATAAAAGCTCTGTTTTCATGATGTCTTGAATAGTTTTTTCAGTTAATTTCGTTTTTAGAGACAAGCTAAACATTTTTTAAGTAAAGCTTCTTTTGGCACAGTAGGGTAAAATCGATTCATAAGAATGAAAGTGTGATGAAACGTTGCGAGGTAAAGCGACTGCCTCGTAACCAAGAGGTCGCTGGTTCGAATCCGATGGTCGACGTATACCATTTTTTTTTTATTTTATTTATTCACGTATATTTATTTTTAATGTCACCATTTCAACTCCACAAGTGAATGGTACTAATTTAGGTCAAATTTCACTTTGTTTTGAGGTTCTTTGAGTTTAAAAAACCCATTTTTTTAAGTCTTCAATAAATAAAATTATCGACCAATTTTTCAGACAATATATTAACAAAATATAATTAATACATTAACGTTTCGATCCCGATTTGGATCTTCTTCAGAATGGATCTAAAAATATAAAAAAAATAATTAATACTTATTTAGTTTCTATTTATTTTTAACGAAATTCGTGAAAGATTTTTTTAATATTGAAATATTGAAAAAATAATAACAAACAATTTAAGTCTGTTTGTCTCTTTTATTATATTTGTTGTCGCTTTGTCTGTAAGAACGGCTGATCAGATCGACACCAAATTTTGGATAGATGTTTGACATGTACCTAAATATGAAAATCGACGCATGCGCAGAATAAATATGTGTTACAACATTATTTTTTTATACCGACACACTTGTCATAACTATTTATTATTCTATTGATTTTTGCAAGATTTTTTTTAAAAAAATCTGTGTGTGCGTCTGTGTAACGAGTTTCGTTTCTGTAGTGTATAGTGTAAAATACAGTTTTTGTTTTTTTTAACATTTTTGTATCGTAATCAAAATTTCAAAAATCACAGACATACTTTTCTATTTAATTTATACCTTGATTAAAAATAATAACTAAATAATACCGGCAGTTGATAGCCTTTAAAAAAAAACAAATGGTATGAAGACAGAAACTTTTTCTACTTCCGTGCCGTTTAGGAGTCAAAGAGTTACGGTCAGTTCACCTTAATGGCAAGTTTTTATTTCAATACGACAGTATATTTTCGCGTACTTCTCGTTTAATATTTTTCCTTTAATGACCAATATACCATTTTTATGTGACAGCCGTGCATTATTAATAAAAACACATTGTGATGTCAAATTCGCGCATTTACATGGCTTTTTAGCTCGGATAATAAAACATCTTTCATCCAGCCGGGCCGGGACAGGGCAGAGCATCGCTACGAGAACTGAACGCACGGCACTGCGCCCTGGAGACATCTCTACAGTCCACACGTACCTCTCTCTGAACGGAAATATGTATATTTTTTCAGGGAAATTTTAATTTATGTATATGTTTTTGCGGTTTTTGTTTCGCATTTATCGATCCATGAAAACATTTGAATGTTTTTCTCAAACATGCAAATCTCTTTTTAATGTGGATTTTTCAATTTAAAATACGCAAAGAGTAACTTGTAGTTTTTGAACGCAAAATTCTAACGGATTTTTCAACCGATACTCACTACTTCTAGTATCGATTCATATTTTTTTTAAATCATACCTACTGACGAGAGTGGCCGACTTAGAACTTTACAATTTAATTATGTCGCCATTTTGTCTTGCCGCCATTTTAACATGTCACCATTTTTTTAAATTTAAAATAAAAAACGTTTTCATATATTTTAAACCATACCAACTGACAGATTATCTTGACGTGAGTGGCCAATTTAATTATGTCGCCATTTTGACTTACCGTCATTTTGACATGTCGTCATTTTTTAAATTCTAAATAAAAAACGTTTTCATATTTTTTTTAAATCATACCAATTGATAGACTATCTTGACGTGAGTGGCCAACTTACAACTTTACAATTTAAGTTTGCCGCCATTTTTTAAATTCGAAATAAAAAACGTTTTCATATATTTTACTCATACCAACTGACAGGTTATCTTGACGTGAGTGGCCAATTTAATTATGTCGCCATTTTGACTTGCCGCCATTTTGACATGCCACCATTTTTTAAATTCGAAATAGGTAAAGAACGTTTTCATATATTTTAAACCATACCATCTGACAGGCTTATCTTGACGTGAGTGGCCAATTTAATTATGTCGCCATTTTTAATTGCCGCCATTTTGACATGTCCCAATTTTTTAAATTCGAAATAAAAAACGTTTTCATATTTTTTAAATCATACCAACTGATAGACTTATCTTGACATGAGTGGCCAACTTAGAACTTTACAATTTCATTATGTCGCCATTTTGACATGCCGCCATTTTTTAAATTCGAAATAAAAAATATTCTATTGATGATGATTGAGACAGTCAAAGCGCAAAGCTCTTTAACTGCAAGTAATTCATTAACGGATTGTTTGTCGAAAAAATGTCTAGGATAAAAATTAAGAGATTCGTTGATTTTTAATTCTTATTGTAATAAGCGATTTTGACTTCTAGCCATTGATATATATAATGTCATAGAATTGACTGAAAACGGAACACATAAACTACAAAGTGACCCATCCAAAAGTCACATAATTAACCGCATTCCAGTTTAATTCCGACTCTAGTTTAATCCGGTTTTGTGATGTGCCATGCTTTTTGCGCTATAAGCCAATGCGGTTTCCTTTCTGAAAACTGCCACCGACTATATATTATTTACGTTTCGAATACAGATGACAGCATGAATCGAAACAGAATCGAAATAACGCTCGCGTATCGATTACGATTTCAGTTTTTAACGATATAGTTTTGAAAATTAAATTATTTTGAAAAAGTAAAAGCTCGATCCCGCTTCACTCAGTACAAATTTAATAAATAAAGAGAAGTAGTTTTAATGTTTTTAGCGAACTTGGCATTATATATGTAGTTAGTTCAGCAACCGGATTCAATCCGATTTGCACCCGGATGAAACCGGATTGAACAAGTATAATAGCTCTAAAACTTCCCCAAGAAATAAGCTGTCGAATGATAAAAACCGCATTCAAATCAGTTCGGTAGTTCTCGTGTTTTTAGCGAACAAACAAAAAAATACACGCGAGGAACTTGGCATTATACCTATATATAGTTATTTCAGTATAGCGGATTCAATCCGATTTGCACCCGGATGAAACCGGATTGAACAAGTATAATAGCTCTAAACCTTCCCCAAGAAATAAGCTGTCGAATGGTAAAAACCGCATTCAAATCCGTTCTGTAGTTCTTGTATTTTTAGCGAACACACAGGCAGACGCGAACTTATTTCATGTTTGAATACTCCACAAAAGAGCAATATTGTTGTTTTTTTGTTTCACTATTTCCTATTAGTTTTCAAACATGAGTTCGTATATTATTAGCGAAAATAAGAAATATGTATTTAATTATTCAATTGTTAGTATCACGCCCAATATTGCATCTCTATACTGCCTTCAACATTAGATTCTGTGTAGCTTATATAAATAAACCATAGAGCTATAATGTACAGTAGACTTCCATCGCGAGCAACACGCACATGACATGTGTCCATTGTCACTCCGACTAAAACCTCCCGGCCTACCCCGCTTACCTCCCGGAACGCCTGCCGCGCCCCTCGCCACTGTGAAAATAAACGAGGCGTGAATTAATTCTGCTGTGTCTCAACAAAAGAGTTGTGTCGTTCGAACAACGCTCACTTCTGAGGAAAGTTGCCACAACAAGACCGCCATGTATGTTTTATTTTCGCGGGACTAGAGTCTTCAAATAATTAATAATATGGAAATTTTAGTCCGTGTCGGCGAGATGTCTTGTCTTTCGACACTAGGCCACCAGCAGAATAATTCGAAGTGTAAAATCTTATTCGTGCAAGCGGCCGCCATATTCTCAGCAAGCACAACTGTCAGTTTTGTCTCAAAATGTCTTAAAAGTCGTATACAGTATGTAAACACGAAAGGTGCACATAGGGAAATTAACATTGGGAAAAAATGACTGGATCAGCGTGAGTCTTGAAATCTTGTTTTTCAATTTGACAGATAATATTCTTTTGCAAAATGAATGTGTATACTACCAAAGAAAATATTCAAATGATTACAACATAATCGGACTTTTTTTATTAATGGGACATTAAATTCCCAAAAATACTTAAATATGGTGAGAGATCAAATACCTCCGCCTATTCGTGTTGAACCTAAAGACATTGGGTCACTGATTTACCAACGCGCATACGTCTATACCAGTCAGACAATTTTTGAATGAAATGTTTCCAAACAGATGGAGTTGTTTTTTTGTTTTATTTTTGTACAAAAAAATTAAAATGATGATTTATAAGAGCTTTTTATTATTAAAAAAGCCAAGTAAAATAAAAATAAATCAAAATAAAATAGAAATCCTCAAGATTACCACGATAATTCAATAGAAACAACAATTAATGCAGTCGTGGCTAACTCTGATCCAAGTATTTTTTCCCAATGCTAATTTCCCTATGTGCACCTTACGTGTTTACATAGTGTATATTATAATGAGAGCCGGGGTTAGCATGGATGTAATGTCATCAAAGTGTCCAACAGTATGTTTGTATAATAGAATTTCAGAAGACGCAACCACAGAAGAGAGACTGTATAGAAATTCAATCCTGTGTGCAAAGGTGCCGGTGGAACGAGACCGTTCTTCGCAAAATTTTTTCGTAAAACATGTTCGTTCCTTCTTTAGAACCGTTTTTTGCGTAAGCCTATAGTTCAAACACATTTTCAGTTAAACATAGTCAACTTTCCTCTGGGTTAATTTGTATGCATGCCAAATATTCTTTGATGTGACGTAAATATTCGTCTGCACATATAAAATGAATCGTCGTCTCGCTAATGTCATATTCGTGGGAGGGGCCCTCAGTCGCACACTCATAGTACGCATAACGACCAAATGACGAAAATTAAAAACACTTTAAATTGCGTACATAATAATAACACACATGTAAAATCGTGTTGTTATAAAATAGTTCATTCAGGTTGATGGGGTAGAGAAGCTGGCTTCAGACATTCAGCTACCATGCAATTATAAAGAAAAACTTACCGCCTTGTGTTTACGCGAAGGAGTTAAGATTTCTATTGTTAACATCATTTCTGCGAGTTAGGATTTTTAAAAGTTATTAGTTGAATTTCTTATATTTGTACTTATGTGCTGCCGGTAAATGCAGCTCAATGTCAATCTAAATAGCACGCTATAACTTGTGGGTCAAGATTTGTACGGTATTTGATGATGGTGCCTGAACGCAAGAAATTCTGCTAAACACACGTCGGCCCAGGGCCGTAACGTGGATTTTGTGGGCCCTGGGCAAGACCTTCAAATTGGGTCCCCCTCAATAAAAAAAAATTGAGAAAAAACTTACCATGGTTATAGTTCCTGTTCTTTCACATTTTTAAAGTTTAGTAGGTATATCACTTAATAAATAAACACAAAATAAGGAATCTTTAAATTCGTCCTGTCCATATTTTTTGTAAATTTTTTTTTATTTTATATTTATGAAGAAAAACTAATTAAAAATTTATTTAAATTGCACTCTTCTTGCTTTTTTCTCCGCAAACTCATCAATTATATTATTAAAATCTATTTCTTGCACTATGTTAGATTCAATTGATATAATAGACAGGTTCGACAAACGCTGTTGTGAGAGCGACGATCTTAAATAGTGTTAAATTAACTTCAGTTTACTAAAACTTCTCTCGCAAGAAGCGGTGGTGACTGGTAGGGTTAGAAATATTTTTAAAGCAACAACGATGTTTTGGTACGATTCTTTTAAAATAAAAATTCTAATAGCATATTCTGGCCTTTTTGGGCTCCGTCTATCTGAGCCACCAGTGGTGTTACTTATATAGGTATGTGATTTGTAATATTCATTAAAATACGAATGAAAATAATTGAGATAATTTTTTATCGGGGTCTTCTTGGGCCCCTCCGGGGCCCCCCTGGGCCCTGGGCAAGTGCCCCTATTGCCCCTGCTTAGTTACGGCCCTTCACGTTGCTATTAAACTTTAGCGTTGATTGTTTAACTATTATAATATTTCTTAACATTAAATATTAGCAAATGTGAATTTTCATACGGTATAGTGCGTACTACTATTTTAATAACTTTAAAGAATAGCTTCTGTTGCTACCGTATGAAAATTCACATTTGTTATTAAAAAGGCCGTTCAACTATATGAACATGAAAAGTTTACGCTGTTATCTTTCCTAATGAAATAGAAATTGTCTTGATTTAGGAATCAGATTAATATAAGAAAACAACTTTCATCGTTGATTCACCCACAGCTCTCACTTCTGTGAAGGTTCATATCTGACGTTATCTAAGATAAAAATTAGCTCTCGCATGATGTGAAATATACAGTTACAAATGGCTATATATTAGAATGATGAATTGACCTTACTGTGTCACTGTAGAGTAATGTAATTCAGTCCGCCGCGATAGTGGAAAGATTCGGGGTTCGTATCCCGATGGTGACATTGTTTGAGAAATAAAATTTTTCTAATATAGACATGTAACAATGGGTGTTTCAACAATGTAGCAACAGAAGCTATTCTTTAAAGTTATTAAATATTAGTTAAATATGGAAAATGTAATTCATTCTAAAATTATGAAGTATCTAAGACTGTGGTCATTCTGCAGTACTGGAGTGCTCATAAAGGAGCCGCCCCTGACACCTAGAAGTCACTGATTAAAGTAATATCTAGGATTTTTGGATCAGCTAAAAAGTTCCAGTCAATTGGGCGACGGGACCATTCCAACTTCAAAAATGTTGACATTTGATTATAATAAAGAAAATAAAATTTCTGATATCACGTGAGGTGACGCGGGTAATGACTAGTATTTAATGTGATATTAACTATTCGTTGCCATGGTTACCTACATAGTATGTTCCACGTCATGTAAAAATTAATCAAAGCATGCCTAACTAGTTTATTTCTGACAGATCCATAAAACTAAAGAGCGGATGATTTTTTTTATTTTCAAAATATTTCCGAAACTATAAAGTTAAGAAAATTTTTTTTTAACAAAACTTCCTTAAAAAATAAACAGAATAATAAGCCGTTATGAAAAGTATACCATTATTATATAAAAAAATACCGTTTTAGCATATATCTCTTCTGCGCATGCGCCGATTTTCCCCAAAAACAATAGGGCTCTTCATATTTGCATACCAAACATCCTCCCAAAATTTGGTTTCAATCCGCTCATCCGTTTGACCTGTATCGTGCTCACAGACTAACAGACGCACAGAGTTTTTCCAAAAATATGTTTTTTGGATTCGGGGGACCTCAAAACGGAAAGATATTGTAAAATTTTTGAAAAGTGATTTTTGACCTAAACAAGTACCATTCCCCACTTGTGGGTTGGAATGGTAAAAGCTTATAGGTGACGTACTAAATTAATTGGACTGTAGGAAGATCGTTCGGCAATTATTATTCATTATGAAGACCTATTCAGCAGAAGAGATGTCGCAATGTGAGACAAAACCGTGGGTTGTAATTTGAATTGAAATGTTTGTAAAATAAAGTAACCAAACATAATATGAAAAAAATGATAAATGAAATATTGTAAGAGCGCCGATACAATCGCAAACTTGCGCATCTGCTGTCCTTTCAGAAGACGAGTACACTTTATTGCGTTTTGTAATAGTTCAAACATTTGCCGCTTTCGTATTATTAATTACCTCTGTTGGGTGTATCTCTCAACCAATATTCTACCAGCTAGAAAGTGACAAAATTTAGCGGTTTTTTACTTTTAATATTTATGATAGAAAAATAAGAACCCTACGTCAGTGTAATCGATTTTCAAATTTGGTTAAAAACTTGAAGCGTTTTCTCTGCGGGAGCTAAATTAACGAAAATTGCTTTTCATTACCAAGCCCCTTCGTTTTCAACGGTGACAAGCGGCTTTCCAAGTTCCCCTAACGATTTCTTCTTGTTGTAGTTATGAAGCTGTCTGTCGACCGGTTAATTGGAATCGCCTGCATACATTTTCAATCCGAATCAGTCTGAGCATGAAATACGATATTATGACCTATTTGTATGTCAGGGCTGTGTAAACATGTTTCAATTAAAATTTAAAAAAGACAAGCGTGAGACTCTCGCGGATCTACAGAAGAACTAATAGGGCTTAAGCCTTGGACCTCCAAGTGTCAAAGACCCACAAAATTTGAATTAGGTATTATTATATAAGAATTTTTCATTAGCAATGACTATTTGTCGTATAATAAAAAATGGTTAATATTAATAATAATAGTATCCCTATATTATTAAACGAGCTAATCTTGTATCTATGTACCTATCTATGTACCTATGTCCCTAAATATTTTCTCGAAAACGGCCCTAACGATTTGGATGAAATTTACTGAAAAGGGATTTTGGGGGGCAAAAAATCGTTTTAGCTAGGTCTCATCTCTCGAAAAAATCGTTTTCTTACAAATTTTGTCATTATAAAAATCAATTTTTTGACGTATGAAAATACTTAAATATTGTAAGTAGGTTTTGGAATTTTATACAATGAAACAATTGTTTTCAAAATATTATGACAGTTAATCTTTAATTACTATCCAAGTGAGATTTAATTAAAATAAATACGTATTTGAAAGAAAGTTATAAACAATTATTATTATTGGGCTTTGACATGCTCACTCCTGACATCTGGTGGCTAACATAAAAAATAAAATGTAAATGCATTTAGTCGATCTATCATCTGTGAACAGTATTCCATTCGTACTTTTAAATTCTTAAAAAATGAAATAAATAAAAAGTTTTGAAAATAACTACAGTTAAAAAATCAATGAAAGTTTGCTCTGCACATTTTAAAAGATGATTTGATGTTTTCAAGTAAGTACTATACAACTGTAACGTTACTATTATATTATAACCTCATAGTTATAATATACAGTTTGTTTATTATTAATATTTTTATCTACAGATACTGCTAAAAAACAGCATTTGAAAGAAAATAAATGCTATAAGTACCTTCAGTCAATTTACCTGGGAAAAAAAACACAGCTACTGATGAGAACCGTAGGATACAGAGGAACAAGAGAAAAGAAGAACAAAAAATTTAATTTGGAAAATAAAGATTCAGTACATCAAACATCAATGAAAATTATAATAAATTGTAACTAAAACTAATTTTTTAGTGAAATAATTACTTTGATTGTCGTTATGATCATCATCATAAACTTCATTATTATCTTAGTTTTCAACAATAAGACTATCATCATTTTCTTTATTGCCTAATTCATACAATAATTGAATCCTATGGTTCTGATCAGTAGCTGTGTTTTTTTCCCAGACAAATTGATTGAAGGTATAGCATTTTCTTTCAAATCCTGTTTTTTAGCAGTATCTGTAGATAAAAAAATTAATTATAGACAATAAATTATTATATTAAAACTATATGAGGCTATATAGTATAATAGTAACGTTACACTTGTATACTTACTTGATAACATAAAATCATCTTTTTAAGCAAACGTTCATTGATTTTTTAAGTTCAGTTATTTTCAAAGCTTTTTATTTATTTCATTTTATAAGAATTTAAAAGTACGAATGGAGTACTGTTCACAGCTGATGATAGATCGACTAAATGCAGTCACATTTTATTTTTTATGTTAGCCACCAGATGTGAGCATGTCAAAGCCCAATAGGTGAGTAATTTTAATAAATAAATTTTTAACCTAAATTTGAAGCGAAAGATGCAATATCATAGATCAAGATGACGGCGAATCAGTTTTACAAGTACCGGATTGCCATAAGGGCCGACAATCCTCTCCACAAAGGAGTCAAACTGTTTCAGCAATATTATCTTATTGCTCCACAAAAGGAAGCGAAGCTTCCCCAGAGAACCTACGGTTCTTATATGGAGAGCCGAAGGCTCGACTAGTGTGGTTTACAACCGAGCGGGGCGCAGCCCCGCGAGGTGAGACTGTAACAAAGGTGGAGACGTAGGCTCCACAAAGGGAAGCGACAGAGAAACCCTCAAAGTTTTGGCGATATCAGCATATCAGTATTTTATTTAACTTTCCGAGCAAAGCTCGGTCACCCAGGTACTTAATTTTATTCGTCAAATGTAGAATACAGGTTTACATGTCATTATAAAAAATATCCAATAAAAGTCTCATTTTAAAAAATAATTATCATTATCATAGGTGATTTTTGACGATTTTTGGGTGAACTTGGATAATTATTCGGGTGAATTTTGAGAGTTTTAGAGAGTGAATTTTTGACAATTTTACCATTCCAACCCACAAGTGGGGAATGATAGGTACTAGTCTAGGTCAAAAATCACTTTTCAAAAATTTTACAATATCTTTCCGTTTTGAGGTCCCACGAATCCAAAAAACATATTTTTGAAAAAACTCTGTGCGTCTGTTAGTCTGTCTGTGAACACGATACAGGTCAAACGGATGAGCGGATCGAAACCAAATTTTGGGAGGATGCGTTTGGTATGCAAATATGAAGAGCCCCTTCTCGTTTCACTGCGAGACAATTTGCATACCCCTTTATCGTTCACCCCGGAATTACAATTCGCATACCCGTTTATCGTTCACCCCGGAATTATTTTTTTAAATACTCCAACTTTGCCCCATCGCGTTTCACTGCGAGACAATTCGCATACCCCTTTATCAAAAAAAGCGGTGGTTTTCAATCTTCATGAAAATGTGAGTTTTAAGTTGTAGTCTCAAAGTGAAAAAAAAAATAAAAAGTAAAAACAAAAGAAAATATCTGCTTCAAAATTACCGAAAAAAAAAAATTACCGAAGGCATTCTAGTCGCTCACTTAGTAATTTAGTCACCCAACTATTATTTTAATATCTCAAGTTATTAAAACAGTATCTCATCATCAGTCACCAATTTTTTTTTTATTCGACCGTTTTCTTATTATTTTCAAAACACTGGACGATTATTCGATCGTCTGTATATGAAAACATTGCATTGCGTATATCATTCATCGAGAATGGGGTATAACGTATTTATATAGCCTGTTTGATTGACTTACGTTCTATACACATGAAATAATTGATGGATTTAACAGTGTTCACTGTATATTACGTACGGCGTATTGATAATTATGCAGGGATGGTCACCGTAAGCGCCGAATATGACGTAAAAAAAAAATCACGGCTTGTCTAGACACCACTACCCTTAAGCAAGGCCTTCGATTTTGTGTTCACAGACATTACAAAAAAAGTGTTACTTACATTTTCACGCTGCCTCAAAAATGTTCGATAGCACTTGAACTATATTATATCATCATTTTATAGCAGTTACATACTGAGCGGTGTAGCGAGAGCACTAGACTCGCATTCGGGAAGTACCGGGTTCGGATCCCGGCGGGGCCACATGTGACTGGGACTTTTTCCTGCTGCCTTTCGCCGAGAAACGGCAATTCCTGTACCGACCATTCTTGGTTGAGGTTTTCCACGGTTTCCCTCAATTATTCCAGATAAATTTCGAGATGGTTTCCTTAGTCAAGACCATGGTAGACTCACTCTGTCAAACTCCGGTGCTCAAAATTTGCCTACCTCATTGTAATGTTTTAATATTCCTTAATTCGCCCATAAAAATGTAGAAAATCACGGGCAGTTTGGTAGAGGGAAAATAGTCCCAGTCATAGTTATGACATAAAGCCGAGAAACGGACGTTAAACGCATTATTATCAAAACAGTTACATGCCTGTCGCTGTATGTTTCTGAAAAATTTTCGACTTTTATAAATCTAATACAAATATTAAGAGCACTGTGGTTGAAACAAAACTAAAAAATAAAGAATAGTTACTTCTTACCACAACAGTTTTATTAGCGGATGTACATTTCGGGAGTTATCTCTCATCTTCAGCAAACACTAAACAGTTAGTGTTTGCTGAAGATGAGAACATAGCTCCCGCATTGTACATCCACTAATAAAACTGTTGTGATAAGAAGTAACTATTCTTTATTTTTTATATTTATAAATCTAATTTCTGCCGTTTCATAGCAAAATTAGTTTTGTGTATTGACATAGATGCAGAAAATATTCTGTCCTGACACTTTTGATATAGGTACAGATTTTTTTGTCTGGAAAATCTACTGAACTGGGAAATTACGAAAATCTGATTTTACACACGTGATGTGAGAAAATAAAAGTCCACTTCGTCGTAAACATGATCTGGAGCCGGCCCTGTGCGTGTTATGTGACCGACCGTTACGCCACCCACAAGACTCCGTATGTCCGTCTGTTTGATTTCGGATATCTATATGTTATACCTGCTCATTTCGCTCTAATAACTTCCGCGTTTCTGTATGTGCATAACATTTGCTCATGTATGGGAAAACTGCCCTTCGGCACACACAAAGAAAGTCTTCTTTGTGTGAATAGCAAAGGGCACACATTCAAATAACGTGCTTGGAAAATGACAACTGTGTAATGAATTGTTTTGAAAGTACAGGACAGTTCCGTATTTCGAAAAAAATGTTACAAACTAAATTGCACAGGGCAAGGATATCACACTTTCGGCCCTTGTGGTGTAATATACTGTAACAGAGACCTCCCAGCAGGCGACGACAAAGAATTTCCTGAAACAACAATCGGCTCGTCATTCTAACAATGACACACAGATTGTTGTGGGACAACAATCGGCTTGATTGTTCAAACAATAACAATATTCGTAGGTAAAAAAAGGCTTTGTTGCCAAATTCCAGACAACAATGAATGCAAGAAAAAAAGAACTATCCAGCACATATATAAGCTCAGTGGACAGTCAGTCAGTCATACATTGTGCTTCATCGAGTTAACAATCGACAAATAGTTGTGACATAAATTGACAGTCAGTACCGTGAACAGTACTGAGGTAACTGCTGAGATAAATAGATAAATGAACTATTGTAAATAAATATTTTCCACCACGAAGAAGAACAGTTTTGTTACAATAGGTACTATTAATAATTATTGCTTACTTATAGTTATTAAATAAATTTATCTTAAACAAGCACAAGTATAGTATTGTGAAAAAATAGTGCAGTTATACATTTTTTACGACGTAATATGAAAATTTAGTTTTACATTTTTTTTTTAGTTGAAAAATAAAATCTATGAAAAAATATAAAGAATTTTTTTTACCGTTTAAAAAATGCTGTTTCATTATAAAACATAGGGTAAGGAGCACGTTTCCCGATCATTTACCTAGATTATCATTATAGACGCCCGACAACTCGCAGTCAGTAGGGCAGCCAGCACAAGTTCCAGCGGCAAAACCAGTCTCGTGTGCAGCGACATGAGATATCTGGATGACAGTATTTCTAGTCCACCTGTAGGACAAATAATGTCCATGAATAGTTGATCGAAGTAATAACCGGTCTCGGCGCTCGGTGACGATGATCGTTGAAATTAATTATTTATAGTTAATGTTAATTGTATGTTTGCTGTGCAGCGCATGCTCATTCGTATAACACTACAGCTTAAAAGCACTGATTCCAAAACAGCAGAACAACGTCATCGCGTCATTTTAATGATTCGCGGAATTGATTCATACTTTAACGAGAATAATTTTGTTGTATTTTTTCGACATTTTCTTGAATGTTTCCTTGTAATAATTGCTTACTGTAGACCGAGCGGTGTAGCGTAGTGGAAGAGCACTAGACTCGCATTCGGGAGGTACCGTGTTCGCAGGGCCCTCGTAAGGCCTCACGCCGCCCGCGCGCGGCTTCATAATTGACGCCCCTTATTGGGGATAAACTCACTAGACGATATGTCAAATTGAAAAACGTTAAAAATCCTAAATAACTAATACTGTAAATGCAATTAATAGAAACTTTGTTTCGTTGTCTTTTTGCAAATACTTCTTCATAGAATCAGACATTTGGTTTTTTTCTTCTTGCCTAATTTTCTTACGTTGCCGAAATTGTGCACCCGAAGGTTTTTTTCTTTTTTACTTTCCTGAAATGCAACAATGCTTCACTTCACATCGTCATTACAAAACGATTTGGACATCAGGTAAAAATACTAATAAGATAATTAATTTTTGAAAACAAATAAAAATGTGAAAAATGTTACAGTGAAAGATACTTTACAAATGATAAGCTAAAAGTAAAAAACGAGTCAAATTTTTAATCAGGACAAAAGCGGGATGAGATAATTTTTAAGCAAAAATGATTTTAAAAAAGTCGAGCACAAAAACGAAACACAATCATTGAAACATGGAGCTAAATTTGATTCCGAAATATATTCAATTAAAATGAAACACATTAAACAGTGAATTTAGAAAATTCACTCCGTACAGAGTGAACTTCAAAAATTCTCTCTTCACGTTAAAAAAATCACTCCGCGGAGTAAACTGTTCGCTACAAAAACAGTTTACTCCGTGCGATTTTTCACGGCGTTCTTCTCCTGTCGTACTTATGAATGAGAGAAAAATTTAGTTTTACCACTGAGCTGAGAGAATTCATTAAGTCAAAATAATCATTAGTTTATCAGTTAGTAAAATGTATTTGTTGATTGAAAAATATACTTTACTTCACTCGCACTCTTGCAGGAATCGACAGGAAAATTCAAGATATAAACATACGCGGGAGTCTCCCGATAGGGGCGCCCTGTCTACGCGCTGATGTGAACTAACTATCGAGTCGAAAACTGCGCGCGAAATATTTCGAACTGGAGTTTCATTAAAAAATAAATAACTACTCGTAAGAGTTTTCACGCAGGCTTGAGTATGCAAATAAAATTGATATAATATCAGTTATATATTTTTTCTATACAGTACAAAAAACATAACACAACTAGGCCATTTGCCGCCCCTTGAATGTGCCGCCCGCGTGCATCGCACACATCGCAGTATAGGGCGCGAGGGCCCTGCGTGTTCGAATCCCGACGGGGGCAGATGTGAGGCTGGGACTTTTTACAATCTGTTAGCCTGTTAGTCTGTGAACACGATACAGGTCAAACGGATGAGCGGATTGAAACCAAATTTTGGGAGGATGTTTGGTATGCAAATATGAAGAGACCTATTGTTTTTGGGGAAAATCGCCGCATGCGCAGAAGAGATATATGCTAAAACGGTATATTTTATATAATAATGGTATACTTTTCATAACGGCTTATTATTCTATTTATTTTTTCAAGAAAGTTTTGTTATTTTTTCTAAACTTTATAGTTTTGGAAATATTTTGAAAATAAAAAAAATCATCCGCTCTTTTGTTTTATGGATCTTTCAGAAATAAACTAGTTAGGCATGCTTTGATTAATTTTTACATGACGTGGAACATACTATGTAGGTAACCATGGCAACTAATAGTTAATATCATATTGAATACTGGCCATTACCCGCGTCACCTCACGCGATATCAGAAATTTTATTTTCTTTATTATAATCAAATGTCAACGTTTTTAAGTTGGAATGGTCCCGTCGCCCAATTGGCTGGAATTTAATTTTTAATTTAGTTACTACAATTTTGCTTAAATGTATGTTTCACATCTGTCAGGCGTCGCACGACGGCTAATTTGTTTTAGAATATTTGAAATCTCAAGAAATTACTCGAACAAAATAAATTACAATGAATTGATCAAGTTCTCTTCTACTCTCAGATAGATATAGATGTCAGTTTAGCCAAACATGGCGTGCGAGTATTTCAACTTTCAAGTGGACAGCCGTATTATTTTCAGACATGAAATTGAATTGCTTCATCAAGCCAGAACTTCAATTGTGATTGCACAGCCGGGTTTAAGAAAGGAGCTGACCGGATTATCTTAGTGTTGAGCTATTATATTTTAGCATTCAGTTGTGAAACATAAAATGACAGACTCAATCTATCTTCGTGGCCTTCTTACAGTTCGGTTACAGAAATGTCCTGTGATTCTATATCCATATCGCTCGAAGGTTTGTTTTTGTCTATAAAGTTGGTATCACTAGCGTCCTTGCATTTGCATAAAGCTTCAATACAGTGTAGTTGGTCTGTTACTACATCATCGCTGTGCTTCTAAAATAAAGCTCACTTGCACACGAAGCTGGTTATGCAGCTATAATCGCTGCTGGGATTCGCACTGGCTGCCGTGCTGGCAGCGAGGATGGAAATGACGTCAGTGCAATTTCGAGTGCGTGATTATAATACACTCAATGGACTGTGCACTTTGTGACGTTATTAAGAGTTGTCGTTAAACGGAGAGAAGAAATAATCCATTAATATTTTTTTACTATAATATGTATTTACTCATAATATATAAAATTTACAACTGACCAACAAACATTCATACTATCACAAATTGCGTATAGTCTGTTTTATCTCTATAGTTTGCAAGTTTGTGGGCAACTAAGAATATAGCTTATCGATAAGCAGCTGAGCTAAATATGTGAAAGATAATCCCAACGAACAAAAGAACGAATTTCTTAGAATCATCGGTACACACGATGCCGATAACAAAGCAACAAAATAGCAAACAAGTATTGTTTATTGCTTAATGATGACGTATTGTTGTCGTTATTTAGAGTGGGTGTGTCGTTATTTAGAGTGTATCATTGTTTGAAGAACAAGGTAAACCGACTAGAGTTATGTAATTTTGACGTTTTAAGGAGTTTGTCGTTTTATCGAGTGACGTTAAATGTAGTTTACACTGTATATGATAAAGAAAATTTTCAGGTTAATATTTCAAAACTTTTATGTAGATTAATTCAACGGGAATTACTTATTAACTTTTTCTCGTCTTGACATTGTATTGACATAATGATTACAAAAAAAAATGTCTAGTTTCAGATTTTACTGGTACTTGGTATTTTATTGATTAGAAAATATGAACTTGTAAACGAAGAACAATTTTGTACCGTGATGTGAAAATGAATTTTTTTCTAATTTCTCTTCTCACCAACAGAGTCTCTTATTGATGAAATACGAAGCAAAAGATTCGAAGTATTGATTTTCTTTATTACTTAAATATGATACTTACCTCGTAATTTTCAAGTTAAACAATATTTATTGGGTCTTAATGTTTTGGCATAAAAAATAAAGACCCACCACTGTATTATAGGCAACCTCCATACATTATGCTGTTTCTTTTAGAAAGATTTTTTATTTTGTATTTTTTCAAACGGACATACGATTTTTCATTTGACTGAACACAAGGATATATCTCTTGTTTCTACTTGAGCGATCACGTGACAGTGAAAAGTGTTGATAGCTAGGCACACAAACACACAGACACACTTTCTACGGCCATATTTGCACATTTATGTATACTGATTTAACTTTCTCACTTCTACTGAACAACCTAGCGCTGCACTGCGCTATACGTCACATATAATATTCTTGCCGCCGCCTCTTTCAGCTGCAGTGATTCTATATTTCAAAACAATCTAAATTGTCTGTTTATTCCCTCGTCAAACTGATAGTGGAGAAATATCTACTTGAAAAGATATGACTGATTGACGGTGAATACGGTTCTACCTGGAAGGATTCAATTGACTGACCGTGGTTCTCCTTGGAGAGATTCGATTGACAGGAGTTGATTTATAGATCTACTTGAAAATATTAAACTGATTGACGGTGAACACTTTTCTACTTGAAAAGATTCAATGAACTGACCCTGAATGCTGTTTAAATTGGAGGGATTCGACTAACTGACAGTAAATACGGATCTTCTTGGAGAGATTCATTTGACATGAGATGAATTATAGTTCTACTTGAAAAGATTGGATTGATTGACGGTGAATACTTGGGAAGATTCAATGAACTGACACTGAATACTGTTCAACTTGGAGGGATTCGACTGATCGATAGTAAATACGGATCTATTTGGAGAGATTCGATTGACAAAAGGTTAATTGTAGTTCTATTTGAAAAGATTGGACTGATTGAAGGTGAATGCTTTTCTACTTGGAAAGATTCAATGAACTGACACTGAATACTGTTTAACTTGGAGAGATTCGACTACTTGAAAAGTTTCTTTGACCAATAGATGGAATATACTAATATAGCTTTGCTTGGAATGATTCTATTGATGTAAGTTCCACTTGGATAGATTCTATTGAGATATATATTCTGAAGTACTTGAATGGCAGATTGACTACCATCACATATACTCTCTCTCTTTCTCTCTCACTCTCTTTTTCTGGAAATATTATATTGACCTTCCAATCTACGCAACCATCCACAACTGCCCACGTAGCAACTCAAACCCATAGTAGGTATATGCGATGGTAGATGAAAAATTCGTTTTGGATAGGAGTTGCATAAAATCCGTTTTTAGTGTGTGTCTACGTCGCAAAAGGAGTAACCATGCCAAATTTCTAATCAATCGGGCGTATAGTTTTGGAGTACCTAATAAGTAAGTAGTTGAACGATATTTCACTCATATTTATATAGATTGGAAACGAACATAATATAATTGTCAAAGTGGCTTTACAATACCGAGACATGCAAAGTTTTGCGATGAAAGATTTTTTACCATCGTGTAAGGTAATCACAAAATTATTCATCGATTTTTAAACGTCTTGATTTCAGACCAATCGCGTGTCCATTATGAAGCGTAAGGTGCGGTCAGCTGCGATCCGACGGTTAATACTGAATTGTCACGCTACTGAATTCAGTAACAGAATTATGAATACGGAGTACCTACTACATGTGGTTTCAATGGTTTGTGCAAAACTGCAAACAAAAGCGAGACATGTAGAACGGAATAACACAGCGGTGGTCTGTTAATTACAAACTAGTTGAATATTTTAATGAAATTATTGTACCTAGATCTCTCTCAAACTCACGACATCAAACGTTCAAAGCTTGTCGTTATTTCATTTGAATTCCTGAACTGTTATTCATTTATCAAAGACGTTTACGTAATTAGTTTGTTTCTTCTAATTGTCTTGGGATAAGTTCCGAATAACTTTATCGTGAAGGAATTCATTTTCATTTCCAAATAATTGCACATACCGCTAAACTAGCGGTATGTGCTTTATTATCGCTTTGTGCGTCAGAGCTGACTTTCGTTCATTTAAGAAGTTATATCTAAGTTAATTTCACACGAAATCCATTCAAATTGAACCTTTTTGAAAAGAGGAGATTCTGATCTATAAAACAGAACCATTTTTAAATCAATTCGAGTTCATAAGTACTATTAAAATTGTAATTGAAAATTACAAACAGCAGTTGTCGGTTGGTCTATACGTATGTACGTCACGACTCTACAGATCGCAATTTTGGTCGGATTGCCTTGGGTTATATTTTATTCACTTTGTTTAGTATCAGATCAGAACCCTATTTAAATTCACATAAATGTGTTCAGTAGTTTAATTTTTATAAACAGTTTTATTTTATTATTTTTGACAGTTAATAGTTAAAATAAAAAACCTTAAAAAAACAAAAAAAATACCTATTACTGTTATTGTAAATGTAGTGTATTACGTAGAATAACTGCTACACTTCTATACCTACCAAAATAACAACGTAAGCTGCGATATCGGTATGGCCGAGCGGTTAAAAGCGTTAGTCCATAGCAAGGTTCCGGGTTCGAATCCCGCTGACACAAGTAATATTGTTTTTTCTATTCCATTTAGTTTTAATTTTTTTTCTATTTTTTTAATTGTTTTTTTTTAAATCTATTTTTTTCATTACCCAGATAATATGTACAGTGGAAAATTTGCGGGATGTGCACTTTTGGTTTCGCCAACTATTTTTATTTTTTATATTACCTACATAATTTCTATATAGCAAACTTCTATTTAAGAAAAACTCCTTAGAAATTACTAATGTTTGCTTGGTTTGCATTGTTACCCAAATATTGAAACACTTTATATACCGCAAGAATCACTCTCAATAGCGAAACAACACGCCATTATTTAGATCCCAACAATGGGATTCTCAGAAATGTGTTCATTTGTTGTAAAAAAATCTAAAAAACAACAAATAAAGCTAATAATAATGCGTTTAACGTCCGTTTTTCGACTTTATATCATAACAGACGCCATTCGCACCAATACTGTTTCCGTCTATCCTTCCCGTTATTTTCTACATTTTTAAACTTCCACTTAATTAATAGCAATGGTCGAATGAAGGAATTTTAGGACATTAGTTTTGAGCACAGGAGTTTGACAGGTATTCGGCCATGGTCTTGAACCATCTCGACAATCTGGAATTATTGAGGAGAACCATGTAAAACCTCAAAGAAAAAGTCCTAGCCACATGATTGCGAGTTCAGTGCTCTCACGACTACGGCACCCCGCTCGGTTATTGTATTTTACGCAGGTAGATGAACTGCAATCATCTTTGGTCATCGAACGCAATGTACCCTCATGTCTATACAATTAACAGCAGCTATTAATTCAATTAAATGCTGTAAACAAACAGTTACATACGTACGTATATTTTCATTAAGAAAGCCGCAGCGGGTGTTCACCAACGCTCCTTACAAAGGGAAAATGCTCATTTTCCTGATGGTAGGCTTAAAGGTTAGAACCTAAATAGAGCCATTTCTCTGATATAAAGCGGTACATGTGTACTTTAAATATAGTATACTAGCGGTCCCGTCCGGTTTCACCCGTGTGTAAAAGAACGAATGGAGAAGGGAGGAACATGAGTACACACATTCATATTAGTTTACCGAGATGAATGTTGTGTCCAAATTTCATGATGATCAGAGTTACCGTTTAAAATTTTTTGTCGATAAAAAGCAGTATATATACTTTTTGTAACTAATAATTGTTTTTTAATTAATTAAATAAAATTAAAATAAATTTTAATGTAAGCCTTAGAAAATAAAAATGCATTCGCCCAACGTAGGGATCGAACCCACGACTCTGGTATTGACAGTCTTGTGCACTACCGATTGCGCTAGCCGGCGCCGTATTCTTACATCGCTAATATGAGTATACTTAGTTAGTGCATTTCATCTGAATAGAAGCTTTTTTTAGATACATTTGGAACATTTTTCATTAATGCTCCGCTCCTAATGGTCGTAGCGTGATATTATATAGCCTATAGCCTTCCTCGATAAATGAGCTATCCAACAAAAAAAAATTTTTTCAATTTGAACCAGTAGTTCCTGAGATTAGCGCGTTCAAACAAACAAACAAACAAACAAACTCTTCAGCTTTATATATTAGTATAGATATAGATTACACCACAAGGGCCGAAAGATTGATATTCTTGCACAGCGCGCCATGATGCCTGAGGCAAAGTCACCACGAAACCCAGGCTCCAGAACACTTGAAACCTAGCGAGGAATCTAGCGGCAAAATCAGTGTCTTGTTGCAGTGACCTTTAGGCTAGGTTTACATGAGAGGCGTTAAACGCGCGTTAGCCAAACGCGCGGTTACAATTTCAATACAATTATTGCATATAACTGTTTATATGATAACGCGCGTTGGTGGACGACGCGCGTTCAACGCCACGATAACGCAAATACCCTGTCTACGCGCGTCAACGCGCGCTTAGATCATGTCTAACTAAACATTGATTAGCATTGATGTGTTCAGATGCAACGCGCGATTTGAAGCGATAGGTTCCTACTGTCCAATATTTTCGATTATTTTTTCTAAAAAGTTTTCTTTAAAATAAAAAATGGATGGAAAAGAGTTTGATTATGATCTATTCATCGACGAAATAGTAGTTGAAAAATTTAGGTTCATAATTCTTGAGGTAACTCTATTTTGTAAAATAGGATGAACCCAATATTTTCGATTTTTTCTATGACGCTGTCTTCTTCGCATCCATAAACAGATTGCATCTGCAACGGCCATCTTCGACAGAATACAACACTCGACTTGCGTATAAACTATTAAATAAACACGCTCTTAACGCATAAAATCGTTAACCATGTGAACAGTGGTATAAATATCAACGCGCGATTAACGCTCTTCATGTGAGCTAGCCCTTACTCGAGAAGGAAGTGAAAGAATTTTTAAGATCGGTTCAGTAGTTCCTGAAATAATTGCACACATACATAATACACGTCAAACTGATAACCTATTTTACGAGTCAGTTAAAAAGTCATCGCGTTTCAGAATTTCGCAAACTTATTATAGGTTCACCTGTTGCACGCAAGTCAAATTCTGTATTGAGAATTTTTATTACTAGCTTTCCGAAGTTTCGCAACTTGTTTAAATATAATAACTTTAATTTTGTGTGCGTTGTTCTTGCACGAACGCAGGTGAGGTTATGTCAGTAAATTATATATTGGTACGCGGCGTCCAATTCGTCAAATATAGCGTCGCTGTCGTCGGCATTCTTGCACGCGTCGCGACGGAGCGACGTAAGCACAACCACTTACTGTATCTAATTTAGATTCGTCGGTTGGTTTTGTATGCTAGCTGTGATAAAACTATAAACGTATGTATCACGAATGTGCGATTAAATCGCTCATCAGATGCAACTAACATGAACAGCGTAAGGCAGCATACTATTAGCTGAAACGCACATATTATTATGTGTCTCGAGCGCGCGATTGTCGAAAACATATATCAAGGTCGCCCAATTCCACGAGGCTCTGCTCTTCACGCGCAGGCACAACACAATCGTATCGATCGCTACAATGAACGAAACTGCGATTGAGTATTTTCATTACCCAGCCGGTACTGGATTTTCAATTACACAACTGGTTCGAATCCTGGCGGGGACAGATGTGACTGGGACTTTTTCCTGCTACCTCTCGTCGAGAAACGGTAATTCGTGTACCGGCCATCTTGTTGAGGTTTTCCATGGTTTCCCTCAATAATTCCAGATAAATGTCGAGATGGTTCCTTATTCAAGGCCATGGCCGATACCTGTCAAACTCCTATGTTCAAAATTTGCCTACCTTATCCTAATGTCCTAAAATTCCTTCATTCGCCCATTGCTATTAATTAAGTGGAAGTTTAAAAAAATGTAGAAAATAACGGGAAGTGTGCTAGATGGAAAGTAGTAATGGTATGAATGGCGTCTGTTATGACATAAGGGCTATATTTCACTGGGACACCATGGCGGCGCAACCAGTCGCCGCTACCAACAAAATGTATACAGCTCTATAGAGAGTTACTCACCTGGTGTCAGTTTGGTTGCGCAACCAATTTGGCGGAGCGACCAGCTCAGACATCATGCACAGAATATATTGGTCGCGCCACCAGGCTGGTCGCGCCACCACGAATTACTATAGCGCTGTATGGTGTCTCACTCACTCGGCCGCCAGTCCAGCCGCAACACTTGTGAACTGTTGTGTTTTGTTTGTTAATTGCAGTATGATGGAATTTCGATACAGAAAGGTTTATTATCAAAATTCAAAGTAGACCATCAATTTGGGATAATTCCTCATCAGATTATTCCAAAAGAGATTTGGAAAAGAAATGTTGGGAGGAAGTTGTAGATTTGTTTGGAACACAGGAGCAAATCGTTGAGCAAAATAGAGCTTAATGAATTAGGTCCATTTTGATACTGTGGCCGCAGGGTGTGGCGACTTTGGTGTATGTATAGTGTCTAGTTTGGTAGCTTACGGACACCACGGTGGCGCGACTAGTTGCGCCGCCATGGTGTCCCAGTGAAATATAGCCCAATCGAGAAACGGACGTTAAACGCATTATTATTATTATTAATTACATAACTAGCCCTCGTTTTTTCGAGTACGTACTCAAACATTTCTCAGTGATATCGTGTTTTGCGAAATATGAAATCGGTGCACTGTAATGTGTTCTGTTGAACAATTCTCACGCCCGATGAAATGTGTTGCACAGTCCTAGTTCACGCACAGTTGGATATGAACATAGGGTAAAACTTTCACTTTAATACCTTTTCTCCGTGGCAAAGTAGAAAGTAAGTCGTCAGCGAATGGCAACGACATTCCTAGGGAACTCGCCCCATATCATAGGTTTTTGTATTTCTATTATATAGACCTAGATAGCCAGATATTTTGATACAACTATGAGATTACAATGCCTGCAGTACACATTTGGCGAGGGATATACCGAGACTAAGCGAACGCGAATGTGTACTGGGAACGTTCGCCTGATCTCGTAGCGCGAGTCAAAGGAACCGAGCGGCGAGCACGAGCAGTCAGTACACACTCGCCGCCTCGTGCGAATTTAAATGTACTTAAGTTGTCATTTTTGTTGGTTCAAGTGTAACTTTTAATGATAAAAAAATTATGGCGGACTGGACCCATAACACAGTAACTGATTTCTTAGAACATTACCAAAATGAGTCATCCACCATCTTCTTGGCTTCGAGGACTTTTTAATTTTTATTTTATTATATAATTAAATATATTTGTAATAGCTATATGAACAATAAGCTGCAACAGCAGCAACACAAGCAACTTCCAGATCCATTTAACTGCGCCGTTTAAATGGACAGTGAAGCCGAGCCACGCCGAGTGTGTACACAGACACATTCGTAGACGCTCGCTTTACCTAATTTCTCGGCGAGCGCGCTCGGCGAATGTGTACTGCAGACATTATATACTTATTTCGATCTTTTGTTATACGAGCAATCGAAGTATCTATGATATAAAACATCGTGTATACACAGGTTGATTTTAAATTAAATGCAAATATTTTAGAAACTTGGAAAAAATAAATATTTTATATGAAGTTGCCATTATGGAATCAAAAAAACACGGAAAGACATGTTTTACAAACCGAAAAAAATTGTTAAGAAAAGTAGACTCCACAGGCCACTGAAAATTGGTCATTGCTCTAGAATTTTTTCCATGAATGTAATTTATACCAGCTGAAACATAAATTTTAATTTCAAGTCTTAAAACCGTGCTTGTCAAACTTCTATTTGCGCACCATTTTGAACACAAAGTACAACTTTTACTTTGAAAATGTATTTCTGCTGCCTACCACCTAAAATCTTTCGCGTACTATTGACAGTACGTGAGCCACAGTTTGAGAAACATTGTCTCAAATCATTGAAATTATGAAGTGTAAACATTTTGAATGCCACCTATCGATACTTGTATACTTACTATGCTTGTAAATAGCACAATGATCAGGTCAATAGGAATTACATAATAAAATTACTGTACATTCTTTAAATTTTTAATATTTGTACAGTGATATGCCGTTTGGCTTCGTGATCGTGTCAAATCGTGTGACCGTGTGTATAAGATTACATATTATAGACGCTCGACAGTTGGGTTACTAGTGTGAGTTATCGAGTTAATGGATGATTAAAGACAATGGTTGTGATTTCTTAAAGATATAAAAGTACTTATCCTGTGATAATGAGTGAAATAATTAATTTTGAGTTTAGCGACTATTATAAATGTGATATTCTTCATAATTTTTAACAATTTTTCGATGCTATTATTTTACTGTTCTATAGTGACAGTTGATCTAAAAACTTAGCAAAAATTTAAGATCTGAAAATTGGTAACTTTTATCTCAATTTTTTGTAGTGTGATTTTAATTGGGAATTAATATATATTTTCATTTACTAAAATTACAGTGACAAGACTCTTGGAGAAGTTCTTCCAACTGCATTAAGGACTCCTGAACTTCCAAGGCAGGGAGATTTACAAAAAGGTAAGACAGTTTATTTCGTAACCAAAAATTACCATACCAACTATGTCTTATATCATTAGATACCAGATATTGTAATAATTAATCATACTATAATGATAGTACCGCATGGTAAACAATAGATGTTTGAGAATATTAGGCAATATACGCTAAAAAAGTCTTTTTTGACAAGCGACTTTTGCGCCCTCTCGTGTTTTTTTTTTTAATTCTGGTTCAGTCAAAACAGTGTCATATGTTACACGTGCATTTTAATAAGGATTAATTGTTGAATAAAATGGGTAAAAAGCTATCAAATCAGAAGTGCTGTGTTGTTGATTGTAAAGATACACCAACTAGACATCCAGAGTTACAATTTCACCGTTTTCCTGGATTTTATTATGAATTAGACAGGAAAAAAATAGACTGCAGAAGTACGTCGTCAAGGATAATTAAATTTTATTTTAGGTCTGTAATCATTATTAAATACATGAAAAATATCATAATTGTTATTTCGTTAACAAAAATAAGATTTAAAAACTTTTGAAATAAAAAATGTGTATCATTTATGTAGTTTTTTTACTGACATTGTGCGTAAATATTTTTTTATAATTAAGAATCACGCCGGTTTCCATGGGTTTGTAAGTTTTGAGTGAACCAGATATTAAAAAATCAAACACGAGATGGTGCAAAGATCGCATGTCAAAGATACTTTCCTAGCGTATACAAATAGTAGGTACTGTAAAAAAATAGACAGTCGTTGGTTATAAAAAATGTTTTAATTTTCACTATGGCTTTGATATTTCAATTGACTTTAAAGTCACCTGTGTATAAGAAAAGGGGATTCTGGTAGTGTCTTTGATATTTCTGTTAGTTTGCAGGTCTGGTTCTCTGTCAGCAAAATATAACTGTATATTCTATTGCTTACATCCCCTAAAAATAAAACTTACAACAGTTTTTTTCTTCATCTTATTTAGGCTGTGAAAAATAATTTGATACGTTTCGTTCAGGTTTTCATGATCTGAATCTCTGATCAGAAATCTTATATCAGGTGATTTTAAAAATTAATCTTCAGAAGTTTTTAAGTTTTTCTCAAATAATATAAATAAACGCTCATATTATCTCTGAAACTAAAAGTGATACAGGGTTGTGGATTGCCGGAATCGATTCAGCTCGATTTTTTCTATAATCGGTTAGTATAAAACGGGCCGAAATGCGCTTAGTGTCTTAAAAAGTTGCAGATTTGCAAAACGCATATGAAAACAGGAAAATGTTTGCGATGTTGGGACAAATATAAAAATATCTCAGATATGCTTTCTTATAGAAAAAAGTACGCTGAATCGATTAAGCTTAAGCGAAACTTCCTATCTCCTGTAGTTTTCAAGTTATGGCGGTTCAAGTGTAAAAAAAAATTAAACAGTTTAAAAGGACTATATCTCCGAAACCAAAAGAGATACAAGGTTGCGGATGGTCGGAATCGATTCAGAGTGACTTTTTCTATAAGTATGTATAATATCAAGCGAATTTACTTTTCGAAAATTTTCCAATTTTATAAGAATTGTCCCCCCCTTCTTACTTTTTCTGTTTTTTAAAAAACCGAGAAATCTGTGAGTTATCGTCTACAAACGACTTACAACTGAGGTTATTCTTATGGAAAAAATCGCGCTGAACCGATTCGTCCACTCCCACTTCTGTATCATTTGTCATTTAGAAGTTACAGCGTTTTTAAGTTTTTCTCAAATAATATAAATAAACTCCTGTATATCTGACACTAAAAGTGATTCAGAATTGCTCATAATATATCATCTATTTTGTAAAAACCGATTTTATGAATATCACTGTTTAATCCTAAAAATTCACTTTTACGCAATTCTGGCACCCTAGATTGCACATCTGTACGTCGAATCCTTTCAAACAACACCTCGTTCATCGAAATCAATCCAGCGGTCTAGGAGGAGATAGCCGTACAAGAAAACTGCTGGCCTACTGATATTGATATATGTATATACCTCTAGAAAACAAAAACACTATAAAATATTTTTTACTCGGTCGAAATTAATTCGTAACACAAAGGAACAAGCATTAATTTAAAATCAATATTTTATTCAACACTGGTTATACTTCCGTGATAATAAAATAAAAACTATCTGGTACCAGAATGAAATGTGTGACAAAATCCAACTAACAAAATTAATTAAAACTTCGCAGTAGAAAATGGAGAACGGTTTGCCGTGTCATCAGGTGTCGGAGTGCACTTGTTTTCTTTTTTAGTAAACAATTGGCGGTTCAAATTTCGAACGCTCAAAATAGATACACATTTAATTAAAAACCATTTTATACGAGGTGTGACATAAAAGAAATAAAGGCTCAGTTCAGATCCGCGCCGTGAATTTTTAGTGAAAACGTCAAATATTACATTTTCCGGCATCGTCTTACGTTTGAGTTTTTCCGTCCCTTTCTCGAAGCTGCCGTAGATTTTGCTCAGGACTGGACTTTTTAAGCTCGATGCGAGCTTTCGCTGACTGCGTTTTTCATAATTCCGTAATATACCGAGCAGGGTGGCGTACTGGTGAGAGCATTAGGAAGATACCGGGTTCGAATCCCGGCGGGGGTAGATGTGGCTGGGACTTTTTCCTGATGTGCCTCTCGCCGAGAAACGGTAATTCCTGTACCAGCCATCTTGTTGAGGTTTTCCATGGTTTCCCTCAACAATTCCAGATATATATACTGAAATGCTTCTTTATTCAAGTATATGGCCGATTACCTATGAAACCTTACCCTAATGTCCTAAAATTCCTTCATTCGCCCATTGCTACAAATTAAGTGGAAGTTTAAAAAATGTAGAAAATAACGGGAAGTGTGATAGATAGAAAATAGTAATGGTGCGAATGGCGTCTGTTATGACTTAAAGTCGGGAAACGGACATTAAACGCATTATTATTATTATAATTTCGTAATATTCGCGAATCTTTTGAGACGTTATATTTAACTATTTTGTTATTTTCAATTTTTTCTTATATTCCGGCGACATTTTTAATTTTATTCATAGCTCCTAATAGTGCTCTGCGAGCTCTTTAAAAATCAACGTCCTAGCTAAACGCGTTTCCCGCTATATTAACTACTTTACACAAAACTAATTCATGATTGTGCGCCTGTACTCTTGCGGTGACGTCACAAACAAATCGCGCGCGACGAACTCGTAAAGACATGCTCTACCCGTCGTGGCATCAACCGTTCTTAACGCATTAGTCCCGTAGTCATTCGCGATTAAAATCTGTATCGTATATGTATATTAAAATCTGTATTTGGTAACACAAAAAAGTTCGACCCTGTACTTAACGAGCGAATAGACGTTTTCAAGTCGATATAAATATCGTTACTTTTATGTTAGCCCTCGTATATATTCCACCGATTTGGTAATAACATAATATTCAATTTAAATCGAATTTCGGTTTGCTTGTTACAGTTTATTCAGTATTTATTGCAGGAGAGATTAAATTTTGAAATTGAGGATTCTGAAGAAAATTATAATTATATTTATACTATCAAGAGATCATCTATGTGTGTGACTTTCAGACGAAGTTCGTTTATACATATTTAATTTAATTTGATTTTGAAATCACGACGGGTCCTCTATGAGCGCTGCCGAGCTGCAGAACAACTAAAATCTTTAGGTACTTCATAATTCATTACTTATTGCATAACCTGGCATGCAAAACATTCCTGAAAAACACTCTCAATAAAAATTGTGAAACCGACTGCAAACGTTGAAATGTTACGAATCTTTCGCACATTGCTGACAGTGAAAGAATTTTTCAAATCGGTTTAGAGGTTCTAGAATTTTGAGCTAGCATATTTGCAAGCTTATTATTTTATGGGATACTAACGGTCCCGCCCGGTTTCACCCGGGTTCAAAAGAACGAATTGGGGGGGGGGGGGGGTGGTACATGAAGTACGCTCTTAGTTTACCGAGATGAATGTTGTGTCTAAATTTCATAATGATCGGAGTTACCGTTCAAAAGTTTTTGTCGGACGGACAAATTTTGAATTATATTTTGCAACATTTTTCATTGAGCTCCGCTCCTATTGGTCGTAGCGTGATATTATATAGCCTATAGCCTTCCTCGATAAATGAGCTATCCAACAAAAAAAAATGTTTTCAATTTGAACCAGTAGTTCCTGAGATTAGCGCGTACAACCAAATAAACAAACAAACTCTTCAGCTTTATACAGGGTGAGTCAGACCACCCGTATCAGTCGTTTTTTTCGAAAACGGTTAGTCGTAGAGAGTTGTGTCAAAAATCTGTATTATAAAAGCCCTAATGAAGAATCGAATGGTGATATTTTTTCCCCCCGGAAAGGTCGGCTTCCCTGTTAGTTTGCTCCGGAATGTTCACAACTCCGGAATATTAAATGGCACGATAGGTCGAAAGTGATATTGTTGAAAAGATCTTTAAAAAATAAGCAAGTTTTGTAGGACATTTTTTTTTGTTAAGTAATATTCGTTTGAAATTATTAAATTAACATGTCAGAATAACAAACTTAATTTTAAAAGTCGACATTGAAAATCTAGTTACCTAATTAAACAATGTCACAAATGTTCAAACTGTCTTCAATTTACTTTTAAACACTGCGGAGCTCTTCTAGATATGTTATGAGTACCTGGAAGTATTTTCCGACAAAAAAAAAACAATTGCAATTATTGAAAACTTATTGTGACATAGTTTAATTAGGTAACTAGATTTTAATTGTCGACTTTTAAAATTAAAGTTTGTTATTTTAACATGTTAATTTAATAATTTCAAACGAATATTACTTAACAGGGGTGGCTGTAACGAAAAAAAATGTCCTACAAAACTTGCTTATTTTTTAAAGATCTTTTCAACAATACCACTTTCGACCTATCGTGCCATTTAATATTCCGGAGTTCTGAACATTCCGGAGCAAACTAACAGGGAAGCCGACCTTTCCGGGGGGAAAAAATATCACCATTCGATTCTTCATTAGGGCTTTTATAATACAGATTTTTGACACAACTCTCTACGACTAACCGTTTTCGAAAAAAACGACTGATACGGGTGGTCTGACTCACCCTGTATATTAGTATAGATTAGTATAGATATAATAATGAGGTACTTAGAAAGTTTCTATTCCCATCTTTCAAGGGGTGTAATTTACTTTCAGGTGCACTATATTAAACAATAGTTAACTGTTTAATTTGGTCTGAATAATATACAAATAATGCACGAGTTTTCAGGAAAACCGTATGGAAAATGTTGCAACTGTAGTTGGCTGTCACGGAAATAACTTCCATAATGGAATTCTATTTGAGAGACAAACCAAGCCACGTTTCTACCTAATTCTACAATTAAACTTGAAACTTTGTACACTGGGTATCTAACAGTGCTGTGACGTAGGTAGTTATTCACTTATGTTCGGGGGAAAGGCGCAAATCTCTGCGGTCTGGTTCGATCAAAAGGCGCCATTCTATAACAGACTGTATTCCTATAAGATGCGACACATGATCTAAATTCTAAAGGCCGCTGTACACGAGGCTACAAACGCTGCTCGTACTTCTGCTGACCGGTAGGAGCTGGGTACGAAGCTGGAAATGACGTCACTGCGGGCTCGCCTGCTAGCTCACAAAATAGGTTGTAAATTAGAACAGGGATAATTTTTCTTGCTAGGTCCGCCGCCAGGTATGAGTAAGAGCCAATCAGGAAGCAGTATCTTGTCACGTGGGCGACTTGAACGAACGCCCACAAACAAACACTATGCGCGCGCACCGAATCTACGTGCAGAGCAAGCTTATGTAAAGACGTCCCGTGTGAAAAACCAGCGCTAGAAAACTAGTAGTGAAATCTAGCCAGGAACCTAGCGGCAAATTCAGCCTCGTGTGCAGCGGACTTTAGTTCTACTTCTGTGCGCTGCGATCGATTCAGTTGTCCCCACTCCATACTCTGCATCCGGCCAATAAGCGGCACAAACTGTATGCATGGGACGGGTATGCGTTACCTCACCGATCGCTGAAATCGTATATCAAAGGAAGCGTTCGAAGTGACGCCTCTTATAGAATTTACCTACTTTTTGATATTGGTTACAACAAAGCTGTTCGAATACCCAAGGTGTGTGTTTACACCGCAATTATTTGCATCAATTTTGTTAATAATTTATCACTTTAGTTCGTAATTTACGAGGAATTATCTAACTTATTCTGAGCTGATTTGAATATTACAAAACGAACAAAAATGGATAATACCTAGATATCCTGGAATTAATGGTGATATACTATTTATTAGAAAAACTAGCCTTTGCTCGCGGCTTCGCTCGCATTAAATTCGTTTTTCTTCATACCTCGATCGAAAGTACATACTTTCGCCATCAATTGTAAGGCAACATTTACGCATTGGTGGGATTACACGCACTGATGCGGGAAGTACGTAAATTCGGGCGGCAGTAAAGAAAAAATCACCTATCAACTGTTGTTTAGATGTCGTTTCCATGGCAACCCTATTACATTTTAGCTAATAGTCGCGAACGGCTGTCATTCGTGCTTTTACGTATAACCTCAAAGCTGCACTTTCTTGCAATTTATTTGTGTTTTTTAAGCGTACACACTGGTCGGAAGTTTGATATCCTTGCACTGCGCGCTATAATTAAAGTTTCTCTTTTTAGTTTTTAGACTCGCCTGTCACTTTTTACGCACAACCGCTTACATGTTCGCATTATAAAAAGGACTAAGGGGGTGCCTCGTTTTTAAAACTCGCGCGACGGTTTTGAGACTCGTTTTCGGCGACAACGCCTCCAGCGCACTCGTTTCAAAATATTTCACTCGCTTTAAAAAAAGTCGTCTTATCACACTTTTTGCGCAAAATAATGCTTGAAAATCTAGCAAAGCACAGAACAGAAATGTGAAAAAAGGGGCCAAGTTCTCGTCAAAACTGCGTTTTGTTATCTTAAAAAAATAACTGAAATGTAGAAAATATGCCAAGTTTTAAAGGCTCTCAATAATGATCACTTCTTTAATGAAAACTTGCTAAGTTTGGCGTGTGAATTTATAAACGTGTAGGCAAGGAACTTGGCATATTTTATACATTTCAGTTATTTTTTTAAGATAACAAAACGCAGTTTTCACGAGAACTTGGCCCCTTTTTTCACATTTATGTTTTTGGTGGGATAAAAATAACAAAATTTTGTTGTGTGCGAAACTTGATTCGGGCAACTTTCTCACGTCCGTTAGCGTATGACAATTAGCTCAGAGCTTCATTTCAACTAGACATTAATTTATTCATTTTGCTAACTAGAAATTCACTATGACTGCTACGTATAATCTAATTAAGCACGGAAAATTAATATTTAGCAAAAAACTGCAACTGCATTTTACAAAACATGCATAATATACAAATAAAAATACCAATGAAATATTAAAAATTTAATTTCAAAATACCAACGTTGTTTGCATGTTATACAACACTCTTATTCGATTATATTTTTTTATTTATGTGAAACATCTATTGGCGCGTTTGATTGGAAGTAAAACCGTGCAAATGGCGCGAACACATAAAAACCATCACGAAATACACAGCACGCTTGAAACCTAGCAGCCAAATCTAGCGCCAAAACCAGCTTCATGAACAGCGACCTTATAGACGGAGAGCTGGCTACGGAGAAAATGGGTGACTCGGTGCAGAGCTGAAAATTTGCAGAATAATAGGAGATAGTACAAGTAAGTAGGGAAAAAATTGCCAGAAGGCTAGGCGGAAGATAAAGAGCCGCCAGAAGACGCTAATGTTGCGAAAAATCAGTGCACTTCTGGCAATTTCTATACTTATTCTGTAATTCAAAACTAGATTATATATTATACATACATATATTATACATTATATAGTTATAAGGGTATACTGAAAATTCAAACATGATATAATAAATACATTCGACAAATATTCAAAATTATTAATGTCATTTTGATAGAAATAAAATTTAATAAATCAATAAAATTACGTTGTTATAACAACGTAATTTTATTAATGAAAATATATGACGATTAATTTTATTTCTATCAAAATGTCATTAATAATTTTGAATATTTGTCGAATGTAATTATTATATCATGTTTGAATTTTCAGTATGCCCTTATAACTATATAATGTACAATATATTATATAATATAAAATCTAGTTTTGAATTACAGAATAAGTATAGAAATTGCCGGAAGTGCACTGATTTTTCGCAACATTAGCGCCTTCTGGCGGCTCTTTATCTTCCGTCTAGCCTTATGGCAATTTTTTTCCTACTTACTTGTACTATCTCTTATTATTCTGCAAAATTTCAGCTCTGCACCGAGTCTCCCATTTTCTCCGTAGCCAGCTCTTACACCATTACTTTATCGGCATATCTGACATTTTGTAAAATTTCAGTTTAGGGGGTTTAGTTTTGATTTTAGTGGCTTTTGAGATCACGTTTAGCGGGGGGTTTAAGTGTTGGCAGCACTCCATAAATATAACCTAGATTTTTGGGTCCGGTTTCATTTGATTTAATTAAATGCTTGCTTCTTCATCTCTATATGGTTTAGAATTAATGTAGAGGCTCTGTATATCGGATACATACGGATTTCATCCGGGATTACAAGTGCACTTCGCGTCTTTGCCGTACTAATTACTCTTTAATATTAATTACCAACTCAAATGTGATAAAATAAAAACATATATATATTATACGAGTACATATAAAATTTGTTTATAATATCGAATCCTCGGAAAGTTTTGCGGTTATCGTGTCATTAATAGGATGTTTGCATGAATTTTTTTTTGTTATCTATACTAATATATAAAGCTGAAGAGTTTGTTTGTTGTTTGTTTGTTTGGTTGAACGCGCTAATCTCAGAAACTACTGGTTCGAATTGAAAACATTTTTTTTTGTTGGATAGCCCATTTATCGAGGAAGACTATAGGCTACATAATATCACGCTACTACCAATTGGAGCGGAACATTAATGAAAAATGTTGTAAGATGTATCTCAAAATTAGTCCGTCCGATAAATATTATCAGGTGAAATGCCTTAACTAAATATTGCAATATTAGCGCGTCACGTTCACAAAACCGGATAGCTCAGTCGGTAGAGCGTAAGACTCTTAATGCCAGGGTTTTGGGCTCAAGCTCCACGTCGGCGAATATATTTTTATATTTCTTATTTTCTACATTGCTTTTTTCTAAGGCTTACATTTCATTTTTTTTTAATTTTTTAACGACTAATTAAAATTAATAAATTGAAAAATAATAAATTGAAAACTGTTACAACTATAGGTACCTATATAAAATAATTTTCCTACAGCGTTTTAAATTAAATATTGATTATATTAAAAAAGATTTATTACTTTAAAAAAATATAAATACTGCTTTTGACGTGATAACGTCCTATAAATTGATGAATCACCAATCTTATAAATTGATAAAACACCGGCTGCATGCACGAAAAAGTGTAACGGTCGTAACGTTCCTAACGTTCGTAACGCGTAACGTTCCGCCTGACCCTGTGCGTGCTTTTTGCTAATTTCTCGCTCAATTTAAATCAGATCGGTTTGAAACCAGTCTTAAACGAAAGAGGAGAACATTTTACATAGATTTCGTATAACAGAATTTGCCTAAACAGTTTTTTTATACAAATTTATATAGAAAAATAGCTGTATAAAATATAAATGCAATGTTGTCTAATGCATGGCGCGACGCGGTCGGTCGTCTTTGTTTGCCGTACATCGAAATTAGAATATAACGTATGTCTTGTCTTAACATGAAAACGGCTGCATTTCTAATGTTTAATTCAATTTTTTGACATTAGTATTTTGTGAAATGCAACGCCTTCTAAGTTAAGTATTGGAATAACTAATTATTATTAGAACATAATACTATGACAGTTGCAAACGTCACTTTTGACATTTCTTATCATTCCGACACCTGCAAGGATAAGGGGATTGAAACCAAATTTTGGGAGGTTTAGGTTATGTATTACGGAATACGTTATCACGTAAAACTATCGTCCGTAAACCGACTTTACAGACAACCAATTTTTTTTTTAACGACAAAAACTTTTGAACGGTAACTCCGATCATTATGAAGTTTGAACACAACATTCATCTCGGTAAACTAAGATGAATGTGCGTACTCATGTCGCTTCCTTCCCCATTCGTTCTTTTGCACCCGGGTGAAACCGGGCGGGACCGCTAGTATTAACTATTAATATAAAGCAGTAAATTCTGAACACCTACCGAGGGCGTAAATATGGAGGATAAAGGGGGTAATTAAAAAATCAAACTGAAAATAATACGAATACCTGGCTAAAAATGAAATTTAGATTTTAGAAACACTTTTTGGAAAAGAATTTGTAAAATTAGTTTCAGAATTAATATTTGGTTGACATCTTCCTTCGTGAGTATTCTTGTGTGATATTACTTAATTGAACTTAAAAAATATTGATTTTGGTCGTCAGCTCTTGGGCTAACAGATCAACGGTCCCCATCGAGCGCCTCGAAGAAGCATTTTCGTGTCAGTTTAGACTTTAGATTTTGAAAATAACATCCTAAATTTTGTGTTTCACAATTTAACTACAACTTGACATTTCAAATTGAGTTCGTTTAGACGGAAACGGAACATGGTTCGGTGTCCGTCCTAAGGGACCAGTTTATGCAAAGATTAATTATTTGACATAAACAATTCTTGGACACAGTGTACACTGTAGTGTTTGACAACGTAATATACACGTTGCATAACCACACAGTAAGTACCAACCGTAGGTGCCCTTTACTGTACTTCATTTAGCTTATGTAAAGTACACTGCAGTACGGCTGACCTAATAATAATTATAACGTCGTGTTACGTCATCAGATATGCATAGCGCACTCTGGCTATGCCGCGTTGCCATCTATCGGCTGTTTAAAAAAGTTTAGTGTATCGTCTTTAATTATATGCACCGGCTAGAGGCAACAAATATAGATAGATATTTATTTGGTCAGTTAAGACATACATCTATTTGACACGTCAAAGAAATACAAGATAAAATTACTAGTGTGACCTGTGCGAATTATTCGCACTAAATAAGTATAATAATTATCACTTTACAAAATTATTTTTTAAATATGATTGCAGGTATTCAATTCGTTTCTAATTTTGCACACAGCTTATAACGTTCTTCTTTTTGTTGTGAAGCTCAGATGACAGATCGAAGAAATATTTTACTAAAATTGTCATATAGAGGCGCAAGTAGCAAAAGCGTTGAGCTAAGCCGTCAGATGGCATCATGCAGCATTGCTGTGACGTTGTTCAGCGTTGATCGCTGTTTCAAAATTAAATCCGTCAGATGGCAGTATGCAGTATTGTGTCTGTTGTATTACAATATGAATGTCAGATGACAGATCGAAGTGTTGACGTTGTTTCAAAATTAAAGCCGTCAGATGGCAGACGTTGTTCAGCGTTGCTGTATTTTAATTAATTTACAAAAACAAAAGCAATAATACATTTTTTAGTTGTCGATGTCAGTAGAGCAAGCAATTATCTGTAAAATGATATATAATTTATGTGGAGAAATTGTGAGGTTTTTTCTAAAAAGGGAGGCAAACATCTTTAACCTTAGCGTATATATATGATAAAGCTATCAGCAACATAAAAATTCATTAATACTATAAAAGGCCCGTTCGACTAAAAAATGTTTAATATTTTTCTTAAAAAGTGAAAAGGTATTGTTTTATCCTTTCAGGTAATTTATTATAAATATAGGCTGAATAATATTCTGGACAATGCTTATAAATGTATTTTGTTGCCAACGGTAGTTTTATTGCTTTTTTACCTCGAGTATTATGACCATGTCCATCTTCCACCAAGGCATATCTTGCCATATTTTTATGAGCGAAAAGCAACAAGCAAAAGAGAAAGATACGTGGAGCTGTCATAATCTTTTCTCGCGGAAAGATGTCCTTACATTATTGTCTACTGTTAAAATTATAGCCTTTTGCTTGATGAAACCGCTATCAAAAGAGACACTATGACCCCAGGCCACAAGCATATGTTCCAAACTTCCAAGCAGCCAGAGAACGGTCACAGAACCGTCACCGTTTTGCAAAACCGATACAAGCAGTTTCGTTTTAGCTACTGCGCAAGACGGTAACGGTTCTGTGACCGTTCTCGGGCTGCTTGGAACATACCTAGAATAGAATGAAATATATAGACCTAATACCAATTTTGTTGATTTGTCAACATTGCATCAACAGTCGTAATTAGCTCGCCCTAATAAGTGAACGGACAGGGGGTGGGTTTTCCGAGTAAACTATCAATTTTTTAAACGAGCTGAACCGCTGACTTTCGAAATCTCACTGAAACGAAGCCGGGAACAACAGCTATGAGCTATGTGCAGGAAGGCGGAGTTACAAAATCGATGCGAGCGTTTGTGGTGAGCACTAGAGGAAACTTCCAACTCAAATTTTCCGTATGTCAGTGAGCAATGTTCATTAAAAGTGGAAATAGTTATAATTTTATCAAGTTTTTTAATTACAAAGAAAACATGGGCAAAACGAGGCGATTTTTGAAATGCTTGTTGTGTTCCGGGCTGTTCCGGTGATGGCTACTTAATTAAAATAAAGATCATTGGCGCTATAATTTGACGTTACGCTATCAGAATAAACAAATTAATTATTTATATATTGTACGTCATAATTGAGAAATAAATATTTCTCATGCACCTTTTATGTTATGCTGTTTATATAATGGCTCACAATCTGAATTATATAAAATTAACAGCAGTTTTCTTTATTACATTTTTTTTGACACATCATGGCCAACTAAAGTTTTTGACTTATCACCATAGAGGCATGTCGCGATTTCCATAAAAACTGAGTTAAATAATTCTCTATTATACCCACTAGCGGCGCTAGTAGGCTACTGCAACATAAAATGATATAGTTTGAAAATTCCTTTCTATTTGACATGCGGTAATAAAAATCAGTTGAACGCGCATTAATTTACGAGCGCACGATTTCTAATACAGAACCTAGATAACGTGAATGGACTTGGGGTGCTCAACCCCTGTGGCAAACCCCACATACGTCACAAACAGCTGCCGGTTATGATGCATTGTATACATACGCAAATGTACATATACAACTAAATATATAATGCGGCATATAAACATAGAATATGATCGAAAATAAACACTTCTTATGTGACCCTGGGCAGAACTAGACAGGGGCGGTTCTTCTATGAGCCCTACAGAGCTGCAGAACAACCAAAATCTTAGGCACTTCTTAATTTTAAAATTAATAATTATATTTATCAGATTTAACCAATATTTAGTGTTAACAAATTGTGTAATTTGGCTTTTAGCCTGTAGAGTACATCAATTAAATAAATTAAATAAATAAATTAAAAAAATAAATAAATAATTACACATGAAACGTCATCATCAGATAGATAGATAGATAGATATTTATTTGCAGCGACCAAAAAAAAAAAAAAAAAAATTGGTATGCAAAACGTCAACAAAAAAAAGACATAACATTGACTAAAATATACCCTCGGTGAAGACCAGAGGTCCCCGAACTTTTTTGTCTCGTAGACCACTTGCCATGTTTTTCGGTTGTGGGTAGACCCCCTGCTTATCCGATATTGATTTTTTGCAAATTCATTAATTTCAAATGTATTTTTGACAACCGGTATAGTGCTACTTACTTTGAACGATTTAAATTTATAAATGTAGTGAAGTGTAGTGTGAAATGTTTAGTTTTATACATTTATTAATTAGATTCAAATTAAAACGAATCAAATTAAAATTTACTTTTCGTTACATAAAATAACTAAGCAAAAAATAAATGCTTTTAGTGTAAGGGATGAACCTGATGCTTTAATAATAAATTTTCAACATTTGGCATCAATTTAGTTATAGATTTAATCTTAAATCTCCTCGGTTAATGATGTCCAGTTTGTTAGGAGATTCACTATCGTTGACCCCCTTTTCATTTCATGGACCCCCAATTTTTTTTTGCCCGCTGACATGGACCTCTTGCAAGTTGTCGTCGACCCCTGGGGGTCGATATAGACCACTTTGGGAATCACTAGTGTAGACCATGCAACTCTTGACCCATATAGTTATCGTGTGTTATTTAAATCGGCATGTGCTGCATGTACCGTCAGCACGTTAGTACAAATAAGCATCTATCACTGTCATATGCTAGAAGTATTGATTGAATCTATCTCATTCTTTGACGGCTTTGTGTCGGCGGTAGTGGTACGTATATTGTATACATACACATACATGAACGCTTGGTTTATGGCAGTAGTGACTAGTGTTACAGTGTATACTGTTATAGTTGTCAACAGTGTTTGAACAATGGAAACGTCATAAACATGGATGTGAATCATAATTTGTTTGAAACCCTACAGTCTCAGTCGATCGCGAACGTTCAACGACGCTAATCACAAACTCTGCATTTGTCTGGTTTGAGTTTCAAATAATTTACAGTTTTAAAATTTTACTCGGAATATAGAAGCCCCTTTTAATTAACAACAACTTGAGAGGCATTAATTTTATAATACAAAGCACAAATGAACACACGTACAAACATTGTTTTCATTAATATTACACAATGTTATTCATATATTATGTAACAATAATTAATAAGTGAATAACGTTATTGTTATCAAGTTTAATTAATTAAATATCCCAATTGTGCAAGCAGTGCTCTAGCATAAGTAGCGATCGAACAGATATTATGTAACTATGTAATGTTGTTATCGGGGAGCCAATAACAGCACAACTAGTACGGTTATCGAATTATCTAACTATCTCCGTATTGACTATGAATATATGCTTACTAATCCGCTATAGAAGTGTACTAGGTCTAAAGGTGGCACTTCACATGGGTATTTGTGTTCGCTATTGGGTGTTTGTTGTATTTGGCAAAATATATGACGTTTAAGACAAACATGCAAATAGAGGCAAATACGACCATCCACAGTCCACACATGGCAGTCAAATAGCAAACACACAAACATAGAATAGAGAATAGAAATATATCTTTATTTAAAATTCCAATGGAATGTTATAGCGTCAGTAATATTAAAATAACACAAAGAAAATTTGATAAAAAGATTTATATTAATATTTAAAATCGTTAACTGAGTATAAACAACATGATTGCAATCTTTTCTTTAATTCACACTTAAATTTAGCATATGGCAGTGCAGTTAAATGTGCCGGTAGTGTGTTGTGTATTCGTAGCGCCGCACACTCAGGACTATTGAAAAGTATTGATAAATTACACTTAGGTAAAATGATTTTCATATTGTGACGTGTTTGATAATTATGCTTAGTACTAGAAAGAGAAAATCTGTTTTTATGCTTTTGTATATAGCACAGAGAAAAATAAATGTATATTGAAGGAACAGTTAAAATGTGATGTTTCACAAAATACTCCTTACAACTATCTCTAAATCCAAGATTAAATATGGTTCTAATGGCTTTTTTCTGCAGCAAAAAAATTCTATTGATTGCAGAGGCGCTACAGCCCCAAAACATGATTCCATATTTGACGTGTTGGAAGAAATATGCATAATAAGTAGTTAGGTCTAAATTAAGATCATAGCAACTATGGTGAATTTTCCGCAGAGCAAATAAAGATCTTGCTAGCTTAGAACTTAAGTTGGAAATGTGTAAAGTCCAGTTTAGGGTATCTGAAATAGTCACGCCTAAGAAGTTAAATGAACGTGTTTTTTCTAGCGGAATGTTGTTAGATACTACGGTCAGATTAATATCCCTATTTCCCTGAGAAGTATGGAAAACCATATACTGAGTTTTACTCAGATTTAAGCATAGTGAGTTATCATGACACCAATAAGAAAATTCATCAATAGATGATTGAACCTTATTTTGAAGTTCAACAGGATTGTTAGCAACCGATATGAAGCAGGTATCGTCAGCATACATCACTAAACGATCACAGGTTACGCATGAGGACAGGTCATTAATATATAAGATAAATAGTATTGGGCCCAAAACGGACCCTTGAAGTACGCCATAACTAATACTTTTGGGCTCAGATGTTGAACTAGCAATGCGGACGAGCTGCTCACGATCACTGAGATAAGATTTGATCCAGTTTATTGCATTACCACGTATCCCAAGATATTGAATTTTTGTTAATAACCGTTTATGGTCGACTGTATCGAAAGCTTTGCTTAGATCACAAAAAACATTTGGCAGCAGAACGCAAGGTTCAAAATTCCAGGAATTTTAGCACTGTTTCATTGTCCCAATTCACTTTCAATAGTAATTGTTCCAGTTCTCGCTACAGGTTCACGGCGCGTGCGCTTCTGAATATGGCCATTGTGTGGACAGTTTATTTGCGTATTTGCCTATTTGACTCCTTTGATGTTCCTCGAAAAACCGACAAGCGCACGGTAACGCGTATTTGGTATTGGTCTTATTTGCCAAATAGGCAAATAAGGCCAACACTTTGTCAAATAGACTGTCCACACTTGGTAATTGTTTGCCAAATACACAAATACAAATAGCCATGTGAAGTGCCGGCATAAAGTATTAAGTTTGAACATGTACATATAATTTATGTTTCTCTGATAGAACGAAAACCGCGTAAGCAGTATTAGGATACAACCATATATTTGTCTCTTTTTGTGGTAACAGTTCGTCGGTTCTGATTGGTTACTGTCATAAAGCCATAGAACTGTTGATAAAGAGAGATATACTCTTCTATATTGCTAGTGGCCGTAAGTGAAAGCGTGGCCTTGCATTAAGTGAGCCAGTCAGGCACTGTTCTGCGGTCCGAAGCAGCACATGAAACGTCATTACACCGTGCAATTCCTGACCCACAAGTTATACATTGTTATTTCAATCGGCTTAGAGCTGCGTTTATCGTCAGCACGTAATTAGTACAAATCAGCATATGCTAGAAGTGTTCACTGAATCTATCTCAATCACGGCTTTGACTGGGCGGTACTGCGCGCCTGCTCCTTGCTAATATATTGTCGGAATAACGTTGCAATAACTTCGAAAAAAGGGACGGAGATATATTCGCACATTGAGTAAATAGATAATATATGGGTTTGAGAACGGATTATAAAAATAATTAAACGGCGTTGAGAGTTCAGTGTCGGACCAACCTGCCACCACAAGATAATAGACAGTTCAATCTGTATGCACGTATAGATAATGAGATGTCAAACGCTTAATTGATAATTTATACCCACCTAGCTATATTTACCTGCGCTGGAAATGACTCAACGAGATAAGCAAATTTAATCTCTGCGTATCGGCTTTATAAATACGACATTCACTAAACGCACTACTTCATTTCACACTAAGTTGATAATTGATAGAGTTCAAAGGCGTTCCTTTGAATTTAATTGAAGTTTGGTGTCGAAAAAGATTATTTTCGGTCTACTGGTTTTTGAGATATGACTTATTTTTATGGCACGCCGTTTTACTATTTAATAGTAAAATATTTTTCCAAAAATTAAAAAAATATTTAACAATTTTAATTTCAGAAAAAAAAATTGAGTGAATTTTTTTTATGTGGTGACAATAAAAATACATTATTGTTATGTCATGACATAATAAAAATACATTATTTTTATGTCATGACATAAAATTAAATGCTTGTACATAGGAAGAGATAGGAAAAACGACGAATTATAATTATGTCATGACATAAAAATAATGTAATTTTATTGTCACCACATAAAAAAATTCACTCAAAATTTTTTTTCTGAAATTAAAATTGTTAAATATATTTATAATTTTTGGAAAAATATTTTACTATTAAATAGTAAAACGGCGTGCCATAAAAGTATTTATAATTATTTTTATGTCGCAAGATAATAAAAATACATTCTTATTATGTCATGACATTTATGATAATCCAAATCTCGGAATATCGTGTCTACTGTACAGCAGGGGCGGGCAAATCTTTTGATCGTCGGGCCACATTGCTGATGAAAATTTGACCGTGGGCCAAAAATTTGGAGAGCAAAAAAAAAAGGTCTTTTCATTTCCGCAACAAAAAGGTCTTTTTTCGTCTGTTGTGGCCCTTGCTATTTGCTATTTTTCTAAACATTTTTATGCGCCAAATTATATTGGCAAACTTTCGCTCTTAATAATTATTTATAAAATGCTTCTCAGGCCGGACAAAAGACTACTGCGGGCCGCCATTTGCCCAGGCCTGCTGTACAGCATAAGGAATTGGTGACAAAATCCACAGAATTTTTCATAAGTAGGTATTAAAAATATTTTGAAAAATCATTTTAAAACATGAAAGTCATGTATAGTAATAATGCGCGTCGTGATCGCCCGACAAAAGATCATTTTGACTAAATATCCTACGGGCAAAATATCCCTCGACCTAAAAACAATTACGGAGTTGTGTCGATGCGATGGCGTTTTTTTTTGCAGTGAAAAGGGGAAGGCGTTTGGTGGGAGTTCGTTGAAAAACTATTACGGGGGCGTGTCGATGCGATGGCGTCTTTTTTGCAGTGAAAAGGGGAAGCCGTTTGGGGGGAGTTCTTTAAAAAACAATTACAGGGGCGTGTCGATGCGATGGCGTTTTTATTATGCAGTGAAAAGGGGAAGGTGTTTGGGGGCAGTTCTTTAAAAAACAATTACGGGGTCATGTTGATGCGATGGCGTTTTTTAGTTCAGTGAAAAGGGGAGGGCGTTTGGGGGGACTTAAAAACAGTTACGGGCTCGTGTATACAAAGTGAGATAGTAATACCACAAGAATAATATTTATTCTTGTGGTAATACAGTAATTCTACACCAGCTTTGCTGATAAGATATTTTGTCGGGGGGTGAAAACTCGCAGAATCGTGTATAGTTGGGTCAAAGGCCAACACCAAGATAGTAATATAGATGTCTACATTGGAAAGGAAATCGTCTTTCTATGTGTTTTCTTCCATTGTCGTTCGTCGTCATAGGGATACAATGTAGGTGCATAGCCATAAACAGATAATACAGATTGAAAACATTGAGGTTAAATCACAAGCTGTAATATCATTCAATTGTTGAAGTATTACTATTATTATACATCGAAGCGATGTATATTATTATTATCTCGAAGTGATTGTTGTTAACTATCTGCTTAAATTACACACTTTTCCCACCCTCCCGCCAAAACAACCCTCTTAATCGTTTTCCATATAGTAGACATGTTTTTTATCATCCTGTTTGATTGCAACGCGTTTAACATAAGGGTAAGTTTCCGATTTTGGTTGGGGTGGAACGTGGTCAGACGTGTGCACCCCATCATCGCGTTCTGTGCAGCTGGTCGCCTTGCTCGTGCACTTATTTAATCCAGTTGTCATCAATGTCCACTCTTCATTTCATTGTTGTTCATCAGTGGCCACGCGGCAAACCGGTTCACGTCGAGTTTTCAACAAAGCCACGGCCGCTGCGCACGAGGTTGGCTTTGCCGCTAGGACTTAAGGCCACTGCACACGAAGCTAGAAACGCTGCTAGATTCCTTGCTAGATTTGTGGATAGATCTGGTGCGCGCGCAGTGACAGAATATAAACACAGAGCAAAACGTGTCTGTTGTCTGGCAGAATGACGCCATGCGGGTGTTCAAGTGCCCACGTGAAGATAGTGCTTCCTGATTGGTTCTTGCTCACACCTAGCGACAAATCTAGCAGGGAAAATAGCGCCTGTTCTAATTTTAAAACCCATCTTCTGAGCTAGCAACGCAGCCCGCAGTGTCATCATTTCCAGCTTCGTACCCAACCTACCGGTTAGCAGCTAGCAGCGTTTCTAGCCTCGTGTGCAGCGCCTTTATGCTGGCAGCGAAACGCGGACTGACGCCCAATCTGAACGCCTATTGATGCGCCTCAGAACATAAAAATCTGAACATTGAATTATATTAATCTGAACCTTTACGAAAGTCGGTTGGTGCCAGTCTAAATAGAAAAGAACCTACAGTCTACACAGGCAGTCTATCCTAGTCAATTCAGCGACGTATTAACACATATCTCGAGCATAGTCGAACGTTATTAGTATGAGTAGTAGCAACGGCCTCTGACGTGAAATGCGCGTGACACACCGGCAACTGTTTACTCACACAGTCGCTTGTTTCGTGTATGAACGAATGGAGCGGCACGCTACGTGCCACGCAGGAGACATAAGACATGCGCACTAGCTTCGTTTATGCTCCGTTCTCTTCTTCGCCAACCGTTTTAGTTGCAAAGTGACACACGTTACAATATGCTAGTTGTTGTGTTTAGACTTTAGAGAAAATAATATTGTTGTTTATTGTTTTGTTTGATTGTTAGGCGAAATGAAGGACGATTCGGCGTTTAATAAACTGTTTGTACAAATAGTTCAGAGAAAGAAATGTCTGTACGATCACACGTGTCCTGAATATCGCGATCGTGACATTCAGGATGCAGCGTGGCAATCGGTCGCCATTGAAGTGAACGCAACGGGTAAGTAGCCGAACGCGAACGTTCATTTCTGACAGGGCCGGACTCAGTTCGCGGGGTGTTTAGTAACGGATAACGCAAAGATCTCTAAATGAGTAAATTGAGTTTATAACAGAGCCGGATATAAGGACGTAGTCCTATGTTCAGGCTCGTTTTCAACCGTTATTTCAGATTTTTTTTTAATAACAAAATAATGTACAATCATTTCAATTTTGTTACATGTTTTTACTGACATCGTAATCTAAGAAATAAAATGTTTTTTTTGCTTTATTTTACGCCATTTTATAATTGTTTTTTTAACCTAAAGTAGACAACTTTAAATGGACGTAGGTGAGTAGCGCGGGTGATAACGTCACTTGGAGTCATCTGAATTATAAACATTAAATTGGTTATTGTTTCGTAGGCTTGTGGCTCTATCCCGTACTAGAAATACACATTTTTATTGATAAATAAAAAAATGGCGGGTTTAAAAAAAACAACGAGAATATCGTGATTTTGTCGTTGAAAATCGGTTAAAAAAATAGAAATAATTTTTATAATTAAGTAATTCTAGTACCGGACGGAGCTATTGTGTAGAATACCCTGTGCAAAATTGAAATCAATTGGTTGTATACAATTGTTTCAGTCACCCGCGCCGCTTAGAAAAACGTAGTTTTGAGAAAAACGCGTTTAAAGTTTTAATTTCAGATTTCTTACAAAAAAATAAAAATGAATATTTACACTAATCAGCTATGCCTGGTGTATAGTAAACCTTCCGTTTCTTCAAAGGCATCGTTTTCTGCTAATTTTTTTGCTCTACTCTGCGAGAGTATAAAGGTTACGTGGTAACAATTGAGAGGTAAGAGCAGTTAAGAGTCTTACCGTAAGACCGTTGCTGCTCTCGACTATATGCTATAGCTTTGTAAATATTTAATATTTCGGTCTAAAATTTTTACAGTATTTTCTCAATATACTTATTATACCTACTTACTAAAAATTTAAAAAAATAAATTCGATTTTCCGAAACCCGAATACCAGACTACGTTCTTAAGGATGGAGGCGACCACTATTAAAAAAAAAATAGTGATTGAAAAATTATATCCGTAAGCTACTCCCCTGAGTCCCGATCGTGCCAGAAATATCTTTATTCAACTCATGCGCGTTATTCATGTTTTATTATGCCTAAAAACCGAACCCTAAATAGCCATTTACCGACTGGTGACAATTACTTGTCATAACTCAATGAAGATTCCTACTAGCTCGGCCATTGTGGAGTAATGAAAATAAACGTAACTATTTTCTGAGTCGTAACGAAATAGTAGGTAACAACAACTCCCTGTTGTTACCCATTGAGGCTAAAATTGAGAGGCCGAATGTTTTCGACATGGAGTTTATTCATAACCGGCTAACCTCAAACCAAAACATTGAATCGTGCTGTTTGGTGCTGTTAGTATTGACAGTTTTTTTTATAAAGAAATAAATAGATATTAGGCTTCGTTTTTTAGGCAATGAATAAAACATGAATAACGCGCAATTGTTGAATAAAATTATGGGCGCAACTTGTAGGCTAAGTCATGACCTCTCAGCGCGATGAATGACTTAGACTACTAGTTACGCCAGTAACTATAGAAAAACAGCGAAAGTAGAGTAGTCCGCATAATTTCATTTCTCTTGTAGCGGACGAATGTCGATCGAGATGGAAAAATCTTCGCGGAGCATTGACAAGATATCTAAAGCATCGATCAGGTGACCAATCGAAAGGTGTAAAGAAATATTACTTATCAGAAGCAATGCAATTTTTAATTCCTTTTACCAAAACAAGAAAACCGTTTGGAATACAGAAGTTTGAAACTTCACCCACGAACGCGCATCAAGACGAATCTGATAACGAAATGGAAGAATCGGTTGAGTATGAGATCGAAGATACGAAATCACGTTCCGAAGAAACATCAAGGTCATACAATGAAGATTGTCCCGAAGAACTTAGTAAGCCGGCTGAATTTCAAGTACCGAAAAGAAAACTGTGTGCCGCCGATCCGTTGGAAATGGAAAGGGCTGTTGCGACATATTTTTCCAAAAGGGTCACCGAAACCGTTCACGCTGACCTTGACTTTTTCAAAAGTATCCTTCCCGACATTGCTTATTTCAATCCGTCACAAAAGAGACGCTTCAAACAGCGAGTTTTACAAATCATCGAAGACATTTCGAACGAAGATGTTTCTGGACCGTCGTCTGGACCGAGCGGCTATCACTTTATTGGCTCGAATAATGCAGATCAATATTCGACAGGAGCATACGATCCTCTACACCGGGATTGATTTACGACGCGTGGATAAAAAATCGACATTTTTTTAGTGCCATGTTATCCGTTTATAATTCTGATTTATAGCTTACAGTTTGACGTATTTTAATATTGAATGTTCAAAGATATATTTTGGGACGACCCTTTTAATTGCGGGGTTAGTGCAAAAGTGTGGCAAAAATTAATTTTACTTTACTTAATTTAATCTGAATGTTTATATTATAAAAACATTGTAAAAACTATGAAAATGAATCAAGAAATTGTGATAATATATGATAACAAATTACCATATGGATTTTTTCTTATTGTTCCCACCACGAACTCTGTAACAAGGACACCCAGCTCGAGCGTGGACCGATATCTGCCGCATGAACCAATATGGCGTCTGCTACGGGGTAACGCACACACGTTCATGGCTTACATGTCTGTAGTGTCTGTGAAGTTAAACAACTTTAGTAACTATAGTAAAGACAAGTGGAAAGAACCGAAGTTTTCCTAGGTAGTGATAACAGCGCCATCTCTCGTGCACCAGAAAACGGTCCATCTCGAAACACAGCAAGCAGAGGATGCTAGGTCTCGTGATTAAAGACTTCGTGGTTCCCACAAATAATAATAATTTATTTTTCAAAACTTTGATTAACGTCTGATTAGAACTCTTCAATAAATAAAATTATCAACCAATTTTTCAGACAATAAAAAATATGATTAATACATTAACGTTTCAATCCGGATTTGGACCTTCTTCAGAACTGTTCTAAAAAATATAAAAAATAATTAATATTTAAATTCTAAATAGCTTTTTATAAAATCTTTCAAAATAATGAAAAAATAATTTATTTTGATAATCATTAATAATTTTGAATGATTTTATAAAAAACTAATTAGAATTTAAATATTAATTATTTCTTATATTTTATTAGATCAGTTCTAAAGAAAAAAATATAAAAAATTTATTGAATAATTATTTTTGATGTGAAATAACGTTAGTCTAAAAATGTATTTAAATGTGTTTAATGAGCACAATTAAATAAATCGTTTATTTAATAAATGAAATTACGGATTCATCGAATCCCACATTGTATTACAAGCTCACTACATGTGTTAATACAGCTTTACAATAACCTCTAAGGCCTTTTATTAGAGGTACAGTACTGTGCCAAAGAAAGATACATCCAGAGCATTTTTGACGTTAATTTTTCTAGTTTGATTGTCCAGTTCTCTGTGTTTTTCTACTTTCTATTCAATCGCTACTGACTACGCATCGAACGACATTTATTTATCAACTTGCATTTTAAATCCAAATTTGAAAAACGGTGTGAGGTATGACTCCCCAGAAAAAAATTATTTATACGAAAAAGAACACGAAATTTTGGCATTCAGGCAAAATATCAATATGGGGGCTATTTCATTGACTTTATAAAAAAATTGGATGAACACTTGAATATGTCGAATGTTTTTTTTTTGTACAACAGTATGTTATACATCTAGGGCACAATGCAATATAGGCCGGGTCAATGTTGCATTTTATGTGGAACGATTTTCGATCGATATACATGCCTTCGAAATTTATATTTATTATTCGTTTATAAAAAATTAGATTACAATGTTTTTTAAAATTGTTGAAACAGCCCTAAATTCCATATCTATATCTACTAATATTATAAAGAGGTAAAGTTTGGATGTAGGAGGTAATCTCCGGAACTACTCACCCAAATTCAAATTTTTCTGACGTGATAACGTCTTATAAATTGATGAATCACCAATCTTATAAATTGATAAAACACCGGCTGCATGCACGAAAAAGTGTAACGTTCCTAACGTAACGTTCGTAACGCGTAACGTTCCGCCTGACCCTGTGCGTGCTTTTCTCGAAAACGGCCCTAACGATTTGGATGAAATTTACTGAAAAGGGATTTTGGGGGGCAAAAAATCGTTTTAGCTAGGTCTCATCTCTCGAAAAAATCGTTTTCTTACAAATTTTATCATTATAAAAATCAATTTTTTGACGTATGAAAATACTTAAATATTGTAAGTAGGTTTTGGAATTTTATATTATAAACAGTGAAACAATTGTTTTATAAATATTATGACAGCTAATCTTTGAGACTTAAAATAAATCCGAAAGAAAGAAAGTTAAAAAAACAATTATATTATATGGTGAGTAATTTAAATAAATAAAATTAACCTAAATTTGAAGCGAAAGATGCAATATCATAGATTCGAATTATTATAATTATTATATGTAGAATTTAGGTTATGTATTACGGAATACGTTATCACGTAAAACTATCGTCCGTAAACCGACTTTACAGACAACCAATTTTTTCACCAATATTTAGAATGGACCTTCAGGATGGACATATATTATTGCGTTAAAATAAAAACGCTTTTCGTGGAGACCGATTTTGCAATGTAAGTCGACGAAAAAACGGTGGCCATCTACAAATTCGGACGAAGCCGGAACGAACCGCTATTTATTACATAAACGTGATACACTCAGTACCTATATTACAACCTGATCGGGCCGGTAGTCTTCTATAAAAAAGGAAATTTATTTGAAGACCAAATAAATTTTTACGTTTATAACTTTTCTAAAGCATCCTATAACTAAGAAAATTTTCTGTTAAAAGGAACGGGACAGTTTTTTCTATTTGAAAAAACGTGTCATTTACACCCGTATATATTCACTGTATATACTAAAACTAGTGTGACCTGTGCGAATTATTCGCACTAAATAAGTAGGTATAATAATTATCACTTTACAAAATTCTTTTTTAAATATGATTGCAGGTATTCTATTCGTTTCTAATTTTGCACACTGCTTATAACGTTCTTCTTTTTGTTGTATTACAATATGAAGCTCAAATGACAGATCGAAGAAATATTTTACTAAAATTGTCATATAGAGGCGCAAGTAGCAAAAGCGTTGAGCTAAGCCGTCAGATGGCATCATGCAGCATTGCTGTGACGTTGTTCAGCGTTGCTCGCTGTTTCAAAATTAAAGCCGTCAGATGGCAGTATGCAGTATTGTGTCTGTTGTGTTACAATATGAATGTCAGATGACAGATCAAAGTGTTGACGTTGTTTCAAAATTAAATCCGTTAGATGGCAGACGTTGTTCAGCGTTGCTGTATTTTAATTAATTTACAAAAACAAAAGCAATAATAAATTTTTTAGTTGTCGATGTCAGTAGAGCAAGCAATTATCTGTAAAATGATATATAATTTATGTGGACAAATTGTGAGGTTTTTTTCTAAAAAGGGGGGCAAACATCTTTAACCTTAGCGTATTAATATATATGATGTTAATGTGTAATGTCACAGCTTTGACTAGGTAGTGGTAAGAGGGACCTTTTCACAGCATCGTACCAACAATTCGATATGTATGCAAATGCAATTTGGCGTGTTGCATAACCCAGCAGTTGCATACATGCTGATGCTACAGCTTAATTAGATGTATATACATCTATACACATAATCTCTCAAAATCGGAAACTAGAATAAATTATGTATTATCAAATCAAATAATAAACATGACTAGGTATATGAAATTTACATACAATTTTATATATATCTATAGTCATAAGGCACATATGTTTATGTCAAATATTTATGAAAAATCGACAATATCTATAAGCACAAGACCTCTTCGAAGAAACTCAAATTATAAACAGAATAGCGAGTTACTATCCGTGCATGTACAGGGAAGCCATAGAAATACAAAAACAGAATTTCAACCGAAACGATGAGGGCTTGAATCTAAGTAAAAGGCACCGCGACGGAACAGAACGATCAGCCACGAAAGAACGAGCTGTGACCGAGCAGAGAGCACAGACACGCTGAGCATAAAAGAAGGGAGAACACCAGTCATCAGCACACTCACCTTTGAGCAGCGAAGGAGGACAACTTCGGCCGCGTTATGGCATATATCTCTTCTGCGCATACGCCGATTTCTCCCAATAGGACTCTTCTTATTTGCATATCAAACATCCTCCCAAAATTTAGTTTCAATCCGCTCGTCCGTTTGTCTTGTTCACAGACTAACAGATGAAAGAACTTTTCCAAAAAATATTTTTCTGGACTCAGGGGAGCTCAAAACGAAAAAATATTGTAAAATTTTGAAAAGTGAATTTTGACCTAAATTAGTATAATTCCCTATTTAGGTAATAATAATAATATATGTTTATTGCTCCTATTTACAAGCAAAAGGTACACGAGTCAAGCATATTATGTGCCCATATGTACAAAAAACAATTTACAAAATACATTACAAAAAGAATTAATAATACACTTTAAAACTATTCCAAGGAAACCAGGATTGGATAAATAAATCGAGTTTTTCTACTATCCAATCTTGTGGTGTTGGAACGGTAAATGTAAATCTTTTGAACAGGGAGCGCTGGGGAAGTGTCGAAAGAAAACGGCTTGTGATAATATATATAAATATTAATTTTACTTAAATCAGTTCGCCATGTGGTCACAATTATAACCCCAAACTAGGCGTGGGCGGCGATCGTTGTGTTTTGTTTTTAAACACTACATAAATCGGAGACAATTCATAAAGTATTCATGAATGAATATGAACGAAAGTTAAATTAAAACAATATAATATGTAATGAAACAAAAATATATATCGTCCTCGTTCTATATGTTGCTTTATTCATCATGTATACCATTTAAGGCTGTCAATTCTTTTATGCTGAAACTTTATTTTCTTTATAACTCGATCGAAAGTGCATACTTTCGGCATCAATTTAAAGCAGAAAGTCTAACATTTACTCCTTGGTGGGATTACAGGCACCAATGCGGGCAGTAGTAAAGCAAAAAAAAAAAAAACAACTGTTGTTTAGATGTCGTTTCCATAGCAAGCCTATTACATTTTAGCTAATAGTCGCGTACAGCTGTCATTCGTGTTTTTACGTATGAACTCAAAGCTCCTTGCTTGAAATTGATCTGTGTTTTTATGTAATTAATTAATTAATGCATTTAATAAGCATGCTTACGAGCGAGGTATGAAATAATCAATCATTTCTACTTTTGTGTGGAATTATTGCGGGATCAATAGAATTCTTATTGTCAATTATTAATATCAAGAAAGGTAATTGTCAAATCGATATATTTTTTATATTTATATTATCAAAGACATAAATTTTTATAGTATGAACTAGGTAGGTATATTATGAAATATGTAAAATTGTTTGAAAACTTTAATATTGTCAGAAACAAAACAAAAGACTATAGGTGCATATAATAACGACTAAATTATTCATATGACTTCCCTCCTAATATCCAAGTTTTACAATTTTTAAGTTAGAAAAGTTGTTCAGAAAATGTGTTCTTCATTTTCAATTAAAAAAACAATGTTATCATTTAATATGCATATTAATATGATGATATTAAAACCAATTAGAATACTGAAAAGCACATCATTTCGCAGAAATTCTCGAGGAAAATAAATTGAAAATAATTTTTATTTTATTTTTATGTTCATAAATATAGAGCTTCTTTGAAATTTAAATGTCTTCTATACTGTAATTAATAACACAAAAATCATATACTTTTTTAAATTAATCTATAAAAAACTCATCAAGAAAATAAGGAAGTTCTACCAACCTAAAAGAAAAATACAATTTTTGACGCAAATCGTATTTTTGCAAATTTAACAGGATTGTACTAAAGTGAACGTCTCTATATCTCTTCAGATTTTGCAGTTGTACCTATCCAATTAAAGTTCCCCAAAAAGTATAAAAACATCTTTGAATGGTCGTAGTTTCATAACTAAAAGAGATACAGAAGTTTACTTGCGCTCATTGAATTTAGCGTAATTTTTTCTCTAAACATTCTCAATTTCAAAAATATTATAAAGATTTCGATTTTGCCCTTTTCATACAGTGGGTTCACCGAAAATAATTTGTGTATTTAATTAATAAATTGATAACGTTTTTCTCGAATATTTTCTTATGCAACCTTATCAATATTTTGCCGTCTCTAACATACAGACGAAAATTATAGATGCCCTTTTGAATTTAGTATATATATTCGTTTTAACACACATAATAAAAAATTGAAAATACAGTAGTACCTCGCCATACGAGTTTAATTCGTTCCGCAACCTTGCTCGTATCTTGAATTACTCGTATCTCGAAGCAAATTTCCCTATACAAAACAATTGAACTACCATTAATCCGTTCCAACCCCCAAAATGTCACCCCAGTTTGAATAATAAAAACGTATTTATAAATGAAAAATATTTATTGCACAAAAACAAAAAAGAGAATGTAAAGAAATAAATTAGATATCCTCACTGGTCTTTGCCTTTTTCGCTACATTTTTCTCGCTTTCACCTGTAGGCGTTTAGAAAAAAACATGTCCAAGGAGGTTTGTTTCTTCCTCCCTCTCAGAATGTTCCGGAAATGAGTTAGGCAAGTGTCATTAAACCTGCTAAACCGAACTCATATCTCGAATTTCGCTCGTAACTCAAAGCAAAAAATCACTCGCTCGCCGGCTCGTATCTCGAAAAACTCGTATGTTGGGGCACTCGTATGTCGAGATACCACTGTACTATGAATTAGTTAAACCTAAGCTGTCAGTGACCTAAACAAATACGTGCGATACGTTTCTTTTTCCTTCTAGAGAGCAGTTAATCAAAGTCAATAAATTATTAAATTCAATAAATTTATCGAGCACGTTTCCCAGTGCCATCTCATTGGAAAGGACCACCTGTGGGTGGTCCGCTTTTAGATATATTGCAATGTAATGTTTTATTGTTATCATCTACAAGTTACAATACTATAAACTATAAAGCATACAGAATTTGATATTCAACACAAAATAATTTATTCACATTAACTATATATTAGTACATTATCGCTCAAAAGTTTAAGCAATTGACACATTTTAAATTAATAGCATCAATACAAAAGAAAAAATATAGAATAGTTACTTCTTACCACAACAGTTTTATTAGCGGATGTACATTTCGGGAGCTATGCTCTCGTCTTCAGCAAACACTAAACTCACTTAGCTGAAGATGAGAGCATAGCTCCCGAAATGTACATCCGCTAATAAAACTGTTGTGGTAAGAAGTAACTATTCTATATTTAGAGCTAGAGAGTCTTACGTCTACTTTTTTTTTGTTTTACGCGTCAAAAAACAAAACTTCTGATCGGTAATGTAGGTATCTGTGCACATAACGTATTAAACAATATATTCCAGCTAGAGCAATCCATCTAACGATTGATCGTAATTTAACTAAAATCTCTCAACACATATTTCACTATAATTACACGAAACATGCAAATCGTATCAGCGCAGCGTCGAGCTGCACCAGCCCTATATATCGGCTATATATCTAGGTGTATTATGTAAGCTCTCGTTGCATTTATCTGTTTAATGTGAAAACGTTAATATTAATAGTCAATTGGTCGCAACTTTCTCGCCGCGCAAAATTAATTTTTTCGCACTTCGACGAAACTGCAACGATATCAAAATAAGAACATTCTATTTATAATTAAACAAGCTTTCCGAGCCGGGATTCGCTCGAGTAGATTTTGGTTTGACTAACAAATCTCTCCTTATCCAAGTGTGTAGGCTTTCACGGTCGGTGTTGATCCAAATCTTCTTGGTTTCCGGGCTTGTATGCCGTGGTCCATTGGTATTCGTCTACAACTGCGGTAGGCATTATCAAATGCGGTGTGGTAGCGGGCGAAGTGTCCTTCTAGGCTGCTCACGACCAATCACAGAAGAGCATACTACGACCGAGTAAAGAACACGAGCACGCTAACCATAAAAGACGGAAGTACTGCACTTGTCGACACACTTACCTGTGAGTAGCCTAGAAGGATTCTTCGCCCGCTACCACAACGCCTTTGATAATGTCTACCGCAGTTAGACGAAACGTCAGGTAGTAATACCAATGGATCACGGCATACAAGCCCGGAAACCAAGAAGATTTAAATCTCTTCTTGCTCATGAGAAGATGTAAACTATTGGCGGACTAGATCCAGGTCAAGGGGGAGCACAAAAATTCTTCTAGGATGACGTGCATAACAGACTATTAAGCCACAACCCCTAATTTATTCATTCATTCATTCAACAAATCTCTCATAATATCATCCAAGTGTATGAGCTTTCAGAGTCGAAGATGTTAGAAATCTTCAGGGTTTCCGGGCTGATAGGCCGTGGTTTTTCTACCTGACGTTTCGTCTTCAGCTGCGGGAGACGTTATCAAAGACGGTGGGGTAGCGAACAAAGTATCCTCTTTGGTGGCTGACAGATAGTCTTTGATGCTAAAGAGGATACTTTGTTTAGCATTTAGCATCAAATGTGAGCGTGTTCTCTGCTCGGTCGTAGTCCGTCCTTCTCTTCCGTGGCAATATCGTAGCTAGATGACAAGATTAAATAAATAATTTGACTGAGAAGGTGTAATTATTAAAAAATTAATTTAAAAATAGGTATCTGTTTAAAAAAATGTAAGTGTGAGTTTAAAAAGGGGTTGTCTTTTTTTTGATGATCAATCACTAATAGAAATTGAAAACACGAAGGGTTGTCTGTCGAATAAATTAAAAGTAACTCGCATCTAGAAGCGTTACGTCGTGGTAAATAAATTCTGAGTCATGCATTCAATTGATGCTGTTGGCTGCACAATGTCAGTGGTCCTCAAACGATCTATTCCTACAGTTCAATCAGTTTGTACAATATAGATTGCCCAATATAGTCGGACTCAAGTAATTACAACTCATATATTTTCACCATCACCAATTTTCGACTGATTTTTCTGAAGTATTTTTAAGTTTTTTGGCCTAACTTTCACTCAAAGTATTTCCTCCTACGCTGCTCAGCCTATGAAAAAAGACGTATGACAATATTTAACCTCAAATTGAAAAAAGTTATTTAAAGGCAAACTTCTTTATCGACTGACAAGTTCACGCTGTACGTTTGTATTATTATAGGTGCTAAGAAATCATAAATGGAGATTAAAATTGCGAAAAGAAGACAAAGCTTGTCCAGCTTATCAATACAAATTGATTTTAGATTATATTGATGCTATTGAAAATATGTTTTAATAAAAAAATGGAATAATTAGAGCGCCTACACTAAATTCTAATTAGAGCTTTGAATCAACAAAAAGCTGTTTTCATTCTCATTTAAATAAAAAAATAAGTGAGTTAAGTGTCTGTGTCGATTTTTCCTCAATAAATTACTATATAGTGACAGCTAACAATGCACATTTACAAATTTATTCATTGTTATAAACACGTGATCGTCGCTTAGCAGATTCAGGAACTAACAAAAGTGATTACGAAGAGTGCTTATTTTGCTAAGCGCTTGATAATCACCGTGGTTACATTGGATCTGAATATTTGAGCAACAGTTTGACGGTTTCTGCAAAGTATGTATGTCTGTCTGTTGTTAACCATCCATTAATAATCCCTCGACAGTCATCGATGTGAATTGTCTACACTGCGTTGTCAAGCGGCTTCAAGGGGGGTTCTCAATAGCATAAATTCAGCACCCGCCGCCATGTTATATGCACCCAGAACTGTAATACATTTATGGCGTCGTTTACCTATACCAAAGGACGTAATAATCTAACCAAATTGGTGAATATGCAATTATTTTGTACAGGTACATCTAGAATTCACGAATTAATTCGTTAATTAACAGTCGTCGTAAAGCTAAAGCTCATAAAACTAGGAATACTGATGATTTATCAATTAATATTCTTCATGGAACACGAACGTAAAGTTATAAATATACAAATAAATAGGTATTGGTTACACCCGTTGTGCAATATTAGAAAAATGTATCGTTCAACTCAAACCTGAATCTTCTACTATCGCGGCGGCTGAATTATTATTTATTCTACAATGACACATCTAAAGAATCAACTTCTCAATAATAAAACGTATTGGCAACGGTATTTCACATCTCTTTGCATTAGGCCATGGGCGTATCCAGAGGAGGGCAGAGAAGGGCAACTGGCCCCCCTGGATTTTGGGAGCGTCATAAACCGTTTTGCTGAAGATCCTCGAAAATGACTTTTAAAATAAATGTGTAATTTATATTAAATAAATGAATATTTAATATTTATGTTTATTTATTTGACTACCTATATAAAACAGAATCTACCGCGGGCGGTTCCCCTACACAATACATGTAATGTTTCGTGTAGGTGTCTTCGTGAAGTGTGTAGGGCAAAACAAGCGGGGGGACCCGGCTTAAGAAATTTCTGATTTTCCCGCCCCCCTGAGCCAAAAATTAGCTACGCCCATGCATTAGGAATAATATTAGAGTAGGAAACATTGCTCAGGCGAGAGCTTTGTTTTATTAATGTTTATATTTTCAACTCTGTACCTACATGAATAAAATATCCCGAAGAAAAAAGGATATCTGAATTTATCCATAACAGGGACGTGCATGAGCATAACACACGTCAGACAAATGACCTTCACATGTCAAAAAGTCGGTTATCAATGTATAACAAGTGTCCACTCAGTTCAAGTACCAAACTTTTTAATAAACTGCTTTCATCGATTAAAAATATTGACAATTTTAAAAATTTTAAGTGCAATCTTCGTGACTTTTTAATGAAGAAGTATTTGTACACTATAAACGAGTATCTTAGTTTTCAAACTGTTATGCTGACCTTATTATTTATTACTATTAATTAATATTGATTATATGACGCATTGTTATTCGATTTAACTAACAATTAATAAGCATCTATCTCATCTATCTATACATTGCTATTATGAAAATCCATTGAGAGAAAGAACACTTTATTTTGAACATTTATATTGTACAGTGTACAGCCCTGCTCGATAACCTAGTTTTCACAAAGTCTCGTGAATCACTTAAATCCTATACGTTTGGCCGTTGGGCATCATGATGTCCAATAATCCTTGTTTTAAACTATTTTCATCAATGGTAAACAGTTGAACTATTATAATTTATGACGAAGACTTCATTCAGTAGGCAACTAAACAGCCAATCAGTTCGAGCGTTGTGCATATGTTTCAGCGTTAAACCTATTGAAATCCGTCTTACATGATTTTTAAATATCGGTATAATAGACGCTGATGATCTCACCTGTTGAGCGTCTGTAATCTACAATCCCTCTCAAATGTCAATATGAAAAAAATTCTTTCATTTTCAAAAATAATTTAGTGTAATTTTTCAAAGAATTATTAATAATAATTATTACTGTGTATTTAATTAATTGATAACGTTTTTCTCGAATATTTTCTTATGCAACCTTATGAAAATTTTACCGTTACTAACAGACAAACGAAAATTAGGGGTGTCTATGATTAAAAAATTGCGTGTTTTTAAAATTGACACAAAGTTATAAGACCTGGAGTTATTGTATGGTTTTTTTAAAAAAATGAATACTTTTCGCAAAAATAAAATTTAGCTGACAAATCGCTTTCGGATCATTTTACTGAGTTATTCCACCAGTTTTTAGGAAGGACTGTATTATAAATGTTGTCACGTCAAAGAATTCTAAGATTAAAAAAAAATAATAAAAATTTTTGCAATTTTCTTTTTGTAAAAGCCGTCGTCTTTTTCTTTGAGCGCGAAGAAAAGAAAAACACGGACAATAATTATTTCAATATAGAGCCAGTTCTACACAAAGTAAATTCTAATTAAGGCTGCTAGCACCACCGATAAGAACTCGTTATATAATAATGTATAGTGTAAACCGCTTCTGTATCCTCCAGCTTCGGTATACAGATAAAATATAACTACGTTTTCACAGTTTTACGAGTTAAAATGTGAAATGTAAAACTACGAGGAGAGTTAAAAATGTTTTTAAAAACCTTACCTAATAGATTCACGTCAAATAACATCTACACGATAAGCACGCACGTAGCGCCTTAGAGATCACATCTCTTTTTACGCATTAAAAAACATGTAGAAATTTTTTTAGGGTGTACCACAATGTTATTTAAATTAAATAAAAATAGCGCATTGTTCATTGATCACTTATGTTTGAAAAACAAGTACTTAAAATATAAGTAATGAGATTTTATAAAGCCGAAAAAAAATTTAAAAAGATTATTTTAAAGTAAGGTTACCTTTATCACATATAGATCCATTAAAAAAACACTTTTTTTAGGAAATTTTCTATAAACAAACAGCAAAATTTTGCGCCAAATAGAAGTAATTTAAATTAAAATTGTCTTAAAAAAATATGCAATAAGGGTAATGTTACTTTACAATAATCTTTTTAAATTTTTCGGATCCATCAATATTTCGAGCAGTTATCATGCCTACATTGAGGCACAATTTTTTCAACAGGTACTTCTAAAATCTCATTATGTCTATACTAGCTGCTATGCGCGACTCCGTATATGATTGAGATGAAACAGCGACAACGGCTCCACCGTATTGTAGTACCACTTTACCCTCTTGAGGGATGATTTTGCGAAAACGCTGAAACACGTAATTCTTTATTTCTTACCAAAAGCCTAAATATGAATTTTCATATCCCTAACTCGAGAAATGATCGGTTCTCCATACAAACTTTCATGCCCTATTTTACCCCTTTAGAGTTGTTTGTTGAGACAAACAGTAGCCTATGTCCTTCCTCGGGATGCAATCTATCTCCTTGCCAAATTTTATCGAAATCTGTTCAGCGGTTTACGCGTGAAAGCGTAACAAACAAACAAACAACAAACTCACATTCGCATTTATACAAGTAGTTAGGATATTATGTTTTTTTTTTAAATAAACACTTTATTTCGTAGTTTTTCGAACTTAAGCGGGACGAATCCCATTTGCTGTTGTATCATTTTCTCTATTACTTGATCGACCTTAGTATCTGTAATTTTCGACCTGCAGTCTGCGGTGTTTAAAAACGTACACAGCAGCGATGCAATGTTTAATCGTTGCATCCACATCACGAACTGAGCTGCATCATTCCCGCGTTTAACTCTTCAGGACTCCCCGCTATTTTCTTACTCGTAATTTATGGCCGCCATGTGATGTACAGATAAAAACAACAATTTTTAATTTGAACTCCTTATTTTCCAAGCAGTAAACGAGTTAATATTACGTTGTTTTCATTTGCAATATTGCTACAAATTTTATACAAAGTACAGTTTTATCTCAAAGGGGTAAAAATGCATGGCTATAATCAAATTAATCCAAACATCAAGTTTCTCTGGTGGAAACCTGGTTTCAAGTAACAAGCATGAGAAGGAAATGATCGTGAGTCCTTTCCCAAAGCTCACTAAAGAAGTGATAGTCAGAGTGCCCGTCGGCAAAAATTTTACTGACAAATACTCTCCCCAAACTTTGTATATGGCTTCATTAAGCCTAGTCTGACACCTATTTTCTCTATGACTTTTCTTGATTTGGGGGCGTTTTCCCTCTAAATTTTCCGAAGGATGTTGTTTTGACGACATCTAAAAAATTTATAGATACTGTTTGTTTTTTAATTGGATAGCTTAACAACTTCAACTAAAATGCTAAAATAATGTTCTCTGACAAATAACATGAACCATTTAAAATGTCTGACACCTCGAATATGTCGACATATTAGAGGTGTCAGGCATTTTAAATCAAGAAAAGTCATAGAGGAAATAGATGTCAGACTAGGCCTAATGAAGCTATATACAAAGTTTGGGGAGAGTATTTGTCAGTAAAATTTTTGCCGACGGGCACTCTGACTATAATTAGACTCAGCAGAAAGATTATTGAGTTTTTGACCAGTCACTCTTCTCTAAGTAAACATCAACAAGTTATGGGGATACATCAGGAATCAACACTATGCAGATTTTGTGAAATGAAGAAATAAACAGCCACTCATATGGTGTTCGAATGCGAGGTTCTACCCTTCAGGAGGACAAACATCTTTCGGTTACATTGATGATGACGAAATCATTCCAAATGATAATTTAATAGCCAATCGCCTGGAGTTCATATGAAGATTCAGAGTATTTGCTGATTAGATCCAGTGAAAAAGAAGAAGCACAAAAAAATGAAAGACCATCCTCATTCGTTTTGATCTTTAATCTGGTGTGAGCGTTTTTAGACTGAAATGTTTGATGTTATGCAAACAAAAAATAAAATGTGAATTTTCTAAATCGTTATATAAAAAATACACATTAAAGAAACGATAAAATAAATGGGTTTCTTAATGAAATTACGTTTAAATATATTCTTTAAAAAATATCGCTTTAAAAATTAGAAGTTTCTCTAAACTGAGAAAAATATTAAATGGAATCCTTGTCCATAAAATTACTATGCGCGTACTTTTAAAACAAAACAACATCGCCGCAACCCCTTCCACTGGGAGTTTCATCCCCGTAGAGTGATTCGATTTCTTATATTATACATGAAAGACAGTGCACTTTAAAGCTATTAAAAAGTATAATGAAGATAACTTTTTTAATTATGAAAATCTTTGAATAAAATCATCGTTTGTGTGTACAAAAAAATATGCATACAACAATTCGGTATCTTTGACTGTTGTACATTAAACCGTTTCAATATTCTTTAACGCCAATATAATTAATCATTTGCTAAAATTAGTTTTTTTTTATATGCACACCGGAATGGATGACATGTTGTCGATATTCTCCATCCAGGGTGCTTGTTTGTCTGCTTGTTTTGTTCAGAGACAATAAACGCTCATTTTTGTTAACATTCGAACTGTCACTGCGCGCGCACCAAACTCATCTACAAAGCCAGCTTCAAAACATCGTGTGAAGCGAAAGCATAAAAACCCTAACGAAAGCCAGCACCACAGTTCGCTGGAAACCTAGCAGCCAAATTTAGTAAGGAATCTAACGGAAAAACCAGCCTCGTGTGCTCTGTTCAAAATCAATCAAATATTGGTAGGCGGGATGATCGTATTGTGACGGTTGAAAACAATAAGGCTGCACGTGCCGACTAGGTGCAAATGTTTATTCGCCGATTGAAAATAATAAGGCTGCACGTGCCGACTAGGTGCAAATGTTTAGTCGACGATTGAAAACAATAAGGTTTGGTCGTGCCGACTAGGTGCAACAGTTTAGTCGAGCTAGTTCCGGATATTCCCGACAAAGAAACAAATAGCTCTAAGGTAAAGCTTACATCCACACCTATTTGATTTGCATGAAAGGAAGTTTAAAATGCAAATGCGCTTAAGAAAACAACGGCCGGTGAATATAAACTTGAAAAAAATTAAAAAGAGAGAGGAAAAAGCTAAATCGACTGTATTTAATGATCTTTTGTTAACGCCATGCTTTTTATTTCAGTTTTGTTTCCTTTTACAGGTTATAATATTTTATAAAAACTCCTTGAAACTCTTTTTGCATAAATTAATATTAATTATTACAGACTTAAAGTATTTCGTAACGCTTTCAATAACGCATTTTAAGTTTATTACATAAAAGAGATTTTTAAAAACTAAATTTGAAAAACCGGATAAAAACTCGCATGCCGAGGGTTCCGCACAATCAACCATATTCTTTGTCTCTGAATTTCGAAAACTATAAATTGTAATTTACCTTTAACATCACTGGTTTCGTGATATTTTGGCTGTACTAGTTTTGGAAATAGGGAAGAATCAATTTTTGAATCCCTTTCTTTGTACCTCCAACTCTAGTTCCGTCACGCTTTATCCATATCCGATCGGAATCACTCTTATCTACCGCGCCTAAAAAAAAGTTTAACTTAAAAAATAACTAAACTTTTATAGTTTTGTTTTATTCGCTACACGCATTCATGGACACAGTGTTTTGTTATAGAAAAACAGTTTAATATTACATAACATAAAATGTAGAAAGATAAAGTCATATTCTATATGTAATAATGTTGGGAGGCGGATATCACAAAAACCAATATCGATGTTATATCAATGACCATAGATGTTAACAATCAATCATAAACCAATACCGCAGTGTTGCCACCCGCGAGAAACAAATCAAATTGAATAAAAAACCATATATTCACTGTATATATACGTATATAGATAATATATATAGACGCAGCATCGTCGTCCTTGTCTAACGTAGACATGAAACAAAGAAATAACGGAATATGAAAACTGTTCGACGCAAAAGACATTTTCACTTTCTTTCGTTTTATCTTCATACTAGCCGTTACCGGTGGAGTCGCATGCGATTGAGACGAAGCACTATTATTTGACATAGTTACTCCCTTGTCGACGTTGACACCTACCATCATATATACTCTCTCTCTCTCTCTCTCTCTATAAAAAATTTGTTTGTGTCCTTCCCCAGAGTTTAAACTATCTCCATATAATAAATTTCATCACAATCGGGCCCAGCAGTCTGGCCGTGAAAACGCAACTCCGCACAATATTACAACCCTCACTTAATAGGGGTTGAATTTTGAAGAAAAAAGTAGCCTGTATCCTTCCCCTGGCTTCTAACTATCTCCATGTTAAATTTCATCACAAGCGGTTCAGCGGGTTGGCCGTGAAAGCGTAACAGGACAGATAGAGTTACTTTTGCATTGATAATATTAGTACGGACTATTACCCGTTACTTACACCACCACATTTCTCTTCCACCACATTTATGGACAAGTCAAATGCTTGTATCAACTTTTTCTATAGCATTTTTTACCGGTCTTCCTCCGAAATATATTGCTATAGTGACTCGGTATAACGTCACGGAAGTGACGCTTGTGGTGAACAACTCGAATAAATCAATAAATAAAATTATCGACCAATTTTTCAAACAAATATATTAATAAAAAAATATAATTAATACAGTAACGTTTCGATCCCGATTTGGATCTTCTTCAGAACTGATATTAAAATATAAAAAGTAATTAATATTTAGTTTCTATTTATTTTTAATGAAATTCGTGAAAGATTTTTTAATATTGAAATATTGAAAAAAATTTATTTATTGAAGAGTTCTAATCAGACGTTAATCAAAGATTGAACAGCTCGGATAGTTCTATTTATTGATTTATTATAGAATATAAATAACTGTCTAATTACTTCAAATTAAATGATACCTACGTCATCACAAAACATCCAAAAGTCGAGGTGGAATTCAAGCCCATATGACAGTTTGATACAAAGGCCAGTACGTTAACCGTTACACCAAACTATCATCTCGAACAGCTCTACAGACAATCACCCCCTGCATTAAAGCCAGTTCATTAAAAACCTATTCTAAATTTCGTGAAAACTAATCGACCTAATGACCGGACAAGTAAGTACTATTAGAAATACAGATTCATTAATTATTGTTTAGAAGGATGTTCTTAAATTTATACATTTCAATCTTGTGACGTCACTTCAAAGTAGATGCTCGACCTTGAAGTGCCAGTTAACAAGACGTCTGACACATGTTTCTTCTTCAAGTGGTTTTGAACTGCGGTCGAATTTCGTGTGTGAAGTGTTCCACCATCATCGTTCGTCCTTCAAGTGTCAAATAACGTTTCGGCGTTGTATATTGCAATTTATTAAAGATTCAGTTCGAATCCCCGTGCTGAAACTGTTCATGAATCAATTTACGTCAATGTGTTTGCTGTGCGACCGGCAAAGGCGACTCGTTCACTAATACTTGTTGCATTTCAAATTAATTATTTTTTAAACTGATAAATTCTTTTTATAGGTTTGTGTCTGTGGTTTAAAAAATAATTCATGCACGATTCATTTTCTCTCTCAAATTATTGAAGTCTTCTAATGTTTCGTTAAGGAAAAAGAACGTAAGGTTTGAATATATTACTAATATTATAAAGAGGTAAAGTTTGTAAGTTCGAAACTCCACCGATTTCAAATTATTTTTCCACTAATATTTACAATGGACATTTAGGATGGACATAGGCTCTTAATTATCGCGTTAAAATAAAAGCGTTTTTCCTTGGAGATCAATTTTGCAACGCATGTCGACGAAAAAACGGTGGCAATCTACAATTTCGGGCGAAACCGGACCGGACTGCTAGTATTCAAATCCATAGCTATAAAGTTTACTATTATATTATTATGAAATACCACCCATTGTTGACATTACAATGCGATAGTAGTAAAATGTATCATTCAAACAATGCCACTGTCAGGATTTAAACCCGAACCTCGTACTATCTCGGCGGCTGAATTATCATTTATTCTACAGTGACACATCTAAACAATCAACTGTCTGATAATAAAACATTTTGGCTACAGTATTCATATTTTCCAAAAGCTAATTTTTACATTATGCATCATTAAAATATGATTCTTTACTCAACCGAGAGTTAAGGTCTAAGAATGAATCAAAAGTGATTTTTTTCCTATTAAATTAATCTTCATGTAAGTAACAGAAGTTTTTCCATTTCGTTGTGCTTGTTAACATCGAAAATTTCATTAATTCAGGGCTAATTAATGACCTAAATATCATTATTTATGGTTTAGTTACGGGTTATAGATTCGGGCTTGAGTCTCGACACTGATATAGTTTGAATAATAAGTTTTTTCTAATAGAACACTGTGATGTCAACAATGAGTGTTTCATAATAAAGCAAATTAATCGCTATGTATTTGTATTATTTTTTTTATTATATGGTTTATTGGCCTTTACATTCTCTGCCATAATCAGCCATGTCAATACAATCGGAACAATTCCAGTGTAAGAACAGAAGATATTAATATTAAAAAAAAAATTTAAATAAGATAAAAAATAATTTTAAAGAATAGTTTCTGTTGCTACATTGTTAAAAACATCGATTGTTACAGGTCTATATTAGAAAAATTTACTTCTTAAACAATGTCACCATCGGGATACGAACCCCGAATCTTTCCACTATCGCGGCGGACTGAGTTACATTACTCCACAGTGACACAGTAAGGTCAATTCATCATTCTAATATATAGCCATTTGTAACTGTATATTTCACATCATGCGAGAGCTAATATATTAGAATGATGAATTGACCTTACTGTGTCACTGTGGAGTAATGTAACTCAGTCCGCCGCGATAGTGGAAAGATTCGGGGTTCGTATCCCGATGGTGACATTGTTTGAGAAGTAAATTTTTCTAATATAGACATGTAACAATGGGTGTTTTAACAATGTAGCAACAGAAGCTATTTTTTAAAATTATTAAATAGTAGTACGCACTATACCGTATTAAAAATTCACATTTGTTATAAAAAATAATATTAAATAATGTATTTGTATATAAAGTAGGTATATTGTCAAATCCAATATTGTCCTCTTTCGACCTTGTTCCATATTTAACACAAAGAAAAATGGCCACCTTACCAAAAAGTCAAACTCAACACAAACGATATTAACAGTCTGGTCAGCTTATTCAGCATAATATAATTTTCAATTAAAATTGATTAGAATACAGTTTTTGATAAAGATCGGGCTGAACCAGCGGAAATTAATTTTAACTACGCCACTGATTTGCGAACTGTGTCAATATAGAGAGACGAACAACAAGATTGGAAACCTTATAGGCTGGCCATGCTGAGTACGGAATATTCGTGGAGGCAGAGTCGGGTCATTGTAAAAAAACAAAAAATATTTTTTTTCGAACACAATGTGCTCACGAAGTTAACTCATTCCGATGTTCTTCGACAGCTAACACCTTTGTGTCACCAAGCCAACGCCGTTTTTATATTCCTACAGTCCATTCTGTGCTAATAAATTCTATTTTTCAATAATTGTTTTGTTTGTCCCACATAGCACTTCGCAAGGTATTTTATAAATAACTAGCGGTCCGTCCCGGTTTCACCCGAGTGCAAGAAAACGAACGGGGGGAAGGACATGAGTACGCACGCTCATCTTAGTTTGCCGAGATGAATGTTGTGTCTAAATTTCATTATGATCGGAGTTACCGTTCAAAAGTTTTTGTCGATAAAAAGCAGTATTTATACTTTTTTTACATAATTTTCTCTTAAATCAATAGCTACTGTAATTGATAAAATATAATAAATATTCAATTGAAAACATAGTAGGAAAATTATTTTTATATAGATACCTATATAGTTGTAACAGTTTTTAAATGAGCTAATAATTAGATTTATTTAATTTTAATTAGTCGTAAATAAAATTAAAACTTATCAATTATAAAAACTTATCAATTATAAAATTATAAACTTATCAATGTTCTGTTTTTCGTTTCTTAAAAAATTCAAAAACATTTTTTCAATCAGTATAATTTTTATACAAGTAACAGACACATTTATACAGTTTTCAGTAAAAATCTAGTCGTTCTTTCAAGAAAAATAGTAATTCAATACCTTTGATGACATTTTTTATTTTAATTTACTTTATACATAACAATAATACTGAAAAAACGGACAGCATTGATTCTTCGAAGATGGCATAAAGTGTGCCGAAACGTCAGACAATAAAAATGCAATAAAAATCTTCAGTATTTGCTTTGGTCATCGATCCTATGCCACCAGGATTCTTCGTTCTTAATCTTCCAATAAAATTAAATGTAGGCCTTAGAAGAAAGCAATGTAGAAAATAAAAAAATAATAAAAATACATTCCCCCAACTTTGTTTCAAATTTTGGGACAGCTTTTTCAAATTACTTCAAATAAATAAAATTGTCGACCAATTTTTCTCAGACCAAAAAATAAAAAAATAACAAATCAATATAACACAAGATGACGTTTCGATCCGGGTTTGGATCTTCTTCAGAAATATCTAAAAAATATAAAAATTAATTAGTAATAAGCTATTTATTATCTAATAAATTGTACGAAAGATTGAAAGTATGATGATTAAAAAAATAATGAAAAATTAATAACAAACAAATTTTATAATACGTAGTCATGGATATCAAAGTACCCATAAAGAAAAAATTATTTTTATTTGGTCTGAGAAAAATTGGTCGACAATTTTATTTATTTGAAGAGTTCTATTCAGACGTTAATCAAAGATTTGAATTTTTCAAATTACTTCCCGTTATACGATTGAGTTGAAATTTTGCATAAGTATGTAGTTCCGATAACAATACAATATTATAATAACATTAATAACTAACTGATAAATTAAATAAGTTGAGTACAGGTCTGATAAAAATGGTGTTGTAAAATTCTCCGTTTGGTTCGTACGTAGGAGGATAGAAGAGAGTAAGTCACAGATAGACTCCTTTCACCCGATCTATGAGAGATACCCTCGGGATGACCAACAAGATGTCGGCTCTTCTCCATTCTCACACCCCTCGAATGTTGTATGCGATCCGACCGAAGCGCAGCGTCAATTTGTGCGAAGATCAAACAAGGTCGTCGGTCGAGGTCATTCGCTGTACATGGATTTAATATTTATTGAATCCTTCACCTACGGTACTGAAAAAACTCTTCTGCATCTATCCGAACACAACTATATAGATGAAGGTGTAGTCTACTTGTTCGGACGTCGTGCAAAAACGGGTCGATTTTTAAGAAATTACAAAAGAGGTGGTTGAATAGTTAAAAAAAAGCTATTGTGCTTTAGACCACACGACTGAAGTAAAACTTCTTCCTGCCATAATTATTTTAAATATTTTTATTAAGAATGACGTAAATACCTCAAAGCTCATGTTAAATTCATAAACGAACAATAATATGCAGTCGGTTCGTTTCAAAGTTTATTGAACACAATATAACCTCTCTCTGGAGCACATATCTACAAAGACGAAATGTTTAAAATATAATTTTTTATTAATTAATAGGCAAAATATGTATATATTTATTAGCATAATTTGTAATACATTTAAAAGGATTTATTAACTAACCTACATTATTACAAAATGCAACAAAATTCGATGAAATGTATTTTTGATACAAAAAAAAACAGTTATTTTAATTTTAAACGTCAAATAGTTGTATTAATGCTCCGTCTTTGTCGCACTCACTAACTTATATCTCCCTCTCAACTCCGTTCACCTCGAACGATCACGCACAGTCGCGATGATGCACTTCCGTAAACGATTTCGTCAAGCATCGCGATGATGCACTTCCGTAAACGATTTCGTCAGGCATTTACCAGCTTACTCCCCAAGTCAAGCGTGCCTAAAGAAGTTTTACTTCAAAAATCATGTGTGCTTGTTATTCGTGAATAAAGCAGTTTCCCGACGAAAATCTGATGCTTGCGCCATGGGCAACATGACGCGCAATTAAAAGCTCTCAAACATTCTGCTTGTGTGGTGTATACTATTTTTCTTCATACCTCGGTCGAAAGTACGCTTATTAAATAATTGATTAAATACTTATTAATTACACAAAAGCACAGATAAAGACCAAGCAAGCAGCTTTGAGGTTATATATAAAAACACGAATGACAGCTGTTCGCGACTATTGGCTAGCGACAGTCTTATGAAGCGGGGTACATGATAACTATTTTTCTCTATTGCCGGTCGAAAGTACGTCCTTCCGGCATCAATGCGTGTAACCACACCAATGCATAAATGTTAGACTTTCTGCCTTACATATGCCGGAAGTACGTTTTTAGTTTTTAAATTAATAAATATGTGAACATCAAAATAAAATAAAAATGTTTATAACTATTTTCAGATCCCCACAAAATACATAAATGGAACTACAAAGTGACGGGCCTAAAAGCGGATATCCGATGTAAGTTTCTAATTTTTATTCAACTTGCGTTCTTTCAATATTCTAGCATATATTTATTTTTTCGATTCTCGATAGCGTATCATTTTAAACAGGCATCATATTCCTCTCAAAAGAGAAAATATGGCTACATAAATAATAACGGTCAGAATTATAAATTTAGAAGTTGGGAACAGCTGCGTATCACGTCTTACATAATCATTTCTAAGAAATATAACAACCTTCTACATGAAAACGCGCCAAGTTTTTAGTATGTATAGCTATCGGAAATAGCAACAACTCAAAAAAATAAGTATAAATACAGTAGAGCTGTAAAGGTAACGAGGAATTGTGTACCCGTATATATTCGTTACTTAAAGAACCAGTATCCGTTATTTTCGTATCGTTACGTTACTCGTTACTTTTCATACGGCATACAATCGTGTATACTAACAGCATCAAGCATGTACCATCGCATCGAGGCGCGTCGCATACGTGATACGGTATGACTTCGTTCGTATAACGTATAACCTCATCAAACGAGTCGAACTGACATGGTTACGACAAATGCGAGTAACAAAGTGAATTTGTAAGTAACGATTCGTTACTTCGAGTCAGACGATGTACCTGTTACTCAGTAACGAATACATACGGTTTGTTACAGCTCTAAAATACAGTCGTACTTTCTAAGAACGGGAGATTATTTTTTTCTTACGGTCACCAGCTACTAGGATAATTTTAATGGAGTGCTGTGCTGTTAAATATGATTGCAAGTATTCAATTCGTTTCTAATTTTGCACACTGCTTATAACGTTCTTCTTTTTGTTGTATTACAATATGAAGCTCAGATGACAGATCGAAGAAATATTTTACTAAAATTGTCATATAGAGGCGCAAGTAGCAAAAGCGTTGAGCTAAGCCGTCAGATGGCATCATGCAGCATTGCTGTGGCGTTGTTCAGCGTTGCTCGCTGTTTCAAAACTAAAGCCGTCAGATGGCAGTATGCAGTATTGTGTCTGTTGTATTACAATAAGAAGGTCAGATGACAGATCGAAGTGTTGACGTTGTTTCAAAATTAAAGCCGTCAGATGGCAGACGTTGTTCAGCGTTGCTGTATTTTAATTAATTTACAAAAACAAAAGCAATAATAAATTTTTTAGTTGTCGATGTCAGTAGAGCAAGCAATTATCTGTAAAATGATATATAATTTATGTGGAGAAATTGTGAGATTTTTTCTAAAAAGGGAGGCAAACATCTTTAACCTTAGCGTATTAATATATATGATTAATTAGTTACATAAAAACATAGATAAATTCCAATCCAGTAGCTTTGAGGTTATACGAATGACAGCTGTTCGCGACTATTAGCTAAAATGTAATAGGGTTGCTATGGAAACGGCATCTAAACAACAGTTGATAGGCTATATTTACAGTCGCCCGAACATACTTACTTCCCGCACCAGTGCGTGTAAACCATCCAATGCGTAAATGTTAGACTTTCTGCCTTAAAATTGCCGCCGAAAATATGTATTTTCGATCGAGGTATGAAAAAAACATAATTTTCGAATCGACGATGCGCATAGAAAATAAATTCGTGCCGGCCCTGTTCGGCTGTGGACGTTGACTCGCGTGTTGGGCAATTAGTGTTACATTTCTAAGACGTCGTACAAACGAATAAATAGATACTTATTGTTGACTGTTAAGTTGGTGAACATGTGAAGGTCAAAGTCGATCTATGTTTAGGCCAGCGACCGCGTGTCACATTGGGGCAGGTCGCCTAGCGTAGCGGACGCGCGCTTTGCCCCACACATACTCTACACAAACAACCGACGACTTTCAAACTTATTAGTGCTATAAACTTTAAAATAGAACTGTAGGTTGGGTATTTTCCATAGCATGTGCTTCCACTATTTTCATTTCAAAATCTATCTGAGCGCATTCAAAATTTACGTTTTTACAAAGTTAATATTAAATTCAAATAATAATGGCGTGTTATTTATTGATCACGTATGTTTGAAAGCCACTAAAACATTTTTTTATAACAAATAGAGTTATAATTTCATCAAAAACATAAATGTGAAAACGAGAACCAAGTTCAATATTCAATACAAAAAGAATTGATATCTAAAAACTTTTCGTGTTTTATATAATGATTTATATCTAAACTTCATGTCTATAAGTGTGAAAACTTGGCACCTTTTTAAATCTCGATTCTTTTTGTATTGAATATTGAACTTAGCTCTTACTTTTTGTACAGAAATTATTATTATTTATCATTCAAAAGTGATTTGTAAAATTAATTTTTTCCCTGTAAGTACCTATAGTTTTCTTTTTCGAAAGGCGCTAGGTTTTTATAAAAATCGAATGCTGGGAAAATATTTCAATCTTAAAAATTCACTGTTTTCTGATTTTTTTTATATATGTTACCGGACAAACCCGATTTCAGGACAAACTAGTTTGGCCTAGTATGAAGAGTAGGCCAAACTAGTTTGGCCTAGTATGAATAGTAGGCCAAACTAGTTTGTCCTGAAATCGGGTTTGGCCGGTAACATATACACAGAATTACCTAGCTGGACGCAAAATTTCAACTTTCTACGTCAACTAGAAGCGGATCAGGTTTTTGATCTATATGTCAGTAAGTCAGTTAGACTTACACACTGTATAAAAATTCTATAAAAAAATTGTGTGGGAATGAACTTCAAAGTTCTCGATGTTTTGGCCAATGACCCATACGCGTGTGACATTAGAAAAGTTTTCCTACACGTGTGCGACTTTGCAAATAGGCGTGAAAAACATTTATATACTGATTGAAACTCAATATATTGTGAAACCGGCAACCAAAATAAACACGAAAGAAAAACATTTCTTGTTCTCTGAAGCTTAATATTTCTATATTCTCTATCCGTACGACTGCAAAAGTCACGAAGCGTTGGTGTAGATATTTTTTATCAGAGATAAATAAAAGAAATGTGTTGTTTTCGATAAATATTTTTACATGCGTCAACGACTTGAAACAATTTGGACAACCAAATGGTAAATTATTACTTGAATATATAATTAGGGCTAACAAATATTCGAGATTAATGTGTTTTTGTGTTGAGAATAATCGATATTATGGGGGTGTAATTGTTAACAAACCAGTATATTGTATCGTTATTATAATATTATTAATTATAAAATCACAATTGGTACTAAGGTCATTAGGTTTACTTCTGATTCAGATACATATTAAAAAAGTATTTTTTATTGGGCGGATTCACAATTCCCGCCAACTCTCAAAACACACGGTGTTTATACAATTTTCTCGATAAAAAATCAATGTTTAAAGAAAAAGTGATGGTTAATTCACTTTTTTAGTGCTTCAGCTCCGTTTTTCGAGTATTTATTTATTTATGCCGCGTTTATTTTTTTTTGAATTCTTAAATCTTGATGTGAAAAAATTGAATAAGGATTTTTGTGATATTTAACTAGTTTTTCACTAAAGCGCCCTACACACCTTGATGTTAGCTGCGATGCAGGCATCGACTCTTATGTTACATGAAACTTGCATCGGTGGCATAAACGCCTACTTAAATCAAAACCTATTGCGATGCCTGAATCGACTCGATGTTCATGCAACACAAGAATAGTAGGGTTAAGTTATTTTCTAGATACCTAGTGATTGACGAATAAAATGAGGTACGTTTTGCCAACACCAGTTTTATTAGCAGTAGTTGGGGCACTCTTTATACTCCATAAAAAAATGAAACTTAGTTCCATTTGATGAAACAGTTGAGTACGCCCCTGGATCTCGACATACTACCAGTGCCATATTATACCTAGTAGTCTACATCCCTTGTAAGATATATCTCTCTAACATGATATTTGCTTTTATTAAATGTTATTGCTTTAATAAAAATTACAAAATGAAAAAGAGAAAATTTAATCTAATTTTAATTAATTTTCTTGGAATTTTCTTCTTATTGCACTGTCTTTTTCCAACTTGGACTGAATCTTGCGGGTAAACTGTTTGCTGTTGTTTTATTTAATACTTTTGTACATGTTGCAAACTCGTGTTTATTTTTATGAAATTAAGAACGTAATTTTCATTAATTATACACAATAATATTAGAGATACATTAAATGAAGTGCAATAGTTTTTTCAGGGTAACCCCAACAGACAAAATTATTTGAAGTGTTATCTTCTAAATACTAATAAGTAGAGATTGTGTTTAGGATTAACAATTGAAATTTTTATGTATAATGGATTCGTGAAAGGAATGTTTGGATAATTAGTTTTTAATTGAAGCGAACACTTTTAACTTTTTTGAGATTGTATTTTGATCGATAACTGAATTGGAATTGAATTAATGAATTGATTTTTAACACAAAAATGTATAAAAATGGTTATATATAAACAAAAATTAAATGTATAGGGTGAAACAAAAAAAATGAATATTAACTAAAATACGTGGTGTTTCCTGAACATACCGCCCGCCTCGTTAGAGTTTCGCTCGAACGATAATTTTGCTAAAACAAAGAAAAAAAAAGAACCAATTTAATTTCAACAAAAAATAATTCGTAAATAATGATTAACCGCCCGCCAAGACAAAACAAGCGGATTATTTTGAATTGTTGTCACTTGGCTCACTGATGAGAAGTCTGCAGAGCTTCACGATAGGTCGTTTCATTGTTGATGTAGCTGTTTTTACAGTTACAACTCGAACTCGATCGTCGCTTCCTGGGTGAATTTCTGTAACGCGACCAAGCAACCATTTTGAAGGAGGCTGAAGTTCATTTTTAATTAATACAAGTTCGTTTACAGTTATGTTCGATTCAGGATGTTTCCATTTTTGTCGACCTTGGAGAGTGTGTAAATACTCACTAGACCAACGGTTCCATATGTGTTGGTGAAGTTTACAGACTAACTGCCATCGAGACAGACGATTTTCTTCAATATTTAGCAGTGACGGCTCCGGTACAACAGCAATAGGTGTTCCTATTAAAAAATGTCCCAGAGTGAGAGCAGTAAAATCGTTTGGGTCATCATGTAGCGGACCTAAAGGTCTTGAGTTTAGACTTGCTTCTGTTAGAGCTAAAAACGTAGCTAATTCTTCAAATGTAAGTGTGTGACTTCCAATGACACGTTTAAGGTGATGCTTGAAGGCCTTTACTCCTGCTTCCCAGAGTCCTCCAAAGTGGGGGGCAGCGGGAGGAAGAAAATGCCAGGTAGTGCCATCAGACGCGAGTTGTGAGACAAGATTCTTATCCTGAGATGCAGCTCGAAACGCTTGTCGAAGTTCAACATCAGCTCCAACGAAGTTCGTTCCATTGTCACTATATAGGTCTGATGGAATACCTCGACGAGCTGTAAAGCGCTGAAAGGCTGCTATGAATCCTGCTGACGTATAGTCACTGACGAGTTCAAGATGAACAGCACGCACGGCAAGACATACAAAAACTGCGACGTATGCCTTTTGTGACTTATGTCCTCTTCCCTTTGATGTGCGTACAAACAACGGTCCTGCATAGTCCACGCCGGTATGAAGGAATGGTCGCGACGGAGATATTCGAGATGCGCAAAGATCTCCCATGATTTGTGAACTGCCCTTAGCGCGCTCACGAATGCAGCGAACACAGTGATTGATGTGCGATTTGACAAGTTGTCTGCAGCCAAGAATCCAGTAATTCTGTCGAATAATCCTGATTGTGAGCTGCGGACCTCCGTGAAGAGTACTAGCATGAGCGTGGTCAACAATGAGATTACTGACTGGATGTCGTGGAAGTACACATGGATGTTTCTCATTGTATGCTAGAAGTGAATGACGTAACCGCCCGCCAACACGAATTAATCCAGAATCGTCTATAAATGGATTTAGTTTCGCTAAAACACTTCCTACTGGAATTGGTTTCTTGAGTTGCAAAGCTTGAATTTCCTTTTCAAAGGCTTTTTGTTGCACGTATTTGATCCAAAAATTACGCGCATTTCGGATTTCGTTTCCAGACAATCCAGATAATGAGCGCTGTTTTGCTTTGACACGTGCATTGTATATGAAACGTAAACAATAAGCTGTTACTCTTAGAAATCGAGACCATGAAGAAAATTTAAGCGGTAAGTCCCATTCTTCTTCATTTTCTTGCACTAACTGAGCGTGGTGAATTCGTGTCTCGATGTCAGTGTGAAGTGGAAGATCACTCGGGGATGGCGGCCAAAATGACGAAGTCTGGCTAAGCCACGAAGGCCCACTCCACCACAGTGAATGATCAATCAACTTATCTGCCGTCATTCCACGTGATGCACAGTCAGCAGAGTTGTCGGACGTCGGAACATGACGCCACGTTGCGTCAGGTAAACGTGTTTGTATGTCTGCGACACGATTTGCTACAAAGGTTTGCCAACGCGATGAGTGAGTCTTGATCCAAGCAAGTGTGACCGTAGAATCGGTCCATGCAAACGTCGGAATTGTCGCAAAATTCATCGCATTTACTACGTATTCTATTAGACGGGTGAGAAGCTGAGCTGCGCAGAGTTCAAGACGTGGCAGACTTATGGTTTTTACAGGCGCAACCTTAGACTTGGCGATTAACAAACGAACCTGAATATTGTCGTCGCGTATCACACGCAAATATACAGCTGCTGCGTAGGCACGAGTGGATGCGTCTGCAAATCCGTGGAGTTCACATGGTAGGCCGTCCAGTTGACCGGTATATCGAGGTACAGTAATTTCTTGTATTTGTGGTAATGCATTGCAGTAGTCATGCCACCCTTGTTGTATTTCACTAGGAATCGGTTCATCCCAGTCGATCTTGAGCAGCCATAATTCTTGCATGATAATTTTTGCTATGATGACGACTGGTGTTAACCATCCCAATGGATCGAACAGTTTTGCTGTAACGGAGAGTATAGAACGCTTGGCCAGAGTAGCTTCACAATTTGAGATTGAGACATAAAATTTAAATAAATCTTTGTGCGGGTCCCATGCTAAACCTAAAACGTGTATACTCTCATCTTCTTGAATAGAATGAACATCATTCATGGCACAGTGACTTTTTGGTATGTCTTCAAGAACTTTCGAATTATTACTCGCCCATTTTCGTAACGTAAAACCACCTGATTTCAATAAACTGTTGAGATCTTGACATATGCGTTTAGCTTCAGGAATGCTGGATGCGCCAGAGAGTAAATCGTCAACATATAAGTCATTTTCGAGTACGTCTGATGCGACAGGATATTGCTTTCGTTCATCTGAGGCAAGTTGCTTTAGTACACGCAGAGCTAGATACGGTGCCGAGGAAGTGCCGTAAGTTACGGTTTGTAATTTAAATGCTTTTAATTCGTGATCTTGTGATGAGCGCCATAATATTCTTTGATAATTGGTATCGTTGACATTCATTCTAATTTGGCGGTACATTTTTTCAATATCAGCGACGATTGCAATGGGATGCTTTCGCCAACGAAGAATGACATTTACAAGATCCGGTAAAAGTTTTGGACCATGCAACAGGTGATCATTCAATGACGTACCGTTTGAAGTTAAACTTGATGCATTGAAGACGACTCGAAGACGTGTGGTTGAACTTGTTTCTCGAAATACTGCGTGATGAGGTAAGTATACTGCTTGCGAATTTGGATCTGAACCAAGACTTTGGGCACATTGCATATGGCCTAATTGCTGGTACTCCTCCATGAACTGAACGTACGACTGAAAATGTGCTGGATTTTTCATCAAACGTGACTCTTGTTTGTAAAACAAAAGTGTTGCTTTGGCAAGAGAATCTCCAATGTTGATTGGTAGACCTTGTTTGAAGGGCAGTCGGACAGTGTAACGCCCGTCCAACTCCCTGACATGCGTAGTTTTAAAATGTTCTTCACACTGTTGTTCTTGCTCGGTTAAAAGTCGCACCTTGGGCAGCTCTTCGTTTTCCCAAAACTTTCTAAGTGTTTTGTCCAATTGATTGACACAAACACTGTGATGTACTACATAACTGGATGAGTGTGTAGCATCTGAAGAGGAAACTGATCCCGATAGAATCCAACCAAAAATTGTTCGTTGTGCAAGTGGACCTCCGTCTAAACTACTGTAAACTCCATCAAGCAGAATGAGACCGTAGATGTCAGCCCCGATAAGCATGTCTATTGTTTTTGTGCTACTAGGTTCTGGATCAGCGAATTTTAGACCTTGTAAATAAGGCCAATTGTTCCAGTTAATTGTTGCTTTTGGTGCGTACGACGTTAAGGTTGGCAGCACGAAAGCATCAATAGGCAAGATTGGATCATTTGCGTGACATGGTTTGAGCACAAGTGATACTGCTGAACTCACGTTGAATGAGGAATGGCCTTCTAGACCGGAGATTTTTGCTCGAATCTTCTGTTGTGAAGCGTGTAAAGTCTTCACAACTGATTTTGTAACAAACGATGTCTCAGATCCTGGATCAATTAGAGCTCGAACTTGAACACTTCGACCGGCGGCGGTTCGCAGTTCGACATTAGCAGTTGCAAGTAATATTGTCTTTTGATTGTCTCCATTGGTTCGAGATGCAAAATGACAAGCGGCTGTGACTGGTGAGTCAGAAGTAGCTGCTGATGTCTCTGACTTGGCAACGTTGGTAGAATTTCCCGGTGTCGAATAATGTAGGAGCGAATGATGGTTGCTGTTGCAGTGTTTACATCTTCCTTGGCTTGTACACTGTTGAACCATATGACCAGTGCGCAGACAATTATAGCAGCAATGATTGTTTTTAACGAAATCTTTTCGCTGAGCTAGCTGAATTTTTCGAAACGTTGGGCAACGTGCTAACAAATGACTCTGGTTGCAAAATGTACAATCTTTTGAAACATTTTCAGATGCGTGATGACTTCTCAAATTTGGAACGTGAGCTTGTCGTGTTCTTTTCGAAGATGTCGAATTCAAAGCAGAAGCGGCAGTGGTTTGAATTTGCGAAGTTGACGCAGTTTGAATTGCTTCCAAAGCACGAGCTCGATTTTCTAAAAATTCATTTATTTCAGCATATGATGGAAATTCGTTTTTTCCACCCAGCGATAGCTCCCACTCTTTGTGAGAAGCTGCGTCGAGTTTTTGAACTGTTAGAAAAACCATTATATCATCCCATGATTCAACAGATCGATTAAGGTTTTTCAACGCTGCAAGCGATTCATTTGTTTTGTCTCGCAACTGTCGAAGTTCAACTGCTGACTCCGATGAAACAAATGGAACATTCATAAGCGACTGTAGGTGAGACATAACTAAAACACGCTTATTGTTGTATCGCGTTTTGAGTGTGTTCCAGGCTGAATTATAATTGGCTTCAGTGACGAGGACACTCTTGAGTAACTGGCTGGCTTCTCCATCTAGGTTGGTTTTCAAGTAATGAAAACGTTGAACATTTGTTAACGTGGCATTGTCATGAATCAACGATTCGAAAAGATCGCGAAAATTCTCCCATTCTAAATAATTACCGGAAAATTTTGGTATTTCAATTTTCGGTAGGCGTACTGAGAATTTCGGAGTTAAATTCTGATTTTCGGTTATTATTGGTGCGGCTGACTGATTTAGAGATTCGAAGTGATCGTAGAGAAATGTCAAAGCATCGAGATAAGCTTCTTCAGCCGACGTATAATGCGAATCTTTAAAATAAGGATCTTCTAAATCTTCCTCGGAGGTTTCGCGGTTGAGTTGATTGTTTAATGTTTGACATTCCCTCCAAAGGTTTTGTAGTAATTCTATTCGACCTTGAGTTGCGCCACGAGTCATATTCGCTCTTCCTTTCTTCTTAAAATTAGGAATTAATCTGTTGATTCCATCGATTACTCGTTGTTGATCTTCTAATACGTTTACATCTAACGGCATCTTGATGATAACGCACGAACAAATTTTTTTTAACTGTTAACGGTGCTATTACAATATTGGTAAAAATAATTATCCTTCTTGCTGCTTCAGGAATCCGACTCGAAAGGACCAGAAAATGTTTAGGATTAACAATTGAAATTTTTATGTATAATGGATTCGTGAAAGGAATGTTTGGATAATTAGTTTTTAATTGAAGCGAACACTTTTAACTTTTTTGAGATTGTATTTTGATCGATAACTGAATTGGAATTGAATTAATGAATTGATTTTTAACACAAAAATGTATAAAAATGGTTATATAATAAATTAAAGACAATTTCATAATAAACAAAAATTAAATGTATAGGGTGAAACAAAAAAAATGAATATTAACTAAAATACGTGGTGTTTCCTGAACAGATTGCGATCCTTTATATCGAAATGATTGGATGCAGAGTGCAGCTTATGGATAAAAAAAATATCGTACTTTTGATATTTTTCTTTTTATATATATATATATATATATCTAACGTTTCGGCCAAAAGGTTGTTTGCCATCTTCAGAGATTATGCTTAACTAGTTTATTTCTGACAGATCTACAAAACAAAGGAATAGCTGATTTTTTTTATTTTCAAAATATTTCCGAAACTATAAAGTTTAGAAAAAAAAAATTTAACGAAACTTTCTTGAAAAAATAAATAGAATAATAAGTCGTTATGAAAAGTACACCGTTATTACCTATATAAAAAACACCGTTATAGCATATAATATCTCTTCTGCGTTTGCGCCGATATTCCCCAAAAACAATAGGGCTCTTCATATTTGCATATCAAACATCCTCCCAAAATTTGGCTTGAATCCGCTCATTCATTTGACCTGTATCGTGCTCACAGACTAACAGACGCACAGAGTTTATCCAAAAATATGTTTTTTGGATTCGGAGGACCTCAAAACTAAAAGATACTGTAAAATTTTTGAAAAGTGATTTTTTACCTAAACTAATACCATTCCATACTTGTGGGTTGAAACAATAAACATTTATTCAAATTTGCAATTTGTAACCAATCTATGTCCTCTTTAATTCTTTTGATATCAAATTTTTTGAAGTCAAATTGGCATGTTTAATGCATATTTAGAATCGCTTTGTAAAATTTAATTTTTTAATTTTTTTAATAATCCCTTTCTACACGTAATACGTTCTGACACGCTCGGTTTACTAATCTAAGTATATATACATAGAAGCAAACCATCCACTTCAACCCAGAGCAAGTTTATAATTACAATATAGAATAAAAGACAAGTACTCCCCCTTCAAGGGGGCTGCCAAGGAAGGAGTTGTAGGTGGGCTGGATTACTTACTACTGCTCATACAGACAGTTCAAAAAATATTATTAACAAGCCGTGAGAAGGGTCGTTTATTGAGACTCCACAAGTGCGACCCTTGAGGTCCAAAAGACCCAGTACGATCAATATAGAACATCAAATATATATAATAATTAATATTTTTCAAAAATTTCAAAAATCCACTTTTATATAGTGAACCGATTTTAATAAAATTTATTTCGGATCGTAATGGGAACTAGTGAAAGTGTCAATTGGATTTAAAATATTGGTTAGGACTAGGCTCAGATAACCCCTAACAGTTGGTGGAACGTAACTATACGGACGTGCATGAACTGCGCACTTTCTTAATCTTTTAATGAGGGTTCGTTTTATTACCTGCAATACTTAACATGAATTCCGCACTAGTCCAATTGCTTGTATTTACAAAAATAATTATTAATCCCTTTTCTTAATTGATTTATCTTCGCATTTGCTTTTGATGGAAATGTTCATTTTTCAATTGTTCTTCAGATTTGTTTTGTGGAGGTGCTTGTAGTGAAGTCTTGCTAAAGTTACTCTAGCGTCTGATATTCATTATGAATCCCGTTTTTGAGTATAGTGAAAGTTTTGTGGAAGGTGTAAAGTTTTCCTTTTCAAAGGTTTTAAAAAATGGCGAGTCGTTTTGGCGCTGTGCTTTTAAAACTCGTAGAGCTGTTCAGTTTTATTTTTCTTTCTTTTGATCATACATAATTATTATTATAATTGTCTGGTGCGCAGTTCGTGTACTGTGAATTTTTATGGTCTTTTGTACAGTGCGCAGTTCGTGTAATAAAGATTAGGAGCCAGGTATACTCTGCGCAGTTCGAGGCCGTCGAACTATACATCCTGGGTAGCATACAGCAAACACGAGGGAAGAATCGGGCAGTCTGGGAAACCCTGTACATATATCGCGTGATGGCCGTTGTACAGCGACTGTCTGTCGGTATATAGTTAAGAGTTTAAGAGCAAGCAAGAGCGAACTGTTGGCCAACTTTTCGAGGATTATCTTTCACTAACAATGAACAAGAAAAGTTGTATGATGCAATGTTAGAGTACCTACATGGATAACTTCATGGATAAATGGTGTGAGATATCTGTGCCCTTTAATGACCGTTGCCATTTATCGCTATATCTTTCTGTCAGTTGACTTGTGTAGCCCAGACTAGCACTCTATAAGCCGCGGGCCACATCCGGCCCTCAAGCCATCTCAAAAGTGTATCAAAACAGTTTTACATACGTTGCATCCAATATGTGGAATGATCTGACTGCTCATGTTAAAAATTATAATAAGAACAATTTTTCAAAATTTATTTATAACAAACTACTGACAGAACAACTGTTATTTCGATGCCACTACGTATTTTTAAAATTGCTGGATCCTCAATCTCAAGATAAGTTACCCTTTTTATTAACCGACTTCAACAAAAAGGAGGAGGTTCTATGTTCGTTTGTATATTTTTTTTTATGTATGTTCACCGATTTCTCCGTCAATTATGGACTGATTTTCAAATTTTTTTTTTATTCGAAAGAGTGCACCTCAGAGGTGTTCCCATCGGAACCAAGTCAGGATCTGATGGTGGAATCCGGAGAAATCGAGGGAAACTCTCAAATTTCAAAGAAACGCATAATGTTTTTTATGTATGTTCACCGATTTCTCCATCAAATATCTAACACTAAAAAGAGAACAATAAAATATTTTTAACAAAAAAATTGAACCGACTTCACGCTAAAAAGTAAAAAATAATTGCGTATTAAAATGTTTTGGAGTCGGTGTAGTTCTCGGAATAGATTTCATTTTGGCTGACACCGACTCCAAAACATTTCAATACGCAATTATTTTTTACTTTTTAGTGTGAAGTCGGTTCAATTTTTTTTGTTAAAAATATTTTATTACCTTTATATGAAAATTGATTATAGTAGTAGGTTTGAGTTAAAATATCATTTTTTTAAAACAATATGAAGATACAAGCAAACAGTTTTGCACGCGTACACTATAGTATAGATTATAGATAATAAATATAGTTTAAAAAAAAGCTAAAAAACACGCTTTATATCAAACTAAAAAGTGAAAAATAAACATAGTTTAAAAAGAACTAAAAACACGCTTTATATCGAACTAAAAAGTAAAAAATATTTTTTTTAAAATAAGCTTAAAACAATAATGAATAAAAAATACTATTTATTATTGTGAAAAAAGCGTGGGGCGCTCGATGTACGAAAATGTGGAACAAAGCTCCCCACGCTTTTTTCTCAATAATACTTGTATTTTTTATTCATTATTGTTTAAAGCTTATTTAAAAAAAAATATTTTTTACTTTTTAGTTCGATATAAAGCGTGTTTTTTGTTTTTTTAAAACTATATTTATTTTTCACTTTTAAGTTCGATTTATTGTCAAAAATTTGCCGAAAAAAAACAATTTTTCTATTTCGGCGTAGACGGGATTAGAACACACGATCGGTGAATCCGAAAGTTGACGTCAGCGAAGACCCGCGCCTTAGACCGCTCGGTCAACGATTGCTTTTGCAGTAGTGGCATAACTTACTAACAGTAATAAACCACGTGCTTAGTCCAAACGAATGTTACAAACAAACATACATACATACAAACTTACAAGTGAAGTTAATATAAAGCGTGTAAAAATGTAAAAGTCAAATTAAATCATCTTACTAAATATTAAAGTGTTTGTCGTTAGTGAATTGAGAACACCGGGTGCGAACGGGTAAAGTGGGTGTCCGTGGGTGTTGTTTGTTAGGTGAGGCGTCAGACGAAGAACACGACATATATTAAGTGTAAGTTGTTTGTGAGCTTGTTTAACATTCTTGTAGAAAATTAAACGTTGTGAAAATTTCATTATCTGTAATTCAGGAAAAAATAAACAACAGTGTCGTCATGAAGCTGTGATTTTTTTTTGTTTTGTCTAAAATTACGAAGCGAAGCAAACCTTATAATCTGTACGGCAGTAACCATCAAACTTTTCTACGCCATGTTCGATTTTTATTACTCCGGTCCAAGAAAAATTGTTCTGAAACTACTGACATTTCGATAATAGCGTATATACTAAATACTAGCGGCCCGGTCCGGCTTCGCCCGAGTTTGTAGATTGCCACCGTTTTTTCGTCTACTTACGTAGCAAAATTGGTCCCCACGAAAAGCGTTTTTATTTTAACGCGATAATAATATTCAAATCTTTGATTAACGTCTGATAAGAACTCTTCAATAAATAAAATTATCGACCAATTTTTCAGACAATATACCTATTAACAAAAAATATATACTTAATTCAGTATAAAGCAGTGTTGATCCAATAGAATATTAAGATGAAGGAAGGTTTTGGTTGAGGATTATAAAATAAGCTTTACCAGTGTTTTGCTAGTGGCCAACGTTTCGAAACATTTATTTTCATTTTCAGGGCCTATGAACATGTATATAATTTAGAACATATTGTATCACAATTTTAATGTAAAAAGAAACAATGCTCAAAAGATAAGTTTTTGTTAAAGCTACTATATAATATTAAAAATCTTATTACATACCTCAAGCTGGTCAAGTGGTGGTAAATTGTTCTAACAGTATACATGATCATAATTATTATGAGTTAATATAATTTTAAACATTATCTTATTATAAAAAAATAATTAAAAAATTTATTCAATTTTTATAAAATTGTCACGCGGTGAAAAAATTAAAATATTTATCTAAGAACTTAATATCTACATTAACGTATCGATCCAGATTTGGGACTTCTTCAGAACTGATCTAAAAAATATAAAAACTATTAATATTTAGTTTCTAATTAGTTTTTTTATAAAATTCGTTCAAAGTTATTAATATCGAAATATTGAAAAAATAATATTTTTTTCAATATTTCGATATTAATAATAAAATTCGTTCAAAGTTATTAATATCGAAATATTTTATAAAATGTTTTTAAAAAATTATAAAAAAACTATTTATAAACTAAATGTTAATAATTTTTATGTTTTTTAGATCAGTTCTGAAGAAGGTCCAAATCCGGATCGAAACGTTAATGTATTAATTATATATATTTTTGTCTGAAAAATTGGTCGATAAATTTATTTATTGAAGCGATAATATATAGCCTATGTTCATCCTAAAGACCCATTCTAAATATTAGATGAGTAATTTCGGAGATTACCTTCTCCAAACTTACACACTTTACCTCTTTATAATATTAGTACATAATTAATAGATTCACAGCGTCAATGGAGTTGAAGTTGACTGGCTAGAAGTGAACATTTTTCCCTGGACAGCACTACAACTTGAGAGCTACATAGGTCTACTATTAGGCAAGACGGCGAGGAGTTTTGGGTGTATTTTTCGGGCACAGGCGAGATTATTGTTGGAATCGCTTCGTTTTAGGGTGTAGTTCAACCCCCTAAGTTTGCTTACAAATGGTGTGCTTGATTTTATAATTGACAATTACTGACGAAAATAGTGTTTTTTTCTCTATTTCCTTTAATATCTCCGTTCCTCTTGACTTTTAGTAATGCATATGCATTGAGAAAGTTGTCCCTTATGAAATTTCCCAAAAAAATGAACACTGACAGAGGTCGCTAAGTGCAATTGTTAACTTGCAAATAGCCCCGAAAGTTAAAAAAACACGTTTTTTTTACTATTTTTTACTAAAAAATGACCGAACATAGATGGCTGAAAAATCTCATAAATGATGTCTATGTTGACCCAAACATGCATGAATAATTTTAGCGTCATCGGTCAATTACTTCTCGAGTAATTAATTATCATCTTTTTTTTGTTTCCTTAATTGCAAATTGCGCCATTTTTGTCACAAACGGGTTTCGCTGGTCGGACCAAGCCAGAAAAATCACAAATCCATTCAACTTTAGTATCCCGTTGGAATTTTTTTGGAAAAAATTAATTCTAACCGATTTCTTTAGCGATACCAATTTTAGACAAACGTATAAAACCATGTAACTTTTCCAATATTCAATCGTTATAAAATCGGTTAGAATTAATTTTTTTCAAAAGGCGAGGGTATTTTAAAAATTGTGTCAGAAATAGTTTGCATCAATATAGACGTAGCTAACTATTCCACAAGAACAATGACCAATAGTTTTTTGATGTGTAACATCTTAGCTTTCGGTATATGGGCAGTGGTGTTTGTAATCATTTAAGACGGTATAAAGTATATAGACACCTATTACAATTTTATAAATTCGATAAAACTCCGGGTCGTCGCATTACGCAGTTTGAAAACCACTGGTTTACAATATTTAAATTATGTATTTTTAACGGATAAAATAAGAAGATAATCATATTATTTCAGAAGACGTCGCATTTCCCGTACCTCTAATTATATCTTCGTTATACAGTGAATAAATATAGTTAAAAATGCTTCCACGTTTTATGTACAGTCAACTTGTTCTAAGAACGATGGATCAAAATCACTTCAACACACAAGCTTCTTCTGAGCGTCACTATCCACCCTAAAGCCCTCTGCACACGAGGCTGGTTTGGCTGCTGTAATACTTGCCGGAACTGCAGGCTCGCGTGTGTGGTTACTGTGCGATCGGCGAAAGAAGACCGGTGGGGAAAGGGCAAGAAGTCGTTGATGTGTTCCCAAATTATCGGAATTCATAGGCGGCGCATAGCAAGGCATGCAAACAATGTATAGCTTTAAATTTTAAGGCATTATTTTGAGCCTCTAACTCGCACATTTTAATTACATTCGCTATGAGCTCCCTAGCGCCACTTCTAACTGTTTTTCTCTTTTTACTTTCCATTTTGATGATATTCAGACAACACCCCTCAACTTAGTCCGTGAACGCACACCTATGTACTGTCTGGTGTATGATTTTTTTGTACTGTTAGCAAGTGTCGCTGTATAGTCGTACAGCTGTGGCAAGAGTACAATTATCGCGGTACGACAATTATTACACTATTGGTCGACAGGACTCCCTTATTGCATAGAAGCGGTTCCAGGATCATTACCTTTTACTAATATAAAATACTTGTACGCTCTTCTGCAATAAGGTCATAGGACTAAATACCACAGACCGGTCTTCTTTTAAAAATCCAACAGTAGAAACCGTGGCTATATTTCTGGACTTGTTTCTGTGCATGTTGAGAACCAATCCGAAACCAGGATCATGTCAAGCGGATGACATGGACAAAACGTCATAAACTAACATGGCGGCATATAGTGTGTGTTCTGTTTAGAGCCAATAAACGTCCACTTCTGTTAACATTCGAACTGTCACTGCGCGCGCAGCTTTAAAACTCGCTTCGTGTGAAACCGACACATAAAAACCATCAGCGCAACAGAACGCTTGGAAAGTTGAAGCGAAATCAAGCAACGAATCTAGCGGCAAAACCAGCCTCGTGTATAGCAGCCTTAACACGACTAGCGTAGTAATCTAGTACAGTGATGACAAAGATATGGTCGGCGGGCCGCATCCGGCCCTCAAGCCATCTCAATATGGCCTGCGACCAGAATCTATCCAGTGAGGATTTTAGACACCTGACATCAATGAGCTTATCAAAAACAAAAGACCTCACGTGTCTGGATCTTCAAGATCAAGATAATTTACTCTTTTTATTAGGTACCTTTATTTGACTATTAATTTAAACTAAATATATAAAGATTTTAATTTAGTCTGTTTTAAAAAAATAAAATTTGTTGACCAATTTTTTTTAGACTATATATTGACAAAAAATAATATAAAATATAAATCAATATAACAAAAGATGACGTTTCGATCCGGATTTGGATCTTCTTCAGAAATATCTAAAAAATATAAAAATTAATTAGTATTAGTTATTTATTATCTAATAGAATGCACAACAGACGTTAATCAAAGATTAGTATGTTTTAGTTTTTTAATTTAGAGTCTGGTCCGCTAACACATCCTAAATCTTATAAATGGCCGTTTAGAAAAATCACTCTGATATCCTTGAAAAAAAAAAATGAAATGGCTAATTTTCACTATATAATAAGTATAAAATGTAGGTATGTGACAGTTGAGAATTGGATTGTTGTTAGACTGTGCCTACTTTGCCGTCACTGTTGCTGATATGCATTTAAATGGAAAGTGATAGATAATGCTATTGGATTAATTGTAAAGTCGCATTTCGTTTGTTTTACTTTACGCATTAGTGCAAAGTGGGTCGTTGCAGTACCGCTATACAGGCAAAAATAACAATTGGACAATAAATAAAATTATCGACCAATTTTTCAGACAATATATTAACAAAAAAATATAAAAAAACTAATTAGAAACTAAATATTAATTATGTTTTATAGTTTTTAAATCAGTTCTGAAGAAGGTCCAAATCCGGATCGAAACGTTAATGTATTAATTATATATTTTTTTTTGTTAATATATTGTCCAAAAAATTGGTCGATAACTTTATTTATTGAAGAGTTCTAATCAGACGTTAATCAAAAATTTGAATATTATTTGAGTCAAGAGAAAATCCTTGTTTTTATGGATAGCGCAAATAACTCTATTTTTAATAAACTGGAATGATTTATTAAAAAAATTCCCTTTTCGTTATTACCATTTTAACAGCACGAAAAATATAGATTTATATTAAATTAAATTGCATCTTAGGTATTAATATAAAAAAGTGTATGCAGAGACTACCTCATACAAAGTGGCATTTCAGGAGACTAGAGCTTTCTTATAAGCCGTTGTATTTTTATCGTCTTACCAAACCCTCCGCACCCATTTCCTCCCCCCTCCTAAAAAAAACCCCACACCCAGCCTATTTATCCCACGCACTCCTTTCAACGACCCCAGTACATAGCATAAATCACACTTAGCGCTTCACGTTCTGACCAATTTCTTTCATCGGTGCCGTTTAAGTTTGATTATAAAATTGATTTATCCGATGCTTTTATTAGATTTTCATCTGCTGTGGAAAAACTTTCTCTCTTTTTTTTATTGGATCATTCATTTAACTTAAATTGTTTTAAAAAACTTCACTAACTTTTTATAATCTTGTTTCTTAATCTCATATTTTTTCTGAAATTATTTTCGTTAGCGTTGATCCCTCTGAATAAAATTAAACGCCAAGTATAGTAAGCCATATTCCATATCATCCTCTATTTTTGAATTTAGATAATATTTTATTTTCTCAATTTTTGTAGAAGACGCCTCATACAAAATAAAAATAACCAAATGACTCAAAATCTTATAGTTTAATAATGCTGCAAGTCTTTTGTAACTCAAAAACTATTTACGAGTACACTCTCTTGACCATATTTTTGAATTTAGTTATCAAATTAAAGATACGGGATGTATCTACGAGCACTATCAAGCACAATATTTATTTGCACATTTTAACAGAATAATTTTATTAAAGAACTGTTTTATGATATTTTTACATTAAAAAAAAACTGTCAAAATTCATAACAAATGATCATGTATATTACAATAATTTACACAATTTACCATCTTAACTTGCATAGAGGCCCTGATGATGAAAATATAATTTTCGAAACGTTGGCCACAAGCGATACTCTGGTAAAGCGTATTTCTCTATGTTCCTCAACCAAATAAATCTCCTTCAATACGATACTTCAAGAAAAAGAGGTTTTAAATTAGTTCAGTACTTTTTAAAATTGCGTAACTTATAAACTCGCCTCTTCGCGTATTGAGATTTGACATAAAACGATACGACATCCGATGACAGATATAAACATACTGATAGTTTTACTATACTAGACGATACCCGCGACCTCGCACGCGATTGATTTGAAACACGGATGCGTTCCCATTATTTGGCATAGTTACTAAGTTCTCGACGTAGACATCCACTAAGAACGGATTTTATGTCAATCCTATCCAAAACGGAATTTCCACCTACAATCACATATACTCGCTCTCTCTCTCTATCTATCATCCTCTCTCTTTCTCTTTCTCTGGAAGTATTAAATTGAGTTTTCCATCTACGCAACTATTCACACCCAACCACGTAACAACTCACACCCAAAGTGTACGTGATGGTAGGTGAAAAGTTCGTTTTGGATAGAATTAACATAAAAATTTGTTTTTAGTGGGTGTCTATGTCGAGACAGTAGTAACTGTGCCAAATTTCAAGTGAATCGGGCGTATAGTTATGGAGATCTAGTGGTGAGTCAGTCAGTCAGTGAATGGTATTTCGCTTAAATATATGAAAAATGGCGAATTCGACATTACGCAATTGGCCTAAACCCCGCTCATATTATGTCAATAGATTTGAATAATTAACCATCTCAACGCGTAGGTATCTGGAATTTTTGAGGGAAACCATGGCAACTCTGAACAAGACAGCCGGTACAAAAATCACCGGGGATCTCGGCGAACAGCAGTAGGAAAAAGTTTTGTCGGATGTCGAACTCTGAACCTTGCTGCTTCTGAATACAGTTGGCGCGCTACTTTGTTTGTTCGGTCAACTTTCTTCGATAAAACGGCTACTGAAATTGAATATTTTAACACCGATTCACGACTGCAGTATAATACCTTACACTATTCAAATATTTACAGGTCTCTTCAAACATTCTGTAGGCTCATTGTCATAAAATTCCATTTGTATATTTGCATTGCAAGCTGAAGAGGTTTTATGTATGAAAAAAAACTTACGTGAAAGATGTTATATGAGCTCGAAATATTTATATACGCTCACTTCCCTGAATACCTACAGTGAGCATGGACAAGAGGTCTGTGTTGTCGAGCGTCTACAAATGAAAATATCTTTTTAATAACCTTGGAGAGGTTTTGTCAGAGTCGTGCTAATATAGCTTAGAACCGTACAGCTTTACGAACCATGTCCTCTGTCGAAGAAAGCAGACGCTGATCTCAGATGTCGAGTGTCTATAAAATAATCTACTATCTATCTACCTCTGTCGAACGTATTTCCTATATTTTCTGATAACTCATCTTAGTATATCCAAACTTCGACATGTAGTTCGATTTTATTAAATTAAAAAGTAGTTACATTTTTTTTTTGAGATATCTATATTGTAATTACATATAGTTAAAAAAAACTGAACACAACATGTATTGTTGAGTCGTATTTACGTCACAAAATAAATGGAAGTATAGATCAAATAAATGCAGAAAGGGCGCAAATAACGTACCTAATCCTAAACAAATACACACCGCAAAATACGGAATCACTTGAGTTTAAGTTCAACAAATTGTACAGCAGAATCTCAACTCCTCATTTTTACCATTCCAACCCACAAGTGGGGAGTGGTACTAGTTTAGGTCAAAAATCACTTTTCAAAAATTTTACAATATCTTTCCGTTTTGAGGTCCTGTAACGATAATATTTATCCTTAGAATTTAACTATTATTTTTTATGTATGTTTTATTTTAATTAATTTAAAATTTTGTCAAATAGTATACATTTTTACCAATTACTAATTACGTAAGTTTATAGGTTGAATTGACATTTATGTTACGTCTATTATAACTAAATTGATTTGCATTCTCGCTTTAAATTTTGAAAGATATTAATTTCTTAAAAGCAGAAATATTTTAACTGGCGTCCGAACCGGTAATATCGCAGTGCAATATTGAAGATCGTCTATTAACATTAAATTATTCAATACGATACGCAATTGTAACAAAAATTGTTAAGTCATTCGCGCTACGAGCCGGCAAGACGGAATTTTAAAATTTAAATTTTTTCACCATTGTAAACCATAAGGTCAAGTCAACCTATAAACTTACAATTATTAAAATATTATTTAAATAAAAGGTAACTTTAAACAAATTCTTCTCGTTTACAATTATTAAATATCACATCCACTGCGCATACTCATAACGAAATTAAAGAGAAGAAAAGTTGAAGTTACAGTCCCTCGAATCCAAAAAACATATTTTTGAAAAAACTCTGTGAGTCTGTTAGTCTGTTTGTCTGTGAACACGATACAGGTCAAACGGATGAGCGGATTAAAAACAAATTTTGGGAGGATGTTTGGTATGCAAATATGAAGAGCCCTATTGTTTTTGGGGAAAATCGGCGCATGCGCAGAGGAGATACATGCTATAACGGTGTTTTTTATATAATAATGGTATACTTTTTATAACATCTTATGATTCTATTTATTTTTTCAAGAAAGTTTTGTTTAAATTTTTTTTGACGTGATAACGTCTTATAAATTGATGAATCACGTCAATATAAAAAGATGAAACACCGGCTGCATGCACGAAAAAGTGTAACGTTCCTAACGTTCCGCCTGACCCTGTGCGTGATTATTAAATATGATATTCGAGCGGAATACGTTATCACGTAAAACTATTGTCCGTAAACCGACATTACAGACAACCAATTTTTTTTCTAAGCATTATAGTTTCGGAAATATTTTGAAAATAAAAAAAATCAGCCGCTCTTTTGTTTTATGGATCTGACAAAATAAACCAGCTAGGCATGCTTTGATTAATTTTTACATGACGTGACATATTGTGTAGGTAACCATGGCAACGAATAGCAAATATCATATTGAATACGCGATGTCCGAAATTTTATTTTCTTTATTATAATCAAATGTCAACATTTTTGAAGTTGCAATGGTCCCGTCGCCCAATTGGCTGGTTTTTTTTATTTAGAAATATTTCAAGAAATTAAAAAAAGCTTATTTATAATGCAGAATCAACACAAAAACTTACAACAGGATATTCGAATGTAGTTTTGTTTCGGGTTGCTTTTTATTATATTTCTATACGTATAGCTTATATAGATATTAGATAGATATTTTTCTGCAGAAAAAATATATATTATCTTTTTTGATATTTACCAAAACCGTAGCTTTTAGGAGTTTTTAGGAAAATTTTATAGGAAGTTATCGCAATTTTTTTTCGTGAATTAATCTTATTAATTTAACGGCATACTTTTGAAACAGCCTGTATATTACTATTGATTATTTTACATCTTGTACATTTTTCCAAACTCTCGGAAGCGACACACTCTATGTATTAAAGCACACGCGAGATTCTCTACAAGTGACATTTTATTTATAACACAGTAAAAAGAAAAATAACATGTTTGTACATCCTCTTGTAACAAAGGCTGAATGTTGGCCCTGAAGGGAAAGGACAACAAGTCCCTAAGGAAATCGACACATACAAACTTACACTGCTGTGCCACGTTTGGTATAGGAAGGGCGTAAGTGACATTAAGAAATTATTGATGTTTTAGGACCGTTTAAAGCGTAAGTTTCCAACTTTAATAAAATCGCTGTCATAAAAAATACTTAACTAAAACACTACGCAAATATTTTTGTAAAACGAACACTTACTATTTTTTTAGGGAATTTTCTTTTAATGAAAGCCATCCCAAAAATGTTTGCTTTCAATTACAGTCAACTCTTGAAGTTATAATATGTAGGTTTCACATTTCTTGGAACTGGAAGTTTTTTGTTAAGACCAAATCGCTAATGTCTCTTGGTCTGTTAATATGAAATTTTGTTGCTTATTTGTAAAATTTATTTATGTACGCGCTTATAACCTGAGTTGTCGTACGCTTATAATCTAAAACCTAATTAACTCAAAAGTATTATTTTGTTAAATTTATGCCCAGCTTCTTTTATTATACTTTTTAAGATTATGTATGAAGATACTGTGTTTGAATCTAAAAAACATAAATGTTACATACAAAATTATTCCACCGTTTTCAATAGCAACAATTTGTATTCTTGCCATCTCAAACGTTTTCTTTAAATCTAAAAAAATACCAAAAAACGTCATTTATGAAACACTGTGATCGGCAGCTCTGCCAGTTTATGCGTCATTTGACTGCTCGCACTTAACATCACCACAATAGTTATAAAATAAACCCAAACAAAGCATAATTTCAGTGTTTAATACCATAGAAAAATATTGTTCCTTTTTACACCATATATACCCATCCTTCCACCACATTTTTACACCATCTATACCCGCTCTTACACCACATTTGCTAGACAGTAAAAACCGACACGCAAATGATTCTGCGGAATAAATCGCCGTTCACGCAACTGAAACCGCGGAAAAACATAAATTAAGAGAAATAGAGCTTGTAGCTTATACACGCTCGATATCTGAGGTTATTAGCAACTATAAATAAATAAATAACGCGATGAACTCAAAAACTGCCAAACGAATTTTCATACGGTTTTCAGTAATAGAAAGAGCGATAAGCGAGGTAGGTTTGTGTATATAATTTGTAAATATTTTGTAGAAAATAACTGAACTATGACGGTGTTTTGTCAAAAAAAGCTGTTTTCGTACGCCGGTCAAATCTTTAGAGATACATCAAAACAACGTACTTTGATAGTTCTGCTGTGTAGATCAGCAGTCGACAACCTTTTGGCAAGCAAGGGCCACATAGTGGCAAACTGAAATAAAGGCGGGCCGCACTTGTTCATAATTTTAATAATAGGTATTTGTGATATTAAAAATTCGAAAACTTTTAATTTGAATTTTATTAAAAATTTAACTGAGAACTACAAAAATTACTGTGACGTTTGAGATTGTATTTGAGTGACTATGTTGTATGTTAGCTTCCAGGTTTGTAGTTGCAATTCGTAGAATAGCTCTCAAATGCTCATCTGTGAGACGAGAAGCATATTTATTTTTTCTGTAATTGAGAATCGAAAAGGTTTGTTCGCATAAGTAAGTACCACCAAAAATTGTAATTAATTGAAGAGCAAACCTTTTCACATCGTCAAAATTAGATGACAAACTGACATAAAATTTAACAAGATCTTTGATTTCAAAGAAAGAGTTCTTGAGAGTATCCATTAGATTGGAGATCAATCACGTTCATTTGTAAATGACTAAGTACATCCTCAATATCAGGGGCGGACAAATATTTTGATCTCCGGGCCACATAGCTGATGAAAATTCGACCGCGGGCCGTATAGCTAATGAAAATTTGACCGCGGGCCAAAAATTTGCAGATCAAAAAAAAAGGCCTTATTTCCGCATTTGGAGAGCAAAAAAAAAAGAAAATGCTCCTTTTCGTCTGTTCTGGCGCCCTTGCTATTTCTTTACTATTTTTCTAAAATTTTTAAAATGCTTCGCGGCCCGGACAAAATTGTGCTGCGGGCCGGATGCGGCCCGCAGCACAATTATTTATTTATGTAGGTAGGTATAAGTATAAGACTTTTATTTATAAAACAGTCACGGACCGCGGGTTGCCGACCCCTGGTGTAGATGGTAAGGTCAATATAATATTTCCATTACAGTTTTGCACCCGGATAAAACCGGGGACGGGCCGCTAGTAAGAAATAAATAAAATATATTGGAGATTGTACGACTTTCAATGACACCCTGTATGGCAAACGTTTATCGAGCACTCGATTATTTTATTCAGAGCTGTTGATGACGTCGACGCTTTAACTTCAGTTAGTTCCAGCTCTAAAGGAAAACTGAGTTTGTTATAAAAGTAGTAGGATAACTAGTTACATAGCTTTGAAAACTTCTGCTAACATTTTCAGCAAATTAATTTTATAAATATTAAATTGCGCATGAAAATACATGAAAATATTATTATTGCGTTATTTTATTTATAGCTCATTTTTTAACCTAAGGCAACTCAATCGTATAATTACGAAATATACAGTGAATTTTTTGACATTTCTGCAGGGATTTTTACACGGCTCAAACTTTATCTCGTGTTAATTGTTTTTTTTTTTTCTACGGCTAATTATAGCAGTAGTTTATGTATCTAGAACGTAATGAATTTTATTATGACAGGTACGTGACAATATGTTTAAAACGAGCGAGTTTTTACAGTCACACGAGTCATGATATTATTTTTTCGTCGTGCCCTCTATAAAATAGTTGGTTTTCAGTTTTCAATATTTTGACAGTTCTTGCTTCACACCTGTTTGGTTGTTTATAAATATTACTGTTGATCGTCATATAGTCCTAAAACTAAAAAACGGGTCGTTTATGGAAACTACTGTTGAATTCGTTACATCGCATTTTTTTTGTTTTACTTTACGAACTAGTGCCTAATGGGTCATTTTATGACCGCTATACAGGCATCAGAAGCAGTTTTCTCACCGTACCATTTTTTACAAGTTTTAAATGTAAACAGTGACTTTTTTAAATGAAAAGAAAAACGACCAGAGCATGTTAGCTCAAACAGAGAGACTGTGCATTTAAGTTGCATAATAAGTAATAATAAATGTAAATAATAAGTAATAATAATGACACCAACCTTTAAGTGACGAGGTAAGTGTTCTACCTTGCAGCTACCTTAGCTTAATGTTCTAGAGACGATTTTTATAGTATACGGGATACGTACATTGCGACACGTTCGTTATATTTTCAATCTCGAGAATGAATTCTACCCTACCGTGCCAAAAGGAGTGTTATCTACTTCAAAAAGTGTATTCATTCAAAATTGATTTCTTTCTTTATACTAGAACTGAATGCAATGTAACCACAGAGCAAAGTGAAAAATGCATCTACCATAGTTTGTGTGAAAATTTCAAATTACATCTATAACACGCGAATTTTTTGCTGTTTTCATATTTACTTTTTGTTTACATAAAGTTTGTACAAACTTCAACTTTGTATCAGAGTAGCTTTTCTTCTAGCCGTATTGTTTTGAAAACTAAAAATAGCTAAGTAGAAAATAAAATATATACACTATTTTTCAACTGACATAATATTGTATATATCAACATATATATACCTACGTAAAACTCTACATCATATTACCTATGTGTTACTTTTGGGGTCGCAAAACAAAATGGATTATGTTAAGCAACTAGATTTTAACGGTAAGGTGACTCATCAGCTTTTCAATATTCCAGCTTATTCACCCGATTCGGAAATCTCTAATTTCTATGAAAAATCTTCTTCGATAGTAATCCAAATAAAACTAGAAAGTGTTATCAGAAAATCTGATTTGACAATGACCTTGTATTGTAAACATACACATTTCTCCATATGAGAAGCATAGTAGAATTTTAAATCAATCCTAATCGAAACATAATTAATCGATTGAAACGATATTGTAACAAAATTGTTCTAGTCCGTGGTGGAAATTATTTATTTACAATAATAAACGTTTAACAAAACAGTTAAACACACAAACGAAAACGTACTTCTCAAACGTAACAGTAATAACAGAAACAAAATAACGATAGTTCTAAATAATAAAATAAAAGACTAAGTAACAGAGAATATAGAGTCACTAAATTATTTACAACACAGAAGATATTTATGTTGAACCAGATTTATATAATTGCACTCAATGGTTTTACACAGCTCATTTATCTTATATCTTAGCAGCTACCTTGATCTTGCTGTACCGACACTGAACAATTTATATCACACAGCTGTCTGTAATCCACTGTACGTACGCGCTGCAACTAACTAACTGACTGGCTGACTTGCCAACCACTCCGCTCGCATTTTATAGCTTCGTCCCCCGCCTGTTGAATGTTCTAGAAGCATTTCAACCTTTCTTTACATCCATTGCCTTCTCCAGGAAATTCTAAGAAGGTCGGGTTTTTATCTGCTTTCCATTGTTGTTGTTGTCGTGTTCTGGAACATTCTATGGAACACATTATCGCCCCAACAGGGATCGCGCAACAATATTATTCTTAAACAGTGTATTTATGTTTTTAGCATCGTTTTTTGTACAGTTTCCACTTCAAAATAATATTTTTCTACGCATTTTGATCAAAAATTAGCTTGAAAAGAACAATAATTTGTTTTTTTGTGAGTATACAATCGAATGTTCTAGATGACATGGAGTTTGAATACGACATTAGACTGCTCCTGATGTACGGAAACTGTAATTAATGTGTTCACAGTCTAAAGTCATTGTCAAATCAAGTTTTCTGACAATCATTTCTGCAATCCAGCATAAAAGATCCAGAAAAGTGATATAGGATATATTGCCGATCATCCCCTGTAATCTGTATATGAGTACGTAAAATATTGACCTACTCTAAAGTGTACATAAAAATATACATAAAATTCTTCTGTTGCTTACGTTTTCGACAGTCACGATATCAAATCTCAATGTGCATAGGTATAAACGCTCGAAAACGGTGAAACCACGCCGGTGCCACTCAAAATTCACTGGACTATTACACGAATCAAGAATAGGCGTGATGACAAAGAGTAATAGTGCGCCCCACGTTTTTCGTTTCAAATCCTACAAGTTAAAAATCTGTTTGTAAAGAAATTATTTTATAATTTTTAGGTCATTTTCAAAATATTAATTTTTTTTTCTTAATTATTTTCTTATTTTTAGTATTTTCTTGTATTGTCATCTAATTCTAAGTTATATTAAAAATTTAAAGTCTCTATCTCATCAGGAAGTTAGTTTCAAATCAATTACAAAATTCCATCCGAACAGAAATAGAAGAAAGCGAGTTAGTGGTAAAATTTGTACAAAAATTAAATAAATTAATAAAATTACTTTGTTATAGCAACGTAATTTTATTAATTTATTTAATTTTATTTCTATCAAAATGTCATTAATAATTTTGTATATTTGTCGAATGTAATTATTATATCATGTTTGAATTTTCAGTATGCCCTTATTATATAATGTATAATATGTATCATAATATATAATCTAGTTTTGAATTATTACAGAATAAGTATAGAAATTGCCAGAAGTGCACTGATTTTTCGCAACATTAGCGCCTTCTGGCGGCTCTTTATCTTCCGCCTAGCCTTCTGGCAATTTTTTCCCTACTTACTTATACTATCTCCTATTATTCTGCAAATTTTCAGCTCTGGACCGAGTCACCCATTTTCTCCGTAGCCAGCTCTCCGTCTAAAAGTTTTTGTAACTTGTGGTTCTCGTCTGGATGTATCACCGTTCACTGTTCATTGAGAGGAGGTTCTCCTGTAAGACACCTGAGTCTTGATAGAATATCATGTTAACGTCAAATGAAGAATGCCTTACTTTTCTAGAATAGTTTTGTGTTACGTACCAAGCGCATAATATACTGAATGTATAATAATAATATTATGTAATATTCGCGATAGTGTACTGTTACTTATTGAATTTGTAACACATATTTTTGCTGTGCGCCACAGTTTAATGAACTATATCAGCCGAATCACTCGAAGTGTAAAGCCTACATTAGAGTGTTTTTTTTTATTTTTTTGTTTTCGGTCTCATTGGCTAATGTTTTAGCATTGGACCTAAAAAATGCTTCTAAAATTTCAGCGTCGTAGATCAAATCTGTGAACGGCGCAAAGCGAATTTGATTCCCATTTAATTAACATGGGAAAAACGACGTTTTTATTCAAGCATGGATAGCTGGTAGATTTTTTTTTATTTTTGATAGCAGCATTTTGTAGAGAATTAAATTTCCCACAAAAAAGGTCCTTAGTACTAAATCCGCAAATTCATTATTTTCAAGATTAAACATTAATAAATGAATGAATAAAATTATCGACCAATTTTTCAGACAAATATATTAACAAAAAATAATAATTAACCTTCTTCAGAACTGATCTAAAAAATATAAAAATTGATTAATAATTAGTTTCTAATTAGCACTTGAAAAAAAATTCGGTTTAGGTTTTGAATTATCAAAAAAAAATGTTTGTTAATATTTTTTCAATTTTGATAATTCAAAACCTAAAGCGAATTTTTTTTCAAATACTAGTTAGAATCTAATTATTAATCAATTTTTAAATTTTTTAGATCAGTTCTGAAGAAGATCCAAATCCGGACCGAAACGTTAATGTATTAATTATTATTTTTTGTTAATATGTTTATCTGAAAAATTGGTCGATAATTTTATTTATTGAAGAATTCTAATCAGACGTTAATCAAAAATTTGAATTAATGAATAAAATCCGGTTTTTATGAAGATGTTTGAAATCTTTGAAAACAATGAATTCACGAATTTAGTAGTAAGGACGTTTTTTGTGAGAAATTTAATTCTCCACAACCGCGTTTAAAGATTACACGCACTCGTGTTTTTCGTATTCATAATCATTGTAAAAATTAGAATGGGTCTAATGATAAATTTCCCGTTAGTAAAATAGCTGCCAGTCCGAGCGGTATTGCGATTTCAATTAAGTGTAATGTAATATTTTGTAGACTTGTTTGTTTTCAAGCAGATAGGTTACTGCATATGACATGCAAATATCACTGTTTTCTTGTTCCAAAGCAATTTTAATTTTCTTTTCAGTGTGTATTTATGTTTACATGTCGGAAAGTTTGAAAAAAACAACATCAACATTACTTTATGTTCTTTCCTTTCGTATTTTTCCATGATATGAATATGGTATCGATAAATGTCTTTTTTTTCTGTCGTCCTAAGACAAAAGGTCCTGTCTGCAAAATACGGAATATTAAGTTTTTTGACCCTATTGAATCAAATAAGATAAGATAAAAATGCATGAACAAAAAATACATAAAAACACAGCGCCCCAGCCCGTGGAGGGCCCCACGGGCCTGGCTTGCCGCAAGCCAGGCTGTAGGTAGGATAGTATCCCATCTACCAGTCTCGGGCCCCGGACTTATGAGGAGCTACCCGGGCCGTTCCGGCCCAGTCCGACAATGTTACATAACATTTAAAATTTTAAAAACATCTAGCAAGGAATCTAGCGGCAAAACCGGCCTTAAGATTATTGTCGTGAGTGTGAAATTTAGATCGCTTATTAAACTAAAATGTCCCAATGGCATATTTATTCTATTTACGGCATGAGAAAATGTTTACAGTCTAGAAATCTCAAAACTATAAAATTCAGATAGGATTTCTTGTCTTAGAACGGTAGTTTTTATCGTCGACTGGTGCATTGAAAATACTAATTATACAGCGGAACTTTGGCTACAAAATAAAGATTTAAAAGAATTTTAAGAACAAAGAATAATATATAAATTATACGTTAGATATGTCAGAACTTACTAATATGTATATTAAAACTTCTCAGATACTTCATTATTAGGGTTTTTTTTTTTTAATTTTCTGAAACGTACCACTGTAAATTTTTTATGAGTCAGATAATTTGTTTTATCACATCCTATAATTTATATGCTAGTTTTTGTTGCGCGATCAACTAAGTTGCTTGGAGATTGTCAGCAATGACTGTGGGTCCGTTTGGATAAAGGATCCCACGCCCGAAAAACATGACCCTGCCTTATTTGCCGTACAGTCAGGTAAAAAGACTTTGAAAGTTAAATGAATTCTTGTAACCTTTCAACATAGTTCCTGAAAGTAAAAAAAAAACGTTGCAAGGTGAATTTTAAAGTTATAAACTTCCCTTCTGTGACTTGTTCGTATAAGTTATATTAATTGAAATTTTTAAAGCTGTTAACACACAGAATATAATTTTATGCAATTTTAAAAAGCTTTTTATGGCAAATAATTAATCATTTCTTCCACCATATTTATGATGCTTTTTGTTGATCGAAATTTTATTCATTTGTCAATAAATCTTTAAGCGGCTATATTCCTTATGAATGAAATCAAAATGGCGGAAAGTGAAATAACGTGTAATAACCTCGTTTTATGGACGCTGTTTAAACGGTCTATTAAAAAAACTTATTACGAATTAATGAAATTCGTGTAGAAATTTGTCAGCATGTATTTTCTTGATTTATTAGGTTGCATTCAGAGATATGCATCAATTGCAACGGAAGCCATTTACAAGTTGTAATTTTTATGACAGGTCTTTAGAATTAAGATTTATTGTTTGTTTTCCATTTTCTTCTTTATTCAAATGCCGTAATTTTGTGTATTTTTATTTGTACTTAAAATATACTGAGCCGGAAATCAAAAATACATCTATACTAATATATAAAGCTGAAGAGTTTGTTTGTTTGTTTGTTTGTTGGAACGCGCTAATCTCAGGAACTACTGGTTCAAATTGAAAAAAAAATTTTTGTTGGATAGCTCATTTATCGGGGAAGGCTATAGGCTATATAAAATCAGGCTACGACCATTAGGAGCGGAGCATTAATGAAAAATGTTCCAAATGTATCTAATAAATATGCTTCTATTCAGGTGAAATGCACTAACTAAGTATACTCGTATTAGCGATGTAAGAATACAACGCCGGCTAGCGCAATCGGTAGAGTACAAGACTGTCAATACCAGGGTCGTGGGTTCGAGCCCTACGTTGGGCGAATGCATTTTTATTTTTTTTGTTATTTTTTACATTGCTTTCTTCTAAGGCTTACATTAAAATTTATTTTAATTTTTTTTAATTAATTAAAAAAAAGTGTAAATACTGCTTTTTATCGACAAAAAATTTTGAACGGTAACTCCGATCATCATGAAATTTGGACACAACATTCATCTCGGTAAACTAATATGAATCATGTTCCTCCCTTCCCCATTCGTTCTTTTACACCCGGGTGAAACCGAACGGGACCGCTAGTCTATTATAATTTTGATAGCAAAATTCAACTAACGGAAAAATTCAGACAACCATGCGCTCAGCGCTGTAATTGAATAAAAAAAATAGTTCTATTTCAAAATATCGAAACTTAACTCCATCATTTTTTTTAAGTAATAGTATACTAGGGTGTTCTACAAGCTCTATGACAAACTTTGACAGATGGTAGGTCACTTGATTTTAAACATATTTTTTTTATAAACATGGGTCCGATTCGTTTTTGTTTATAAATTACAAGCATTTAAAGAATTAAAAACGTAGGCTGATAAATAGAAATATCGGTTGTTATGACAATCATTAGTTAGTGTCATTTTAATGGATAGGTCAAGGAGGTCCAATATCATGGGTACCTCGTTCACCCGATCTGAATCCTCTGGATTTTTATTTATGGGGACACATGAAGCAGCTGGTCTACCATGTTGAAATCGCTACCCATCAGCAGTTCCTTGAAAGAATTCAAGATGCAGCTAGCCAAATAAGAAATGATCCAAATCTCATTCTTCGAGTGACCGAATCTTTAGTTCGTCGATGTGAGGCTTGCATTCAAGCTGAGGGTGGACATTTCGAACAATTTGTATAGTCTTAAGTTTTGTGATTATCATTTAAATTAAATTTTTTGTTAATTTAATTGTTAATAAAGGTTAAATGCTTGTAACTTCTAAACAAAAACGAATCGGCCTACCATCTGTCAAAGTTTGTCATAGAGCTTGTAGAACACCCTGTATTTTTTATACCTCGATCGAAAGTACGCTTATTAATTAATTTATTACTTATTAATTACATAAAAACACAGATAAATTCCAAACAAGCAGCTTTGAGGTTATACGTAAAAAACGAATGACAGCTATTCGCGGCTATTGGGTGGCGGCGGTATACATTTCTTTATAGCCGGTCGAAAGTACGTACTTTCGACATTATTAAACTTGTATTTTTGGAACAATATTGTATTTTGTCACAACGAAAAACCAATCAAGAGAAAAAAAACGAAATAAAAATCCGTTCACGTCGATCAAGCGAGCTATGAATCAGCCATCAGCTTTTAGAGAGAGAGTGTGAGAGAGAGCAGAGACACGCGGGCGGCCACGGTGCGGTTATGTACTACGAAACGTGATTTATGTAGAGTTAAACTAGCACATTAATGAAATGAACTGGCGCGCTGTGAATTCCGCTCGGTGCTCCCAAACCCTCAAGTCAAACCCGTGACGTCACCGTTCTGCTTCCAGCTTTTAAACCAGACGACGTAACGGAAGCGAGATTGATTGCTGTTTAATCAAGTCATTAGTCAAAAATTTGACGTCAACAGAACCGTCAATGTGTTTGTGTGTGTACGCGCGCGTCGAGAATGCCATAAAGTAAATGTGAGCCCTGTTTGGGGGTTCCGCTTGCATATTAACGCCGAAAAATGTGTGCTGTCGCAGAGCGAGCCTCTAGTCGATTTTTTTTTATGTAGAACATCTAATTGCGCGTTTGGTTGGGATTAAAACCGTGAAATTGGTGCGACGCTGTTCACGGGACGCGTTACGTTTCATTTGCGCTTGCGCTGTGTGTATGCGTTGGACAGCTGTGTGTTAGTGCTCGTTGTGTGTTTAATTTCTTTAGATAAGTTTTTTATAATTAAAAGTATTATCCTCATACTCAAATCTTTGATTAACGTCTGATTAGAAATCTTCAATTATAAAATTATCGACCAATTTTTCAGACAACAAAAAAAAATAAATATAATTAATACATTAAAAATAAATAGAAACTAAATAAGTATTAATTATTTTTTATATTTTTAGATCCGTTCTGAAGAAGGTCCAAATCCGGATCGAAACGTTAATGTATTAATTATATATTTTTTTGTTATTATATTGTCTGAAGAATTAGTCGATAATTTTATTTATTGAAGTATTATCCTCATACCTCGATCGAAAGTATATACTTTCGGCATCAATTTTAAGGTAGAAAGTCTACATTTACGCACTGATGCGGGAAGTAAGTATACGTTCGAGCGGCAGTAAAGAAAAAATCACCTATGAACCGCTGCTTGGATGTCGTTTCCATAGCGAGTCAGCGACCCTATTACATTTTCACTAATAGTCGCGAACAGCTGTCATTCGTGTTTTTACGTATAACCTCAAAGCTGCTTGCTTGGAATTTAAATTTATCTGTGTTTTTATGTAATTAATAAGTAATTCATTAATTAATGTATTTACTTACGACCTAGGTATGAGAAAAATAATATACACCACACTGTCCGAAAGTTTGATATTCTTGCACTGCCCGAGGCGAACGTTGTGGTGTAATATACTATTTTTTTAATCAAAATATTGATTTTATTTTACCAACTGCTATAATTGTATGGATCTAGTACAAGTTCAAATTTTAAATTTATTACTTCTTTTAATAATAAACTATCAGATTATAATTTGAGGATTGGGTTTTTTTAGAGACGAAGCATGAAAATGCGCGGCTATTCTCAAGTCAAAAAATATATCGATTTAGTTGCAGCTTGTTACTAGTCCCAGCTAGCCCCAACAATTGGCAGAACCGTATAGAAAAAATACAGACTCCCGGGGATTTTTTCAACCGAGTTGATTTAAGTATAAAAAAATTAAAATAAGTTGATAAATCTGAAAATCGGGACCCGGATCGCGAAATATAGACTCATCTAGTCAGTCAGTCGTGACACTTGATTATATTATACGATATTGATTACTGTTCTTGCGTCTAGAGAAGCACCAAAACCAATTAGCCATGACGAGACCATCAACTTGTGAACTAAACTCAAAACATGCAGTATCTGTGTTCTATGATCGTACACAATGTTAAGCCTGCCCTCTATGAAACAGGCATTTATAATCCTTAGACTGTTGAAATATTTTCAATTTTAATTATATCAAGTCATGACCGGGAATATTTTTATTAGCTTCGTATATTCACTTTATTAATACACTGTATCTTTTTTTTTAAATATAAAGCTTTAACATTACCATGCTTGTAGACATATTATGTCTGCATGTGCTTTCTTCGTAAGAATATAGATATTATATTTATATTTCTGGATTGAGCAGTACCAGAAATCATCAGTATGAATGTCCAAAGCATTCCTCAATACCGGTAATTGCTCGTATTCCTCTCGGGAGAAAAAACTATGACTAATTTGGAATGATTTAAACTTATCACTTGGGGGTCGGAAATGCATAATGTTTTTTTATGATAATGTAAAAAGAAATCCCAAGTCGATTTTCTCGAAAATTACGCATTTCCGACCCCCAAGTGATAGAAGTTATAGGCTAGACGGCGAGGAGTTTTGGGTGTATTTTTCGGGCGCAGGCGAAATTATTGTTGGAATCGCTTTGTTTTAGGGTGTATTTCAACCCCCTAAGTTTGCTTACAAATTGTTGGTGTGCTTGATTTTATAATTAACAATCCGTTAACGGAGATATTAAAGGAAATAAAGAAAAAAACACTATTTTCGTCACTAATTGTTAATTATAATCTCGCCTATGCCCGAATAATACACTTTTTAATGTTTTTACCTCCTCGCCGTCTAGCCTATTAAATCATTCCAAACTAGTCATAGTTTCTTCTCCCAAGAGGAATACGAGTAATTCCCGGTCACCCTGTATGTACAAGGACTTTTAACAACCTTCCAAGATCTACAGGATCAATAAATTTGTTTTCTTCTTTTAAAAATGCAGTGTTGAATTTTTTGACTGATGCTTAGATTTATTCATTAAGGAATATTTTTTATAATTTTTTACTGTTTTATAAATTTTATGTGACTGTAAGAAATAAATGTCTATCTAGTAACTCGTGCGTAATTATTTTAAGACTTGTGTCACTGTTAAAACTTGCTAGGTGCTCGTTTTATCGTAATATATCATACTGCGTCATAAAATAATAATTCAAAAACTAGATATATAATCTACTATTTCTTTTTGTTATTTTGTGTTAATAGGCCAAATTAACTATTATCATAATTTTTATCTGCTGCTCTATTTGTTTTACGTGTATCTGTTTTTCGACTAAAAACTACCCAACCGATTTAGATCAGCCAAAAATCCGACATTGACGCAAGCGAAGCCGCGAATAAAAGTTGAAAAAATATAAGGGCGCCGTTTGAGACCGCGCGCCACTGACCTGGCTTTGGTCTCCTCCGGTACAAGCGGATTTATTGGTTCGTTTATTATTTATTGAGACAAGAGGGAGTCATTTCGGTACGGTGCTCAACCATATTATAGCTCCGTGTGTACTTGTTGGCGCTATATAGCGCATTGCGCAACTGTATAACTCTCCCAACAGCTCCTCGCAACTCGATTGCATGTCTACTGTTTCAAACGCCATGGGATTCTAAACTACTGCAGTGAACCGACTTCTCTACACCGGAGCTGATTTTTATGAATAGTTCTGCAAAGACAATACAATGAACAAGAACGGTCGGGGAATTCCCTGTTTATGTTAACCTACATTCAGGTTTATGTACTACTCGAAAAAACCGATGACAGTTTTGCAAAGCTCAATCTTGCGACAGAAGCGTACCGTATATTTTATAAAAAAAATAAGTGCTCGTAATTTTATTATTCACCGAGCGGGGTGGCGTAGTGGTGAGAGCACTAGACTCGCATTCGGGAGGTACCGAGTTTGAATCCCGGCGGGGGCAGGTGTGGCTGGGACTTTTTCCTGCTGCCTCTCGCCGAGAAACGGTAATTCCTGCACTGGCCATCTTGTTGAGGTTTTCCATGGTTTCCTTCAATAATTCTAAATAAATGTCGAGATATTAAGGCCATGGCCGATTACTTGTCAAACTCCTATGCTCAAAATTTGCCTACCTTATCCTAATGTCCTAAAATTCCTTCATTCGTCCATTGCTATTAATTAAGTGGATGTTTAAAAATGTAGAAAATAACGGGAAGTGTGCTAGATCGAAAATACAAATGGTAAGAATGGCGTCTGTTATGAGAAACGGACGTTAAACGCATTATTATTGTTATTTATTGTGTTATTTGGTATGGTCAACTCTTTTTTTGTCACTTTCTAACAAATTTAGCATTACACAAGTTAAAATGAGACAGGATCGTACCTATTATTTTCACCATTCAGCCTGTCTGTCCGTCTGTCTGTCCCCGAAGTTTTAACATTTAAAAAATTTAGCTAAAAAAAAGCAGATGACGTGCCGAAATGACCAGAGCGCCAGGTGAAATAATTTACTTATTTCTGAATTGAAGTTTAGAAAATAGAGTAGCTTTTCAATCTTAGCCAGAAAGGTACAATGGTAGGTATGCACCACTGTCGAGGTCATAGCGCAGAAGAAAAGAGTCCATTAAAGAAAAGACAGCAGTGCTTCTGTTTCTCTTTTAAAAACATTCCAGAACAAAGAATTCGCTGCATGGCAAAAAAAACCCTGCGATTTTCTACAGTATCTTCATACAAACACTTATAACGCAGCCTATATCGTATGTGTATATAGCTACGTACTAACCGCGAGAGAGAAAGAGAGAGAGATTGTAGATTATAGACGATCGAAAACAGAGCTTATTAGAGTCAGAAAATTACAGGTAGAAAAGATGGAAAGAAACTCTTGTTTTTGTGAGTTCATAAACCAGGAGGTCGTGGTTAAACATTGTAATCATTTTAGAAAGGTTAATATTTTGAGATTAGATGGTATAGCAAATCGGCGGTCGTGACACCGGCAGTCAGGGCACTAAAAATAATATGCAAGAGAACCGCTGTTTTAAAGTTAATTTTGACCTAGTCAGAAGTCGGTAAAGTTTTTACATCTTTTGAGGGTCCCAGTGACATGTTTTAAAATATTAATAAATAAAATTATCGACCAATTTTACAGACAATATATTAACAAAAAATTTATAATTAATACATTAATGTTTCGATCCGGATTTATTTTTACTGAAGAGTTTTAATCAGACGTTGATCAAAGGTTTTAAAATATTTGTCTATAAAAAATTCCTACAATTTTTGGTCACGACTTCTTTGGCTATTAATATTGATTTTTTATATTCACTTTTAAATAATAATAATGATAATAAGCTTTTATTTTAAGAAACTGTAAAGTACAGTGTTAAAAATGTCAGGTGAATGAACATTACAATGAAGGTAGTTTTCTCCAATCTGTATTAAATTAGCTTCAAAAATAGAAAAAGAAAGCTTTAGAAGTAAAAAAAGAAAGTGGTCTTAAATTAACAATGATTCATGGCGGAACATTCAAGAGAAAATTAAAAAATTCCCGTTGAGAAAAAGAAACCACCTGCAGCTTAAAATGAAAATGTGGAAAAACTGATAAATGTAAATAATTATTTTATAAAGTATAATAATAAATTTAAGTTAACCTACAAAAACTTTCTGAGCACAATGTACATATTACCGAATTTCTTGGATGATATTTTTTCTTAATTATAATCGGTATTTCAAATTTTAAATTCCTTTGTTAGAGTCTTTTCAAGAAAACTCGTTAGTTATATTGAAAAGAAAACTAGTGGAAACGTTAAAGAAAACCAGAAGCACGTAAAATAAAGAAGACACTTGTAGAGCTTGGTGTTTTTTTTGTTGAATTGTGAATATAAATCAAATATAAATTAATAATATACCTACCGCCATACCCAGCATTTATTATATATGTTACGGTCTATACCCGAATTCGGTCAATGATCGAAAAAAATGCGCAAAACTAGTTTTGACCAACGAATATTAATTACCAAACCCGAAATCTTACATTTAAACGGGTATTGACTGTTATAAAATGAACAAAAGTAGTTTTGCGCATTTTCAATTGATCAAAACTAGTTCTGTCCATTTCTGAACGGACAGTACTAGTATGGCATCGGAATCTTCTTTGCGTTTTTTAATTAACTTTTACACATCAATGATACTTATTATATCAAAGCGATTTATTCTTCTGTATTGTTTAGCAGACAAAGGTTTTAATACAGCTTTCAACAAATTTGCTTTCTTAACCTCACTTAGTGTAGTAAGGTAATTATGTTTCGTCATAAAATTATGTTTCAGAAGCCTCCAATAGTCGAACTAGTTGAGACTCGAATTTACCTTGAATTTTCACTTAGCATTCAGGAGAACATTTTCATAAGGTTACATAAGAAAATATTCGAGAAAAACATCAACTCAAACTCAACCGGAACTGTACATGCATTTTTTTTTCAAATGGCAATATATTTTTTTTCGTAATCTCCATTTTTTTTCTATAAATTCATATGACATTTTCATAAGGTTACATAAGAAAATATTCGAGAGAAACATTATCAACTCAAACTCAACCGGAACTGTACATGCATGCTTTTTTCAAATGGCAACATATATTTTTTCGTAATCTCCATTTTTATCTCTATATATCCATATGACATTTTCATAAGGTTACATAAGAAAATATTCGAGAAAACCATCACCAATTTATTAATTAAATACACAGTAACAATTATTTTTTCATTGCACTCCACACATGAGTAAATTATCGTCTTCTTTTCGAAACTTTCTGTTCGTTCGTGATTTTGAAAACCTTTGAACCGATCTAAATTTTGTTTTCCCTGCGACATCGGACGTAATTTATTATGTAAGCTCTTAGCTAAGCATTCAACCGTTATCACTTTATTTTGTGACAATCATGAGGGTCACGGGCGACGCCCGGCTTGACAGTTAGTACATTATAAAGAAAAACAATCGACGGCTATAATATGAGACACACACGTAAAACAAAAGAGCAACGATGGCGATTACTTTCCGTGGAATGGAGGGAAAAAAACACACATTTTGTGAAATATTTATTTTAACAATGGCGCACGTTTTCGCGTCGAAGTGTCACATTTATCTCGCGAAAACTTATTTTACAGCAAAGAAAACACGGAAATGTTTAGTAAAAAAAAACAGATGAAATAATGATATTATCTTCTATTTTTTTCTCAGTATCGTTATACGGCATAAATAAATAAAGAAACCAGATTAACTGTGACCTATTTTCGTTTGAACACGAACTAAGATATTAATAAGTATATCAGCTTAATGTATAATTATAAAGTAGTGAACATTTTATTTTGAATCTAAATGAAAATGCATCCAAAGAAAACAACTTGATTACATAATATACAACACAAAAGTAAAGCTTGCAGCAAATAACATCAAAATTTAAGTTTCTGGATAGTTTCCATTACAGAAATGTGTTTAAACAATTTTTGAAATAGAACTTATTTGACACGGTAGAGTAAAATTCATTCTTGAAATTGAAAATGTAAAATTGAAAATGTTGTGCGTATAGCGTATACTATAAAAACCGGCTGTAAAACATTAAACAAAGGTAGCAACGAGGTAGAACAATTGCCTTGTAACCTAAAGATCGTAGGCTCGATCCCGGCGGTGTGCCATTATAACATATTTTTTTTTTACAATTATACCAGTTTTACCTCTGTAGCGTGTAGTGTAGTGATGAAGATAAGGTTCTCAGCCATCTCAATACGGTCCGCGACCCGAATTTATTCTAAAAATAACTACCTCAAATAGGACACCTGACGTCATTGAGCTTATAAAAAACTAGAGACCTCAGGTGTCTGGATCCTTAAGCTCATGATAATTTACCCTTTTTATTACCTTTACATGAAAATTGATTTAAACTAAATAAATAGAGATTTCAATTCACTATGTGATTTAGTTTTTAATTTCGAGTATGGCCCACTAACACGCCGTAAACCTTCTAAATGGCTCTGCAGAAAAATCAGTCTGACACCCCTGGCGTAAAGTACAGTCTCTTTTTTTTAAACAAACGTTTGTGAACTCAGTTGTCGATCCGCTCTAATTTACAATCTGTAATTTACAATTATTATTATTATCACAAACATTTAGTAAAAAAACTAGTGATTTTAATTTTTTTTGTGTTTTTGAGTTCGTTTTGCCCCCTCGTATCAGAAGGTACCAACGGCTGGCCCTACAGAACACCCACTTAAAATGTTCACGCGGCGCCACTGGGAAAAAAAATTATTATCTATTAAAATAGGACCACGACGGAATTTTTTTAATAGTAGATAGATTGAAATACAATTGCCTGAATACTGCATGTAAGTTCTGGGCCTTAGAAATGCAATAACGATTCTGAAGTACTGTTAAAAATTGTAATTACATCACTCGTGATAAAAATAATTTGAAAACCGATTTCTCGGCGCTGACAGTCACATATAGGGGTGTCAGAAATGCCATGATTAGAATATATAATAAAATGCCAAATCATCTAAAAGATGAACCAAATAAAATAAAAATAAATTTAAAAGGGAATTAAAAATATACCTGCTGGGACTTAGTAGTTGTTCTTTAAAAGGAATACTGTAAAATAATTTTATGACGCTATTTATACTGTGTGGTAAACCAAATAGAGAGTTTTATTATTATTATTATTATTGGGACCTCGAGGTTTCGGAATTAGAAAAGCTAAACACGTCGAATAAGCAGTATTTAATGGTGGTGGTTCGTGGTTGTGCTTACCTCTAAAATAAATTGAAATATTATAGGTGTGCGCTCTATAATGTAGTGTAAGGAGCAGAAGTTAAGAGGATGTGGCTTTAGCTTTATAGATACGAACAGTGAACAATAGGACGTTGATTATGTTGCAATGTACAGCACATACACACACACACACATCTGGAATAGTCAGTAGCGGCTCGTTTATCATTTATGACCGCTATACGGGCATGAAAAGCAATTATTTTATAGGACAGCGTGCAAAAACTATTTGGACAAAACTTGTTTGATTTAATTTTTTACCATTCCATCCCACAAGTGGGGAATGGTAATTACATTTCAAAATTTTAATTAATCTTTTCGTTTTAAGGTCTCCCGAAACCAAAAAATCATATTTTTGGAAAAGCTCTGTGCGTCTGTTTGTCTGTGAACACGATACAGGTCAAACGGATGAACGGATTGAAACCAAATTTTGGGAGAATATTTAGCATACAAATATGAAGAACTCTATTGATTTGGGCGAAAATTGGCGCATGCGCAGTAGAGATATATGCTATAACGGTGTTTTTATATAATCCTTATGAACTTTAACTGTGCCAAATCTCACACTCCTCCGTGCGCGAAATGTGCTTAAAAAGGGGTACAAAGTTTTTGCTTCACTTATTAATATATAGATTAGGAAACAATATTTTCTCGTTGGAATTCTGCATATCGACCCGATTTTTTTTTTAATCTTTGTCATTAGATAATTTGAAGAATAAAACGTCTGTTCGCGAGAGATTTGACTCGTTCAATTTTTATTCGCGTTGCGACGTTCATTCGTTCTGTTATGACGAACCGCACGTGACAGACGACGTCGAGAAGCGTTCTTAGCGTCGCGTCGACTGGTTCCACGAAATGCCATGTCTCAAGAGGATTAATGGTTAGTCAGCGCGCGAGCAACCTGTAATATCTGTTCGTTTATAAAGGCAAGGTTTGTACCACGTCTACTCAATTCAAGATATCAACATCCAGGTGGAAAAAGTAATTTCATTTTTTTAAATTAAACTTCTTTAGGCGCTGTGATTCTGATCGACATTGTATAAAGAAAACTCGTGACGGAGGTACGGTTTAAGAGAAAGAAATACAACCGCGATACTAGTATAGATGAATTAGTTAATTCGCCAACAGATGGCAGTAAAAAGTTAATTGAAAAAAATCAGTTATAATACTGTCAAATCCAGAGACATCTATTTAAAAAGCTAAAGATTCTAACCTTTTACGACCAATACATTTATTCATGGTTGTTGTATGTCAAAAAAAACCTTCGAAAAAATCAACTATAGATGATCATGACACCAGTCCAACCTTTGTTTGCCTCTAAAAAAGATTCACGCATACAAGGTATGGTCCTGATTATATTGGGTAACAATTTTTCAATAAATTAACAGCTGAAATAAGAGAGTTTATAGCGAAATTCGAGAAAACCGTAAAAAGGTTTGTAGAAAAGTCGTGCTTTTATAATTATACGGAAAATAATGGGGTTTCAATTTAATTATTATTTTACTTGATTTTTTACTTGTATAATCTTGTATTGTCAGTACTTTTGTCGCATTCGCGAAATTCAAGTTAAATAGAAATAATCGGGGAGTTCCCCGGTTATTTTAGCAATCCATCGACAATCTAGTCGTAACAACGTACACTGGCAGTTCCTTGTTACTCGTTAGTCAGTTCTTATATAGCAAAGATAATATAGAATAGCATGGCATCGTCTTCTGTTGTATGGTTGTAATAGTTTTAGGAAAGGATTTTGTTAAGCTCCGAGTACATCAAAGAGGGCCGTGTTTCAATTTAGATTAAGCTATAAACATGAATTACAGGTATATATACCTATATATTGTAACGTTATACGTATTTTATTTTTAATAATACAAAACAGATTGTTGTGTCTCAGTGGTGAAATACTATTTCATCGCTGTTTCACTTCGATTATATTTCTAAATTTCATTTGACGTTCGCTTTTTGATTAAATTCTATTTGCACACAATAATAACAAAAACTCGGGTCGCAGTGCTAAACCCTACCGACAATATAAATGTGGCTTTATTATGTGAACTTATAGGCAAGACGGCGAGGAGTTTTGGGTGTATTTTTCGGGCACAGGCGAGATTATTGTTGGAATCACTTCGTTTTAGGGTGTAGTTCAACTTCCTAAGTTTGCTTGCAAATTGTTGGTGTGCTTGATTTTATAATTGACAATTAGTGACGAAAATAGTGATTTTTTCTCTATTTCCTTTAATATCTCCGTTCCTCTTGACTTTTAGTATAGCATATGCATTGAGAAAGTTGTTCCTTATGAAATTTCCTAAAAAATGAGCACTGACAGAGGTCACTAAGTACAATTGTTAACTTGCAAATAGCCCCGAAAGTTAAAAAAACACGTTTTTTTCACTATTTTTTTACTAAAAAATGACCGCACATAGATGGCTGAAAAATCTCAAAAATGTTGACCCAAACATGCATGAATAATTTTAGCGTCATCGGTCAATTACTTCTTGAGTAATTAACTATCACCTTTTTTTTGTTTCCTTAATTGCAAATTGTGCCATTTTTTTTCACAAACGGGTTTCGCTGGTCGGACCAAGCCAGAAAAATCACAAATCCATTCAACTTTAGTATCCCGTTGGAATTTTCGGAAAAAAATTAATTCTAACCGATTTTATCGATCCAACATTTAATACACTCGTCAGTAAATATTTTTGTATCTACAAACTAGTATTTTCAAAAATATGTAAGTCCAGTCTGTGTCCACCGTGGACATTAGTGTCCCTGTGTCCCCCGTTTACTACTAAAAAAAGTTTGAAAACGGGGAAGGGACTTCCCAAAATTTTGAATCACACGACGCTTATGATTTGAGAACATAGAACTAATTTTTGTCCAAATAACGCTAGCAAATAATAACTGCTAAAACGAAAATAGTTGCATAATATCGAAAATGACAGCTATATAGTCGTATGGCGGTATTTTCTTACGGTTCAATGTTATAAGTAACGACACTATTAAATTTATATCTCACTTTAACTTACGTGATGTTGAATGTGTTAGAAAGTGACAAAAAAATTAACAGCACTATATAATTCTTACATGAACCGTTTAGAATAACACCAACAATCAAAATTATACCTACTACTTAGTTTAATAAAAGTATTTATCAAGTGCATTAGTGCATTTTTACGATTATTATACAGTATATTTCAGTAGGTTGCGAAATGTTACGCTATTGAACTTTTATTTGCACAAACAACTTTCGTTTTCATTTGAAATACCTACAGGGTGTTCATGGAAGCATGTAATTCACACAGTGCTCTATATAATCTTTATGTTGTTGTGTTTTAATTTGTCAACATTATGGCGCCTCGGGCTTGAAATTAGCCGAGATAGAACAGCTGTTGCTGTTGTTTATCCAATTCCTAATTCGGTGTTATTTTTATCTGAGTGGTCCTTAAAATGTTGATTTCCAATTATTTATACTACAGTGGCAAAGGATTCAATTTTTTTCTAAATTTATTTAAAAACAAGCCGTAAAATGGGTCGTTTATTGGGAGTCTGCTGAAGTGTGATTCTTGAGGACCACACGACACACCTTCCCAGTATGATCAATATTAAATTTATATACGTGTATTTAACAAATTAAACCTGAGAATTTTTGTTCAAAAACCCTAAAATATACTTTTTTGCAGTGTTTTTTATTGAATTACCAGCGGCCCTGTACGTGCTTCGCTACGTATAAAGTGAAATAATAAAACAATTTAATTGGAACATCTATCTATCTATCTATTTTATTAATTGCTAGCTATTTTAAAATATTCATGGGCGTATATGTGTGTATGTCGAGCACTCCGGCTGCGCCGTCATGCTCGAAAAAGAATAGCGTAAAGTATTCGTGGATAACTGGTCTTTAAAACACTTACTCTATTTCGAGGGTTCACTCCGGCTACGCCGTCGTGCTCGAAAAAAAAGCATTTGTTTTAAACGATATTCAGTTTTTTTACATCCTCGATCTAGATATATGGTTGTTAAGTTCGTTGCGCCATCTATTGAATATTCACTCAATCCAGTCAACAGGTATCGCCATCTTATATGGTTGTTAAGTTCGTTGCGCCATCTATTGAATATTCACTCAATCCAGTCAACAGGTATCGCCATCTTATATGGTTGTATTATGACTGTCAAGGAATAGACAAATAATTTGCAATAAAATAATATTGCGACTATAAATTGAAATGTAAGCTATCCTATCTTTCAAGTTGGGTCGAATTGCACACGGTGTGCAAATCAAATTTAAAATCGGTTCAGTAGTTTAGGAGTTCATCGCGGACAAACATGTGACACGTAATTTTTATATATAAAGATATTGATGTTAATATAGGCTTCGAATGGCATCCTAACAATATTGAAATAATTTCTTGTTCGCGAGATATCGCGTAAAATTCACGTTGTATTTTTATTTAAACTAAAACCCGATTTTGATAAAAAAAACGTTTGGTCGTATTGACGTTTCGATTGGTACCTAAATGAAGTCGATATCATTTTTTATTCAAGAGATTTGGTGTAAAATCCTCCATTTTGACTGGGCTGATTTTGATAAAAAAATTCGGATCTAAATGACATTGACAAAAATATTTGTTTTCTCACTGAACCATTCAAATTACAAAATGACCATTTTAAGGACAACTCTATGCCACTTTATACCAAACAGTTTTGTAATAAACTCCGTATCCCTACGTTCGCGGCTCTTATGAAGCCGAGCGTTGTATTGAAAAGCAGAAAGACGTTATTCATGTGAGACTGCCAGCAATAAATAGTTTATTATAAAGATTTTTCAATATGAAAGTGAATAATTTTAATACAGCGTAACACCTTGATTTGAATATACCATAACAAATGTATTGCAACCGTTCACATTTTATAAATTTACATGATGCTATTGTATTTAACGGACTTTTTTGTTTTATTCATATTTCACTTCCTTATGAAATTAAATGAACCGTTGACCTCAAACCGTTCGTGATCAAATAAAAATTCACCGTACCCTAGCGTTTAAACCAGTGATTCCCAAAGTGGTCTATATCGACCCCCAGGGGTCGACGATAACTTACAAGAGGTCCATGTCAGCAGAAAAAAATTGGGGGTCCATGAAATGAAAATAGGGGTCAACAATAGTGAATCTCCTAACTAAAAAAGAAACAAACTGGACATCGTTAACCGAAGAGATTTAAGATTAAATCTAACTAAATTGTTGGCAAATCTTGAAAATTTGTTATTAAAGCATCAGGTTCATCCCTCACACTAAAAGCATTTATTTTTTGCTTAGTTATTTTATGTAACAGAAAGTAAATTTTAATTTGATTCGTTTTAATTTGAATCTAATTAATAAATGTATAAAACTAAACATTTTACACTACATTTCAGTACCGTTATAAATTTAAATCGTTCAAAGTGAGTAGCAGTATACCGGTTCTCAAAAATACATTTGAAATTAATGAATTTGCAAAAAATCAATATCAGATAAGCAGGGGTCTACCCAAATCCCAAAAATATGGCAAGTGGTCTACGAGACAAAAAAGTTTGGGGACCTCTGGTTTAAACGAAAAAGAAATTAAAATCGCAATATCATTTTATAAAGGACTGACAAGTATAAAATAAAGAATTGCAGATTTGAAAAATTTCGATAAGCGCATGTAGGTAAGTAAAATAACTGACGATTTGAGAATTTTGGTACAACGATGAAGAACAAAATAGTGAACGCGACTGAACTCAAGGCTATACCAATCAAATTTTAATTGGGGTATTGGTTGTACATCCTATTTAAAATTGATGCCCCTTCTGAAATTTGGTTTAGTTACAGCCTTGAGTTGAATCGCTTTTTAAAGCTGCTTCTCCGTAACTTTTACCATTTCCAACCCACAAGTGGGGAATGGTACCTACTAGTTCATGTCAAAATTCACTTTTCAAAATTTTACCACATTTTTTCGTTTTGAGGTCCTGTGAATCCAAAAAAAACACATTTTTGGGAAAACCCTGTGCGCCTGTTTGTCTGTGAACAATATACAGGTCAAACGGATGAACGAATTGAAACCAATATGAAAAGTCCTGTTGTTTTTGGGGGAAATCGACGCATGCACAGAAGAGATAGGTATGTGCTATTATAGTGTTTTTTATATAATAATGGTATAGTTTTCATAACGGCGTATTATTCTATTTATTTTTAAGGAATAAAACTCCCTCTCGCTACGGTCCTGACGCGATTGCATATCCCAAAACGATTTTAAGCAATCGCAGAAATGTGAGCGAATGTGTTTTGATTTGATATATAGTTTGATCTCTCCGTAAATGGATACAAATGATCTATAAGATCGCGTTATATGTAGATCACCAGACAAAGTTCTTGCAAATGTCAAGGCGAAGCCATTGTTGTTTCTAACATACTGTGTGCGCTTTACTATTTATGGAGATGGCTCGGCTTCATAACAGCGCTGTGCTGCAGGGCTGACCACTGTCTCTACTGGAGTTTAATCATTCTAAAGGTTGCTATTCGAATGATTTTGATAATCGAATGATTAGTACGAAATAATTCCTTCCATGACGTATGACGTGCGAATGAATGATTGTTTCAACTCTGGAATGAATTTGCTCTCGATTATCAGTCTTGAGAGAGTCACCTACATATATTGCTTCGTAGTGCAGACGCAGATAAATGATGTTAGTAATCGTACTCAAAACTGTGCAGTGTATGTCGAGTGGTTAAGTAATAGGCGAATTAAAACAGTTCATTCTATCTGTCTATGCATTCCAATATGCATGATGCATTCGGTATGATGAATGAATTGAATTCCAGTTTTCGATTATGAGACTTGAGAGAAACGCCTGCCAGTGCTTCGTAGTTCGTAGGACAAAGGCAGATAAAAGACTATTTGACAGATGTATTTTGTATTTTAGTGAGTTTTAAAAATAACTCACTATTTTTTTTGTCTGTCGAAAATTCCGTAATCAAAATTAATTTGAAACGATGATTTACCAAAACTGATAAACACCCAACATCCTTATATCCAGTACAAAATCACTGTTTATTAGCTTTAAAATTATTTGTGAAAGCTCTAGAGATATCCCCCAATAATAATGTTCGTGAGCACCTGAGACAAGCACGAAATAAATTTCAAATAATTAAAATTTTAGTTTTACTAATTATCGAGACAGCGAAGAAAGTTTAGTAATATATTAATTTATTGTGTGCATTTAACCAATCAACATAAAAACACCGATAAAAGTTAATTAATTAATGAACGTTAATGGACGATAATATAAAATATGCAAAGCGGAGACGATTAAGTTTATCTCGTCATCGCTGTAAAAGCTTAGCTCTCGCCGTTCTGCGATATAAGAGCCTATCTTTGTGTTGCAAAGAAATTCATAATCCGCCACGTCGTTTGTATTAATTGTACTCATTCTTAAAATTAATATATAGCCATTAACATCGCTAAACGGTTTGTGGAACAGTTGCCATCTTTCACAATAACCGAACTCGCAATCCACGTCTCTTCGCCTCACACATAATGCCTCACACTCTACCGACGCTACAGACCTGCGAAACATTCGCTTCATCGGCCATTCCTTCAATCCACAACCTACATCTTCACGTTTTACAAGTTAGGTTTTGTAAAACACCCGTTTCTTTACCCATTAGGGAAATAATCCTTCATCACAACATTTGGCTTCTTTCCTTCAATACCTTGGTACACATTTTCCAAACATTGGGCTCATCGACCATTGAGGAAATATTCCTTCAGTCACGAGGTCGTCTTCCTCTCCTCACTGATATTTCCTCAATATTTGCTCTTCTCGGATAAGAGACCATTTTCAAAAATGTATTGCATATTGAATAAATGTTGGAAACCCAATTTCTATATAATCCATAGAATGTTTTCAATAATTCCTCCTTTCATAGATGCTATTCTCCCCATGAATTAAATTTCTCTTAGATAGCAGATCACGTTAAGAGACTTATTATCCTCAAACTGATTTACGGAATCTTAAAAGGTTTATATTGGACGCAAAATCAAGTTCATGGAATGCAATGGTCTTTCAAAAAATCATTTTGAATCATTCTTCTTCGCTCCTCAAACTGGTTTACGGAATCTTAAAAGGTTAATATTGGACGCAAGATCAAGCTCATGGAATGCAATAGTCTTTCAAAAAATCATTTTGAATCATTCTTCTTCGCTCCTCAAACTGGTTTACGGAATCTTAAAAGGTTTATATTGGACGCAAGATCAAGCTCATGGAATGCAATAGTCTTTCAAAAAATCATTTTGAATCCTTCTTCTTCGCAGGAATGGCATCTCATTGATCTGAAGGAAAAATAGAAACCTTACGCTTAAACTCATTGTCTCAGAAAATATTTCTCTTCGCTCGAAGACAAATATTCAGAAGATCTTGGAATGATAGATACAAAAGACCAGTTTCAGGGCTTTACCATTTATTCAGAAATCTTGAAATGGTGAATACAGGGCAAATTTCAGAGCTTCATTGAAAATTGAGAAAATCTTGAAATGGTGGATAACAAAGCACCAATTTCAGGACTTCGTCATATATTCAGAAAATCTTAGAATGGTGGCTGCAAGACTAATTTCAGAGCATCGTCGCATATTGAGGAAATCTTGGAATTATTTGGGTATTTGATCATGCACAGAGAATCTTGTAGCGAGAGATAGTATATTAAAGACGGTTACCAAAAAACAAGAATCTTTCAAAGTTTCTGACTCCTTCTCTTTTTGGTAGATGAGTCTTTCACAACCCGATGACGCAGCGTAGCAACGCTTAGTGTGAACGATCCCACGTGAGACATTCTCTATCTCCTTCTTACCATTATACTGACTGAACACGATAAGATATAATATGGAAGCGAGGCGCTTAGCACGCCTTGAGCGCCACACTGTTGTTCCTGCTTTGCTGATGGAACCCGGCGAAGATAAAGAAGAAAAATGAAAATTACCGCGATATAGAAACCGTCAGTTTGATGTTCATAACATAGGTACCCGTGCATGTATATCGTAAACTCTATTGAATGTTGTATGACCCATTTTCTGTTGAAAAATAATTACACTATCATAATATTACCTACATAATATATACTTTGCTACATAATATTATTTTCAGCTAGTTCTTTAATATTTGTCACGGTGGCACTATGAAAATCAATATTGCGAGACCGATTCAAGTATAGAAAGACGTTAAACGATATTCTAGCTAGTTTTTGTGTTTCTTAACAAAACTGAAAACGCGTTTAAGCTTTTTGACGTGATAACGTCTTATAAATTGATGAATCACCAATCTTATAAATTGATAAAACACCGGCTGCATGCACGAAAAAGTGTAACGTTCCTAACGGTCGTAACGTTCCTAACGTTCCTAACGTTCGTAACGTTCCGCCTGACCCTGTGCGTGCTTTTCTCGAAAACGGCCCTAACGATTTGGATGAAATTTACTGAAAAGGGATTTTGGGGGGCAAAAAATCGTTTTAGCTAGGTCTCATCTCTCGAAAAAATCGTTTTCTTACAAATTTTATCATTATAAAAATCAATTTTTTGACGTATGAAAATACTTAAATATTGTAAGTAGGTTTTGGAATTTTATATAAACAGTGAAACAATTGTTTTCAAAATATTATGACAGCTAATCTTTGAGACTTAAAATAAATACGAAAGAAAGAAAGTTAAAAAAAACAATTATATTATATGGTGAGTAATTTAAATAAATAAAATTAACCTAAATTTGAAGCGAAAGATGCAATATTATAGATTCGATTATTATAATTATTATATAAATTTAGGTTATGTATTACGGAATACGTTATCACGTAAAACTATCGTCCGTAAACCGACTTTACAGACAACCAATTTTTTATAAACAATTATTTTTTTACGTCATAGACAATATTTTTGAAGTAAAACTTCTTTTCTTCATACCTCGATCAAAAGTGCATACATTCGGTATCAAGTGTAAGACAAAAAGTCTAACATTTACTCCTTGGTGAGATTACACGCTCAAATGCGGGAAGTTCGTACGTTCGGGCGGTAGTGAAACAAAGACAACCAATCAACTGTTGTTTAGAAGTCGTTTTCATAGCAACCCTATTACATTTTAGCTAATAGTCGCGAACAGCTGTCATTCGTGTTTTTACGTAAAAACTCACAGCTGCTTGCTTGAACTTTATGTGTGTTTTTATGTAATTAATTAATTAATTAATGTATTTAATAAGCGTGCTTACGACCGAGGTATGAAGAAAAATACTATCTTGGCGCGCAGTGCAAGATTATCAAATTTCGGCCCTTGTGTTGTAATATACTATTATTTTAACGCGATAATATATAACCTATGTCCATCCTGAAGGTACATTCTAAATATTGGTGAAAGCATTTTTGAAATCGGATGAGCAGTTGCTCAGACTACCTCCTACATCCAAACGTACAAAGATTACGTCTTTATAATACTAGTATAGATTTCTATCCTTTGCTATCATCCATTCAGGTCATTTTATCTTGTGGAGAATTCGCATATAGATTTTGAGTGACACGTATTTTCATATGTTGCACTTCACTGCAGTCACATTGTATCTTTATATGCGACACGTGACATTTATTCTTTTTTTCCTATATTATGTTTTATTTATTATTTATGACCGTTTTGATTTATGTCCAGAGGAATAAAAATGTATCTGATTGATAATATTCTTGACAAAGCAATAAAAAATTGCAGATTCCACAAAATACAAAGAGCATTGATATTTAAGCTGGATACAAATCTGTTACCACAAGGCAAAGTAGCTTATGTCCAAATTTTGATATATTTTTCAATACACTTCGGTTTGCGTGTTTTTAAAGATCAGTGTTAGTGAATTAATTTCATTTGATTCGTCATCACTCGTCTAGAAGACTATTTTCGAAACGTGGACGTGTTTTTTACAAAAAAATGTGACATAATTAACTTTGCATTGTGACCACACAAATCATCTAAATTTGCTAGCAAATACGGGGTCTGTCAAGGCTATTACATAAATTGAAAAATGACAAATAGTTCCCACATAAAACTGAATTGTCACTGCATTGACAAATTATAGTATGGCCAACAAACTACCTATATGAATGATTTGAGGGATCCTAGAAATTACAATGCCTATAATTTTACTTATTAGTGTATTTGCCATAAGGCACTTACACTATTGGCGTCGGTCGGATGGCGGGACCTAGGGGTCGGACCAAAATTTCTCGACGTTTCATAACTTTCTAAGAAGTTTGGCACCATTTTTGGAAATGTTTATATATATATATGTATATATATATATATATATATATATATATATATATATATATATATATTTATATATATATATATATATTTATATATATATGTGTGCGGGCTATAACTTTCGAAGGAGTTAATTGATTTTAACGAAATTTGGACCACATATTGAAATCCATCATCGCACGAAGCCTATTTAAAATGAGCCCATTCGGGCCATGTTAAGGGTGGTATTTAGGGGTTGAAAAAAGTTTTCGGGCCCAAAAATACCGAAAAAATTCTCGGAATCGTTTCAAATTTGAAATTTAACCCTTTAGTAATTATTAAAATGTGCTGCTAAAATTTTAATAAAATCGTCCCGACAGGACCGGACTTACAAATTTTATGAAAACACAAGTTTCTGATATGGATTTACATACTGAAGAGTGTATATAATTTAGTACAGATGTTGAATTGAAATTATTAATTAAGTAAAAAAATGTTGTTTTAAGGGGTGTATTAAGGGGTAATTTTTTTTATTTTTTCCAAAAAAAAGTTAAGTTCATATAATAGAGCCACACTGCCTATAAAAGCAAATACACTATATTGTCGGCAGGGTTTGGCACTGCGACCCGGAGTTTTATTTATATTCCACTAGCGGTCCCGTCCGGTTTCACCCGGGTGTAAAAGAACGAATGGGGAAGGGAGGAACATGAGTACACACATTCATCTTAGTTTATACCGAGATGAATGTTGTGTCCAAATTTCATGATGATTGGAGTTACCGTTCAAAAGTTTTTGTCGATAAAAAGCAGTATTTATACTTTTTTAAACTAATAATTTTTTTTAATTAAATAAAATTCAAATAAATTTAAATGTAACCCTTAGAAGAAAGCAATGTAGAAAATAAAAAAATAAAAATAAAAATATAGTCGTCCAACGTGGGGCTCGAACCCACGACCGTGATATTGACAGTCGCATGCTCTACCGATTGAGCCAGCCGACGTTGTGTACTCACATCGCTAATATTTAGTTAATGCATTTCACCTGAATAGAAGCTTATTTTTGAGATACATTTTCCAACATTTTTCATTAATGCTCCGCTCCTAATGGTCGTAGCGTGATATTATATAGCCTATAGCCTTCCTCGATAAATGGGCTATCCAACAAAAAAATTTGTTTTCAATCTGAACCAGTAGTTCCTGAGATTAACGCGTGCAAACAAACAAACAAACTCTTCCGCTTTATATATTAGTATAGATTCTTACAAATAAATAGTCTATTTACGTGACTTTTTTGTTGTGACGTTAAATTATTTTTTCTTTTTTTAGATCATTTTCTCAAAATCACGATGGACTCACATTCAGAGAACTTTGATCTTCACAAGGTAAGCGAATATTCAATAATTTCTTACTGTTAAAGCAGAACTCAATTTTGCGTCACACACTGTTTTACGATTATTTTTATTTTTCAATTAATCACTCCTACCCTAGTACTGTCAAGTTGGGTAGGAAAATTCCGTAATTTTAGATTTATAATTTGTTTTTGTTTTGTAAACATATTAATTGTGGGAATAAAATGTATTATTATTATTATTATTTGACTCGTATTTTTATATTGTCTTCGAATGTCCACAGGAATTTTTAAATGCATCATTTTATAAAACAAAATAAAAACACAATTAGTCGCCTATTGAGACGTCATACTTGCAGCAAGTGAAAATAAGGCTCGGTATCGTTTACACGAGGCTCGTTTATTGTCATTCACGTTTGAGTATCGTGGTTATATATAGGTATATGTGTGTTTACTACAAGTCTGACGTCACACTTCATGGCAGGCAATTTAATACTGAACCTCGTGTGTTTGTGAATTTAATTTCTGATTTCTTATAGCGATGAATTGTCACAATAATTTATTTTTTAATACTCTAATTTTTGTTTTAAACGAAAAATCATACTGCTATTACAGAAGGTCTGCTTCCATCAAGGAATACTATAAGAATTAAAGAATTAAAAAACATGCTTGTTAAAAAACCGGTGTATAAATTGCAAGGATATATTTTTAGTGAGTTTTAATTATTTATAGTTATTTGAGCATTTTATATTTTATTCATTGAATATGACGTTTTGTATCTATATTGTATATATAGCTTCACAAATAAATTGTCTATCTATCTATCTAAAAGATTTGACATTGACTAATACACTTTACTTAAAAATATACTATAAGCGGCACAGTTTTTATGTATGGGACTACTATAGCAATGACTCACACTCAGTTATTTGTAGATCGTAACCAAAAATCTGATATCACCGCGCTCAAAGCAGCGGGCATGGACTAGTTTTAATATATTTGAAAGTCAATGAGAATGTGCTAGTTTACAGCGTCGTTCCTGCGTCTTTGATTATACCTTCGATTATTTATTTAGTGATTTAGGTAATTACAATATTTATTTCGCAATTTGGGTACCTTAATTTATATGGAACACGATTATCCCTCACTATTCGAATTTTAATTATCTCACTCCATGATTCAAACTTGTACTAAAACCCTGCCCTAATTTAAATTTATTATAGTTGAGTGTCAACTGAAATTATTAACCATATATTCCATATACAGGGCGTTAAAAAAAAATGATCTAAAAATATAAGCGCCTCAGACTAATCCTTGGGGACAAAAACGAGTGTGCTTTAGACCACACGACTGATAGATGAATTGGGAGGCAGCAAAAGATTCCCGTTGCATTCCGGATTACAAGTACAATCCTGAGTGCAACGGGAATCTTTTGCTGCCTCCCATTTCATCTCTCACGGATTTTTCCGCAGACAGAGAAAGAGTATGTATCTCCATCTCACAGTGTCACTTATATATTCAGAACATCGTGTCAAGTCAATATGACCAATATACATTGTGGACCACCTTGTAAGATACTTTAAATGATTGAAAAATGTTTTATCGAAAAGTACAAAAAATCATTATTCATATAAATAGTTTCATATAACCGAAAGCAAATAAATGATCGTATTCAGTTTTTGTTTGTTTTTGTCGTCAGAAAAAAGTTTTACACTTAGACAAAGTTTCAGAAAGAGAGAGAGATAGGAGAACCTCAACCGACACGCCGCCAGTTGGGGTTCGAACGTGTACCATCCATTTATTGTCCGCTTCACGCATCAATCCTCCATGATATCGCAGGGGTGGAATTTTTTTTTGACAGGATAAAAAATGACAAATATATTTTAAATACTGTGTTTTAAATAAAAAAAATACAATTTTTTCCTGCACCATTTAATATAATTCCAATTTTTATTAAACTACAACGGTTTTAAAAATGTTGGTAGGTACCGTGCTTGAATTTCAACACTAAAATTGTTTTTCAAAATAAATGTTAAAATGAAAAATTGCAATCGTATTTTTCAGAAGTCTTTTGTACGGCATCGATGACATACGCAATAAATACATGAGTTTTTTTTGGTATGGTTTTAGTAATTTAAAGTAACTGCAGGGACTGTGCACTTTGTGGCGTTATTGAGAGTTGTCGTTAAACGGAGAGAAGAAATAATCCATTCATATTTTTTATTGTTTGCAAGTTTGTGGGCAACTAAGCATATGATAACTCAATAAGCAGCTATGAAAGATAATCCCAAAAAACCAAAGAACAAATTTCTTAGAATCATCGGTACGCATGTTGCCGACAATAAAGCAACAAAATAACAAACGGGTACCTACTGTTTATTGCTTAATGATGACGTATTGTTGTCATAATTTAGAGTGGGTGTGTCGTTATTTAGAGTGTATCATTGTATGAACAAGGTAAAGCAACTAGAGTTAAGTAATTTCGACGTTTTAAGGAGTTTGTCGTTATATCGAGTGACGTTGAATGAGGTTTACACTGTAGCTATACATTTTTTGTATTTGACTATATAGCATGTACAGAAATAAAAAGATCTATGGAAATCATTAATGCAGTACAGAAAACCTTTCTACATAAAATGCATATACAAACCTCCCTTGGGCACGCGATCTATGTTGCATTTTATGTGGAACGATTTTTTGTAACGTATTAATCGATAGCTCAAATATTATAAGAACGTTGATTTTGTGTTTGTCTGAGATAGAATATGTGCAAATATTTAGAGCGATGCATTTTTCATTATGCTATCACTTTCACTCCCGGACAGCGCCGGGTAATTACGGTTAGGTACAGATAATATCTGATTATTCAATTTTCTGTATTAATATTGATAAGTTCATGTTATTGTATAATAGGAAAGCAGAATTAGTTCACAATTATTATTTTAACAATACAATAAAACTGAAAGAAGATCCATAATTAAAACATTTCTATAGTTGCACTGGCACAACAATTTATTTATTCATTTATACTGATGCTCGTTCTTAAATTACATTTCAATTTTAATAATAATTATTATTTAAATTTTTCTTCTCAACTTGTCACACCAAACAAGTCATGTATAAGTAAATATATAGGCCAAGAAACTATGACCAAAAAAGAGATTAAAATCGTTTTCAGATTTCCACGAATTATTTGATGATAAAATCTTATTTTTCCTAGCCTACTATGTGACGTCGTTGACAAAGATATAATATTGTAACAATAAACATTATTATGCTGAATATTATTTATGCTGAATACTTTATAGTTTATCCGAAATGCGAATAATATAAGATCAGAATCATATTAAAATGAGCTCAGAGCTGAGTGTGGGTATTGTGCTGTGCAATGTAACTCCTGAGCATGTATGATGACAGTTCACACCTCTGCAGTCTGCACTCTTGTGTAGTGCGTACTAGTGTCGCTCCTTGGAACGACTCCCTCTGAGCGACTCTTTTTAGTGAGCGGAGCGCACGAAGTCAGCTCCAAATAAAGAGTCATGTGGACACATCACTATAAGATAGAGTCTAGTCATTAATTTCCGAACGTTCTGTAAAATTGTGTGGAGAGAGAGAGAGACAGAGAGACGAACCAATGTACGCTTGATTTGCAATTCAATGTAATCGAAACGGTAGTAACTAGTATCTCTGTTATGGACTATATTATACTGTACCTATTCACGAGTACAAAACCAGGCGTTTCCAATATTTTCCATTCGCGGTGGCATATGGAGTTTCTAAAGATCCGAACTGTTAGTGACCATAAAACAAAACAGTATGAAATCCCATATGCTTTTTGCATTTGGCAAGGCCGCCGGGCCCGATCCAGCTATTTCGCCGATCCGGGCAAAATAATATTTGCCGCCTTTTGCCCATGCATTGTTCCATAGATGGTGTAATTTTTTTTTGTTTAACCATCTTTCAAATTTTCGCCGCCCGGTTTGCCCCCCCTCCTAGATCGGGCCCTGCAAGGCCGCTGCACACGAGGCTGGATTTGAGCGCTAGGTTTCTAGCCTGCTATGGCGCTCGGTTTCGCTTCACACGATGCGTGTTTTGAAGTTAGTTATGTAGATGGGTTTGGTGCGCGCGCAATGACAGTTCGAACGTCAACGAAAGTGAACGTTTATTGTCTCTGAACTTCATCTTTGTTGCCAATCGACCAGGGCCTGATTAACCCTTAGGCTAATTAGGCTGCAGCCTAGCGCGCGAGAATCGGGGGGGCGCGCTGAAATCGTGTCTTCGCATGCACTAATCTAGCATCATTGCATCTACTCTACATATTTCAACTAGTTCAAATAAATAAAATTGTCGACCAATTTTTCTCAAAAAAAAATAAAAAAATAACAAATCAATATAACACAAGATGACGTTTCGATCCGGATTTGGATCTTCTTCAGAAATATCTAAAAAATATATAAATTAATTAGTATTAAGCTATTTATTATCTAATAAATTGTACGAAAGATTGAAAGTTTGATGATTAAAAAAATAATGAAAAATTAATAACAAACAAATTTTATAATACGTAGTCATGGATATCAAAGTACCTATAAAGAAAAAATTATTTGAAAAAACAAAAATTATTTCAAAATAATATCATAAATATTACTTAAATTTTCCGTATCTAATTGAATTTTTATATTTCAACTAGACCGAGACAAAACACTAAAACTAAATGCGCTTGAGAGTCCCTGATTTTAACAATAAATTTTGAAATTTTAAAAAGCGCGCTTCATAATTAGCCTAGGGCGGTCAGAATAGGTCATATGCATGAGACTCCAAATTGGTTTAAATTTTTATTTTGAAATATATTTTAGTTCCTGATCATATCGTAATGGTTATTTTATTAATCTAATCACTGAAAAAAATACAAATAATAAAATAGAAACGTAGAAAATACGCGCTATTTTCGAATTTTCAAAACGCAGCGTGACGTCAGAATATATATCAATAACAGTTTCCATGGCGACTGGGTCGTCTCACAGTAAGATTACGTCAGTATTTAGAGAAAACAACAAATAAACTTCATTTAGAACATTGACAATTTGACATCAAAGTTGACATGCATCATATATCGTGACGTCACATAAGCCCGCCAACATGGCCGATTGTTTAAACTCTCTATTTTTGAATGTGAAATTTCATATTTTTTTTCTTGTGATAATATTACATTTTTAAATGATTATCAATTTTTTTCCGTATTATGGTTGACTAAATAATCTATTAAAAATATAAAAAAAATACATGCATATGACCTATTCTTGATCAGTCGCTGCAATCGACGCGAGTCCGCAGTGCCGTCGTTTCCATCTTCGCAGTCAGCGCGCCAGCCAGCACAAGTGACAAAAGCAGTCTCGCGTACAGCGGCCTGTAGTTGAGAAAGTCTGGTAATGTACAGATTGTTTTAATTGGTGAACTAGAGCTCTCCTTTCTAATAAATGATAATTTACCTTGTTTGCGTTAGTAATGCATACGCATTATAATAATTTCACTACATCCACCTACAAACAATACAAATCTATACTAATATATAAAGCAGAAGAGTTTGTTTGTTTGTTTGAACGCGCTAATCTCAGGAACTACTGGTTCGAATTGAAAAAATTTTTTTGTTGGATAGCCCATTTATCGAGGAAGGCTATAGGCTATATAATATCACGCTACGACTAATAGGAGCGGAAAATCAATGAAAAATTATGCAGAATGTCAGTCAAAATTTTTCACAATATACTTATATTCAGGTGAAATGCCCTAACTGAATATCCCAATATTAGCGGCACACGCATAGTAGCTCGATTAGCTCAGTCGCTAGAGCGCTCGACTCTTAATCTCAGGGTCGTGGGTTCGAGCCCCACCTTGAACGAATATGTTTTCAATGTTTTTTTTTTTTATTTACTACATTGCTTTCTTCTAAGGCTATATCATTTAAATTTATTTTAGTTTAATTTACGACTAATTAAAATTAAATAAATCTAAATAATAGCTCATTTGAAAACTCTTACAGTACCTACAGTGTTTTCAATTAAATATTTATTATATTTTATTAATTATACAGTAATAATTGATTTAAAAGAAATAATTATTACTTAAAAAAAATATTTTTATCAAAAATGGAGGTTTGAGTTTAAAATAAGTAATAAAGCATGGAACTGCCGAAAACTGCAAAAAATTTGGACCCAACATTCATCTCGGTAAACCCCATTCGTTCTTTTGCACCCAGGTGAAACCGGGCGGGACCGCTAGTCACATATAAAAAGAATAAAACATTCAGAATAATAGCTCATAAAATATAAAAGTTACGTTGGTACATTGCTTGCATTAATATGCATTTAAAAAAAAAAAATTCACATCTACAATTTCATACGTCAATTATTTGAAGTCGGAAGCATTTTAAGAGCTGTATGCACTCAATGCATTTAAAATAAACATCGTACACAACTTGAACAAGCTTTATAAAAGACTAGCAGCCCGGTCCGGCTCGCGCGAATTTATAAATTGTTACCGCTTTTTTGTAACTCACGTTGCAAAATTAGTTTCCACGTAAAGCGCTTTTATTTTAACGTATGTCCATCCTAAAGGTACATTCTAAATAATGGTAAAAAAAATTGAAATCGGATGAGTAGTTTCGGAGATTACCTCTTTATAATATTAGTATCATAGAGATATAAGTAACTATAGAGTTCGCTAGTTCGTATGCTTGCCATAACTGAAAGTGTCCTCAGTTGAGAGAGAGAACGCTGCAGCGGGTTCACAAAACCAGATAAATCAGCATTGTTTTGTATCATTAGTTACCATGGAGATAAGGAACTTTTCTCTCTCTGAACTGCAGACACTTTCACGGCTCACTCGCGTACTCTAGTATAGTATCTCTATGATTAGTATAGATTACATCATTTATAATTTTTTTTGTTGTGTTCCAGGAAATGTTTTTTTTTTAATTTCTTGCCTGTATGATCTGTAGTGTGCTTTTTGGTCCTTCATTGGGCGTTTACTCGAACCCTTTAGCTTTAAAACTAGCGTCGGGAGAGCTGTAACTGCGATTTTGAGATGTGATATCCAATACTGTAATCTTAGAAAAAATTGTTACAAAAATAATTACTGCAAACTAATAAACTTCTATTGCAAGGATTATTTGAAACAAAATATGAGCAAATTAAAAACGCGTTTATGAAATGAATTGATGCAACGACAAAAATGTTTTCAAATTATTCTAGAAACATTTAAATATTAAATCTTGCAGCGGATTTTGCAATGAAATCACTTTTAGCATTGAATGCTATAGTTTCATATAGACAATGATGATTAGGAAAGAAGCGCATTCAAAAGTTCTATTAATTATACTGCTTGTTAATGTTTGTATTGCGCAAGCAGTTTGCCAGTTAAAATGACAAACTACACAATAATAATATCTACGACCAACATTCAAAATGGCTTATGTCGACGTCGTACTCGAATGTGAGATAAAGTAAATTTAATGTTGATTAACTCATCCAGTACATGATATAAGTCCAGCAGTGTAACTATATATTTAATACCCTTTATATTGCTAGCAAAGATCGGGAGAAAGACTTAAACACCACGGTGCAGACATATATATACGTCTGTCTCACTTATTATACTCTGAGTGTCATGCGCATGTTCGTGAAAGAGCTTGCCCCACTACAGACGCGACACTTGCGCACGACGGGTCAAGGAAAGAGAAAGAGATAGAAAACAGTCATTTGCTGTCTCACTTCATGGACCATGCTTCCACTTACGGTCACTAGCAATATAGAAGTTATATATATGAGGGTAACGAAAAACTTACTCCGTCAAAAGTGAAGAAAATGAAATGAACTACTGACAGATTCGTACCCAAATAATGCGCTGAGGGGAAGACTCGATCGACACGCCTTTTTCTGTTCGCATAGTAGAAATAGTATCCAGGAAACAGGGTTGAATAGCGACACGCCAAGAGTAGAGTATAGCCAACTGTGATAATTGAATGGAACTACTCTATGCCAATATTATAAACAGGTAAAGTTTGTAAGTTTGGATGTAGGAGGTAATCTTCGAAACTTCTCATTCGATTTCAACATGTTTTCATCAATATTTAGAATAACTTCAGGAGGAACTTAGGCTATATATTATCGCGTTAAAATAAAAGCGCTTTTCTACAAATTCGGGCCAAGTCGAAATACCAGATTGAAATCGTTTCACAATTTTATAAAATTAGAATGATAAATAGCGTATTATAACAGAAATATTGCGACTCTGAAATTAAAATCAATTTTAGAATTGTTTTATCGATGAATGAATCACTAAGTCAGTCGTCATTAAGTGTTACCCACGACACGTATATATAATATATATATCGATATAATTAATAATTGTATATAGACGCATTTAATATAAAACTATTAGATCATCGCATCTCATCCGAACAGAGTTTTCGCAACAGCCGTTCTCCTTGCTCTCAAATAAATCAAATTCAGTCGTGTTCTGCTACACATTTTGTAACTTTTTGATTAACTATATGCATCAAGAACGTGATTTCTTTGTTGCAATTCCTGCAACAATCGTTTTGTGAAACAGCATGATGCTCATACCTGATGTAAATTTCATTCGTTAAAAAAATTTTATCTCTGCACATGGTTCTTCGTTCACAACAACGCAATGTAACTTCATGCTTGACATTTGTCTATTTTTTACGCTTGCCGCTTGGAATATGTACCGTTTGCCATTGCAAGATTTACATCAGTGATTCCCAAAGTGATCTATATCGACCCCCAGGGGTCGACGACAACTTGCAAGGGATCCATGTCAGGGGGAAAAAAATTGGAGGTCCATGAAATGAAAATAGGGGTCAACGATAGTGAATCTCCTAACAAAAAAGAAACAAACTGGACATCGTTAACCGAAGAGATTTAAAATTAAATCTAACTAAATTGATGCCAAATGTTGAAAATTTATTATTAAAGCATCAGGTTCATCCCTTACACTAAAAGCATTTATTTTTTGCTTAGTTATTTTATGTAACAGAAATTAAATTTTAATTTGGTTCGTTTTAATTTGAATCTAATTAATAAATGTATAAAACTAAACATTTAACACTACATTTCACTACCGTTATAAATTTAAATCGTTCAAAGTGAGTAGCACTACACCGGTTGTCAAAAAAACATTTGAAATTACTGAATTTGCAAAAAATCAATATCAGATTAGCAGGGGGTCCACCTAAAACCGAAAAACATGGCAAGTGGTCTACGAGAAAAAAAAGTTTGGGAACCTCTGATTTACATGATAAAAAAAAAATAAAATACATTTTTGGTGTGAAACATCTATTGGCGCGTTAGTGCGATTCGGATGCCGTGCTCTCTAAACATGAATTAGTGAAATTTTCACTAATTGCGTAAGCTGCTAAATTTCGTTACATAGGCCGAATTTCAGTTACAGCGCGAAATTTAGTTACTAGAATTTCGCTTAAATTAATATTTTAGACGTCCCACGGCGGCTCATTTTTTTTTTTATTAATGGGAGTCGGTTAGTCACCGTGACACCGCAGTCTCTAAGGCTTATTGTGTTATTTCCAAATCTTTTATATCATCCGATCCAGTACCCTCGTTCCTTGTACTAACTTGTGCACTCCGTGAATTGGGTGGTCGATATATATTATAATCGTCTGAACTCATTCCTTTAGAATACATTGTTTGATATTCAAACATTTTTTTATCCAGCAAGTGAGCATAGATTATAAATTTCATATTCAAATTAGACGCCAATGACCTTAGTTGTCGATCGTCTAAAATGTATTATAATAATAAATTCATTACCTCATTTTTCTAGAGTCGCGCATATAGCCATTGTCGCTGAGTACGCTATATTAGTTTTTAAAAAAAGAAAGACAGCCATTAATAATAGTTACACCTTCATAAATTATAATCAGCTTTTAATTTGATCATTTCTCCATTTTTACTTCAGTGCCGATTAGAATATAATTAATTTCATATTATTTATAATAATTTATTAGGTTTCTAAATGTCGATTAGCAAGCGTCAATTTAAAATTGAAGTCTGTTAACTATTGTACAGTGAAACCTCTGAAGTGAAAACAAAATATTTATATTGGCCCTGTAGCTGTGAGGATCAGTGTGTCTAATCGTTAGATGTCTTAATACAAAACCGGTTTATCGCTACTTCTTGAACATTTTTACCATGTATTAATTAACTTTCCCAGTGCACAATAAAATATTCGAGGGAAACCTTATCAATTTATTAAATACACAGTAATAATTTATTATTATTAATATAATTTACACAGGTGTGGAGTGCTATATGAAAAATAATTATTGCTGTATATTTATTAATAAATTGATAACGTTTTTCTCGAATATTTTCTTATGCAACCTTAAGAACATTTTATATGAATTTACATATAGAAAAAATGGAGTATATATTTTATGTTGCCATTTGAAAAAAATGCATGTATACCCTTCCGGTTGAGTTTGAAGTACGAAAAAATATATCTATCTCAGCAGTTTCCGATTCGTAACCCAAAAGGAATAGTGAGACCTCTGGTGAGAAATGTGCTGAACTGTCCTAAGGGGGATTTTTGATTTTTTATTTAGAAAAACATGCTGGAGGCTAGGTTAGTCTTCATCATGCTTTTCTAAATCAATGTTTACCTGTCAAAAGCCACCCTTAGGACAGTTCACCAGAGGTTTCACCATTCCTTTGGGTTCCGAATAGTAAATCTCACGAATTATTCACTGTTACCACTTTCGGTGCGCGCACTGTAGGTATATATATATTTTTTAATTGTTTTTTTTTTTTATTAATTTTTATCATACAGTAGTGTGCACTTATGGTTCTGCCAACTATTATTATCTTATTAAAAAAAAATGGTTGTCTGTAAAGTCGGTTTACGGACGATAGTTTTACGTGATAGTTTTACGTAATACATAACCTAAATTTTAGTAGCTGTCAAACTTGGGCCGAAGCCTACTGCGCTTTCGCTTGCACGCACAGGGTCAGGCGGAACGTTACACTTTTTCGTGCGTGCAGCTGGTGTTTCATCAATTTATAAGACGTTATCACGTCAAAAAGTTTGTTCCTATTTGGGAAGTTTCACTGTAATAATATACATCGATATTACGACAGTATGATGAATTACTACATTAAACAGTATGCCTCCCACACTTGCATTATCTATCAGTCATTTTGTGAGTGTGTTTGTGTTGATGGTAGACGTGTATAGTTTGCAATGTCGTGCCACATAAAAGCGATTAAATAACAACTGAACGCGCCAACACTTGAAAGTGAAAGTGTTCCACATTCTCCATAAAACTTGCACTCTTCATTAGTCATTACACATTCGTACAGAATTTTTTTTTTAATGTTACTTATTATATGTGTAATCTACATAAGTATAGACAGGATTCGCCAAAAATATCTGCCAACAGCAATCCAACATCGCTTCCGAAATGTATACACCATAATTAGGACTGCCATAGGTCGGATATGCAATATTCTGTAGAGAGGGAGATTGAAGATTATAAACGCTAGATAGCTTAGGTCATCAGCGTATAAATAGTAGATTGTATAATAATAATAATAATAATATTTAATAATAATAATAATATTTAATAATAATAATAATAATAATAATAATAATAATATTTATTTTACCACATTGACAAAAGAGTATATGGCATGTCTAGTGTCATAATGCCATTACGCACCAGATATATATATATATGTTAATGATGTAACGAATATCAATTTTTAGACATCCGCCAGTTTTCAATTCTGGCGTAATTTGTCCAAGATTAAAATTTTACAGTTTTTTGGCCACGCAAGTCACACGCACACATTTGTAGTTGTTCTGGATACTAGGTTGATTATTAATACTAAGTCTAAAACTTCGTTGCCTGACGCTAAAGTAAAGACTGATAAAAGATATAATTGCAAGGTTATCTTAGAGAAAAAACATAAGTTATTTTTTTAATAAATGAGTTAGAGGAAGGTCGTTTATTGACGCCAGCTAGTCAATTAGTAAGACAATTAGTATAACCTAGGAAGGTAAAATAAAACTTGACCAAAAAGTAAATGAGTAAAACAAGGAAAGCATATCTGGCTTCAATAAGGTTACTCTGGAGCAATATCAAGACTGAATGGCAGCAATGAATCAGAAATCCGCAATAACTGCAAATATGCTGTTCCAAGGAATATTTTAAAGTGGAAATCGTGGGAGCTCTAAGGATTTTTTGGACACCACTCCGTAGCCTGGCAATACTGGTCGCTCATTGAGTCGTAACGGGAAAGAATAATTCAAATAAATAAAATTGTCGACTAATTTTTTTCAGGCCATATATTAACAAAAAATAATATAAAAATATAAATCAATATAACAAAGGATGACGTTTCGACCCGAATTTGGATCTTCTTCAGGTTTGTTATTGATTTTTCATTAATTTTTCATTTTCATTCAAACTATCAATCATTCGTGCATTCTATTAGATAATAAATAACTAATACTAATTAATTTTTAGATATTTCTGAAGAAGATCCAAATCCGGATCGAAACGTCATCCTTTGTTATATTGATTTATATTTTTATATTATTTTTTGTCAATATATGGTCTGAAAAAAAAATGGTCGACAATTTTATTTATTTGAAGAGTTCTGTTCAGACGTTAATCAATGATTTGGAAAAGAATAATTCTGAAGTGTGATCGTATTTGAATGTTCCACTTTGTATAAATGTATCGGTTGACCAGTTTTGCTTTAAAACTTAAACCAATGAGTGTGTGAGATTCTATAATACATAAACATTACATGCATTTACTTCCTATTTGCTATCGCTTCGTGAAATCTCATGGCAGTTTATATCTTTCTACCAGCCATTGGAAGATTATACAGAATGATTTTTTAATCTATACCTACGCATGAACTTGTGGAATTATAGGTTATCATAAATAATGACTAATAATGAAACACAGTTATAGTAGAAGATACCATTTGAAGAATTTGTTTTCCGGAATGTAGATAACTCGAGGTGTTCCATTCCAATTGTCTACTCCACTCGATTGCCCGACCTGAATCCGCAGGATTATTATTTTTAGAGCCATATACAAAGTATAGCGTATGTTACTGAATTACTGAAGAGTTGCGAAATGCATAATTGCTCTCGCTAACAACAACCTAACTTAGGACATGCATAAGAAGACTTGTGGGTTCGGCGAGCTCAACTACCTATATTGAAAATGGTGGGAATAACTTCGAACAATTACTATATTAGTTAATCGTGCATGTGTGATTTAAAAGGTTAAGAATCCCCGATCTAAGAGATCGACAACCGTATAATATCTCAAAATTTGTTGAAAGAAAAAAACAGAAATTCGAAATTAGCAAAACAGTTCTGAAGCCACTACAGACGCTGCCTTGTGATTTCTATTTAAATTTTTATCAAGAAATTACGTAATGGCAGCGACACCATTTGTTTTTTTCTTTTGTTTGGTTTTAGTTCAACATAAACCAGGTGACTAGATCAAATAAACCTTTTATAACAATATAATATATGCCCCTGTGAAAACTTCTAGACCGTAAAATTGAATAGGATTTAGTATAACTTTAAAAGCATCATGAGATCGATTGCTGTACATGTGTGTGTTTTGTTTTAATAGACAATGTTACAGATTTTGTTTGTGACGTGAGTTTTCATATGAGGCGACAGATAAATACGCAAAATGCTCAATAATATAATAAAGCCAGTAAGTTTTATGTATTTTCTTTGTTTTGAATATAAACTCCATCTTTTTCTCTTTGTATCTAGCTACAGAATGCTGAATACGACAGAAAATACTTTATTGCTAATAAAAAACAACTGATGCGAGCTTTTTTTTCAGTGAAAAATTGACTGATAAAAGAAGGTTCCGTTCTATCGTTTCCTTCCGGCGAGAAACTTATATCTTGGAACGTAAGGAAAACCGAATTTTTAAATTTATTTTAGAACCTTGCCATCGACTCATATATAGGTAGTCCATTCGATTTCGATGATTTGATCCTGTCAGCTTAAAAGAGCTCTTCTAGTGTTGTCTTTCTATAAAAAAACATTGTTTTATGTCAACTCGGCAGTGCCATCAATGGATGACGAAACAAAATAAATAGGATTTGAGTTTTTATAACAATCTTTAAACAAAATATTTTATTTCCTTATAGTATGTAATACGTGCATTCCTTTTACGATTGAAGAAAATCCTCATATATAAAAAAGAGCGTCAAAAATTATTGTTGACAACCGTCTACCGGCGCCATTAAAAACGTAATGGTGATGTTCTGAATTTCATTTAAATAAATTCTTTCCGCTTTTTAATTACAATATTTTGACTTTCAGAATTTTTCAAGGTACTTAAAATAGATCTTGGATATGGTTTTATTTTTTATTTGTTTTATTGGATGCAGTTAATCTCCTTTTTAGATGTGACTATGTATGGCTCTTGTGCCGATTATACAATAAATATATGTATGTATGTATGTATGTATCTAAGTTACTTAATTCATTGAGCGATTGGTAAAGAATTAAAAATTCCGTGGATTTCTGGACGAATTAATTGGTATTCGAAACGACCGTCGATAAAAATGGGTAATTTTTCACTAGAACTCTATTATGGTTTCAACTGCCTATAACTTCTAAAGATTTAAAAACGTGTGACAAAAACACAATTTAGGACATTTGTTTATGAAAATTTCAACTTTAAATTCGACAAAAAATGTATAGCGTGAGTGTCTAATCCAACGCCGAGGGGTAATTCTTTTCATTAAAGGTTTTTTGGGGGGTTTGGACATCATAAATTCAAATTGTTGACAGTGTTTGGTAAAAAGTGTTATTTCGGTATTTTTTTGTAACAATTCGTAATGTGATAAAAGCATGTTATTAAACAGTATGTAAACACGTAAGGTTCACATAGGGAAAAAATACTTGGATCGGAGTTAGCCATGACTGCATTAATTGTTATTTCTATTGAACTATCGGGGTTATATTGAGGATTTATATTTTATTTTGATTTATTTTTATTTTACTTGGCTTTTTTAATAATAAAAAGCTCTTATAAATCATTATTTTAATTTTTTGTACAAAAATAAAACAAAAAAACAACTCCATCTGTTTGGAAACATTTCATTCAAAAATTGTCTGACTGGTATGACGTATTCGCGTTGGTAAATCAGTGACCCAAAGTCTTTAGGCTCAACACGAATAGGCGGAGATATTTGATCTCGCACCATCTTTAAGTATTTTTGGGAATTTAATGTCCCATTAATAAAAAAAGTCCGATTATGTTGTAATCATTTGAATATTTTCTTCGGTAGTAGGTGTACACATTCATTTTGCAAAAGAATATTATCTGTCAAATTGAAAAACAAGATTTCAAGGCTCACTCTGATCCAGTCATTTTTTCCCAATGTTAATTTCCCTATGTGCACCTTACGTGTTTACATACTGTAGATATAGGTAGTTGTTTTCAAAAAATTGCCTGGCCGGGATGAGACTCGAATGCATCTGTTGAAAAAAGCAATAATTTTTCAATTTGATTTAAAAGAAATAAAATAAATAGAGGAACATTACCTATTCAATCCACAAATTCCCGCATCAGCTAGTATACTTTATGTTAACATATGTAAGCCGTAGTGCCGTACCTCCATTCATAGTTAGCGTTCACTCATAAACTATTTTAATGTGTTCGTTTATTATCTTTTAAAGTAAAACATTTTTATGTGTTTTGAAATTTTCTAGTTCGATATGGGTTATGGGCCATGAAAATTAAAGTAGCTCTTCGATCACGTGCCTCATAAAACCTATTTTACGGTCCTTATTTATATTTGGTTTTGTCCATAAATATCTCTAAAGTTTACGTTAAACTGAATATTTTTTAGGTTTTTAACATTCGCCGTAAATAATAATATAGAAAAGTATATTGTTCCGCTTATGCACTGCTACTGTTCTAGAAACATTCCGAATATTTTGTTATATAGGCTATAACACCGTTTTTTGAAAAGTGTTTTAAATTAATCCTGAAGTGATACAGAAGCATTACAATTTTTAAAATGATATTTTATAACCGAATAGTGCCATAAAAACGACCTTTAATTTATCATTATGAATTTTTGCGCGAAAACTACCCGTGACGTCATTATGATTGTATAATAACGATAATGCACAGTAACCATAGTAACACTACAATTAAAAATATTTAAATAAATAAAATTGTCGACCAATTTTTCTCAGACCAATATATTGACAAAAAATAAAAAAATAACAAATCAATACAACAATTTTATTTATTTGAAGAGTTCTATTCAGACGTTAAAAGATTTAAAAATATTTAAGATTGCTATGATTATTACGTTATCAGTGTAAGTATATACAAGTTAATATATTTGTCTGAAAAATTGGTCGATAATTTATTTATTTATAATAAACTGGCGGTCCCGTCCGGTTTCACCCGGGTGTAAAAGAACGAATGGGGAAGGGAGGAACATGAGTACACACATTAATCTTAGTTTACCGAGATGAATGTTGTGTTCAAATTTCATGATGATCGGAGTTACCGTTCTAAAGTTTTTGTCGATAAAAAGCAAGTATTTATACTTTTTTAAACTAATATTTTTTTTAATTAATTAAATAAAATTAAAATTAATTTAAATGTAAACCTTAGAAGAAAGCAATGTAGAAAATAAAAAAAAATAAAAATATATTCGCCCAACGTGGGGCTCGAACCCTGATATTGACAGTCGCATGCTCTACCGATTGAGTCATCCGAAGTTGTGTACTCACAACGCTAATATGAGTATATTTAGTTAGTGCATTTCACCTGAATAGAAGCTTATTTTGGAGATACATTTTGCAACATTTTTCATTAATACTCCGCTCCTAATGATCATAGCGTGATATTATATAGCCTATAGCCTTCCTCGATAAATGGGCTATCCAACAAATTATTTTTTTTTCAATTTGAACCAGTAGTTCCTGAGATTAGCGCGTTCAAACAAACTCTTCAGCTTTATATATTAGTATACCTAGATTAGTAAAATTTTATTTATTAAATGTATTTATCCTTGGTAGATTAGGTACTTTCTGCTTTTACGAGACCGTTTTCCATGATGCGAAATCAATAAAAAACGGAATAGAAGTCTATAAACGTGATAATAACTTGAAAGAACTTTAAAATAACACGCAGCACGAGTTTGTGATAAAGAAATCGTCAAAAAAAATCACATAAATTTTTAAACCAGATTTACCTAAATTAAGTTTTAACGGACTCTTATGCGTTGTAGAGCGTCTATAATCTATACTTTACCTAAACCAATTCGGTGTTTTTATGCAATGCTGACAGACTTAAAAAAATTGGTAATTTTGACAGCTTAATACAAAACAAAGTCACCAGATGAGAAAATATGCATATTATATAGCTTTATTAAATTTCTTAAAAATATGCAACTCAGTTCAGAATTAGCATATTATGTCACAGAATTTATTGTACCGTGGAGAAAAACACTGTATCTTTAAATCATATTCTTCTAGAGTTAAGAGAAAACGCGATGTTTTGAAATAAATTAAAAATTGTTTTTATAATTAAAATATACCGAGTCAAAAATTGCATCGTAAGCGAGTTTTATTTTTTTTTTTAATTTAAATTAGAAAAACCGTGCTCATTCGACTAAGAAAATATGTTACCCCATTAAAAGAGGCTCTTGAGAAAGGAAGTTGGTATAATTTCCTCCACTCTATAGTTAGGCACTCTGCCGGGGAAATTAAGATGTACAGACGAATGTTATTTTAGTTAATTAAGGCTATTTTAAAATCTCAGTTCGTATAAGCGAATTGAAGGAGACTGGGAGAAAACAATTTTTTATTACAAATCATGCAAGTGATCAGAATAAAATGTCTTCTTCTATAAGTTGTAAATAAAATAGTTTCGTTACAGTCTGCGTAGAATTTTTGGTATTTTTGTTCTATATCGCTCTAGAACTTTTTTTAAATTCTATTTTAGGTAAGGTGTCTGTTGTATCCGGCTTCGCCCGTGGGAGATTTGGAATGCGAAAATTTTGTTCATTCTAAATAGAAACTGTATCTCGACCCCTCGCTCTTCACTCATTTTTTGAATATGGATTTGAATTTATATAATTTTTAAGTTTTCCGAGTCACATTTCTAACTTGGACATGGTAATTAATTAATTCAATCATAAAAAAATCACAATTGTTCGACATCAGATCGAAGATTTTCGCCCCAAAAAAATGCACATTCAATTTAAAAATTTGAAATCTGGAACACGCATATTCCACGTTGATTTGCCATAAATTTTCATGTTTTAAAATAAAAGTCGACAGTTTATAATAAATAATGATCGTTTTTTTCAGTTTTTCAAAGCTACAGCGAAATATGAATGAAAAAGTCAAGGGAAATTTTTAATCGAACTATGAGTCAAGTGTCACTTTATCCGATATTTTACGGTGAACCGAGCACATTTAACAAGTGCGCTTTGTGCAGCTGTTATTCAGAAGGTTATTAGGATTAGTGGGGACTCTATCTGAAGCCCGTGACGGTCAAACATATCCCTAAGGATGCATGCACGTCGTATTAATATCATACAAAGGAGTTGAGGTAAGAAGAAAAAATAGACAGGAGAGTATGCTATAACAAAAATGATAATTTTATTTATTTATTCATTAAAATCCACCAGCTACATTTATGGCTCTCTTAGTAATCAAGAAAGCATAAACGTAAAGTAATCCCGTGAAGAATAAAATAAACACCGAGAAGACATTATGCTCTCCTGATAATTTTAAAGATTGATTTAAAATTACCTCTTACGTATGCTCTCCTAATAATTAGAAACGTTCCTGTCAAGGATAAAAAAAACATCAAGAGAGTATTATGTTCTCCTGATAATTTTATTGTAGGTACATTTAGCATCTCCAAAAATGCTTCACAGTTTGATTTAGAACAACCTCCTAATTATTAGGAACGTGCATTCCTTTGAAGAATAAAATCGTCCGCGTCGGCAAAGTCAATAATGCCCCGCTATATTTCTTACTGCATCATAAAAAAGATAAAGGAAATGCAAAAAAAAAATATCTAAATAATATATAACTTCCAAATGTATGTTCGTTTTTTTACGGCCTTCAGAAGGTCCCCGTTGACCCTGGAACCTGAAACTTCGCACACTTTTAAAATTAGAACACGGGACAAAACCTAACGAAGCTGATTTTTTTTAGATTTTCTCCCCGGTGACAGAAATAGAAAGATTTTCGTGGGAAAAAAACGTTTAAAAGAAAACAATAAATAACGAGACTATTGTATTTTGAGCTGGCGATGTGTGCAATAAACAATATAAGAAGATCTCTCCTGATACTTTTTAATTTACCTTCAGCAACACATAAAACAAATACGAGAGTGAATTAGCAATACCGCGTATGTAATTTTATGCTCTCCTAATAACGTGTAAAGCATAAACGTGAAGTTCTTGTAAAGTAAACAGACAACATCACGAGAACGTGCACTACATGTTCTCCTGATGTTTATTATTTCGTGTTCATGTAATAATATAATTAGGGGAACATAAAATATACCTAAGAGCTTTCAAACTAACGACGATCAGTAACAGGATTACAGGAATAACAGGAGCAAACAAATCGACCGGTGCTGTACAGTGTTCCATTCACATTGACTATATGCGTCTACGCTTGGTTATGACGTGATATAAAGCTATTTAATGGAAATAACTCTGTTATATAACGAATCATTATCGGTTATACATACTTTTACACTGTGTCCACGAATGCTAGACATTAATGTAATGGATAAAGTCGGAATAGAGTTAAAATGAACGTGTAAGTGTGTACTACAGACTAGAGTACAATTTGTGGAAGATTAAAGGGTGAAATCTGGTGGCATAGGATCAATGAACTATGCCACTAAGTTTCATCTTTTAATCTTCCAATATTTAAACAGGATCATCATCACTCTAAAAATTATTAGAGTTATTTTTCACAAGTACAATTTGTGTAAAGAATGAATATTTGTCGTCTGACAAATAAGTGAAAAAACAATAAAACAACATTATTTCCATCTTTCCACTACTAGTCGCCCGGTCCGGCGTCGCCCGAATTTGTAAATTGCCACCGTTTTTTCGTCGACTTACGTTGCAAAATTGGTCTCCATGAAAAGCGCTTTTATTTTAACGCGATAATATATAGCCTATGTCCATCCTGAAGGTTCATTATAAATATTACTGTAAAAGTTTTTGAAATCGGGTGAGTAGTTTTGGAGATTGCTCTCCGCATATACACACAAACTTACAAAATTCGCTGCACTCTTTCTAATATTAGAATAGAATACTATAGATCAGGCCTGGGCAAATGGCGGCCCGCGGGCCGGATCCGGTCCGCGAAACATTTTATAAATGATTATTAAAAGCAAAAATATTACTGTTTGCCAATATAAATTGGCGCATAAAAAGAATTTTAGAAAAATAGTAAATAGTGTTTAAAAGCGTGAAATTGTTGTTTCAAAAAAGCTATACTTAAAATTAGAAAAAGAAGTTGTTTGGCCCGCGGTCAAATATTCATCCGCAATGTGGCCCGATGATCAAAAGAAATGCCCACCCCTGTTATAGATTATTCAAATGTAAAAATTTACTTATAATATATCTATTTAACCCCAAAATGGACTTTTTCATTTTTTTCTTTCTTGTAAAATTGTTCGCCTGTTCCTTTTATAGTATCTACGTGTATGTTGTCAGTTGGTTAAGACTAATGTTATTTTATTCAACACGCGTGAGTAATATATAATTTCGGGGCCCTGCTAAATTCGGGAGAAATAATAAATTACTTCATGTTGACGCGTAGAGTGCTAATAATGAGCCGAAACTGTACGATAATAATGTATTACTGCATAGTTTCTGGACCAATAGGAATGCGGTAGCGAGCCGAAACTGTACAGTAATGAATTATTATTGCATAATTTCTGGACCAATAGGAACTCGGTAGCGATTTGTATATATGAAAACAGCATCGCAAATCAGCGAAAGTCAGGGCCATCTTGTGTGCATCGAGGGCGGTAGGTACGTCAATCAATGAAGTGATTTATTATTTTTCCCTCTTTTATCAGGGCCCCGATTACATATTACTTGTGCTAGTTGAATAAAGTATTATGTGCGACAATTGATCGAAGGAGAATATTCCACTCGCGTGTTACCGCACTCGCTAAGCTCGTGCGGCAAATTTCACGCTCATGGAATCTTCTCCTTCTCTCACTAGTCGCACAATATACTATTCTTATGATATCCTAATCATTTTTTAATTTTTAAAGGCAGTGGAATGATTTGTTTTTGTTATTAAACAATTTTAAACATTTGCGTAAACTCTGTACTTGCGCGCTGGTCTATGACGTGCCTCTTTGACTCTATCCTATAGAATTTACCGCTGTCATCGTTTATATCGGAACAGAAATTTAAATTATTTCTCATCGATCATCGACACGAAAGAAGAGAAAAGGGTTCAAAGCAGCCCGTGAGGTTTTTTCTTCTCTTTTTTTTTTTGGTTGTTAAATATCTCGACCCTTGGAATAATAAAAAGGAATGTTGACCGCACCCTAACAACGGTCGTGCTTGCGTGGTAACGTACCTGAAAACACATTTTTACCGGATCCGACAAAAATAGTTGATCGAGCGGTTAATTTACATTTAAACTAGATTTCAGCCCCGGCAGAACAACAAAATGTATTATAATAATATAGTAAAGGTCCAGTTTGTTCTGGGATCAACATTTTCAATAATTTACCTGCCGAAATAAAAGATCTAAACATTAGCTTATTTAAAATTGCATTAAAAAAATTTCTCATTCAGCAGTGCTTTTACTCTATTGAGGAATATTTTAATTAATTTATTGAAACTTGTAACATATTGTGACAATTTCTTGCCTATTTGGCTATTTAGAAATAAATCTATTCTAAATTCTATTATTTAATTGTATGATGATGAAAATAATTTTTCGAAACGTTGACCTCAATCCAAACATCGTATTGGGGAAAAGTAAAATCACTTTTCAAAAATTTTACAATATCTTTCGGTTTTGAGGTCCCCCGAATCCAAAAAAACATATTTTTGGAAAAACTCTGTGCGTCTATTAGTCTGTGAACACGATACAGGTCAAACGGATGAGCGGATTGAAACCAAATTTTGGGAGGATGTTTGGTGTGCAAATATGAAGAGCCCTATTATTTTTGGGGAAAATCGGCGCATGCGCAGAAGAGATATATGCTAAAACGGTGTTTTTTTATATAATAATGGTATACTTTTCATAACGGCTTATTATTCTATTTATTTTTTCAAGAAAGTTTCGTTAAAATTTTTTTTTGTAAACTTTATAGTTTCGGAAATATTTTGAAAATAAAAAAAAATCAGCCGCTGTTTTGTTTTATGGATATGTCATAAATAAACTAGTTCGGCATGCTTTGATTAATTTTTACATGACGTGGAACATATTATGTAGGTAACCATGGCAACGAATAGCAAATTTCATATTGAATACTAGCCATTACCCGCGTCACCTCACGCGATATCAGAAATTTTGTTTTCTTTATTATAATCAAATGTCGACATTTTTGAAGTTGGAATGGGCCCGTCGCCAGATTGGCTAGAATTTTTTAAATTGTTCCTCATCAAATTTTCCCTCAACAAATAATGTTCTGTTGCAACAACACAAAATATAACGATAAAAAAATAAATCAACAAAAATTATTGGATAATATTGTGAAATGAAATTTGTTTTTGTTGATTTAAATTTTGTGATACAAATGCCTTGTTCTGCATAATATGGAGCTAACAAAAATGATCGACTCATTTTATATACTCGTACAGGCGGTAATTAGGAAGTGGAGCTAAAAATGGTTTAACACAAATAAATTCCGATCCAACTATTTATGTCGGAGCCTGTGTTTGATTATTTTCTTTACTTACACCTGAGTCTGACTAAGCATTTCTATTAGTTTTGTGAGATCTGAACAATCACAATTTTTTATGAGTTCTGAGAATAAAAACAGGTTCGAACAACAATATTGTCTGTAAAATAAAAGACGAACAGAAAATAGTATTTTTTTTTTGTGTAGGATAAGAAGATAATGAAAAAAAATTTATATCAATTACAGATCGGTATAAATATTTCAACTTTTTTATTACACGTGGTGTACGGATTTAATTCATCGTAATTTAAACATTAAACCGTTAAAAGCAGAACGGTTGAAAACTGTGGGGCTTGAAAAAATGGAGCTCCTAGATCCTAATTCTAGAACTACTAAAAGTATTAATTAGATTATCAATGTAACTATTTAAAAAAAAATGTGAGCCATTGTGGGACGCCTGCCAGATGTGAAACAAAAATTTGAGCGAAGGGTTAGTGACATTTTTTAATTGATCATTCACGAAAAAAAGTTTTGAGTCTGTTTCTTACTCGATTATCTTCTTTTATAGATTGTTTTACATTCCTAAAATTTCAGTTATTTGTTTATTTTTATTGCAACGAATGTAGTACACGAAAACATATTAATCATGTCAAACACGCAGTGGACATAAATGGGTTAAGATGACGAGTTCGAATATCTACAAGATGACTCGATCACAAAGCGTATCTAAAATATCGCATATTTTAACCTTGACATAATTGTTATCTATAGCTGTGGCCATCTGCTAAAAACGCAGATGCGTATTTGTTTTCATGTATTTACAAAAATCAGTTTTCTCTCAAAAATAGCATGCGTACAAAATGTGATCAACGCACTTAAATATAGCCGAGTTTCGTATTCGCTCGGTGCGTGACGGCAGCACCGCCTACCGTCCGCAATTTTTCATGCTCTTATAACCTTGTGTCAAACGATAATTTTTCAAATACCTGTAATAATAATTAAACGAAACCGTTCATTATCGAAATTTTTATACCCAGTTAAGCAGAGGTAGTGTTGCATTTAATGCCGGCACTTCACATAGCTATTTGTATTTGTGTATTTGGCATATTTGGCTAACAATTACCATGTGTGGACAGTCTATTTGACAAAGTGTTGGCCTTATTTGCCTATTTGACAAATAAGGCCAATACCAAATACGCGTTACCGTGCGCTTGTCGGTTTTTCGAGGCATATCAAAGGAGTCAAATAGGCAAATACGCAAATAAACCGTCCACACAACGACCATATTCAGAAGCGCACGCGCCGTGAACCTATACGGACGTGCAGTATTTTTGTGTCTGTGCTGTGAGCGAGAACTGGAACAATTACTATTGAAAATGAATTGGGACAATGAAACAGTGCTAAAATTCCTGGAATTTTGAACCTTGCGTTCTGGTGCCAAATGTTTGTGTGTTTGTTATATTTTGACTGCCATGTGTGGATGGTCGTATTTGCCTCTATTTGCATGTTTGCCTTGAACGTCATATATTTTGCCAAATACAACAAACACCCAATAGCGAACACAAATAGCCATGTGAAGTGCCACCATAAAAAAACATATTGTGTATAATTATTATTTGGATAAATGTAAAAAAATATCTATTATTCGACGTTTACATCCACGAAGACTACTAGCGCCGCTAACGGACAATAGAGCGGGATTGAACTGCCTTGTTATTATTGTTTTAAACCGCAAAGCTTCTTAATATGGCAGGGAGCGCGACGAAAACGACATCTGACGACCACATGAAATCATAATCTATAACCGTTACATGATTTAATGTTTATTTAGTCCACAGCTCACGCTGTGATCGATTCAGTTATCCCCGCTTTATACTCCTGGCGCCCGGCCAATAAGAAATCTCAGATTTTAAAGCGAGAACTGGTGAAAGTTTCAATACAAAATATTGCCCATTTTGTACACTTTCCCATTATTTGAGAGTTTATTTAAACAAATATTACGGACGATAAGAATCGAAAATATTAGTAATAGAATATAAGTACTAGCTTTTTCTCGCGGCTTCGTTCACGCTAACGTAGAGAAATAGATTTGAAACGATTGACTATTCCATAATAATTGAAATCCTTTTAAAATCACATCGTTCAGCTTAAATGCAATTAAAGGGTAATATAAATCGTGTGTTGTTGTATGCATTTATTTAAATGCCAGGGCTTTAATTTTATCTATTAATTATTGACGTTGTATTGATTAGAGCTGCACTAACAGAAACTGATTTAATTATTTTAATGTAGATCACAAAAAATTGTTGCAGCATATATTTCGATCTATTGGATTTTAACAGTGGCGGAACTAGTTTTATTTCCATTTTTTTCACAACAGCAAAAATTGATCTCATTTTAGTACTGTAGAGCTAAAAAATGTACGCCCATTTGAAAACTCACAAAACCTGCTGATTGTACAATGTACATTAAAATTTTGATTTAGATGTAATTCTTTTATAAAATGAAATTTAAAAAAAATGATGATCAAGCCCGTTGCGCGCAGAATATATAAAAACGGCTGCACAACTTACGAAAAATTAGTGCGCCGCTTAGAGGGAACTTTGTTGAACATGCTTTCCCCATTCGTAATTTGGAATTTATTTGACCAAAAAACCTGGCATTTGGTACTATGCAATCTTCATGAATAAATGACAAATCCATGTGGTTTCTGAGATAAGCTCTTCAAAGATATAATAGCTGCAATTATGGAGCTGATACTTATTTTTGTATGACTTTTTACACGCTTTATATTAGTTTCACTTGTAAGTTTGTATGTATCTTTGTTTGTAAACTCGTTTGGACTACAGCAAGTGTTTTATATAGTGGTATAATATGCCAGCACTGTAAGTACAGTGGGTAGCCTTGCGGTCTAAAGCACGGGTCTTCGCTGACGTCAACTTTCGGAATCACGGGTCGTGGGTTCTAATTTTTGACAATAAATCGAATTAAAAGTGGAAAATAAATATAGTTTAAAAAAAAACTAAAAAACACGCTTTATATCGAACTAAAAAGTAAAAAATATTTTTTTAAAATAAGCTTAAAACAATAATGAATAAGAAATACTAGTATTATTGTGAAAAAAGCGTGGGGCGCTCGATGTACGAAAATGTGGAACAAAGCGCCCCACGCTTTTTTCACAATAATACTAGTATTTTTTATTCATTATTGTTTTAAGCTTATTTTTAAAAAAAATATTTTTTACTTTTTAGTTCGATATAAAGCGTGTTTTTTAGTTTTTTTTTAAACTGTATTTTTAATTTTCCAACGTTACTCCACTGATTCTGAACGGTCTTGTCAATAATATATAACAGATTCCAAAGATCAAAAGAAGAGAAATATATTTATCCGGAACTATGTTATTAAGAAATATCAAGGCCGTTATGAATGGAGACTGGAGAGAATAAACTATTAGTATATTTAATTAAAAAAAAGTTTGTTTTTATTTATGAAATATAATTATTAATTATATAGAACGATTCTTGGTAATTCGATGAAAATGAAAAGAGCAGTTGCAGCAACATATTCAGAACTCAGATCTTTGTGACCCGGTTCAGAAAGGCGGATCCTATACGTATAGGTACAGTATACGGGATCCAGACGCAAAGATACAAAACAATAAAAAGATCCATTCTTCCCGTCTCTACAAATTAGCATCAAAATCTGATGTAGATATGCATATTAACCGCTTCAAAAATGATTTTGAAACTATCCAATTTTTTCACGCTCTAGAGGGCGACATATGACCATATATATGAAGTGACCACGAAGTCTGTAACCAGGAGACCTAGCTTCCTATGCTTGCCGTGTTTCGAGACGGGCCGTTTTCTATCGATGGTGGTGTTAACCTGGGAAAACTTCGGCTCTTTCCGCCTGTTTTCGCCATAGTTATCAAAATTGTTTAATTAATAATTTCACATACACTACACACATTGTAAGCCATGAACGTGTATGCGTTACCCAGTAGCTGACGCCACATTGGTTCATGCGACAGATATCGGTCCACCGCTACGCTCGAGCTGGGTCTCCTGGTTACAGACTTCATGGAGGTGACACGACCACGGCTATTTTCTTGTTTCATACTTTTTAGAACATGTTTTTTCAGCAGTCGAGTTTTAGTTTTTGAACTTTTTTTTTTACTAATGAAAACGTTTTTGGTAGGTACTCGCAAAATAAAGTAGTTATCCTTATTTGACCATCCACCTAAATTTAGCGCCCGAGCAAATATTAATTAAACTTTTTTTATGTAAAAACATATCTATACACTAGTAATTAATTATACAATATTTTATGTTATAACTTTTAATGGAAAAATATAGATATATGACATCTAATTAATAATTAATTAGCTGTGTTTACGTCCTTTTATAGAAAACAAATGATATTATGTCATAAACACATTCAGTGGCGTGCGGAATAATATTATAAATTAATTCTATAAAGTTCTGTCTATAAAAGAAGTTTTTATTTTTGGTACTACAAAACTAATACGCTTAACGACAGTTCTTAAGACGTTTTTCAAAAAAATGTCGATATACTACCAAGAAAAATAATTTACTGATGTATCATGCGCATGCCTCACACCTGCGTTTCTTATTAACATGTTTCTTTTCGTGTATGTTGTCGCTGATGGAGAATATCTTTCCGACGAGAAACAAACCAGTAACTTGATGAAGAGCCAAAGCCAGCTGTCTGCCGACAGGAAACCTCAAAGGATTTGTCGAAAGCTCTTTATAATTTCGAACGGGAAATAAGCATTCAAGAAGAAGGCAGTGCTAAAGTTTATCAAAACCTTAACTGATCAATTGACTGCTAAAATCATTTTCAACTAGACTTTTTTTTATATAATATGTAACCTCATTTGTCCAGAATTTGTGAATCGATTTTGAAGAATCTTTTTTTATTTGATTTTTTACTAGCTGCTCCCCGCGGCTCCGCACGCGATTGTGATGAAACCCGGTTGCGACAAAAGTAGTGGAGCTTTCGGCTATATATATTATATATAGAGGAAAAAATAAAAAATACCTAAGCAAACAAAAAAGTATGATCTAACTGCTAGAAAATATTTTTTTTAAGCGTGCGTTGAGACACAACCATCCGCAATAACCCGCGCGACAGGCAGCCTTTGTGATATTAAGTCGTTGGAGGGGGAAGCGGTGAGTGAAAGTTTCGGGTTAAAGTTCCGACAGTGACATTGTTGGAAAGTAGATTTTTCTTATGTAGGTATTGTAACTGTAACAATGTGAAATATAATTATTGACAACTTTTGTTTTTCATTGCGAATGTATTTTGACGAACTACAGTTTTTAATAGCCTAAGCTACTCCTTATAACATTCGCTATCTGCAGTGAAAGTCCCGTCAAAATCGGTCCAGTCGTTAAAGCGATTAGCCGGAACAAACAGACAGACAGATAAAAACTTTAAAAATTGTTTTTTTTGTTATAAGTACCGTATATACTTTCATATGCATTTAGTAAAAAGCTGTTATTTTGACATTACAAACAGATTATTTATCTGTATAGATAAAATAAACTCAGGAATTTTTGACGTGTTAACGTCTTATAAATTGATGAAACACCGGCTGCACGCACGAAAAAGTGTCACGTTCCGCCTGAGCCTGAGCGTGCAAGCGAGAGCGCGGTATAAGCGATAGAGAGGCACGATCGGCCCAAGACTTTACAGACAACCAATTTTTTAGTTTCTTATTAAAATTTTAAGGAAGAAGGCGATTAATAATCTGCAAACTACATATTTTAAGCCACCAAAAAATAACAAAAAAATTGTACTTCCTTCAAAAAGGGTCGGTAAAAAGCGTAAAATAACAAAGTTTTGAGGTCGACGCCTATTTAACTTTGTTATTGTACGCTTTTTAGTGACCCTTTTTGAAGGACGTTCAAATTCTTTTTTTTAAGTTTCTTTTTTACAAAAATGTAACGCTACTGATCAATGAATTATATTTTATGGACAAACCATTTGCAATATGTGACTTCCCACGCTGGTGTGTTGATTTGATACAGAGAGGCTTTATATATGGAAGTTAGTAACTGATTATTGTTTTTATCTACATAAATGGAAATTGTATTTTCAGTTCCTCTTTAGAATATGTTTCGTTCTAGAACATGACGTCTAATTACGTTGTATTCCTATATGTTAATGTCGTGAGACATTTTTATGTATTATTATAATATATAATTACATCTCGAGTTTCGTCAAACGTCATTTATGTAACTATACCCGGGTTAAATGAGAACAAAAACGGTTATTATTTTACAACTAGCTGCTCCCCGCGGCTCCGCACGCGATTGTGATGAAACACGGTAGCCACAAAAGTGGTGGACCTTTCGGTTGTTTATATTATAGAGAAACAAATAAAAAATACGTAAGAAACAAAAATGTATGATCTAATTGCTAAAAACAATTTTTTAAAGCGTTCTGAGCCCGCGCGACAGGCAGACTTTGAGATATTAAATCGTTGGAGGGGGAAGCGGTGAGTGGAAGTTTCGGGTTAAAGTCTCGACAGTGACATTGTTGGAAAGTAATTTTTTTCTATGTATATCGTCTTGTATTTGTAACTGTAACAATGTGAAATCTAATTGTTGACATCAATATTTTTTTAAATGCAAATGTATTTTTACGAACTATAGTTTTTAATAGCCTAAGTTACTCTTTATCATATATTAGCTATCTGCAGTGAAAATCCCATCAAAATCGGTCCAGTCGTTTAGGAGATTAGCCGGAACAAACAGACAGACAGACTAAAACTTTAAAATTTGTTTTTTTGCTATAAATAGGGTTACCAGACGTCTCGGTTTTCCGTGACATGTCCCGTTTTCGCCCTCCTTTCCCGGTGTCCCGGAATTTTTTCAAAATCTATGCAAATGTCCCGGTTTTCAATAAAATCCCAATGGAGCGATGAACGCAACCGACTCTCAGTCAAAACGATTCGCGACCTTATGATGATCACCTTCAATTTCAATGACATGAATTGTAAACAGTTTTACAAATATCTACTTGAGCCTGAACATTCGAAACTATTGCAAAAAATCAGTGACTCGAAAAAATATTGTTAATCGACCCGACTGAAATTTGTCTCGAAGTATATTTTACACATGACTGATGTGTTATAAACAAATAAACATACTGACCACTATAATTAAGTCTCTTTTTTCACTATATTTCTATCCTCAAATTATTCAAAATCGTGTTCGTCTCATATTAAATTACACGATTTCGATAGATATCGATTGTGGATTGATACACACAGCACACTTCAGATGTTTCATCAATTTTTGTCTGAAGAAGGGTTTTTTAAAGTTATTATTAGGGTCGGAGGATTTTTCGTTCCTGACAGTTGCTCGGTACTGAGATAGAAGTGTAAAAATTGGGAACTGATAGATAGAAATAAAAAAAAAAAATTTTTTTACAACAAATTTTTTTAGATTTCAGAAATTTCAAAAATATTTTTTCATTCTTCAATTATCAATAGGGGGGGGGGGGCTGTAAAATGTCCCGTTTTTTCATTCAGACCATCTGGTAACCCTAGCTCTATAAGTACTTACCGTATATGCTTCTAGTAAATTACAAACAGACACTTCAATTTTATTTATCTGTATAGAATATAGATTAAAACTCTTCCATGTCCAACGGTTTCATTATAATGCAGCATGAATCCAATGGAAAGAGACGGCACTACTAGACATTTAAGATGTTCTGTTCAAAATTTTATCTATTGTCAACGATGAAAATTGCGAAAGAGAAAAAAAATTATTGCTGAAAAGCATCAAACGAATTGGCCTCTGCAATTTTTATGCAAATGTAAAAAATGGAGAAATAAGAAATTAAAACAAATTGCTATGAACTATATTTTGGTCAGCTCTAGAACGGATTTATGAGTCAAGGGATTATTATTATTGGCACCGAAAACAAATTTTTTTTTATAAAGAAAAAAACTATATTTCATGCACACACGGTGTGCATTTTCAATCATAAATTAAGGCCCAATTAAAAAGAATCAGTTCAAAAAAACAAAAATAACAACTTCTTAATAAACATGTCAATGCATAAACATATCATTCTATTGCCAAACGCCTTTAAGTGATCTTTTATAGAAAGAAAAGTTTATTTTAATGAAATGATTAATCAACAATCAACATATGGAAGTCTTTACAGATAAAGGCTACAGTAGAATAAGTATGCCTACTTGAGCAACATTAAATTTAGTTTTAAGTGGCTATAAATATTTGCGTTGTTTATAATATTTTATTTTTGTTTTCAGATGTGCAAAGGAAACTATTTGGAGCGACTCCAAACTGATAATATGTCCACAATTCGCACGCTATGCAACTTTCAGGCCAACGCTTCGAGTCAAGGTGAGTCCAACAGAAATAATATAATGCTAAACTTAACCTACACGTTTCTCAACTCGCGTAAATTATCACAAACTTATATATATTTTTTTTTGTTCGCTGTCTGAATTTGTTCCAACAAACTATAAAACATTGCGTTCACTGTGAAAAATATGGTTTTCTTCATACCTCGATCGAAAGTACATACTTTCGGCATCAATTATAAGGCAGAAAGTCTAACATGTACGCATTGGTGGGATTACACGCACTGATGCGGGAAGTAGGTACGTTCGGGCGGCAGTATTGAAAAAACAGCCTATCAACTGTTGTTTAGATGTCTTTTTCATATAACCCTATTACATTTTAGCTAATAGTCGCGAACAGCTGTCATTCTTGTTTTTACGTGTAACGTCAAAGCTGCTTGCTTGGAATTTATCTGTGTTTTTATGTAATTAATTAATTAATAAGCGTACTTACGACTGAGGTGTGAAGAAAAATAGTATACACCACACTGATTTATTTATTTAGTCAGTCGAGAATTTACAAAAAAAAATCAAATCTTGGTTTCCGGGCTTATATGCCGTGGTCCACTGACGTTTCGTCTACAACTGCGGTAGACATTATCAAAGGCGATGTGGTAGCGGGCTATTTGACATTGTCATTAAACACAAAATAAAACATTTAAAATACAATCAGATACACATTAAAATTTAGAGGATAAAAACTCATCAACACTATAAAAACATTTTAATAATAAAAACATTATAATTTATTTTTAAATTTTGATAAGGTTTTAGCATCCTTAATTAAAATAGGTATTAAAATAGGTAATATAAAATAGGTAAGTATGATACCTTGCATGATGCCCAAGGCGCGCAGTGCAAGAATATCAAACTTTCGGCCCTTGTGGTGTACAAGAATCTTTAACAATCTTCCAAGATCTTTAAGAATGTTTTCTGGTTTTAAAAAGTCAGTATTCAATTTTCTGATTGATGCATGAGTTTTAACCTCTTTCTAAATATTTTTTACTACCGGTCCCGCCTGGTTTCACCCGGGTGTAAAAGAACAAATGGGGAAGGGAGGAACATGAGTACGCATATGCATCTTAGTTTACCGAGATGAATGTTGTGTCCAAATTTCAAGATGATCGGAGTTACCGTTCAAAAGTTTTTGTCGATAAAAAGCAGTATTTATACTTTTTTTAACTAATAATTTTTTTTTAATTAATTAAATAAAATTAAAATAAATTTAAATGTAAGCCTTAGAAGAAAGCAATGTAGAAAATAAAAAATAAATAAAAATATATTCGCCCAACGTACGGCTCGAACCCACGACGCTGATATTGACAGTCGTGTGCTCTGCCGATTGATAGAAACTTATTTTTGAGATACATTTTGCAACATTTTTCATTAATGCTCCGTTCCTAATGGTCGTAGCCTGATTTTATATAGTCTATAGCCTTCCTCGATACATGGGCTATCCAACAAAATTGTTTTTTTTCAATTTGAACCAGTAGTTCCTGAGATTAGCGCGTTCAAACAAACAAACTCTTCAGCTTTATATATTAGTATAGATAATTTTATATTTCTTTATATACTGTAGTGACTTATTAGTATTACATACCTCTGTCACTGTAATGAATTTTCTATTCTATTCTCTTCTATACTATTTTGATAGAAATTATTTTCTTAAAATAGCAACCTGATGTGTACATTATTTTTTTCGTATCGGTTCCACCTTACTTTCTTTGTAGTTAGTAAGCAAGTTAACGGTTTCATTTCGTTGACGCTAAAACTGAACAACGACCCATCACTATAGACTTCTGTTTCCTTCAATTCTTTAGACACTTTATGCAGTACTTGTGCAAGAACACTGAATACTTGTATAATTCGTATAACGAAGTATATATCTATGTAGTCATGTAGGTACCGGTAACAAGTCTGTATGCATGTGTGTATGTATGTACTTTCCACATTAACAAACTCAACTTCCGCCCTGTCTAACTGCTTCCAACCGCCTCCAATGACCGCCATCTGCCGCTGACACAGTTGGGTTGTCGCAGTGGCGTCGTTATTTTCAAAGGGTTTTGGAAATTGTTTCAGAATCTTTACTAGAGCTGTAAAAGTAACGAGAAATTGTGTACCCGTATGTATTCGTTACTTAAGAAACCAGTACCCGTTACTTTCGTATCGTTACGTTACTCGTTACTTTTCAAACGACATACAATCGTGTACTTAACAGCATCAAGCAATAAGCATGTATAACTGCATCAAACGAGTCGAACTGACATGGATACGAAAAATGCGAGTAACGAAATGAATTTGTAAGTAACGATTCGTTACTTCGAGTCAGGCGATGTACCCGTCACTCAGTAACGAATACATACGGTTTGTTACAGCTCTAATCTTTACGTCCTAACTCTCTACTATCTATGGTAGGAAAGTTTGGAACTTGAATGTTTCAGGATATTAATAGATATTCACGCTTGGATATCCTATAGCAGTGATACTGAACCTATGACCCGCAGGCTTTTTAAATGACCCACGTGTTTGTTTCCATAAACTCATTTTTTATATCATAAAAGAGAGAACAGTCAATAATACTAAAAAAAATCGGTTGTCTGTAAAGTCGGTTTACGGACGATAGTTTTACGTGATAACGTATTCCGTAATACATAACCTAAATTTATATAATAATTATAATAATTCGAATCTATGATATTGCATCTTTTGCTTCAAATTTAGGTTAATTTTATTTATTAAAATTACTCACCACCTATAATATAATTGTTTTTTTTTTAAACTTTCTTTCTTTCGTATTTATTTTAAGTCTCAAAGATTAACTGTCATAATATTTTAAAAACAATTGTTCATAAAATTCCAAAACCTACTTACAATATTTAAGTATTTTCCATACGTCAAAAAATTGATTTTTATAATGATAAAATTTGTATGAAAACGATTTTTTCGAGAGATGAGACCTAGTTAAAACGATTTTTTGCCCCCCAAAATCCCTTTTCAGTAAATTTCATCCAAATCGTTAGGGCCGTTTTCGAGAAAAGCACGCACAGGGTCAGGCGGAACGTTAGGAACGTTACACTTTTTCGTGCATGCAGCCGGTGTTTTATCAATTTATAAGATTGGTGATTCATCAATTTATAAGACGTTATCACGTCAAAAAGTGAACTCTGCATGCCCTTTCTTTACTTGTACTATGCAACCTTCTTTCGCGCCAAACAAGATTTTACGTTAACGGGAAACATTAAAAGTTTTGATAAGTAAGTCAGTATAAAAAAAATTAATCAAGTGATTTGCAATTCTAAAAATATAAATAAATCAAGTTATCCAGACGAGCATTCTACCACCGTCGCTCTTAAAGATTTGCTGCAAGGCATACCCCTTTAAAAAAATGCGATTTTTGACGAAAACCGAAATCTTTCGGAACTTTAACAAAATCATCATGCTTATAGAAAAAAACACGCTGAATCCAATGAGTATAAACAAACGTCTGTATGTCTTTTGGTTTCAGAAAATCATATAAAACCTCCGAATGGCCGTAGTTTCCAAACTAAAAGAGATACAGACGTTTGCTTACTCTCATTGAATTCAGTGTATTTTTTTCTGTAAGCATTCTCAATTTCAAAAGTACATTAAGTAATTCGATTTTTGCAATTTTTTCAAGGCATACACCCCTTTAAAAAAATGAGATTTTTGACGAAAACCGAAATCTTTCGGAACTTTAACAAAATCATCATGCTTATAGATAAAAACACGCTGAATCCAATGAGCACAAACAAACGTCTGTATGTCTTTTGGTAAATTGGTTTAGAAGCTATTCGCGTTGATAGTTTTCAGAAAATCATATAAAACCTCCGAATGGCGCTAGTTTCCAAACTAAAAGAGATACAGACGTTTGCTTACTCTCATTGAATTCAGTGTATTTTTTTCTGTAAGCATTCTCAATTTCAAAAGTACATTAAAGAATTCGATTTTTTTAATTTTTTCAAGGCATACTACTCCTTTAAAAAAATGTGATTTTTATGCCAAAACCGAAATATGTCAGAACTTATGCAAAATCATCATGCTTATAGAAAAAAACACGCTGAATCCAACATGATCGTAAAACGTCGCGTCGTGTGTCGGCCAAAAAAAGTTTCGAACTAAAAAAAGTAATATTTAACCAACCCCCCTCTCCCTTTACAAGTAACGCCACTGACTTAGTGGCCCACGAGCTGGTACTAAAAAAAGTAATTAACAAAATTTGACCCACTCTCAAAAAGGTTCGCCATCACTGTCCTATAAGAATCATCTGAGAGCATTTTCTCAATTTTCTTAATAGTTATTTTACTCAAAATTTTCAGTTTTGAGATTAAAGTAAAAATTTACCTTAAGTCAGCCGATTTGCCGTTATATCGCAATTTTTGTATGCAATCGAAAAACCGGAAAGCAAGCACTTTATAAATCAGTTAATTATTCTCTGTAGTCCATCATTGATAAGCGGCATAGGAAAAACAATGCTTTTATTACGAGCTCCTATTGTAATTACATCTATACCGCATATTAGAAATGAGGGGTTAGAAATCCATAAATATTAAAAACTGCAAATACAATTATGTTATTAACCTTTTGTAAAAATCTGTCATTCGCGATAAAAATTTAACATGTATATTAAAAAAAGGCATTAAAATATCATGTAAATTATCAGTTAATAATAACGTTTTTTTATGACACGTTACAGATAAGGTATCATAAAAATGTGATAAAAAAAATGTTTTCCGCTTATTAATAGAACTTAACGTCATTTTTATTTAATTATAAGTTAGCTTGAACAATTCTTATAACTGCACTTTTAAAAGTTAACATAACTTGAAGAGTGAAGCATGTTTGAAATAAATCAGGATTCACAATTGCTGTTCTCGGTTCGTGTGTTAACAGCTATTGCAATCGTTACAAGGCACACCCGATCAATAGAACTGTGTCAAAAGTTGTTTCTTGTATTTTTGTGATCAGAATCCCTGAGCTGTAATCATTCTGGAACGTGCTCTCCGAATTCTTCAAAAGTGTCAAAGGTATTTTCGCTCCACGTGCTCCAGGAATCGCGCACGGCGCAATACAACATTCTATCGTAAGTGGGTTTTCCAACAAGAAGAGCCAACAATAACTGATAAAGATATCCACTCTCTGTCTCTCTCAGACTTCCGAACTAATTTTGTTATCTTTGACGTAGGTAACTTCAGCATTAAATTGTATAGTATGCAACTTGGAATACTCAAGTTTGAATCCAGCTTTAGAATCCAAAATAAAAATTTCAAAATCAATTCAATAGGCTCGTAATTTACGCTACAACTAATCATGTTTTTTTTTATCTGTCATAAATTTATTTTAGTGCTTTTCTTAGGTAATTTTAGCCGTTGATAAACATTACAAAACCCACGTACGTCACTGATAAAATGGCGTTTATTATGTTTTATTCTATTTCTCCACAAACTTTTGATAGCATGAACTTCGTAGATAGTTCTTGTACCTAATAGCTTTCTTGGAAAGTAGGTACATAATATGTTGAAATTGAAATATTCTTTTATACTTTTTTGATGTAAATAATTTTTATTTTGATATCAATATAGAAAACGACTAGGTATTTTTAAGCCGGCGTTTAATCAGTGGTGACTTGTGGGTCCCAAGGTTGGTCAAACGCTAAGAGAAAATTGGTTCTCCAAATCAGAAGCACAGACAGAATTTTTGCAAATTTAAATTACTGCACAGATACGTGTATTAAGAAAATTAGAATTTTTTAAATTTTATGTTAAATGGCCTGGCGCTTTTTAAACTCCGTTCCTTAGTTTGCATCTTTTTATTGTCATCTTACCGTTGCGATAACGGTGTCTGAATCAAATCACATACGACGTTGTTGATCGGATTCATTGTCGATGTTTCATAGGTATTCCCCAATATTTTGAATGGACCTTCAGGATGGACATAAGCTATATATTATTATGGTGTTTCGTGGAGACCAGTTTTGCAACGTAAGTCGACGAAAAAACGTTGGCAATTTTTTTTTTATTTTTTACATTGCTTTCTTCTAAGGCTTACATTTAAATTTATTTTGATTTTATTTAATTAATTAAAAAAAAATATTAGTTTAAAAAAGTATAAATACTGCTTTTTATCGACAAAAACTTTTGAACGGTAAATCCGATCATCATGAAATTTGGACACAACATTCATCTCGGTGAACTAAGATGAATGTGTGTACTCATGTTCCTCCCTTCCCCATTCGTTCTTTTACACCCGGGTAAAACCGGACGGGACCGCTAGTAATATATAATATATCCGAAAGCTCCACTCGTCGCTACCGTGTTTCATCACAATCGCGTGCAGAGCCTGGGGGAGCAGCTAGTATTTAAATAATTCGATTCACTTCAGAAGACACCGGTATACAGAAATTAGTTACGTGACGTCAACCATTTCTAGATGCAACGTACCTACCTTACATATAGACTACAATAAACTTTCTTATATACTCGAAGAAAAACTTTTCTAGACGATGGAAAATTTCTGCTTGATTTATTGCACACCTGTTCGTAAACGTACAGAAGTCGAATTCGAATTATTAAAGTTACAGAAATCGCAATGCATGCCGGTAAATAAATATGCAGTATGCATCAATGATTCTTCTCATTTATATATTTACAATAGGGTAAAATCACCAGTTCTCAATTACTTACCTGTAGTCACATTTTACAAGCTTTTAATGTAAAGGCCGCTGAACACGAGGCTAGATTCCTTACTAGATTTGCCTACTAATTTTCTAGCGTTAGTTTTCTTGATTGCTGTTATGCGCTCGCTTCACACGAGACGTCTTTTCAAGCTAGTTTTGTGAATAAATATGGTGCGCGCGCAGTGACAGTTCAAATATAAACACAGACCAAAACGTGTCTGTTGTCTGACTCTGAGCAGAATGACGCCATGTTGGTTTGTGGGCATTTGTTCAAGTCGCCCACGTGACAAGATACTGCTTCCTGATTGGTTCTTGCTCATACCTAACAGGGACCTGGCAAGGAAAATAGCCCCTGTTCTAATTTTAAAACCTATCTTGTGAGCTAGCAGGCCAGCTCGCAGTGACGTCATTTCCAGCTTCGTACCCAGCCTACCGGCCAGCAGAACTGCAAGCAGGGTTTCTAGCCTCGTGTGCAGCGGCCTTAGAAGGTCAACCCGTACAGGGTTGATGTTGTAATATCAGTTCATTTTTAAAATGTATTATTTACTAGCGGTTCCGCCCGGTTTCACCCGGGTGCAAAAGAAGGAATGGGGAAGGAAGGGACATGAGTACGCACATTCATCTTAGTTTACCGAGATGAATGTTGTGTCCAAACTTCATAATGGTCGGAGTTACTGTTACCGTTCAAAAGTTTTTGTCGTTAAAAAGCAGTATTTATACTTTTTTTAAGTAATGTTCTTTTAATATAATAAAAATTTAATTGAAAACACTGTAGGAAAATTATTTTTATATAGGTACCTATAGTTTTAACAGTTTAACAGTTTTCAAATGAGCTATTAATTAGATTTATTTAATTTTAATTAGTCGTAATAAAATTTTAAAAAATTGAAATGTAAGAAGAAAGCAATGTAGAAAATAAGAAAAATAAAAATATATTCGCCGACGGTGGGCTTGAACCCAAAACCCTGGCATTAAGAGTCTTACGCTCTACCAACTGAGCTATCCGGGCTCGTGAACGTGACGCGCTAATATTGCAATATTTAGTTAAGGCATTTCACCTGATAATATTTGTCGGACGAACTAATTTTGAGATACATCTTGCAACATTTTTCATTGATGTTCCACTCCAATTGGTCGTATTGTGATATTATATAGCCTATAACCTTCCTCGATAAATGGGCTATCCAACAAAAAAAATGTTTTCAATTCGAACCAGTAGTTTCCGAGATTAGCGCGTTCAAACAAACAAACAAACAAACTCTTCAGCTTTATATATTAGTACAGATTGGTAACATTTTTACCACCTCAGACCTCTCAAATTTCTGCAAGAGTGACTCGTTGAAATATTACAGAAAATCGGAAGTGACGCAATGCTGTTGGCTATTTATATTAAACCCACATAAATATTATAACATTGTTGTGACAATTATGATTTCATTGTTGATTAAATAATTTTAAAAGAATTGTAAAGATATAAATACTAAGTTTTTAATTATGTCCACCACCTACACACACAAAACCATGTGTGTACGTATTGTATTACATGAGACAGAAAGTTTTAATGAAGCTACGACGATGTGGCGTTGTTGGCAGCTTATAAAACACAAGTGTATAATACGTAACACTGGTATAAGTTTGTTATTAACAAAAATTATATTATATAGGTACTAGTCTTTGCCCACGGCTTTATTCGCCTTATTGACGGCTCTGACAGAACCATTATCTTGTTTCTATAAATAAAAAAAATCTTTATCTCTAATAAAGAGAGAAAATTTGTTTGTATGTAAAAAGTAAAATCAAAAACGACTGAACCTTTAGGGTTGCCAGGTCGCCAAACCAAATAGCCGGACAGATCAGCCAGTTTGGCCGGACATTTGGGTAAAAAGACCGGACAGCCTACATTATTGAAGATTTTGTCTGAGTATTAATAGGTACGACAAAAAAATTGTATGTAAAATCAAGCTTTTTTTATTATTACCATGAATCTTGTTAAATTCTAATGAAATATAAATAACATCGAATGCCAAATCAGTTCAAGTACTTTATTACTAATCAGCCAAAGTCATCGGTCAAAATTAAATTCTAGATAAGCATTTATCAACATTTTAAATTCTAATGAAAGGCAATTGCACAATTAAGTCTTATGTACTTGCTATTACTTCCCAAAACAAAATAAAAAACAATCTAAACAAAACAAAGCTTCTTTTCTTTAAGTTAATAAAAATCATTATTCATATTCGCCTGCGCTCGGCCACGCTCGACGCTCGCTCGTTTGCGAAATGTAAAAAGCCGAACAAGCCGGACACCGTTTATTTTGGCCGGACACGCAATCAAAAAGCCAACTATGTCCGGCAACGCTAACTGTACCGATACTAACTTAAATGTATTTATTGATCTTTTTGCGGGGCTGCTGCGATATATATTAAATTTGCATCCAGGCGAAGCCGGATAGCACTGCTAGTACTAAATAAAAAAGAAAAAGTTTGTAGGTATTTATCTAATCTCAAAATCCGAGAGCCACAGAACCGATTTGTAAAATGCTTTCATTATTATTTAAAAGCTTGCTTTTTGACAAGATAACAGACTATATATAAAATTATACGCCTAAAAAATTACTAAATTCAATATTGTGATTGTAATTGATTTTTTAATAGCATCGAAGTGTATTTCACGACTATAAATCCAATATGTGAGCAAATACCACCGATCTGTATTATATGGATTGTGAATTACGACCGTTGTGTGAAACCAACTTATGCATCACCATGGAGCTGCGGAACTTTAAACGCGGGCTATTTAAATGTTAGAATTGGTTTTTTAAATCATCTGTAAAGCCAAAGGATAAGAGATATATATAGATGGGGATTTTAAATGCAAGGTATTATTTCCAAATTGTTGGACAGAGATAGAAAATATCCAAATTAGAGAACATTTCATAAGATGTTTTAAATGCCCACTAAACAAAGAGAGGCGCATGAATCACCATCAGATAAAACGGTTATCAAATTGCATTTTTTCTTTAACAAAAAATTTTTTTCTGGTGGTTCTCTGTACTTATAATTCAAATTTCCCGCTAAAGTTATCACCAAAAGCTTATCTCTCTCAGTAGGTACGTTCTGCCGCCGACTGTTCATAATCCGTGTAGTTAGAGTTCAGTGACAAATATCCGCACACAACAATATACCTATCCCTGCAGATTCGATTGGAGACTTACTCCATCGCGGAGCATTCATAAATAAATTACGTCAGCACATTCCCGTGGGACGGCCAGACAGGACACGGCGTTGTCCCGAACGGAGGAATTACTGCTCAGGGATGAAGAGAAAGAGATATACAGCTGTTGAGTCTATATACGTATACATATATATCCCATAGCCGGGAATATTTCGAGGACTGCAGGGTAAAGGTGGCCTCACACTTAGTACATTACTTACCACGTGACAGGATCGACTTAACCATTAGGCACAGTGCCTATAGAGCCCATAGGAGGTTGGCGTCGCCCTCGCAATAGTAGTTTTATATGTATTTAGATTGTAATGTAATAGTTTATGTGCAAATTGTGACAAATGAGCGTTATAACAGTCAGACGAGCCATAAAAGCTTCACATTCGAGATACATACTACATTTTTTGCTCGTACCTGCTATGGCATAGCTGCTTTACACTAAATAATAATATGCTTGTCAGCTGTCATACTAAGGCTAAAGGTTTTTAACCTAATATTAAAGTAAAGGCTGATAAATGATATCATTGCAAAATTAAATTAACGAAAAAACTTAAGACATTTTTATTTTAAAGGAGTAAGAAAAAAACGTTTCTCTTAAAAATGCTAAGAAATTAATATTTTGTGTTTTATTTAAATATTATTTTCAAATTTAAAAAAAAATTATTTTTTTCTGATATTAATACGGTGGATATCTTTTATAACGACTTTTCGGTTATAGCGACGTAACACATAAATCCCTTGAATTTGAAGTATAGTTTTCTTTCAATATAGCGACTTCCGGATATAGCGACGGAATTATATGGTCCCTTCATCGTCGCTATAACCGAAATCCACTGTATTCGCAATATTCGTTCGAGTTTTGCGAATACAAATGTAAAAAATATGCGAATAATTAATTGTTAAAACTGGTTTAGGCAGATCTGCAGTCAGTGACGTCACGTGATAGTTTTACATATTAATAGTATCTACTTTTAAGGAGTGACGTCACTACTGTCATAAATATCCGTGACAGAAAATTTTACGTTCGCGGCAATATTCGCAATTTTCTGTCAATGCGAGCTAAGAAGGTTTCTTTTCAAAAATATCACGCAATCAAAGATTTTTTAGTGCACTACTGACTACTGAGCCCTGTACACTGTTTGTCAGTGCGGTGTGCAGTGCCGGATTAAGACTCCTTGATGCCCTAAGCATTTCTTGCATATGGGCCCCCATCTCTAATATGTTCAGTTTATAAAAAAAAATCAAATTGATAGAATAAAGTTAAAAAGCATACATTTTTAGGAAAAAAATTGAATTTTACAATTTGGTTGTCTATAAAATCGAACTTTAGGCAATTTTATACAATTAATAGAAAACAAGTTTCAAAACTTTAAAATTAAAAAAATTGAAACCTTAAGAAATTATATTTTTTTCGTTTTCATTTTCAAAAAAAATTGGTTGTCTGTAAAGTCGGTTTACGGACGATAGTTTTACGTGATAACGTATTCCGTAATACATAACCTAAATTTTAGTAGCTGTCAAACTTGGGCCGAAGCCTACTGCGCTTTCGCTTGCACGCACAGGGTCAGGCGGAACGTTAGGAACGTTAGACTTTTTCGTGCGTGCAGCTGGTGTTTCATCAATTTATAAGACGTTATCACGTCAATATTTAAATTATTATTTATTCTTAACTTCTATACTTCTAAAGACACATCAGTAGACCGAATTTTTGAGAACATGACAAAAAGAAAAAAAATTGTTGACACGGTTTAGTGAGGTACTTTTCATTTCTGAGTCGTGCTTCTTGGTGCCCCCCTGAGACGTGATGCCCTAAGCAATTGCTTACTTTGCTTATAGGTTAATCCGGCACTGGCGGTGTGGCGAACCCGTGTCTTTGCGGATAGCATAAATCGACACGAACTGTAGATTGCCAACTATGTGAGGCACGAGAGAGGACTGTGTTGTGTACGTTATTGGAGCGTTGGGGTTAGATTTGTGCCGCACAGAGACCCCAACTTCATGTTTTGTAATTAGTGTTGAGAACGCTAGCGCGCTTAACGTGGGACGAAGGAGGACACTAATTGAAAATGGACACGACGACACTGTCACGTTTTGAACAAACATTTGTGACGCCGATTTCCACGAATGTTAAGTGAAAAACTCTCTCTAATTCTCGGAACAAATTTACAATAAGAAGCTCGGTTCGGTTCGGTATTGTTCGGCCAACAGCTGCGGGATAGAATTACACTAAATTAAATGGCGCGACATTATATACCAATCTATACTAATATATAAAGCTGAAGTGTTTGTTTGTTTGGTTGAACGCGCTAATCTAAGGAAATACTGGTTCAAATTTAAAAAAAAAATTTTGTTGGATAGCCCAGTTATCGAGGAAGGCTATAAAATGTCACGCTACGACCATTAGGAGCAGAGCATAAATGAAAAATGCTGCAAAATGTATCTCAAAAATAAGCTTCTAGTCAGGTGAAATGCACTAACTAAATATACTCATATTAGCGTTATGAGTACACAACTCCGGATGGCTCAATCGGTAGAGCATGCGGCTGTCAATATCAGGGTCGTGGGTTCGAGCCCCACGTTGGGCGAATATATTTTTATTTTTTTTAATTTATTTTCTACATTGCTTTCTTCTAAGGCTTACATTTAAATTTATTTTAATTTCATTTAATTAATTAAAAAAAAAGTTGAAAAAAGCATAAATCTTGCTTTTTATCGACAAAAACTTTTGAACGGTAATTCTGATCATTATGAAATTTGGACACAACATTCATCTCGGTAAACTAAGATGAATGTGTGTACTCATGTTCCTCCCTTCCCCATTCGTTCTTTTACACCCGGGTGAAACCGAATGGGACCGCTAGTTTTAAATAAAATCCATTATTTTACAAAAACAGAGGTCAAGCGATATCAGATTCGAAAAAAAAGAGGTGCGTCGATTCCTGGACACACGATGGAAAGTGAGCTCTTTACGCATTTTATTTATTTATGTGCCCTACAAACAGCTCAATGCCTAATTATATGCAGGTTACCATAATACAATGAAAACATAAAATGTTGATTTGAAATTTGAACCTGGGAGGTTTAACATATCTAATAATTTGTAAAAACATATGACATAAGAATCATGGCTACCGATTGTTTTTGGCTGACGACCTGAAAACAGGCATACAAAATGCAGTTCTAATTTTGACAACCAGACGTCTCCCATCCCTTCGCAGGTAGAATAAACCTGTCTGAATATCAACGACGTATGTGCGCTTTGTTTCTATGGCCCGTTCCTTGTCTAAACTATGAAGTGACCACAAATACGTTCGCTCGCACGTTTTGTCCCGAAGCCATGCGTTAAGAAATATACAGCTACGAAAATTTGACAGCTGACCGACGAGGACTGAATATAGCTGACTGTGCAGCTTTTTGGCTATTTCTGTGACATTTCATTAAAAAATGTTTGCACATCAATAATGAATTTTCGATTCCTTTAATTTAAAATTACTAAAAAGTAGGTAGTTTGAGATATAATAATTAATTTGTTAGTCAATTTTTATTGCTAGCGACGGCAATGTCATCATATATTTTAATACGCTAAGGCTAAGGATGTTTGCCTCCCTTTTTAGAAAAAACCTCACAATTTCTCCACATAAATTATATACCATTTTACAGATAATTGCTTGCTCTACTGACATCGACAACTAAAAAATTTATTATTGCTATTGTTTTTGTAAATTAATTAAAATACAGCAACGCTGAACAACGTCTGCCATCTGACGGCTTTAATTTTGAAACAACGTCAACACTTCGATCTGTCATCTGACCTTCATATTGTAATACAACAGACACAATATACTGCATACTGCCATCTGACGGTTTTAATTTTGAAACAGCGAGCAACGCTGAACAACGTCACAACAATGCTGCATGATGCCTCTGACGGCTTAGCTCAACGCTTTTGCTACTTGCGCCTCTATATGACAAAATTAGTAAAATATTTCTTCGATCTGTCATCTGAGCTTCATATTGTAATACAACAAAAAGAAGAACGTTATAAGCAGTGTGCAAAATTAGAAACGAATTGAATACCTGCAATCACATTTACAAAATAATTTTGTAAAGTGATAATTATTATACTTATTTAGTGCGAATAATTCGCACAGGTCACTCTAGTATGTATTAAAACGAAAATATCATGCACTGAGAAACCATTTTCGTTTGATGTGAGCTATAATCTGCAAGCGTTTGCTCCAGCGCGATAACCCAAAGCCTACAGACAACAAAAGCTCCATTTATTTTATAGCGTTCGGTGGTCATAAATTGACTTTAAAGGTAATGCCTTCGCGTCAGATCCTTTTTTTTGTGAAATGAGTGACAAGAAATGTTTCATTATTTATCACGATTTTTATACTTTTACGATAGATCGGTAACTAATTGTTTTTAAATACTACAAACTGGGGATCCTGTTTTTAATTTTTTAAGTAATTTTCCATTTATCTAATCGTCGTATTTTTTTAAGTAGGTAAACCATCATTAGGCGAGACTTGAGAGTAACTTCGGACGCAGTTTCCGCTATTTAAAAATATCGACTGAGAGACGATGGCATCAAAACGCATCTGTAGAAAACATAGCTACGGACGCAAACCAATAAGCACAACCAACGTAATATAATTCACAAGTGATTTAATTTTTGAGTTTAATATTTCCCAAAAAGTGAAAGTGGTAAAAACAAATTAAGTTTTACTTTAACCCCATATTAATGTTTTTTTTTCCTATTCAAGTCATCAGTCACTGGATTCTATTGGCCTGGTACTAATTCATGTTTTTATTTTATTACCCACGACGGAACGGAAAAGGTATATGCGTTTAGAGTGAGAGATTGTTTGTTTGTTTGTGCACTCGAATGTCGCCATTTATCTCGAAAAACGGTTTGATCAATTCAGATGCGGTTTTCTGTAAAAAGTTTGTTTATTATTTTAATAGCAAACATATTTCTTAAGTTCTATAATATTAATGAATTATTTTCGCTTTCAAAATAATACTTAAAAAATGTGCGTGATTCAGTGTATCAAATAACAATAATATAGTTTTATCGTATGAACTTGAACAAGTTTATTATTATTGCTACGTTTAACAATATTGTTGACACGTACTGCAGGTGTGTTTATTAAACATTGTTGTTATTGTTGGAATCAACGTTCGTTTAAAAATTACTATTATTTTACGCAACACTTCGCTTATCGGCTCTGTAATAATAATTATCACAAAAAAAAAACTGTATATATAGTATTAACTTTAAATTCATTGCTGATAAAAGTCAATCCAAGACGAAATAAAGTTATCCTTGATATTTAAAAGTAATGGTAATGTAATAGATACTTGATGTCAGGGAAAATTTAATACTATTGATATACCACTCTAATGGTCGATGGCATAAACTGCATTTAACGTCACTCGATATAACGACAAACTCCTTAAAACGTCGAAATTACTTAACTCTAGTTGGTTTACCTTGTTGCTCTAAATAACGGCACGGCCACTCTAAATAACGACAATAAATAATAATAATAATTAATAATAAATTTATTGTTTATGAAGATATACATCTTATAACAAGGGTTTGATTATAGTATTACTTCTAATATAGTTTTTAAAATTCTAAAAATACAAAACATGTCTGATCAGAGTAGCAAAACATGAAAATAAATAATCGAGTTATATTAAATAACGACAACGATGCGTCATCATTAAGCAATAAACAGTACTTGTTTGTTAATTTGTTGCTTTGTTGTCGGCATCATGCGTACCGAAGATTATAAGAAATTCGTTCTTTTGTTTGTTGGGATTATCTTTCATATGTTTAGCTCAGCTGTTTATCGATAAGTTATCATATACTTAGTTGCCCACAAACTTGCAAACTGTGAACATGGCGAGTAAAAGATGATCTTTGTGTATTGACGAAAAAGTTTTATTAATATGCGCAATAGAGGCGGGAGAAGATAAGTAATGTTGGAAGACGCTTTGGATTCATGGAAGAACAAATTAATGGATTAATTATTTCTTCTCTCCGTTTAACGACAATTCTCAATAACGCCACAAAGTGGACAGTCCCTTGAGTGTCGCTATATAGAGTTTATATCAAATCTACTTTGAAAGTACATTTCAGGCTGATAAATGGTAGCGGGAAAGTGGACAGGTACACAAATCAAACACCTTATTTAGCTGTGTATAACGTTTCGCTGGTGATCCCAGCTTCCTCAGATACTGAAAATATATTAAAAAATATGTTTAGTTTAACAATAATTTTATTGTTAAACTAAACATTTTTTTAAAATATATTTTCAGTATCTGAAGAAGCTGGGATCACCAGCGAAACGTTATACACAGCTAAATAAGGTGTTTGATTTGTGTACCTGTCCACTTTCCCGCTACCATTTACCAACATCATTATAATTTACGTGAAACCAAATTGATTTCGTACATTTTAGGGTTGAAAGTCAATGCTAAATCTAGTTCGAAAATGTATTTCGCGTTGAAACTCGTGGCGGCAACCCAATAAGAAAAACGTCTGTCAAGCGGGCAAAGCGCATGGTGCCAACTTGTTAAAAATGGTGTAGAATTTACAGTCTCTATAATAGTCTATAGGCAAATAAGTAGTACGCAGACGAATAAAATGAAAGAATGATGATCCTTGCGGTGTCGGGCCTTTGAGGTGAGAGGGGTGAATGCACTTGTATGCGCTGTCTGCATTAGAGAGTATGAAACGCGCGCGATGCACCCAGGCCGGGGTCGGGCAAGTAGCAGGAGCACAGAGAGAGCGATGTAGTAGGGTCGACAATCGCACGAGCCAAGCCAACCAAGGCCGCGTCGTGCCGGTCACCTCTGCACATCCCGTCGTCATCCACTGAACTGTATTGACATTGCTCTGCCGTCGCGGACCCAACACATTCGTAAGTGCATTGACTGCACCTATGAGTTGTATCTTGTTACAGTGCCACTATGTACCCACTACGAGTTTTTAAAGTACGCTGCTTCGTAGTTTTAAAGTCTCGTTTAACACCAAATTTCATTTTATTTCATTGCATGCCCATTGTACCTATACCTTTGATAGATTGCTGAACTCCTGGGAGGAAAAAAAAATTGGTTGTCTGTAAAGTCGGTTTACGGACGATAGTTTTACGTGATAACGTCATAAAGAAACATTGATGAACTCTCTGACGTCACGCGAGAAGAGAGAGAAATGCGTACAAGCCGACGCTTGGGCCGATCGTGCCTCTCTATCGCTTATACCGCGCTCTCGCTTGCACGCTCAGGCTCAGGCGGAACGTGACACTTTTTCGTGCGTGCAGCCGGTGTTTCATCAATTTATAAGATGTTATCACGTCCCCGCTATAAAGAATTGTCTTTAACAATGTAACTCTTCTCAAGCTATCGAATAAATCATAATGCACTTAGTTGTCAAGCGTCTATAATCTGAAATCGTCTCAAAACTGTCAAAATTCGACAAAAGGCACCGTGTTTATCAAGCTATGGTGTTTTACTATTTTTGTAATACACTATTGATCTAGTATGTTACTTTCATAAAATAAGGGTACCGTAATATAGCGGCCGTAATATGACGATGAATGACGTAGTAAAAAAACGTGTGCATAGAAGTAAATGAATTTCATTTTTACATTACCTCGCTACTAGGGTTAGCTCCCGGGAATTACCGGTACTGAATTTACCGGGAAATCCCGAAATTACTTAAATTTTGGTAATTAAGTTACGACTACGAGTTTAGAATTTTTGTGAATTTTTCGAAACCCGAGTGAATAGGTACAATTTTTTAAATTTAAATTTAAGGTTCCTTTTCCTACATTTTATTTCACGCACAACAATCATTTAACACATTTTTTCTCTAGTACCGAAAGTATCGAATTTCTCGGTACTGGATCTCCTCCAGTACCGGGAAATACAAATTTGATTTCAGTACCAGTACTGCAAACCCTAGTCGCTACCCAGAAAGCGACATTACAGTAAAACTTCTTTTGGCACGGTAGGGTATATTAATTCTTGAAATTGAAAATGTAACGATAAAAATCGGCTGTAGAACATTAAATTTCGCGGCTAGGTACAACACTTGCTTCGTAACCCTGGCTCGTAAGCTTGGGGAAAGTAAGGCTTTCACAGAATATTGTCCATAGCGTTCCAGTTGAGACCTCTTATTAGGAATTTATTAGTATGCTTCAACGTGTCAAAGAAAAATGATATTTTCCATCCGCTACATAAACAACTGAGTTAACGAAACCCAGACGACGGATGTATCGGCACGAACTCTGCGACTGGTCGATGAAGCGCTTGAACTGTTGTGTGGCACATTCTGCAGGCCGGTTGTTGTCCGGGGGCTGCAGCAGCAGTTCTTTGTTCTCGGGCCGCGCGGGTTCAATTGCACTATACTCCGTGATTCCAGCCTGAGCTAACTGCAGCCACGCTCGTATGTCTTACATGTAACAGGCTAACAGCTCTTTATTATTATTATAAAGTGCGCCCCGACACGACGACGACGGGTAGAGGTGGATGACTTTAAGTAACTGTCGCGTTAATAGTTCACGTTTAGGGCTTTGCGCAAAACCCATACCATCTCAGTTTTGCCACGACGAATCCAAATTCTTTTCAAGTCCTCAACATCATATTCTTTGAAAGTATCTGATTGGTTGTTCTGCTGTGTTGAGTTTCAAGCGACCAATCACATGCTGTACGCGGAGTTTTATTGCTATATCGATTTAGTCTCATTATTCCGAGGAATTTTAAGCGTTCTTCGGGATCCGGTTTAATCATATATATTAATACGCTAAGGCTAAAGATGTTTGCCTCCCTTTTTAGAAAAAACCTCACAATTTCTCCACATAAATTATATATCATTTTACAGATAATTGCTTGCTCTACTGACATCGACAACTAAAAAATTTACTATTGCTTTTGTTTTTGTAAATTAATTAAAATACAGCAACGCTAAATAACGTCTGCCATCTAACGGCTTTAATTTTGAAACAACGTCAACACTTCGATCTGTCATCTGACCTTCATATTGTAATACAACAGACACAATACTGCATACTGCCATCTGACGGTTTTAATTTTGAAACAGCGAGCAACGCTGAACAACGTCACAACAATGCTGCATGATGCCATCTGACGACTTAGCTCAACGCTTTTGCTACTTGCGCCTCTATATGACAATTTTAGTAAAATATTTCTTCGATCTGTCATCTGAGCTTCATATTGTAATACAACAAAAAGAAGAACGTTATAAGCAGTATGCAAAATTAGAAACGAATTGAATACCTGCAATCATATTTAAAAAATAATTTTGTAAAGTGGTAATTATTATTTATTATTATTTAGTGCGAATAATTCGCACAGGTCACACTAGTTTTCTGTAATATTGAATTTTTATCATTTTTAAAAACACAATCAGAGCATTTTTCTCAATAAATTTTAAAAAGAATTTAAATTCCGTAGTGCAAAACTTCGTGTGCTTACTGTAGATAAATAAGTTAGATTTCACAGTTGGTTTGGGGTTAGACGAATTGAAGAGAAGGAGTTAGCGTTTTCCTCCCCAAAAGCCCCATAGGCGCTAACTTAACGAGAAAGTCTGCTATACATTGTATTATTACGATTTTTTATTTAAAGCATTTTGTACGTGGTGGTTGCGAAGAGAATAGCTTTATAAAATTGCTACCCATGTATATAGTAATTTCCAGTAAAAAAATACAAAATATATATAGTTTTTGTGAACTCGTATGAATAATGATTTTCAATATTCATTTCTTGAAAACGTATAGATGTTTGATATTAAATTTTTTTACAAAACTCCAATAACTTTGATTATGTTTAAACTAACAACCAAATGGAAATTGTACTTGAAATATAGAAATTTCTTTTTGTGTTAGACATAACCGTTAGAGAAAAAATCTTTATAAAGAAAAAAAAATTTAATAAGAGTAGGTAGCTATTTTATATAACGATAAGTGTATATATTTTTCTTTTTGCAAAAAGTTTTTTTTTCGTTCATGTGTAGCACAATAATAACATAGCAGCAAAAGAAAAATCTTTTTTATTCTTCCGCAAGTTAAAGTAGAATATTGGGGTAGATAAAAGCTGCCTTATAATAAAAACTCCAGTACACACAGAAGAAACATTCGATTTTTAGTAACAAAATGACGATTCACCACACAATCAAGTATTAATTAATTTTGAGTCAGATCACTTCTGATTGTAGGCTGCCTTCGAATTTTAAGATAAATTTTTATTTCTCATAACAAACCCTTTAATTTGATATGTCACATGATACACTTGAATTTTATTTTTTATTTTGCCTCCCCCCCCCCAATTAACGTCCAAAATCGTTTATTAACGCTATACGCTCGAGATTGGGTCAACTATCTCTATATTGGTACCAAATTTCAACTTTTTTCGTCCAGTAGATTCGTAGAAAATAAGCTGTGACGACGAATAGACACGAGAGCTTCTGTTTTTTCATCGGATGTACGGCACCCTAAAAACGATCGTCGTTGCCTCGTTGTGTCACCGTCCACATCCAGTTACGTATTGAACACACGCATATAAAGAAAAAGACACAATATGAAGGTGGTATAATACAGTATACGGGATAATATGGTATGGTAGTGGTATATCGTACAGAGCTACCAGAGATATATACGATAAAAGCAATGCGATATCACACGCTTAATTTCGCGCCGCGCCTAATCTTGTGGAAATGCCATCAAAACATACGACACATTGACACAGCTGACGGAAAGACAAGGCTTCACTGTTAACTATCCTTCTGTCCTTCACCCAAACAACCTCTCCACAATATATCTGTGGTCACGAAACAACGGTGGCCATGTCAGATCTTTTTAACCGACTTCAACAAAAAGGAGGAGGTTTTATGTTCGTCTGTATATTTTTTTTTTAATTATTTATTTTTTTTATGTATGTTCACCGATTTCTCCGTCAATTATGGATCGATTTTCAAATATTTTTTTTTATTCGAAAGAGTGCACCTCAGAGGTGGTCCCATCGGAACCAAGTCAGGATCTGATGATGGAATCCGGAGAAATCGAGGGAAACTCTCAAAGGCACGCATAATGTTTTTTATGTATGTTCACCGATTTTTAGTGTTAGATTAACACTAAAAAGAGAAAAATAAAATATTTTTAACAAAAAAAATGAACCGACTTCATACTAAAAAGTAAAAAATAATTGCGTATTGAAATGTTTTGGAGTAGTTCTCGGAATAGATTTCATTTTGGCTGACACCGACTCCAAAACATTTCAATACGCAATTATTTTTTACTTTTTAGTGTGAAGTCGGTTCAATTTTTTTGTTAAAAATATTTTATTTAAGTAGTGTCCGAAACTGACTTCGAGAGCAATTCTAATATATAAATTTTAAACTTTTGTTCATTTTGGGTCCAGTGCAATAACTCGATGTGTACGCGCCACGAATCTAAAAGGCTCGGAAGTTAGATGCAAATGCGGGCTTGCGCTTGTACAGTCTGTTGAAAAACTACAAACTCGCAGCTCAACAAAACTAAAATAACAATAACAACTTGACAGTAGCGTACTCGACTGTACTTTAAAGCAGGAAAGCGACAAGTGACAAAGGCAACGAGCGATCACGGACAATCACCGACGAGGGCACGTTTCGTGCAGGTAGCTGGGAGGTGGTGGGAATCACAACGGCTCTAAAATGTGACTTTGCGACGCTGTTTGTGACTGAACCTTTTAGATCCGTGGCGCGTATTATAATCGCAATTTGCTGGCTTCTTGGAACGAACTTATCGTGCCAAATGTATTTGGTTGTCTCACGTATAGAAGGTGCCAAGCAAAATATCAATTTCCAAACCAATTTTACAATTTTTTTTTTCAAGAAGTGTTTCTAAATTTTATTTTTTTAGGTAGTGATTCGTATTATAGTCCGTTTTATTTTTTTATTATTATTATCCTGGAGGGGTAATTACCCCCTTTACCCCCCCCTTATCTACGCCCTTGAGAAATATAATCGGCCATGCAGTCTCTTTACATTGCAGAAAAAAGTGGACAAAGTATCTCTCACTTATGCGGGAAGTCAATCTAAGTCGATTTAATTATAATTTACGAGCAAGTCGATTGCATGACGTCGCATGTCCCGCATGCCATGGTCTGACATTATTGTAATTGCGGTGGCAACCGCTCTTTACTGAAGTGCAAAGTTTAGTGCGAGTCGTTCTAAGATGCCAAGGTGCGCCATTTACAAATGATGTCATTCGCTCTGAAAACAGTCCCTTCTATGACCAAAAAGAATTTTTATTTTCATGTTCCGTACGGAAATGAATGTATATGGATGAACTACGCTATGCAACCATTTTTTTTATGTTCCGTAAGAAAATGGAAGTATAGAAAAAAATATATTTTGAATTCGGATGAGCAATTTCGGAGATTACGTCCTATAAATCCAAACTCACAAACTTGACCTCTTAATAATATTAGTACAGATATAGATATGAAATAAATATTAGAATGATAGTTTGATAGTTGTGTCACTGTGGTGTAATGTAACTCAGTCCGCCGCGATAGTGGAAAGATTCGGGGTTCGTATCCCGACGGTGACATTGTTTGTAAAAAAAATAAACTAATTTTTCTATGTTGATAGCGTTGTAACAATGGGTGTTTCTTAACAATTGTAGCAAACAGTAGCTACTCTGTAATATATTATAATAATTACTAACTGTAACATAACTCATCTAAAGTATAGATAAGCGTACAATCAGGGCCGGATTTACCATAAGTGCCGCACTGGGGCACCGTGAAAAATGCCGACCTATTACCCAAAATCTTACATAAAATGGGATAAATGTTCGGTATATAATTTTCAAATAAATAAAATGATTCGTTTATAGTCAAAAATCTTTTTATTACAAACGGGATAATTACACTAGAAAACATTCTTTTTCGTATTAAAAATCATAAATTGACAAACAAAACGACTGCTCATCAATTGCGAGATATTTTCAGAGGCAAAAACGTGTGACTAAAAAAAATGTACCTATTTAAGAATTTTTTCAACGCACGACTATACTTTTTGAAGAATTTTCTGTAACGCGAAAAAAATTGTTTTCCCACGTTCAACATTTTGCCGCCCCTGGAAATTTGCCGCCCTGGGCACTAGTGTAAATCCAACGCTGCGTACAATACAGAGAGACAATATCAATAGTACTACTTTTATGAACACACCTAATAGGTGTATCACATCTTGGTGTTTGACCGTAGTGGCGTCCCGACGCTAACCGACGTCGGTGACGACAGTTAACGCAGAACACACGCACACGTGTGGATATACTTTGCCCCATAATATTGCCTTTTCCGTTTGTAATCTGTTATCACTTTTATATGCAGTAGACGGGTGACATATTTAAATACAGGGCGCCCCACGACATGACTGCCATAGCCTGGGATTGTGTTGCTGGGGTGATTTCAAATAAAAAATGTCTAATGAACATAATATTATACCCGGAACGCTATCTTAACTGAGCTAGAAGCATTTAAAATTTTAAATAAGTAAGCCCACTAATGCTGGTATTAGGTTCGGCTGCTGGTATTGTTATTATTAAAAAAGTCCAGACGCTTCAACATTTTATGAACTTTTAAAAATGGTAACCCCCGCTATTGAGAAAAAGAACACCCATCTGCGAGCCACTATTCTTCCAATCCAGCGTTTGTCAATTACAACTGGTTATTATTGTGCAATATTAACCACAGACTGTAACTTTTTTTAGATTGCACAATAAATATATCAAACCGATTTTGATATGCTCAATATATTGTACAATGCTTCCAATATCATCCATAGACTGTCAATAATATTGCACAATATAAAATATTGCGCAATATTGACTGTCTAGGGGCTGTTTTTTTATATTCTCAATATATTGTACAATACTTCAATATCATTCACAAACTGTCAATATTATTGTACAATATAAAATATTGCGCAATATTATTGTCAGTCTAGGGGCCGCACCTGAAATTTTCAATTTTTTGTGCAATATTATTGCACGATAATATTGAAAGTCTAGTGACGTTTCAATTTTTTGTGCAATATTATTGCGCAATAATATTGCTAGTGTATAGAACGCAAATTCCCCTATTAGTTCACATCCTTGGTCGCGCAGCTGCCAAATATAGATATGGCTCAATAGGGAATATATTGGTTAGTTTTCGAGATATATTTACTCGGTTTATCTTAATATTTGATCCGGTTTCCCTAGTTGAATTATTATGAAAATAGTAATTGGGCTGCAACAGATTATGAAAACTAATATCTGAAAAACATATAAGCTGAAAGTGGAACATACAACAAAATTAAATTCCTATTAAAATATATATTAGGTACATGACCTGATATTGCATTTGTTGTCAATGCTATAAATATGAAACTACTGCACAAAGATATGGTTGGAAAAATTCATTAATATGAGTATTAAATTGTTCTTTGATCCTCAATCCTACGGTTTTCATCTGTACAAAACGTAATGTCGTTGTTAGTTTTTTTTAAATACCTTCTGTTCGTTATGTTCTTCTAATAATCTGGAAAACATAAATCTACACAGTTCTTTGTAGGCAATTCGTGGAATAATAAACAGTCAGAAACATCATTTCTGTGTGCAAGAAGCAGTGATCCTTGATATTTTTATACCATTCACTTCTTCATTAACATGTTCTCCTGATTGTCAGTAGAACACGTACACATTTGTAAGGTTCCGTGCCTCAAAAGGAGAAAACGGAACCCTTTGGAATCCAGCATTTAGCATATAAGTGAGTTGTTAGTAAGTTTGGAGTGGGAGCTAGTTAGATTACAAACGAATCTTTATATTCGGTTTAATTCTTAAAGATTTGAAAACACACCTCAAAAATTAATTCTACCTATTTCCAAAACTAGCTAAAATTAAGAACAAAAAACGCCCGCCTCAAACAGTTACAGTTTTCGAAATTCAAAAACAAATAATACCTATGGTTGAATGTACGAAACCCTCGGTGGGCGAGTTCGGTATTTTGAATTCAGTTTGCAATATTTCTACTGGGTTAACTGTCATGTCAAGCTAGTTGAAGCAACGCAGCAGGTCGTTAAGCCGTTTTGAGTGTTTTGCTTTGAGATGTGACGTCAGTAAGTACTGCGATACAATTATATCCTTACATGGACAGACATATAGCCATATAGACACTCACATTGAAGGGTTTGGATATCATTTGGTGTAGATTTGACGATCTCACACGAACCAGATACCAGTGCAGTGGTTTCATAAACCATAAAAAACAAAATTTATTTTGAGATGCGGAGATGTTTTCTGTAATAATACAAAGATCATATGTTTTATGATAATAGAAATCTGTAAAAGAAGCAATACATTTTGACAGAAATTACTATTATAATTATGTGACAAAAATAACAAACACAAAGATGAAACGGCAAGAATTAAGGTATAATTCGGTCACTAAAAAGTAATTACCTTTTAAACGTTCTGAGTTTCTGGTTTCCTGATGGTATTTTTTAAGTTACTACTCGAGGTGATAAAAGACCTAGATTCCAGAAATTTTTAAAGGAAATTGTGGAAAATATAGAGAATAGTTTGTCTGTTTGTATCGACATCATTCGAAAACAGTTTGATTAATTTTGATCAACTTGGTACTGATTCACTGAACTAAAAAATATTTTGTTTTGATGAAAATACGTAGCCATGTCTATAATGACAGCACTTATCAAACGTATTGTGTAGGTCATAAATAGTGCGTTCTCTTTCTTTTTTTATCTATGAATTTCACGGTTTTCCTCAAAACCGAACACACCATTTGGATGTTTCACATCAAAGTCTGCTCTAAAGACCTTTCGGTTTTGTTCGACAGTTTCCGTTGTCTACGCCGCTGTTTTGCGGCAAACGCGAAGCGTGATGACGATCATTGCCGACTGCGATTAATGTGTTGACAGTATTTTTATGCTATTCACTGGTTTATCAACTACAATCTGTTTAATGTGGCTTAACGATGTATGAATGCATCAAAGCTTTCAGTTCTCTATCGTTTATTTCAATGGCTTCTCTTCGTTCGATGTTTTTGTTGCTTTTATTTTCAATGTCCCGCTCCGTTTTTATTATATCCCGACGGATGTTCTGTTTTTCGGTCTATTCGTTTACTTGAATAATAAATATTTTAACATTCAAAACATTGCTTTTAAAATTGATCTGCGTAAATGATATATTTTTATTATGGTCATTCATTTATACACATCGTGTTTACGCTTCAAATCAACTCTTTTTTTAAGACTAAAGCTTGTCGTCCACACTATAGTACTGCATCCCCGCTAACGAAACAAATTGTCGTTTCAAATCTTCTTGGTTTCCGGGCTTGTATGCCGTGATCCACTGGTACCGTACTAATAGTACATAACTCAAAGGTACTAAATCAACTATCTTTATAATGAGATATTGCACATCGACCTTTGGAAAGAGACTATCTGTTATGGGAAAAAGTTATTGACCTCTTTAAGAGTTAACTCTCATAACAGATTGTCTCTTTCCAAAGATCGATGTGCAGTATCTCATTATAAAGATAGTTGATTTAGTACCTTTGAGTTATGTACTATTAGTATGGTACTCACTACGATAAATGTTTGCAATATAAAGATGCCAAATACGATTTAAAAAAATAAAAAATAATCTGAATGGAATTTAATAGGTTTTCATTATTACCTAATTACCTATATATATAAAATTTCATCTATAAATTGAAAATTAATAAGGTAGAAGGTCCGTAAAAGATCCGCCAAAAACTAACGGATACGGATACGGACCTTTATTCTCCCTCGGATATCCGCGGATACGGATACAACCATTAGTTCACTGTTCGATATAAGTTGATTCAATAGTTCATCAAATGAGGATATTTTCCTTGTAAAACCAACGGTTGCTGTTTGGCTAAGATCTGATTGATTGCTCTGCTGTGTTGAGTTTCACGCGACCAATCAGATGCTGATCAGCTATATCAGTTCATGGAATGGAATACAGATGAAACAATGTTATATTTAGAATTTTGTAAATATATCCAATTTTTTTATGAAACTTGTCAAAGCTGACATTAACGCGTGCTAACCACGGCTAGCTGTAAATAAGAGATTTGTATTACAACCAATAACGTAAATAAAATATCGAACTGTTAGTTTGGCTTTGTTCCATGTTTTTGTAAACACACTGTATACTGTGCGTGACCGGTTAAAAGGTCGATAAACTAGGGAATCAGTTTATTTGCGCTTTTTGTATCAACATTGGTGTATTTATAATTCGTTCATAGTTAGGAATTTTGCATATGATTAACTTGCGATCCCATTAACAAGTCAAATAATATTTTATTTATTTTATTTATTTATTTATACTTTATACTTTTGACTGGAAATAAGAAAATTAAATGAATTCGACTCGGAAACCAGTCCCCAACTAGTAGAGCAAAACTTAATTTATAACGTATATTAGATATCGTGTCCATAGTGATAATAATAATAAGAAAAATGGCAGGATTGTGGACAAAAATATTAGATTTATTTAGTGTACGACGTTTCGTCTATAGATTTAGTTTTTTTAAAGTACATAATAATTAATGTTGATTTTCATAATTATGTCACACCACGTCTTAAAAAGCCACGCCGCCACTGGTGTACCCTGGTGGTCATGTAAAGAAACAGAGGCAAGATGGCAGCGGAGTGTATGAAGTAGTGTTCATGTTAAAAAACTTAAATTAATAAATATGTTGAATTAAATAATATTTATGTTACAAACTTACGTTAATAAACATGTTAAATAAAATAATTATAATTGTTACAATTATTGTTTTGAATTGTCTGTATGTAAGTACTTGAAAAAGTCTAAATCTATAGACGAAACGTCGTCGTACACTAAATAAATCTAATATTTTTGTCCACAATCCTGCGATTTTTCTTATTATTAATTTATAGCAATATACTTTACTAATTGATTAGTTTATATAATCTTATCAAAGAATACGACAAAAGAAACCACAAGACAATGTATCGTTCCAGTGCTTCTAAAAAAGTGGAAAATAATTTCCACGTGTATTTAGGGATTGAAAATGCTTTTGAACACAAAAATAACAGAATTGCTTTAAGTAGAGATGTGCCCCTATTTTTTTTAAACCACCTAGAGAGGGTCGGCTTTACAAACATTTATGAAAACACTAGTTTTCAAAGGATTCCTTACTTCTGGAAATATTATTTGGTACAGATGGATTGATAAAAAACTCCCGAATCTTGAAATTGAAAATAAATAAATCATTCTAAGAACAGCGGGGAAGAATAATAAGGCCCGTGTGGTGTATACGATTTTTCTTTATATCCGCTCGAAAGTACGTACTTTCGTCAGCAGGGACGAAAGATTGACATTTACTCCCAGTGAGAACGGCGGGAGGAAAAAATTTCTCATGCGTATGTAACTAGTGTTACCGCTGTCATTTAATATAATAAATAACAGGGAGTAAATGTTAAACTTTCGTCCCTGCTATAAGGGACGAAAGTACGTACTTTTGATCGAGGTATGAAGAAAAAATTATTTCGTTCCAAAAACAAATTTTTCAGCACATACTGATATTATCCTGTCGGCAGGGTTGGCGTTTTGACCGGTAGATTTTTTAATTTAAATTTGCAGATAAAATATTAGTACATGATAAATATTTTACATACATTCAAGCGAACTTTAATATAAGATATAGATCTATTATTATAATGACAAATAGCCTTGAATTTTTACTTTTGTTCTCTGTAATGCAGGGAGTATTATGAATTATGATAAATTAATGTTGCCGTGAAGTAGTAGAGAAAGTAGAGACAGTAAAATATTACCTTGGATTGCCGTGTACCGTTATCAATAAATTATGTATAATATTCGAAATATTTTCTATACAAGTAACAATGTACACTAGATAAGCCAACGCCTTTATGCTGTTGAGGGAAGAAAACGCTAACTAAACGCCACTGCACACGAGGCTGGTTTTGCCTCTGGATTCGCTGCTGTTTGTAACGGTTAATCACCGATTGACCCCTTCGCGACATTCACAAAAAAACGCGTAAAGAAGTTTTACTTCCAAAAAACGCCAGGGCAGAATGTCCGGCGTGCGTGATTATACACTTGTTTAGATAAATAGCAGTATTATTGCGGCGTGCAAGAACAAGGAATCGTGGAAAACAGTAAGGCGCCAAGCAGAGGAAAAGATTAGTTAATATTTTCCATAAACGAAGCATAGGCTGTGCAAAAAATATAACAAGATTTCGTGACGGAAAATCACCGAGTTGCCCCTTCGCGACATTCAAAAAACGTGGCGGAACGTCTGGCATAATCGTTAGTTCTAAATCGCAGGCTTATTGTGGCGTGAAAGAACGAGGAATCGTTAAAAACAGTAAGGCGCTGGAGGGAAAGACTATAAACGATACTTTAAAGCCGGGACCGCACATTGAGGCCAATTTTGGTGCCAACAACGCTCGGCCAATGTGTGGATCGAGATTATAGCGTTGGTGCCAATGTTTGCTCCAACGTTGGACGTTGGCCGTCTTGTGTCGGTTTTTTGACGAAACATCAAAGGGAATTTGTCCCAACGTTCGTATATTCGGCCTCACATTGGCGTGTAAAACGCCAAGCAGTCTTCAGTATCTGATGAAGCGAGTGACAACGTCGTAATATTATTTAAAATTATAAATGATGTCATCAAAAGAGACATGGTCAAATGAAAATGTATTACTGGTTTTGGAGCTTTATCAAGCAGAACCAGTTTTATGGAATCCAATAAATTATTAAAGACCACATAAATAGAAACGGACGTTTTTTTTGGTTTTGTAGAAAAATAATATTATGATAAGCAGCGCTTAGCCCAGCAACCGCACCCACAGCCACTTCTAGGTCCGACATGTTGATGTTGGCTCTGCTTGGAACTAACTGAGGTTGGCTCCAATAAATCCCAAAGTGTGGACGCTTTTCAAAAATAATACCGCCAACATGCGTCAACACTGGCCCCAATGTGCGGTCCCGGGGTTATACTGCAGTATAATTACGGGTAGTTCCCGTTTTACGGGTTGTTTTTCACTCGATTAAGGCGAAGCAAAAAAATTTATCCGCAGTGTCGGTAGTTTAATCTGGTTTTGAATTATAGTTGTTTGAATTTGTAGTTTTTATATAATGTAGGTACAATGTTGCGCTCGAGTCGCGTGATCTGTAAAGATTAATATATAAAGAAATTTGAGCTGTTTAAATGCAGACTACAGACGTAGAATTCGGTCAGTTTTGAAGAAAATGTGCCAACAAGGTAATTTGTATTTTTCATATCGTTTGCTTGACAGCATTACAAATCTGTTGATGTATTTATGCAAACACCACGCCATCATGCCTGAGGTAGTACCTAATATTAAAATATATATGTGTTACGAGCAGCGTAAAATTTCATGAAAACTTCAAAACGCTGTTTGGAAACATATATTTTACTAGCGGTCCTGCCCGGTTTCACCCGGATGCAAAAGAACGAATATGAGTACGCACGTTCATCTTAGTTTACCGAGATGAATGTTGTGTCCAAACATGATGATCGGAGTTGCCGTTTAAAAGTTTTTGTCGGACGGACAAATTACGAGTTACATTTTTCATTGATGCTCTGCTCCTATTGGTCGTAGCGTGATCGAAGAATCTCGTTAGAGATTCTTTTCTGTGCTAAATGCCGACGAATCTCTAACAGATTCTTATACATTGATTTTGCCTGTCTCCCATATAACGCCGTGTATAAGAGGCCAGTTTCCAAGTTTATTATATAGCCTATAGCCTTCCTCGATGAATGGACTATCCATTTATATTTCAATAATTGATTATTTTACTTTTCGAAAATAAAGAAATTATATCGATTGTTAAATAATAATTAGTGTTAATAAATAAAATTATCGAAGTTCTATTCAGACGTTAATCTAAGATCTGAATAATTAGTGTTGCCAATTTTAGGTCAGCGCTCTGTAATATTTGCTGTAACATATATAAGTGCCTACCTAGGTTCTATTACATACGATTATTATATGTAGGTAATATGTATACGAATTATGATAACTATCAAACCGACTTATTTGTTTTACAGTTGGTACTATTAATTATTAGTCACGTCCTTTTTTTTGTCGTGCCGCAATAGTGTTAACTTTATTCAAAGTTGCATGAATGCCACTAATTATTTAAACCGCCCATTCGTTTGTTTTAGACAATTTATCTACGGTACAATTCGCAGTGTTCACCGTGGACACAACTATGTCCACCGTAGACATAACTGTGTCCATCGTAGACATAACTGTGGCCACCGTGGAATTCTTTTATAAAATGAAATTAAAAAAAAAATTCTAACAAACCCATTGCAATATTTTATCTAACACTAAAAAGAGAAAAATAAAATATTTTTAACAAAAAAATTGAACCGACTTCAAAATATGCACTAAGAAGTAAAAAATAATAATTAATGTTATTTTTGGAGTCGGTGTCAGCCAAAATGAAATCTGTTCCGAGAACTAGAGACATGTAAGATTTAAATTGCTACTTTCCGATGTGATACCGACTCCAAAAATAACAATAATTATTATTTTTTACTTTTTAGTGCATATTTTGAAGTCGGTTCAATTTTTTTGTTAAAAATATTTTTCTCGTTCGAATAATAAACATTTATTTGGTAACTAAATTTGCTAACCCTGAACCAGGGGGATCCTTTAAATGGATACAAGCAACAAAACAGTGTAATTTCCAGTGCAAAGTGCACTGTAACACATAAACAACAAAGAAGAAGGGACCAAAGCGTGTAAAAACAGACTTGTTCATTTTATCGTAAAAATGAAAGAAAATAAAATAAATTGGCGTTATTACAGTAAGATAATACGGTCACGATCCAGACTATTTCTATAAATAATTGATTGCTGTAGTAGGGAGGCAAAGAATGCGAAAAAATGACCGCGTGTGTGCTTGCATTTGGCAAGTAAACATTAAAAAAAAACGATCTATATCGAGGTCTGGAATCGTTAAAGTAAAGTAAAAGACAAACCAACAAGATTTTTCGAAATATATGTTTTTTTGGATATTGGCGTTCTCAAAACGAAAAAAAATAAAATTTTGAAAAGTGACTTTTTACTTAAATTAGTACCCAACTTGTGGAGATGGAACGGTAAACGTATACAATCTATACAAATTACATATTAATTAGTACCACAGTAATATTTTTACATAATTTAAAATGGTCATTTTTTATTAATTATTTACATGAACGGGCTATTAATAAGTAATTTATTTCTTCTGTTTGTTAGAAATAATTTTTGACGTCTTCAAAGTCTATTTTCAAAACAGTAATTACACCTAAATTAGTGATATTAAAATGTAATTAGGTGATTCGGTTAAATATTTTTACCCTAGCTTCGAATGAATTAAGTTTTGTCTAGTAGTCATTTAGCTAGATTTACTGTATTTTATATGAGTAGACAAACAGGCAAGTATATTAATAAATAGGGTTGCCACCTTAAGAAAAAATGTGAAGAATGTACAGGGGGCTAATGGTCTGTTAATATGAATTATATGAAATTTCTCTTAGACTCAAATATTCCTAGAAGTCGGTGAAAAAAAAAAACAGTTTCGTGTCGTTTTTAATATTTCTTTTAAGAAAACTTCTTCACTGACCCTGCACCTTCCGGATGTAGGCCACTAACAGCCAAGTCAATAAAATGGCGTTTATATATTTTACTAAACCATTCTTTGTATCGCGTTATTAAAAAAAAACTCTAGTTGGTCTCGCATATAATGGAATTATTGTGTTAGTTTGTTATATTGGAAAGAATTGATTATTTTACTATTGGTACTGTGGCATAACTGATAACTTATCCAAATGATACGAGAGATGGTAGCAGGTTCGAGTCCAGATATAACAATCTTTTTAAAATACCTATAGTTTATACTTTATAGTATTTTAAATTCTTCAGTATAAAGTAGTGTTGATCCAATAGAATGTTACGATGAAGGAAGGTTTTTGGTTGAGGATCATAAGTAAATAAGCTTTACCAATGTTTCGCTAGTGGCCAACGTTTCGAAAAATTTATTTTCATCTTCAGGGCCTGTGAACATGTATATATGTTTATATTCAGATCATAATATTATATCTAACAGTTACAATAAGTTTTTTTATATTAGAGCTACTATATAATAGTGAAAAAATCTATTACATACCTCAAGCTGGTCGAAAGGTGGTAAATTGTTAAAACAACATACATGATCATATTATTATGGGTTAAAAAATATTAATATGAACATCTTATTATAAAAAAATCATTAAAATATTATTAAATTTTTATAAAAAAGGCACACAGTAAAAAATTTATTGAAATATTTGTCTCACAATATATAACCAAAAAGCACTTTCTGTGGACTGATATTTGATACTGATCAATTTGTAATTAAAACATTGTCTCTAGATGGCCGGTGCTGATTGCTTGTTATGTATTGTACATATATACATGTTCATAGGCCCTGAAGATGAAAATAAATTTGTCGAAACGTTGGCCACTAGCGAAACATTGGTAAAGCTTATTTACTTATGATCCTCAACCAAAAACCTTCCTTCATCATTTTAAATTCTGTTAGTTATTTTACATATTGTAAGTTTGATAATTATTTTCTGCATTTATTGTATAACTTTGTTTTTATATCCTTTAATCAAATATATATACCTAGGGACATTACAAAAGTCAATGATAAGCTCAATCCGTTAAAACAGAGGCTGGTTTTGCCGATGGCTGTCACCTGGCTTCCAAATACTTTTGTCTGGGAGCCCCTAAAATCACATTGAAACAAAATCCAAATTTTTCAAAAAAAAAAAAACGAAATGAATGGTCGGATGACAGCCCTAAATAGCATAGAATGTTATCATTGCCACTGGGATTATAAAAAGAATATTTCAGACTCGCCATTCCATCAGAATTCTCCCCAAGCATGTCTGTAAGACCAGCCCAACCCCCAGGTCCTAAGGGATGCGTTCTGACAGTATTCAACAACAATTTTAATATCTGTGAATTCCTCGCTGTATATTTTCAAATGTACTTCTTCAAATTGTCTTTATGCTGGAACAGAATCTCCTGAGGGTCCAACAACTTTAACCCTTACATTACAAATTATGTTTTCAAAGTTTTAACTTAAAATTAAACATAATAAATGTCTTTTTGTAGTTATAATTGAGTTTTTTTCGTTAAACAAGCTCAGTTCATAAATTATTATTATGTTCTTTTATTTTAAAGTACAAACGCGTCCAAACTTACCCTTTAAACTGCAACTTTTCAGTTCTGTGCATTTTTTTCTCGAGAGAACAGTAAACATGTTTTAGCTTCAAATTATTAAGATGTGAATTTATTTAACTTTAAGGTTAATTTTAGTCTCGTGATAATAGCAGATTCTGAAAAGAATTACATGTGCAACAATAATACAAATTTGTGAAGTAAAACTTCTTTTGGCACGGTATGGAAAATCTTTTTTCGGACGGAAGTTAGATAATTACGCAATTTCTGCCATTTAAAGGTATCGATCGATAGATGGCGGCATCGAAATGCATGAACGAAAGGTGAAACATAGCAACGGATGGAAACCAATTTTATGATCGATTTCCGCTATCTAAAGGTATCGACTGACAGATGCCGATCTCAAACCCATCTTGAACGAAAGTTGAAACATAGCTTCGAACACAAAACAATAAGCAAAGTCAACGTAATTTAATTTATTGGCGATTTAACTTAAAACTTTTCTAAAAAGTGAGAGTGAAAAAATCAAATTTAAAGGATGAAATTTTTTTATTAAAAATAGGTATGGGAATAGATAGATTGAATAATTTTAAGCAGCTTTTGTTCTATAAAGTTATTACTTAAAGTCAATACTTTTCAACTTATTCGGGAGTGGAAGTAGAGGGTAAGTAGAACCTACAGCCAAATTTTGGTGCTAATTGGTGCTGTTTGGTAGAATTGCCAGGTTTGGCCGTTTTTTATGTGCATTGACTGGACTATTAGTCATTTTATAATCGGTATTTTCTGTGCAGTGTTAATAAACGGATGTCAGTGACAAAGTCCTCTTGAAACCTCGACGCTAAATTATTAGAAACGATTACACAAACACAATTTAGCCATTACGGTCCTGTAATAAAGCGAACTCGAGTCCTGCAAAGGCAATGCACACACTGAATGTTATCTCAACAAAGCTATTAAATTAATGCATGGTGATCTGTCCAGATCTTATTGTTGTATCTGCAGTGTTTAAGAAGAGTCTTCCCGCTACCATCTTATATAAGAGCGCAAGGGTCAAAACCGCTCCGTAAAAGGGATTTCGGATCATCATCATCGCCACGCTTAACACTCGATTCGTGCACCAATAAATTCACATTATAAGCATGTACAGTACAAGCCCGATAAATATCCTCCTCGTTGTATTCTCTTTTTTGTCTACTAGATACAAAAAAAGTTTATATATAATAGTTTTTTCAAATAAATAAAATTATATTGACCAATTTTTTTCAGACTATATATTGACAAAAAAAATTAGATAAAAATCAATATTTCACTAGATTAATTAGTTTTTATATTTTTTTAGATTATTTCTGAAGAAGATCCAAATCCGGATCGAAACGTCATCTAGTAAAATATTGATTTATAATTTTATTATTTTTGTCAATATATAGTCTGAAAAATATTGGTCGATAATTTCATTTAATTGAAGAATTCTATTCAGACGTTAATCAAAGATTTGATTAATAGTTTTTTGTTTAACTCGAGACTTACTATCGCAAACTGCTGGGGGGTCATTCAAGTATTAGGTAGGTACGTAAGCAGAATTTTAGTAATTTTTACCCCCCTCCCCCTTGGGTGCTTAGGTAATACTTGAATGACCCCTGAGGTATATTTTTTGGCACTTCAAACTCAACCGGAAGTGTAGGTACCTACATGAATTTTTTTTAAATGGCAACATACTTTTTTTAAATTTTCGAAATCTCTATTTTTTCTGTATAAAATTTTCATAAACTTGCATAAGAAAATATTCGGAAAAAACGCTATCAATTTATTTAAACACACTGTAATAATTATTTTTGTATCATCCACGCATGTGCAAATTATTAATATTACTTATTGCTGTATTATTGAAAAATTGCGGACGCTAGGCGGTGCTGCCGTCACGCACCCAGCGAATAGACAACTAAAAACCACACTGTATGCAAGCACTAAGTCAAATTGATTCGTTACATTTAACACAATAGTTTAATCTGAAATCTGAATGCATGTTACTAGTATTAAGAACAATAGCGTCTAAAGTATTCCTATATATCTACGTATTAAATGTGATGTGAACTGTTAATGGATTTTCTTATTAAGATTTTCACACTTTCTTCAACCCATTATATTCTCCAAAGATATCTCTTCATTGCATTGCACACAACTCAACACCCGTTGTATGAAGGGGCTAGGTGTAGTCAGAGGCAAGAAAAAATGAGTATTTTTAATAATTTTTTTAACAGTAATTTTATTTATTTTATAAAGCTAATAATACAGAGTTATTATATGATGTTTCAACTGAAATTCACAAAATTTTCAAAAAAAAAAAAAAAATTGGACGAAGCTAGTCATCTTTGTTGGACCCCCTTTCACAAGTAGTGCTTTGCGGTGACCATCGTAACTTTGTACTGGTTCATCCAAAATCAATTAGACAAATAAAAGTATTTAGTTTAATAGTAAATCTAGTACTTAATCGAGTTTTTTTTTTAATTAAGCTTACCCCTCAATTTTCAAGGAAATAACAATAATTAATTAATTGTTAACAAAAATTCTTCGATAAGTACTAGTGTTTATGTTTTCAATAAGCTGTCTAAATTTCATTCATATCCATAGAGTGGTTCTTGAATTACAGTGGCTACTAACTTCGAAAACATAGTTTCGAGAAAAACGCGTTTCAAGTTTACATCTTGGCGCAGTATATCTATTACTATTATCTTATTGTCGGATATTTTGGAAACTATTGCAAATTTTTTGTGTATTGACTTGATACATGTATTTTTTGTTATAGGTACCTCTGTATTTAATAAAATCTATCTATCTATCTATTCATTCAATTGACTTGAAATTTTCAGGAAATACTTTCGAAGCATCATACTACAAGAAAATGCAAAAAAAACGAGGTTTTGAAAATCCTGACCACCCCTAACCCCTTAAGGGAGATCCCTCCATATAGCCTGTGCTAAATAGATGAAGTTGTGGCAATTTAATAACCAAAATAGTTATAAAATTTAATATTAATAATAATAATGTGTTTAACGTATGTTTCTCGACTTTATATGTCATAACAGACGCCATTCGTACCATTACTATTTTTTTTCTACCACACTTCCCGTTATTTTCTACAATTTTTAAACTTCAACTTAATTAATAGCAATGGGCGAATGAAGGAATTATTAGGAAATTAGGATAAGGTAGTCAAATTCTGAGTGTAGGAGTTTAACAGGTAATAACCATCTCCATATTTCTCTGGAATTGTTGAGGGAAACCATGGTAAATCTCAACAAGATGGCCGGTACAGGAATTACCGTTTCTCAGCGAGAGGCAGTGGGAAAAACTCCCAACCATATCTGCCCCCGCCGGGATTCGAACTCGGTACCTCCCGAATGCGAGTCTAGAGCTCTCACCGCTACGCCGCCCCGCTCGGTGAAATTTAATATTACATGAAGAGAACATACAAATCTCGATTCATCTTCAGCAGGTAATTCTAGGAACTGAAAGGGTTAACACGATCAAAATTTCATTAGAGTGTCAAGTAGAAATTTAATATTTGCTCATATATATAAACACGTATAGGTATTTGAGCGTAATAGTTTTATTGCTGCTGCATCTCTGTCAACATTGAGCCGAAGCGTTCGTCTTATGGTGGTAGTGTGCTGTGGAACCATTCCACATTAATAAGGAATGACCGAGACACGCCGCTCTGACACCCGTTTGACGGAGCATTCACATTCGTGCATTTACTGGAATTCAAGTTCAAACCGTCTTAACTTGCTCATTAACCAAAATAGTCGAATGTGTTTCTTGTCGTAATGGATTATTTACGAATAAAATTACATTAAAAACGAGCGCCAGAACTTTTTAACAGTCACACGAACCGTCGTTATCTAAATTCTAATACGACGACGAACGCACTTTCGGTGACGAGGAAGAACGCTCTTTAGATGAGGAAGAAGAACGCGCTTTAGATGACGTAAACGAAGGCGATTTCGATGACGAAGAAGAACGCGCTTTAGATGACGAAGAACGCGCTTTAGATGACGAGGAAGAACGCTCTTTAGATGATGAAGAAGAACGCGCTTTAGATGACGAAGAAAAACGCGCTTTAGATGACAAAAAAGAACGCGCTTTAGATGACGAAGAAGAACGCGCTTTCGATGATGAAGAAGAACGCGCTTTAGATGACGAAGAAGAACGCGCTTTAGATGACAAAGAAGAAGCGCTTCAGATGACGAAGAAGAACGCGCTTTAGATGACGAAGAGGAATGCGCTTTAGATGACGAAGAGGAATGCGCTTTAGATGACGAAGAGGAATGCGCTTTAGATGACGAAGAAGAACGCGCTTTAGATGACGAAGAGGAATGCGCTTTAGATGACGAAGAAGAACGCGCTTTAGATGACGTAAACGAAGGCGATTTCGATGACGAAGAAGAACGCGCTTTAGATGAAGAAGACCCCTGAATAATCCTGACCATTGATATGATAGGCTGCAGCTCCCCTCTTTAGGTCATGCTTGGTCTAAATTAACTTAAAAATTATCACTTAAAATATCTTTTTTAAGTTTTCAAGCACTGTACATTTAAACTTTTCCTAGGGGAACCCCGCGGTACCTCCGTTGCACAACCTCCCGATTCATTCCACCAAAGTGGAAGACAGCCTGAACCCTCCCTTGAAAATCATCTGAATGCGCCTATACCATCGATCAAGTAATTTTTTTTCTGCCAAGAAGACCAAGAAATGAAACTGAATAATAGGACTAATCCTAAAAATGTGCACGTTTATCATGATATATCATATAATACAAGTAGACTTAAAATTTTAAATTTAAACACTCAGTGTTTGCGCAATAAAGTCAATCAAATGACTGTATTACTAGATCAAGAGCAGCCATCATTTATGTGTATCACAGAGCATTGGATGTACGATGACGAAATGTTTACTGTAAATTTTAAAGGTTTTTATATAGGTGCGCGGTACTGCAGAAAGCATCATATTCATGGTGGGTCTATGATACTTATTAATTCTAAAATTGTAACAGAAGAACTAATCTTTTTATATGACTACTGTGATGATTTAAATTTTGAAATTTGCGGCGTTCAGTTTATAAATGGACGTAGAAAAACTATTATACTATGTCTTTATAGAAGTCCAAGTGGTGACATAGATATATTTTTGCACAAATTAGACAGAATACTTAATAAATTGTCCCTTAGTGATTATGAAATTTTTTTGACAGGTGACTTCAATATAGACTTTCTCACTATGGCTCCGCCATTACAAAATTTACTTGACATCATCAATACATATAATCTGTCCCCCACTGTCAATGAGCCTACTAGAGTTGGTCAATATTCTCAATCATGCATTGACAATATTTTAACTAACTGCTGTGAATTTAACGCCTCCGTTTTAAAATATTTTTTATCAGATCATTATGCTGTATCATTAGTTTTCAATGACGGTATTCAATCAGTGCAAACTGATAACTCGACACCGATAAAATGTCGATCTTATAATCTTCAGAACAGAGATTATTTTAAATATCTGATTTCAATTGAAAAATGGGATGAAGTATCAGATAAAAACAATTTTAATGATGCTTTTAATAACTTTTATTCTGTTTTTAAATACTACTTTGAAATAGCATTTCCCCTTGAAACTAAAAAAATGTATAACAATAAAGAAAAATGGCTATCTCAAGACATAATATATCATAAAAATAGGTTAATGAATCTTTTCTACATGTATAAAAACGATCATAACCTGGAAACCATATATAAAGACTATAAAATGTTTTATGACAATTTAGTTAATGACACAAAAACACAATTTGTGCAAAACAGCATTAATGGATCTAATAATCGAAATAAAAAACTATGGAACATTATCAAATCTGATTGTAATTCAAATAATACGAAATGCTATCAAGTGTCAGAGTTAGAGATAGATGAAACTATTATAAACCATCCAAAAATGTTGGCAAATGCCTTTAATGACTATTTTATTGATTTAGTGAAATCTCTACGCTCACATAACAGTTTTAACAACCCGAATTTTAACATGGAACATAATACGAAAACACTCTTTTTAAGCCCCATAACAAAAAATGAATTAAATGAGATTTCATGTAAAATAAGTAATTCTCTATCAGCTGGCATTGATGGCATTCCAGGCTCAATAGTAAAAGATGTACTTCCTCATATAATTGATCCATTAATGAATTTAATTAATATATCTTTTACCTATGGTGTGTTTCCTACAGCTCTAAAAACTTCAAAAGTTACACCACTATATAAAAGCGGTGATAAAAAATCTATAAAAAATTACAGACCGATTTCAGTTCCATCAATCTTTTCCAAATATCTTGAACATGCTTTTATGAATAGACTTGTACCTTTTCTATACGACAGTGGTATAATCAGTAACTCGCAGCATGGTTTCCGTAAAGGTAGGTCGACGGAATCGGCTATCTACAGTTTCATTGACTTTTGTGCTACACTTTTGAATGATAGAAAATGTTGTTCTGCAATCTATTTAGATATGAGTAAAGCCTTTGACACTGTCGACCATCAAATTCTTTTATCTAAACTCGAGTATATGGGGGTTAGAGGTATTGGTCGTAATTGGATTGAATCGTTTTTGACAGACAGAGCACAGCAGGTTTGTGTATCGGGTGAATTTTCTTCTGCTATAGAAGCAGTATCTACAGGTGTCCCACAGGGGTCTGTCTTGGGTCCGGTACTCTTCGTACTGTATATTAATGACCTTCCTAAAGCAGCATCGTCTGCAGATAATTGTATTATATATGCAGATGACACTAATCTTTTAGTTTCAGCATTAAATCCTGTTGATTTGAAACCAAAAGCAATATCAGCGCTCGCCCAGGTACAGGACTGGTGCAATGCCAATAAACTATTATTAAATGAACACAAAACAAAGTTCATGTGCATGAAAACTGTTCAATCCAAAAACGACCAACATATAGATCTTTCCATTAATAACTGTCATATAGAAAGGGTAGAAGTCTTCAAATTTTTAGGAATTTATATGAATTCAAATTTAAAGTGGGATGAACACATACTGCACGTTCGCAATGAAATTTCTAAAAAATTGTACGTTGTGAAAAAAGCTAAATTTCTGTATAAAGATATTTCTATCTTAAGATCTATCTACTTCGGTTATATTTATCCACAGTTGAAATATGGGATCATTGGGTGGGGTAATAGTCCACATTGTAAAAACATTTTCATTCTGCAAAAAAAAGTTATTAGAGCAATGTATAGTTTAAAATGGAACGCTTCATGCCGAGATATTTTTAAAAGTAAAAAAATGTTAACCGTGCCATGTATCTACATCTATTGTTGCATTGTTTTTGCTCGCCAAAACATAGCCAATTTTACAACTGTAGACACTATTCATTCGCATGATACACGTACGAAATTTAGGTTAATAACACCTATGGCAAATAATAATATTTTTAAATATAGTCCGTCAAATATCTCAGCCCATTTATACAATATACTGCCTGCAGAATACAGAATTTTGGCTTCTTTCACAAAATTTAAATCTAAAGTTAAAAGCCTACTTGTCAATAATGCATTTTATTCTCTTGACGAATTTTATTCTTATTTTAAATAGTATTATATCTCTGTGTAATTTTGACTAGTCAAATATACTGTATATGTACAGTTCTATTGACAATAAAGTTCATATTCATATTCATATACTCTGGCGACATTAAAAAAAAAACGTGTCCAAGTAACTGTACACATGATAACTGAACTGAAGTGTTAACAGTGACAGCTATATGTATTAATGATGTAACGAATGTCAATTTTTAGACATTTGCAAATGCGAATATTTAGTTTTCAAATCTGGCGTCATTTAGCCAAGGTTAAAATTAGACAGCTGATTGGTCGCACACGCACACGTTTATAGTAATAATATCTTTACAATACGTCATACAAAGAAAAATAATTTATAGAAAAATATTGTTATACGGTTCCAGTTCTATTAAATATGTCTTCAATAGTGGTTTTGGGTACCTACTAAATTGATTATACTAAGTTTAAAGCTTTATTACCTAACGTTTAAATAAAGGCTAATATAAAAGATATAATTGCAAGAAAAAATTCAAGTTATTTTTTAAAACTTCACTCTTACTAATGCTAAGAAATATATGTCTTTTTTAGGCGCGAATAGCGTAACCTAAAGCGCCTATATGCACTCGCTTTGTCTGTACGTCTGTGAATCTGTATGTTCCACTTTTTTGTGTCACACGTACAGCCCAAACGCCCTTAACCGATTTTAAAAAACTTTGTTTTTGATAGATTCGTCTCCGGGTAACTTAGATCCTAACGTCGCCCGATTTTTGAATTTTCCCCCCAGAGGGGAGCAATTCAGCATTTTGCTTATAACTCGCTCAATTTAAATCAGATCGGTTCGAAACCTGACTTATTAATATCATTTTCACGTTTAAAAAAATATATTTTTATCTGATGTTAATATTCGCAAAATATTCACATGGATATTGCGAATGCGGATATTCACTACGTCACTAATCAGTATATACATATTGTACAGTAACCCTTCTGTCCTGTTCTGTTTCTCTGATGGCGGGACGTGTTAAATGGATTGAATCGAGTTGTCTTTGTGTGTCCTCCTTATACCTTCGTGTCGGTTGTAGCTGTGGTGGCTGAACTCTAGAGAAGAAGCTTGCTCTAACCTCGCTTTGAGAGATGGCTCAAAGTGAACTCTTGACCCTTGTTTGCGTCTTTGGTTTATTGTGCGTACATAATGTACACTACATATGTATACTAGATATATACACTACCGTTCAAAAATACAAATAGACTAAACACTTCGCGTCCTTCGATCATATGGTAAGTAACGCGAATACGAATAAAGTTGAAAAGAAACTTCTAATATGAAATGTTGTCGGATTAAAAAATGTGTTACTTATTTAGTATTGGAAGCTTGTTTTCTATTTTTTTCTTAGTCAACTCGTTCAGTTGAAATTTTACGACCTACGGGTCTACACGATATTTATTTCTATTTCTCTTTTTTTAGGGGTTGGAAAAAGTTTTTGGACCCCTCAAATACCCAAAAAAAAAATTCAGAATCATTTAAAAATTAAACCCCTTAGTAAAAATTAAAATGTGCTGCTAAAATTTTAATAAAATCGGCCCGACAGGACCGGACTTTTTATGAAAATACTAGTTTGCAGATACGAATTTACTGAAGGTTGTATACTTAATTTGGTGCAGATGCTGGGTTGATAATAATATTGAAATTAAGAATAAAAATATTTTATTTTGTCCAAAAGTAAACTAAAGTTCACATAATAACGCCACACTTCCTGTGTTAGCAAATACACTATATTGTCGGCAGATTTTTGGCACTGCGACCGGAGTTTTTTTATACGTGGTATACGTGCATAAACTGCAGTATGGTATGTCGAACGTAATACTTTTATGGCTCGTGTGATTGTTAAAACTCGATTACACTCTGTATGTCACAACTCACACAAAAAATAATGTATTGCATTCTGGATACAAAAAACTACAATTTTTAAAGGAGCGTTCAGAATTGTTTCTTTACGTATTAAATCATATACTTTTATTCTATACTGAGCATAGGAATAAAATCGCAATCGAACTATTATGGTGCAAATATACACTTCTGTCTTTTGTAAGCACTGGCGTATCCAGGAGGGCAAAACAAGCACGGGGGACCCGGCTTAAGAAACTTCTAATTTGCACCCTCCTGGGTCAAAAGCTGGGTACGCCCATGTTAACGTCATAGAAAAAGACAAAGTTTTTGAAACAGATATACTTTATTCAGATTAAATGCAAGTACATCAACCAATCCTATCATCGGAGAAATCAGGGAATTACATCGAAGAAAGAGACGCAGATATATTTTCAATACGCTTTGTTGCATTCACTCACCGCACATTGAGTAGATATATATTAGAACTCGTGTCCATCGAGACGTTTTGTCTATAAATTTAGACTTTTTCAAAAAAAAGTCTAAATTTATAGACGAAACGTCGTACACTGAATAAATAGCTTTTTGTCCACAGTCCTGCGATTTCTATTAATAATTCAGTAGATAGGCAATGATTCATATAGTTAATTAATAGATATTTGGCTATAACATATTTCGTTTATTTCCAAGATTTTTTGAACAGTATTGTACCTTACATGTACACTATCAACCCACACAGGCTCTTATCCGCGTGCGTATAAATAATACATAAGCTTCCAAATAAACAATTCACACTACCGAGTATTCTAGAGTCCTTGCTACTGCGCAACCAAATTGAAACAAACGCGAAACGTCAGTTATGTTAAGTTGAATTAAGATCGCTTATGCGAGGCTGGTGCTAGAATCACTGCTGGGGCTTCTCGCTGGCGCGCTAGCTACGAGGATGGAAATGACGTCACTGCGGGCTCGCGTGCGCGGTCACAAGATCGGATTCCAAAATTAAAACCGGGGCTATTTTTCTTGCTTATTATCCAATCAGGAAACAGTGTCTTGTCAAGTGGGCGACATGGACAAACGCCCACAAACAAACATGGCATGATAGTGTGTGTTCTGTTCAGAGACAATAAACGTTCAGTTTTGTTAACATTCGAACTATCACTGCGCGCGCATCAAAGCCAGTTTCAAAATACCCATTGTGTGAAGCGAAAACATAAAAACCAACCTCGCATGCCGCGGCCTTTATTAATCTACAGTATGTAAACACGTAAGGTGCACATAGGGAAATTAACATTGGGAAAAAATGACTGGATCAGAATGAGCCTTGAAATATTGTTTTTCAATTTGACAGCTAATATTCTTTTGCAAAATGAATGTGTATACTACCGAAGAAAATATTCAAATGATTACAACATAATCGGACTTTTTTTATTAATGATGGGACATTAAATTCCCAAAAATACTTAAATATGGTGCGAGATCAAATATCTCCGCCTATTCGTGTTGAGCCTAAAGACATTGGGTCACTAATTTACCAACGCGCATACGTCATACCTGTCAGACAATTTTTGAATGAAATGTTTCCAAACAGATGGAGTTGTTTTTTTGGTTTATTTTTGTACAAAAAAATTAAAATAATGATTTATAAGAGCTTTTTATTGTTAAAAAAGCCAAGTAAAATAATAAAATAGAAATCCTCAAGATTACCACGATAATTCAATAGAAATCACAATTAATGCAGTCATGGCTAACTCTGATCCAAGTATTTTTTCCCAATGCTAATTTCCCTATGTGCACCTTACGTGTTTACATACTGTATATAATTCTTAATGGAATATTGTTTTAAATCTAATTGACTAAACAACTGAAATATCATTATATTTTTATAATATAGTAGTATGGATTTTGCGATTCATTCAGTATGGACAGTGGAGTTATTTGCACGAGCTTTATATTTAGAATGAAAGAAATAATGATCATTTGTTTTTTCTCTCTTACAGAGCTTGGGTATACGACTCAACTGTAGACCATCTCATTTATCACGACGCGCAAGGGGAAGATGTGATGTGGACTTTTTTATTCATTCGTTTGTAAGTACTATTGCACAATACACGTTTAAAATAATATGGTGAATTGCACCAATGTTTTAACCGGCTGTTAAGTTAATACTAGTCTTTTTTCGACTCATTTGAACTGTATTACCCAGTCGCAACTAATATTTTGTCCACATGACTCTGTATTGGGAGCTGGCTCCGTGCGCTCCGCTCACTAAAAAAAATCGTTCAAAGGAGCGACACTAGACAGTACGCACTACACAAGAGTATTCAGACTGCAGAGGTGTGGACTGTCATCATGCATGCTCAGGAGTCACGAAGCATTGCACAGCACAATACACACACTCAGCTCTAAGCTCATTTTAATATGATTCTGATCTTAATATATTATTCGCATTTCGGATAAACTATAAAGTATAATAAAAGCTTAACAACAACAATGTTTATAGTTGCAATATTATATCTTTGTCAACGACGTTAATGTGAGTGGTTTAAGTGACTGTAAACAGTGTGTCATTCAACATTAAACGGCTCAGCAAAGATAACTCCGTACGTGCAAACTTCACTAATGTCTCTGTGCTCTGTGCGCTCTGCAAATGTGCGAATACAACAGTACAGAGCTATGGCGCACAAAAAAAGAGCGACTCGCTCAGGAGCGACACATCACTAATCGCAACTTGGTGAGCAGATTTTGATGTGAAATGTTATTGAATGAAATATTATTAAATCAAGTTGATATGAGTGTAAGAAACTCTACCTCTAGGTCGCTTTGAAAAAAACATTTTTTTTCAATTGTAAAATAAAAGTACCTAACCATTGTTAATCAATCCTAGTATATAAAATAACAACGGGATTTCTGTCTGCAATTTGCTTTGCTTGTGGCTTTGTTGCGGTTTGCGGATATGTCGTTTGATATCTAGACAGGAGAACATTTTTCGATAGTTTGTCTATCTGTCTGTTTATGTCAATATCAGTCGAGACCGTCTAGACTAGACTTATTTAAATACGTAATGAACTACAATTGTAAACTACATGTAATACACTTTTTTTTACTTTTTAATTTTTATCTAATAAAAATTAAGATAAAGATTTTATCAAAATAGATTTGTCGATTAAAAAATTAATGTAAAGTTAGCGTTTTAATTTTTTTACACTTCATTGGCTTTATCCAGGGGTGGATCTATAAATGGGCTTTTTGGGCTGCAGTCCAGGGCTCTATTGTCCAGCTCCCATTGAAGGCAATGAACAATACTGCGAATTAAAAAAAAAATAAATAAAATTTTAAAAATTCCAGTCGTGAGGTTGGCAACCCTGAGATCAATCACTCCGTCTGCGCGCCTATCGATCAGAACGGAGGATTCACCGTCGCTTGTTTTGTGTACATCCCTGGACTAGTTTCAAAATAAATTCTAAACAGGATCGTGTTAAGTTAAAGCTGTTGAATACAAAACATATACTAAATTCTCGATTAAAAACTTTTTCGATTAAATTTATTTATATTAGTCGTTGTTTAATGAGAAAGGATAATTCGGAGAAGATAACTCAAACAACCCTTATATAGCAACCGGCGGAAATGCATTCAAAAACGATTAATAAAAGATAGCGAAGCGACAGTGAAATATGCAGATTCCTATTTACACGTTCAGGCAATGATAAATTAAGCTTTTGTATATCATTAAAATCTTCTACCGGCTTGTTAAATCGTATACCTAAAATGATCATCATCAGCAAATCATACATTTGTAAACCAAAAGGCAAAACTGCTTAAGTAACTTCGTCCGGGAACAGCTAACTTAAAGACCACTCTCAAATCCGGATGAATTTGACGACTCGCTGCGTCACTCTCTTCGCGATTTATGTTAAAAAAGATCTCGTACACTTGTCAACCTGCACACCACTAGCCTGAAACCTGCAGGATGTCGAATACTAGAGCAGGATAAACCAGCATGGTTCGTAATGTGCGATAGACATTTTGCAGTTATTAGCACATTAGATCGGTTCAGCACGGCTAGACAGAAATTGTAGGCGTCCTTCTGGGCGCCAACCTACCGTGTTTAAGCACGCAAACTTCGTAAACTTCAAAATAAAGTAAACAACATTTTATTCGGAGATGCATAGGATAACCTTTTTTTTGGATGACCGGAAGTGACTCTTTTTCACGGTCCGGCTCACTCCAGCCTACCAATCATTGTATTTCTCTTTTAAGCAGGGTTTAAATTTTCCAAATATCCATGAACTGGCCTATTCGGAGATCCATAGGGTTTTAGTGTCACGGGCTCTTGGGATAGCTGTTCTACCTTCTTAAGGCAGCAGCACACGAGGCTAGAAACTTTGCTAGATTCCTTGTTAGATTTCACTACTAATTTTCTAGCGCTGGTTTTCTTGATTGCTGTTATGTGCTCGCTTCACACGAGACGTCTTTTCAAGCTAGTTTTGTGAATAAATCTAGTGCGCACGCAGTGACAGTTCAAATATAAACACAGAGCAAAACGTGTCTGTTGTCTGACTCAGCAGAATGACGCCGTTTTGGTTTGTGGGCGTTTGTTCAAGTCGCCCAAGTGACAAGATTCCTGATTGGTTTTTGCTCATACTTAGCAGCGGACCTAGCAAGTAAAATAGCCCCTGTTCTAATTGTAAAACATATCTTGTGAGCTAGCCGGAGAGCCCGCAGTGACGTCATTTTCAGCTTCGTGCCGGCCAGTAGAACTGCAAGCAGTGTTTCTAGCCTCGTGTGCAGCGGTCTTTAGAAGAGCGAACTACGACCGAGTAGAAAACACTAACAAATGAAAGTCGGCGACTCACTTCGCCCGCTTCCACATCGCCTTTGATGATGTCTACCGCAGTTGTGGAAATATCACTGGGCCACGGCCTACACGCCCGGAAACGAAATAGTTTTAGAATCTCTCTTTCTACTTTAAAAATTCGACAGAGACGGTTTTGCTTTTATGCCATAGATGCGCTGCTGGAAACAGTTGACGTCGAGATATTAGTAGAGAGAACTACACACAAAAAAAAGTTGAGCAAGTTCTGTCGCACGATAACAATCATTTTAACACTCCGAGTAATTAATCTTTGAGGATCCGACACGCAAGCGATTATATCAACTCACTTGTCAACTTCCTTAATTACTGCGTCTCATTCGCGTTACATCTTCACTCTTCTATACGCAAAACTTGTCTCATTTCATTCCTCACTTCACACGTGTCCTTTTGTAGTACGTTCATTCTTACACGGTTATCACGTAACAATGAGACATTTTGAAATTTTAATACCTTTAAAGGATCCCGCACAAACCTTATGGGATTCAGTTCTCGGTTAAATTTTGGTTTTATGTTATAGTTTAAAGGTCACTAAGAAAAAATGACCATGAGCGCATAGTGTTGCGATTTATATTTTATGGTTAATTTTAAATAATGATTCTGAGGTATATTTTTAAATAGTTTTATTAAAAATGAAATAAGCATATAAAATACAGTTAATTCATGGAATACGATACATAAAGAAAATATATATGGATATCAAAATACGCTTGGACAAAAATACAGACCTCAGGTCTTTAAAGTTACAATTAATGCAGTGCATTAAATTTAGGACTCTACGTTGTGTTTTTTTATTAAAGAAGGGCAAAAGGGCAAATCGTTATTGTTGGTCGATTCAATGAGCCGTTCAGTTCAACAATTAGCTTTGAGAATCGCCTCGTTCAAAATAAGGTCCGGGAATCATGGAGTTGCATCGGGTCAACACCCCTAAACAATCTCCGGGATAGAGAAGTAGGTATCTGGAGTCGCGTCGGGTCAACTCCCCTAAACAATCTCCAGAGAAAGAACATTTGAACGTTATTTCCGGTCAACTTCCGTGTGTAACGTCAAATAAAGGAAAAAGATATCTGAACGTCAGTTCCGGTCAACTCCCGTGTGTAACATCAAATAAAGGAAGAGGATATCTGAACGTTAGTTCCGGTCAACTCCCGTGTGTTTTAGATATAGAGATAACCATTGAATTCACAATCTTAAAAAATCCTAAGCTCTAGAAATATGTTTTCGAGTGCGCTGAATCTGAATATGACATTATTATTCCTTCCAACAGTACCTAGTTTTCAACTATTTGTTTATTTCTAAAAAAAGGCACAAAAGTAGAACATGGAATATGTTTGTAAATTCAATGGATATTCTCATATCTAAAATCTCGCTAAACTGTATATGTAGCTAAAAATCTATTGGTTTTTACGCTATGCGCTTTATAGACACTTTTTCTTAGTGACTTTTATAAACTACAAAACAAAACCATTTTTATTCAATTTAACCGAGAACCAAATGCCGTAAGGTTTGTACGGGGTCCTTTTCACGCTTCCTCAAATACCTACCCAAAAATGTTTGATAGTTCTTGGATATAACGTCATAAGAGGAATTTAATGAAAATATTTTGTACGGTGTTATTCCCTTCATGGCCAATAACTAATAATCAAACTGCAAATACACATATAACTAATATTTCAACAAACAAAATGGTGAAGTCCTGGTAACGACCTTGGTTATACCACGTCTAAGTTCAACGAGAAGCAACATCTAGATATTCTATATGAATTCGACCGACGGCGTCAGATGCAGATGGCGCATCATGATGCTTTCACCTCGCGTAACCCGCTGAGTTTAATGGCGATCAATGATTATGTCATTTGATTGAGGTTCGAGGGTTCAAGTGACGAGGTGGAGTCGTCGCTATAAACCGAAACTGAACATAAATCACAGCCTTCGTAATTACGGAAAATATACGTTTGCAGTCCTATTAACGGAGAATTGCGTAAAAGTAACTAGCAGAAAGTTTTTCTCAAAAGTTATGTGTGTCTATACCCACTAATGTACATAGGAAATTTAGTATTGGGACAAAATTAATGGATTAAAATGACTCATGACTATATGGTACCTGTGGAAATTATTAATGTATTACAGAAAATCGTGCCAACAAATTATTTAGTGTGTATTCCGTAGTCCAGGGGTCGGCAACCTTTTGAGACGGAAGAGCCAAAAGCTACAATTAACAAAATTTCCCAGTTTTTAAAGAGCCACTTAACATTTTCGTTTCAGTATTATAGTATTTGCTTATATAGATATAATATATATATCCGAGGACGACACGTCGCGACGGGGGCGATTCGGGTGAGACGCGAGTGGAAATAGCTGAGAGATAGACATGGTACGCAATCATGGATCGATTGGACGATTTTTATGGGTTTATATAATAAAATAATTATTTTTTGCGTATAAAACTGGAGAGCCGCATGCGGCTCGCGAGCCGCAGGTTGCCGACCCCTGCCGTACTCACATAGTGGAATCCGTCAGATTGTAAAAAAACGAGATATTTCATAATTGCTAAAACTAAAGCCAAAGCATCTAAAATAATCAGTAAATCTTCCAGCACCATCTCAACCATCAACAATTTCACCAACCTCTACATCATCGCCAGCTTTATCCGCACCCACTGTATACACCAAAACCATCGCTTCAGACAATCTTCTCAGGATCCCATCTCATAACTAGAGAACAGCAGAACTCCACTGGAAAATATCACAATCCAACAGAGATAAACAACTAATACTATAACGCATATAGCCCCGCTGCTGCAGCACGTTTACAAATATATAAAAAAAATAAAATTAAAACTCGCCGAGAATATTATTCACTAAAAAATTATGATATTGTAATAACAAATTATACCAAATCTGTGATAACAAATGTCAGATAATGAATCAGTAGCTAGGTCCATAAGATAAGATAAGATTTATTTTGCACTAATACAAATAATTATGAAGAGTGACGTCATATAAAGTTACTATATATGTTAAAAATAGATTTAAAAATAGGTTGTTACATATTATGTTCAGTGGCAAAAGAATACTGCCCTAAAAAGGCAAAGGGCAGTAAGTGACATTTGTTGAAAAATGAGTTCATACTGAAACCAACGACAGCAGTAAGTGCTGCAGCAATAATTTTATTGTCTTTAAAAAAATGTTTCCCCCATGTTTTGGTTTCCATAATCTAAAATTCTGGACGGTCAATACATTTTTAGTAAATCTTGATTTACTCAAATTCATAAGTTGGTCATTTACTGCCTTTTGCCTTTTTACGGCAGAATAATTCATTACACCGAGTATTTGATCGTAGTCCATTGGCGGTGTTTGGAAGTTGGCCTTGCATCAACGAATCTTCCACAGCACCATGATACTGTGCCGGCAGATTATGAAATATCTCGGTTTTTTACAATCTGACGAATTACACTATGTGACTACGACATATATACAAAATGATCAACTGTTTAAAACAATGTACTGCAGGACAGGTAATTAATTTTTAGCTTTGCTAGCGGCGCGACGGGCACAGTTTTGCTCGTCGTCGACGATAAATTTTATTGTTTTATTAAGCCCATTACTTATTATATTACGCGAAGAATAGAGTAATGTACAATAGCCATATTTTAATAGACTCCCGTTAAAAAGTCTATATAGATTGATAGATAAGAAATTATTAGCACAATTTACATTTTATATACAAAATAAAACAACTTTTTTAAAAGCGTTCTGAAAACTACACTTGCTGCGCTTAAACGTAAAAAAAACAAAACAAAAATATGTTATTTGTTCACCAATTTTATAAAATGCGCGATTTCAAGCCTGATCGGCCGACACGATTGCTTCCAGACTGGGAGGTCAGGGTTCTAGTCCGAAGTCAACTGTTTTCCCGACGTATTGTGCAGTGACCTTGGATTGCATGCTTGATTTTTATTTCGTGCGAAAGAATGTGTATACTTAATTCGTCGGGCGGAGATGCGTTGATTTGCTTTTATTATTTATTATTTGTTTTATTTTATGTGCGGAATTTAGCACAGAAGAGAATCTCTAACGAGATTCTCCGATCCTGTTGCGCGCTCCCTGTTGGAAACTACGGCCATTCGAAGGTTTTTTATGATTTTCTGAAAACTATAAACGTAAATAACTTCTAATCTCTGTTAATATAGCACAAAAAAAATCATACAAATACCCTATTGGGTACAAAGTATTTAATTAATTTCTTATACTGTATATTATATTATTTAATAAATAAAATTATGGACCAATTTTGCAGACAAATATATTAACAAAAAATAATAATTAATTCATTGACGTTTCGGTCCGGATTTGGATTTTCTTCAATGTATTAATTATTACTTTTTGTTATTATATTTGTCTGAAAAATTGGTCGATAGTTTTATTTATTAAAGAATTCAAATCAGACGTTAATCAAAGATTTTATTATATTACTTAATCAAGAAATTCGTCTTTAAAGGATTAATTCATGCAAAATGGGCGTTTTGTTCGGTAGATTTAATTATTCTCGGAAACTAAAATAATTATGTAATAACTAACAAGTTCCGGTTCGCAGAATGTTAATGCTTTAATATAATATTCTATAACAATTAATTAATTGTGAATAGTAAATTAAATATAATCAGCTTTATTAAATGTTCCGATCCAAATTCCATTACAAATGTATAATATGTATATTTGTGAATAGTGTCTGTGAATATACAGGATGGTTCACGATGTCAACGTGACATCTTCTGAACACATACAAGTACCGTAGATAAGCTACGTGAAGCTGTTAAAAGTACCAATTAATGTTAGCTAGCGGTCCCCCCCGGTTTCACCCGGGTGCAAAAGAACGAATAGGGGGGAGGGAAATGAGTACGCAGATTCATCTTAGTTTACCGAAATGAATGTCGTGTCCAAATTTCATGATGATCGGAGTTACCGTTCAAAAGTTTTTGTCGATAAAAAGCAGTATTTATACTTTTTTTAACTAATAATTTTTTTTTTTAATTAATTAAATAAAATTAAAATAAATTTAAATGTAAGCCTTAGAAGAAAGCAATGTAGAAAATAAAAAAAAAATAAAAATATATTCGCCCAACGTAGGGCTCGAACCCACGACCCTGATATTGACAGTCGTGTGCTCTACCGATTGAGCTAGCCGGCGTTGTATTCTGACAACGCTAATATGAGTATATTTAGTTAGTGCATTTCACCTGAATAGAAGCTTATTTTTGAGATACATTTTGCAACATTTTTCATTAATGCTCCGCTCCTAATGGTCGTAGCCTGATTTTATATAGCCTATAGCCTTCCTCGATAAATGGGCTATCCAACAAAAAAAATTTTTTTCTATTTGAACCAGTAGTTCCTGAGATTAGCGCGTTCAAACAAACAAACTCTCAGCTTCATATATTAGTATAGAATATTAATTATTATTAATAAATATTATACTGGTTGTTCTGCAGCTCTGCGGCGCTCGTAGAGAAACCGCCACTGGTTGTGATCCAATCAGTATAAGTTTGCAGTATGTAGTAATGTAATTTATAATAGTTGGTATTACACAAGAGTTGACGCCCCAGCAACCAGAACCGTTGGTGGTTGCGCGCGTGCTTTACAAAGCGTCAAACACAAATCACATATGTATAATTACGTAATACACGCATTTACAGGTCTCCATTCATACGCGATACAGCATAATGGATAGGAAATCAGCGAACTATGATTGATTCTAATAATCTAACCTATGTTAAGATGTATATAGAGTAGTATCGTTTAGACATGGGAAAAGTCGTTATTATGTGATCACAGTGACTGTTATTCCAGTTACACAACAATCACAGTGAAAAATCATCGTGACTTTGTCACGTCGATCCCGACCGAGCAAACACTCGGTCGGACGTTACGTCGGCTACTCGGTTCGAGCGACCGCCGTGATTGCGGTGATGTAGAACAACATTCGTTACTTTGGAACGTAGTTACCTCTTGTCAGGTCACGGTGATCATTTTAGATTGCTGGTCACAGTGATTTTTTCATCGTGAAGTTATTAATTCCCCAACGCTAATGTAGTTTAGAAAAGATAGGTAGAGCGGTAAGGTGGTGAATCTGCGTAGTTAGAAGAGTGGGAAAAGCGTTCGATAGCGAATTGAAATTTAAGGGGCAATCGTTTGCGGTGTCTGTACTGTTAATAGTGAGACTCGACTAGCAACGAACAACTAAATGACAACAGTCATAGAACCATCCTTTGTTTTCTGGTACGTGCACCACAGAGCTGTGATACTAGATGATAGCAGTGATGATAGCTTAGAGAGTGGAATACAAGCGCTGATGGGTGTGCACAACTAAGCATTGCTTACTTGCTGCGATTGTAGAATAATTTCAATAGCCAGTCCATTTCAAGATGTCGAGTAGTAGCGACGATGATTATTTCGCTTCTGAAGCGACAAAATGGTTTATTTTAAATAGGCAAACTATTTTGTTTTCTAGAATCTAGACAATACCACGTTCACCTTATAAATAAGAACCGATCTACGCTTGGTGAATATCATCACCTCTTTAATGAATTAAGAAATTATCCACAGCATTTTTTTGAATATATGAGAATGGAGCCAGTCACGTTTGATTATATTTTTAAAAAAATAAATCCAAGGCTTGTAAAACTCGCGGGGCCCAATGTGGAGTCAGCTTGCAGCGCGCAGAAGAATGGTAAATACCATTCTTTAAAACACAAGCGATTATAACAATTCGCATACTCGATGTACTCTCTGCTTGGTTGTGCACGCTTTCATATGAATATGCGATAAAATTCTATCAGCGCTGTAAAGCTATCAGCTATCATCACTGCTATCATCTAGTATCACAGCTCCGTGGTGCACGTACCAGAAAACATAGATCTGCCCGACCTGACGCTACTATCTTCTCTAAACGATATTCCTCTACGGGTTAGCAGAATTAGTATGTTTAAAACTTGTAGAGAATGTCACTTTTTACGATTTTTTAAAAGATATTTAAGTTTCAATTAGTAGTAGAGCTTGGGAGGTGATGGAGTCAGTTGCAGTAGAATATCCATTAATAAAATTTGACAATTTAATGTCAGAGACAGTGATATTGTAGCGGTTTATGCTACAGTGTTTTGTCGACGTTTACAAAGTCGATGTTCATTTTAATGGTTTTACACTTTAAACAAAGAGTAGGTTATTCCACAAGAGGCGACATCTGAATCAGGAAACTGATTTTCGCTAGATGCGAGTAGTAGAATTGCTTAACCGTAAAAATCGAAGTCTTTAGTATATTTTTGAAATTGTGAAATGCTTATACTCGTAGAACAAATTACGCTGATATCAATGAGTACAAAACGTCTGTATCTCTTTTAGTTTTAGAAGATATGACCATTTAGAGTTTTTTTATTTTGTAATTTTTTGAAAACTTTAAACGCATAATATACAACGTCTGAACCAAAAAAGATATAAACGTTTGTTTGTGATCATTGGAAGGAGCGTGTTTTTTAAAAATTTAAAAAAAACCTGAAAGATTTGGATTCTCGTCAAAAATCCGCAGTTTTGGTACCTATACCTTAAAAAATCGCAAAATTCAAAGCTCGTTATATAGGATGCCGGTAATTGCTCGTATTCTTTTTGAGAGAAGAAACTGTGACTAATTTGAAATGATTTAACCTCTATCACTTGGGGGTCGGAAATGCGTCTTTTCTATGTGAATGACACTTCTGTGAATAAGTTTTATTTTATTTATTGTAAATTTTAACACACAGCATAAAATCTAACAGTAAACGTGGTTTTTAGCTTTAAGAAGGTTGGCCAATTAGTAAGCTATCAAATCATGGAAAAATTCAGGCCAAAAAGTGAGAATATATTTTTTTTAAATTTTCAACTCCCAAAATTCGAATTTTTGTAAAAAGAAAACCGAAGTAGATTTTCTCGAAAATGACGCATTTCCGACCCCCAAGTAATAGAGGTTAAATCATTCCAAATTAGTCATAGTTTCTTCTCCCGAGAGGAATACGAGCAATTACCAGTCAGCCTGTATATTTTTGAAATTGAGTCTGTTTATAGAGAAAAATTACGTTGATTTGTTTAGAAAATATACAGAGCCAATTAGGCAAGGATAAATATAGCCCACAGTTGAATTTTGCATCTCTTCTCCGGGGAGCTAGTAACAAGCAAAAATCTTTACACATTAAAAATATGAATTTAAAAAAATAAAATAACTTACAAGAACGGTACTTATACGTTGTTAATTAAAAAAAATTTTGTTTATTTTTTGTGGCACTACGCGTTTCAAAAATCTAATAATTTGTGTTGCTAAAACTTTCAACTGCGAAAATCGGTATAATCGCGGACTTATTAAGTAAACTAATTCAGACAAAGCAGATCTTATAAATTTTGATGGTTGGCTTTTTTGTTTGCAGATCTGTTGTTATTTTTAACTGTGTATAGACTGTTGCTTAATATTGTCTATGGAAAAAAAAGATTAATTAAAAAAAACAGACATTATCGCGTGCAAAACGCGTGGGTAAAGGCTAATCAACACATAAATATCACGATACAAATCTTGATTTATTGTATCAAACGATATTCTCTTATGCCACAGGAAGCACTGTGAAGCGCTCAGAGCGTCGCGTCACCCCTTACAGAACGTACCTACTCTTTTCCTTTAACTACTAATAATACATTCACACTATATGCGAGAGTTATTTCCCACGGCTGCTTAACTACAACTTTATAACGTTTAAACAGTTCAAAATTCCAGTATATAGAAAGGATCAAGATTATTGGTGAACTTTACGACCAAGACATTAAATCTCTGTTGTTGTGAATCATGGGACATTAATGTGTACCATAATATATTATGTTTAAAACCGGAGTCTTTAACTATACAAAGTATGATCACTCGAGCTACTTCCAGCACCGACAAGAGATGTCCACGGACAAGGCCGTAGCCAGGAATTCACTTCGGGTTCGAGCTCTGGACCAGAGACAATAAGTAACAACTTTATTTATGTAAAATTATAATATATGCTTATTATAGTATAATTTAATAAATAAATAATTTAATTAAAAAGGAAACAACGCGGATTGTCACCAGAAATACAACGCGTAACAACGATCTCTGGACTGATCTCGACATCAAGGCTAATCCAGTCAGTCGTGACTGTTCCATGCTGTTTCTCAAAACTGTTTTTAGCCTCTTCAACGAGGAAAAAGTACGCTCTGGTGTCGCCGTCGACACAGGTAGCGTCACGAGTATTGACAGTAGCTACTATAGCTTGTGTTCATGGAAAACATCACTGCGTTACAGCTATCCAGCGCTTCTTTTTGACCACTTCGCTCGCCACACCGATAACTCTCCTTCAAAACTTGTTTGATTTGACAAGTTTACCAAACACTTTCATGAATCCGTATTATTTGTAAATTGTTAGTTACGATAAAACTTATTTAACCTTGTACTGACTTCCGAACAACGCCAAAGCGGCATATGATATGAAATGTAACAATGAAAGATGAGTGAGAGAGATGGAGCATTTCTGTCTCTCATCCTTCATTCCGAAAAACGTGGGATCCACAGATCTGAAAAAAGAGTCGAAAATATTTTAGTATAGTACCTACACAGAGAAAACAGATTAGTCATTGGAAGTAAGAAATTGGTTACTGTTACCAATTTTTTTAATGCGTTTTTTGACAACAGTTTTCTTAGTTGGTATAACCAAGTTTTTTGATTGCTTAAAATTTTGTACCAGTTACTAAAGTGTTTTATTAAACTGAATAATATATTTTATTACTGTTTAGTAATATTGTTCGTACTGTCAATGAATACTTTATATATAGGTAATATTCAATTTAGTTATATTTAAAAAATGAATTATGAAAAGTAAAAAATTATATTACTTTATTTTGTAAACTTTCATGCTAACGTTAAACAAAATTATTGTTTCTGCTTATCTAACTCACTTACAATAATAGTTAAATTATTTTTAGCTAGTACTGACGGCATATGCTATACTAATAAAAAGCATTGTTACCTCTTTATAAAATAATTAATACGGCGTATTAATAATATTAGTTAAAATGGAAAAAGTGGTTTTTAATAAGCAACTAAAAATATTAGTTGAAAGTTAAGGATGTTTTTTCAGCTGCCTCAAATACACGAATAAATTGAACAAAAGTCCATTTAAAAATTCAACCATTGAAATTCAGTGCTGTAGCCCATAGGTAGTATTTCAATTTAAAACTTCACTGCTTTTCCGTGGCTGAATTTTTGTGTGAACTTTCGTTTAATTTACCACTCTATTTAAGACAGCTGAAAAATAAATATAAAAAAGAAATATAAATACAGCTTGCAATAATAATAATTTATTTGAAAAGAAATTATAGTCACAAAATAATATTACATATTACGTATGTTTTACATATATAAATTAAAAAATGAAAGGAAACGTTAACATATTTAGGAACTTTGAAGTTCTTCTTAGCGTAAGAATTAATAAAACACAGGGTAATTGATAATATAGTTTTTCATTTAACCGCTAATATTTCGGGAGATTTACTGTCAATTTCAGAGCTTTTTTTTGACAAACGTAACTACAAATTTTGTACCAAATTATACTATTTACAGTCGAACTATCAAATTTTGTATTCATAGAGCTCTGACGATGAGATTAAATCTATCGAAACATTAGTAGTTAAATGCAAAACTATAGATATACAATCAATAACTCTGTGTTTTATTAATCCTTATGTTAAGAAAAACTTCTTTAAATTCTATTGCATACATCCAGGATCGTATCTTACTACAAAAATTTATAGACATATTGACAAATATGATTCTTTATAAGTTCACAGAATAATCATAACACACGAAATAATAATAAACTTCTACAGCCAAAAATTAATTTGTCGCTTTATTATAATAGTATGGAACCTACTGCTTTGCTTTCAACAAATTATCCGATGATTTTGTCATGTTACCTTCAATAAAATTTAAATGTAAACTAAAACAGTACCTTTCTGAACTTTGCTTGTACTCTGTTGATGATTTTAAATTTTTAATATTAATTTTATTACTGTAACGACACCTTCTGTATCTAGCTTATGGTTAATAAATTTGATTGATTGATTTTAAAAAGTTAACATTGTTACTTAATTATTTTAAGTAAAAACAATGTAATAACATTATATTAATTTTAAAGTTTAAAACACTCGATTTTTAACTTTTATGAATATTATAGACTATAGAATACAAATTATTGGCTACAATAAAATTGACGCCTAATTCTTATGGAATTATACATAATTATACATATTTTTTACCTTCTCGTTTAATATATTTTCCATATTGGTTTGTCCATTAAGTAAAAGATTATACTTTTAAATAAACTGAAAAATGCCATAAACTTAGCCCTTTCTCCAATTTTTGGAATGAACTCCTTTATTAATTCATCATTTAATTGTTTGAACTCGTTCATATCCACAGCTTTTTCTAAAATAAAAGAAAAATAATGAACTAAGATCTCGACATATTTATAACGACCGACACACACGTATTACTTTTTGTATAGAAAACACGCAATTTTGGAAACTAAATCATGATTTGACATTATTATTCAGCTTCTTGAAATTTTTTGTGATAGGTACATCACTTGTGAATGTCAGTGAAGAATGTGCGACCTATTGCTGGCTGCAATTTACATATACTTAATCGCAAAATTGTATGACAAAAAGTAGCATGCATAGCTAAAAAAAATGTTTTGAAGAAAAAAAAAATCTTTTTCTTTTTTCTAATCGGAATTTCTATTTTTTTAAATAAAATCGGGATCAAGTCCTCTGCAAAAGTTTAGGAACGATTCATCAATCATCATTGCAAACAAACAAGAAAACACTATATACTTTATGGTCATTATATAGATAATAATTTTTATAAAAAATTTACTACACACGGAAATTTTACTAAACTCATAAAGAATTACTAATTTTCTTTGTAGATTAATATATTAAAAATGCAATAAGCAAAATTTACTAGTAGAGTAAACTTTTCAAAGTATGTTCACTGAAATAGTTTTTATTACTTACCTTCAAAAATTGGCGACAAATGTGGAAGGTTCCATTCATTTAGAAGATCTGTCACAGATTGTGCTACGTTTTCCAAATTAATATTGAACCGGCGGCAATTAGGTATTCGCAAACACAAAAATGTGGACACTTTATTTTTGCACATTTATAGGATAGCTATGTATACCTATAAATATTTTATCCACGAACTTATTACCAATTACTTAAATATTTTAAACCAACTCGAAGTTTTGATGAAGAAATATTGCAATTGCAAAGCGTCGCAGGTTACACAATTTGAAGATTTTAATCCGTTTTGCACAATGGCTTACATTGATTTGATGTGTGGACACACAAGTTGCAACCCGCATAGACACAATAAGTAACTGCTTCATCAAGACTTATGAAAGTCCTTTGTGTAAAATAACTAAAGATTTTAGTTATAAGTTTATTTCAATAATAAATTATAACACTGTATGAAATTTTCTGCATATAGACTCATATAGTATTCTGTTAACACAGCAAAATATAACTTTTGAAAGTTACTACTTTGGTTTATTTATTATGATAAAAATAATATTTACCAGTATCGCTGTTATTTTCTAAATCAACAAAAAAAAACAAGTCTTGATACCAAATTTTATTTATTCCCACTGCCAATAAAATTGGTTAGGGGAACCAAATCCTATTTCTTCTTATTACTAATATTTTTTGTTGGAGTGAAAATAAGTAACGCGATTTGTTTTTCTAACCAATATTTCTCTTAATAGTACTAAGAAATAAATAACTAAAAAAATTGTCCAATAGTACCAATGTCACTTTATTAAAATAACTAATAACGTTGTTGTTAGACATTTAAAACCAATACTTTTCTCTAAATTTATAAAAATATTTGTACCTCTCACGAAAAAAAAAGTTATATTAAAAAATATTAGTTACATGGTACAATTCATTTTTCTCTGTGTATGTATAAAACGGTGGATTGGCTAAAGCATTGCGGATGGGGGTTAAACCCCCAACCCCCCCTGCTTACGGCCACGGACACGTTACGTCCGTGCATTTTCAATACTATAGCGTAATAGTATATTTGACGATCGAGTATGATCATTTGCTAGTATGTAAATGAAAGCCACATATTATTATGACTACCATCGTGTCGGTCAACTAAGAAATGAACAGAAGATCAAAATCGAAATGGTAGGTAGACGAGGCCCATCAAAAATTCTGACCTGGGGGCCCGTTACAGCATATGGGAATCAAGACGATTATTTCTTACATGTGTTAGCTTTTTCTAAGAACATATTTCTAGAAACAACATTTCTTTTTCTTTCTAAACACTGCCAGTGTCATAGCAGAACTCTCCTTTTTTATTTTCTGGTATAGATATAAGTTTGTGCTAAATATATATAGATAGATATATTTACACAATAAGATAGTACAATACATACATATGTGGCGTCAAATTTACACATTAATTTTTTTTTGCCAATCTAATTGACTCGAAATCGATAAAAACAAATAATCATTAATTCTTTCAGGTGGACTATAGCAATTTTGCTGAAACACCTATATTAGATTGTATACATAGTTGTAAATAATTATTATTGTAAATAAAGATTTCTTCTTCTTCTTCACACATTAAAATTCATAATATAATAATAATAATAATAATAAAGCTTTATTTAGTTCCGTACAAATAAATTCTACTGCAATGCCGTACATTACCTTAAATTTCTATTACAATATTTGACAATTTCCTTTATACAGAAATAGTTATTATTGAAAATTAAAAATAAATAATAATTAAATTAAAGAACAAAATTATAATCAATAAAATCCAACAAAACTAATACATTAAAATTATAGAAATTTAAATCTAAACAACAGTTCATTCATGCAGAATAATTATAAATATATTTAAATTAAAAAATTGTGCGGACCCCTTTCGGGTAAAAGCCTCCTCCAAGGAATTCCATTGAGATCTGTCTTTGGCTGTGTCAAGCCAATGTTGGCTTGCTGTCGCAACTATTTCATCCGACCATCTGCTACGCAGCCGGCCTCTCCTTGTGCCTCGGGGACCAGTCCATTCATAATATACTTACCTATTAAATTTAGGTTAATTTGTAGATAAGTGGAGGCCTTTCTGAACGATTTCTCGTTTTGAAGAATAATTTATAGTTTAAAAATATATGCAACGTTTCATTTCATGGTAAAAATTAACACTTTTGACGGACAAACCGGCTTAGACCGTCATAAACAAAATTTCAAAAGTTTGAAGCCGTCGTATATTTCGGAACGTTTTATAGCCAGACGGGTGTAGCAGTCTATTTTCCAGTGTAGAATACATACCCTGTGTGCTCTGTGTCACCCTACAAATATCTACTAAGGCAATATTGTCACAACATAACTTTTAAAAGTAATTCAAACATATGAGAAAATTTAAAAACTATAGTGTCAAAATTGGAACAAAACTGAATTTTTAAGTGTCCGTCAAAATGTTAAATTCTACAAATTTTGAAGAGTTACTCCTTCTTCAAATTAAATAAATACGACATTAACGCATAAATTACGTCTGTAGCATAAATTGGTTAAGCATTCGAAAAAAAGTTGGTGGGTAAGGGAATGTTTTTCTCGAACAAATAATTACAATTTAAACATTGTAGAGTGTAGGCATATAAATGCAGCCAATTCATAGGGCCATCTGCCCTTGAGTTCGTTGACCTATAATTACCCTCCTCATATATTCATAGTTTAAGTAATCGGAGTTTGCAACTTTGACGTGAACTTCTGAATATATTTTTATTCTCCCATTTTTTTTTTATTAATTTTTCGCAGACTTTTGTCTAATTATACTTCACAAATCTGGCTAGGGCTCAGGAAAGGTTATACAGCTACAATTTGCAAGGCTATTTATAGAGCTCGGAGCCAGTAAGGTCTCCTAATCCCTTAGTTCCAGTGTGCGGTAGATATATTTATGATAGCAACTCGTATCAAAAACATTTCGTTGCGTTTTAAGCTCATCATAAATTAAGGTTAGGAATAGAATAACGCAATTTGATCTCTGATCATTCACAGCGCGTAACTACACAAGATATTCATCAGCTTTGAAATCCCCAAATCTAGGAATTGCAATTGATTTGAACATGTTTCGGAATTGGGACTATATTTCTGTAATACCGAGACTCACATCAAGTTCGGAATTAGTAAATACATGCTGAATCGTATGACATTAAAGTTTAAACTGTGTTCCTACTTCCAAATAATAACTTTTGTGTTCGTATTTTAATAACTAATAATCCGTATTTTGTTTAATAAACAATGATCACTTAAAAAAACGGCCGAACTTACCTTTCAATGAAGAACTCGATCCCGAAATCGGAACTGTTATTTTTAGTTCCGTAAATATCTGGACGAAAATATTGATACCCCAAATAAAGACCTAGTTACTTAGTAACTAAATAGGGTATAGATCAGTGATGTCGAAGATACGCCCCGTGACCAGAATCTATCCAGTGAGGATTTTATACACCTGGCATCAGACCTACATCCAGACCTCAGGTTTCTGTAATTTACCCTTTTTATTACCTTTATATGAAAATTAATTTAAACTAAAGATTATAATTTAGTATGTGTTTTAGTTTTCAAATTAGAGTCTGGCCCGATAACACACCCTAATCTTATAAATGGCCTTTAGAAAAATCAGTCTGACACTCCGGGTAGAGATAATAATCATCGATCAGCTGAAGATTAACTGAGTTCGATTTCTTCGGTGAAAAATCAATTTTCAAAAAACTCCACATTGTTTTTTCCGTTACCAACACTGAAATATCAATTGCTCAGAATACTTCAAGGACCTCGTGTCGTGACTCACACTGGACAAAATCCTGGTTCAAAGCAATGCTTTGTTATCGCTGTTCGTTTGTTATTCGCGCAGGGTTGGCCATAGATATATTGTTGTCGTGCAATGTACCATTTGGTTGAGTGATGTATTTGCACAAACCTGCATCTGTGTACTATGTCTATGGTTGACTATATACGTCCATTGACATCAATGCGTTATTCTGAACCGAAGCGTACTGAAACAGACAAGGATGCAAATAGTGCGTTAGACAGAGATAGACGGGTTGAATGAGCGGTACCAATGTACTCGCCCTGCACGTTCCATGGATGGACGAGCATTTTGCTGATTCTGGGAAATTGGAAATCAAAATTGATTACGTTTAACCCTTTGCGCGTCAAGTCTGACTACCTCTACATTCCTATAGGGTTTACCTGGATGAGCGCAGTACCGGACTTAAGTGTAAGGAAAAGAAACTACAGCGCAGGTCACAATCCGCAGGAGGATAAAAAAAATTAAGAATTTTTTGGGTATTAAAGTTCGCAATAAAGCAGATAGTAGGTATTTAAAAATAAAATTTGATCAACTTTTTAAAAGCATTTTTAAATAAATAAAATTATCGACCAATTTTTCAGACAATATATTAACAAAATATAATTAATACATTAACGTTTCGATCCCGATTTGGATCTTCTTCAGAACGGATCTAAAAATATAAAAAAAAATAATTAATACTTATTTAGTTTCTATTTATTTTTAACGAAATTCGTGAAAGATTTTTTTAATATTGAAATATTGAAAAAATAATAATAATTTTATTTATTGAAGAGTTCTAATTAGACGTTAATCAAAGATTTGAGCATTTTTAAATGTATGTATATAATTTGTTATCCACCATTGAGAAGAGTATTTTGATGTGTTTTGTTGGCTACATTGATAAAAGACGTGCCGGAGAAGGACGTAAATTTGGCTGTGACAAGTTAAAAAATAATTAGTCCATAAAGTATAGTTCCTAAGACTAAATTAATAACAATAAGATATAGTTACAAATTGCTACAATTGTTAAGAAACATCTATTGTTACAACGTTACAGATAAACAATAATGTTTTCAATTTTTAATAGACCTTTGGTTGTATTTTTTTGAACAAGAAGCTTCTAAGCATTTTTTAGCGCGGGCGTCGAAAGCTTTTGATATTTAAAAAGTATAGTTCTTATTTTCTAATCTAGAAAAAATTTCTTTGCTCTTAGATTTGAAGAAACATTTTCTTAAAGAATTACCTATAAGCTATAACTTCTTGAAAAAGCCATCGAATTTTAGTTTTAGTCATAATTAACTATGATGAAGGAAGGTTTTGGTTAATGGTTGAGAATCATAAATAAATAAGCTTTACTAATATTACGCTAGTGGCCAACGTTTCGAATAATTTTTTTTAATCTTCAGGGCCTCAAGCTGGTCAAAAGGTAGTAAATTGTTAAAATAATATACATGATCATATTATTATGAGTTAAAACATATTGTTACAAAAACCATTAAGTTATTAAACTTTTATATAAAATGTCACGCAGTAAAAAATTTATTGAAATATTTGTCTGAAAATATATAACCAAAAAGCACATTCTGTGGCCTGATATTGGATCAACACTACTTTATGCTGAAGATAATTAACTATCTCAAAGTCAATTCACTTCGGTAAACTTTAAATTAAAAGTTAAATAACAAAATGCATTTAACAAAATACTAAGAAACCTTTCAAGAAAATGCAATAGTAGTTTGTTAATGCTTTCATTTACCACCATTACTAGGAATATGTTGGTAACATCCAGTTGTTACATCCTTTCCCGTCAAAGCACGGCGGGATCGGTCGAGTCCTGGTGCAGACTTCGAGGGGTTGGGGCGGAGGAAATGGGGGGAGCACGACATCACGCAGTGTGTGCGCGCCAGAGGTAGGCACGGGAGAATTCAGTCAGCTCACCTATACACTACAAACTGTCCTCGTTGAGTCAACAACGGGGAATTCCCTTCTCTAAAACCATTGATACGAACTTTTTCAAGTATACAATGATTAGCTATAGAGGGTTCCAACTCCTAAGTTCGTGATAATTTTCTTTTAAATGACTCATCAGTCATTTGCATGGAGATTATCATCAACTTTATGAATGATTTCTTGCTGATCAACAAGAAGTTATTTAGTAGGAATTTTTAATTATGTACATATGAATGGTTACAGGCAAACAGCCAATCCATAGCCACATCTACAAAAGGCAAATCGCCTGACGTCTTTTAAACAAAATACCGACTAGCTCAGAAATTCTGAAAACTGGCTAGACGTTCTTCTCACTTTTTTATATTTTGACGGGCAGGCCCGGAATTAGAAACCCAGGGCCCCTAGGCACGTGACATCTCGAAGCTATTTTGGAAATTTAGCAAAGTTTGGCTGTAAGTTATATTATAGGCGCCCTGTTTTAGCAAAATGTAGTAAAAATATTTATTATAATATTATTTTCGATAAAGCTTTTTGATAAGGCAAGCCAGGTTTTTGAGCATATGTAAAGATTACGCCACCGGGGTCCCTAGGTCAAGGCCTTGGAGACCTGGGCAGAAATCCGGCACTGTTGATGAGTTGAAACAGTGCACAGAAATGGATATAACATGTAATTTTTAAGGCAATTTTCGCGTTATTCACAATAAAAAAACAATCTTCAAAAGAGAGCATATAACTGTTCGGACCTGATATCATGATATGTAATCTTAAAACTTTGAGCATCATCAAAAATAGGATCAAACAATTTTATTAATATACAGGGACATTTTGTATAGAGAAGTTGCAGACTGGTTTGGCTGGGGTGAGCGTGTATATCAGGGTGAATCGTTTCTCTCTCAGTTCGCCGACTGTTTTTCTCGCTCTGATCGCGTCGTCGGACCCCCCGCACGTGCCGCTGCCCCATGCAGCTGCGTCAATATAGGTATACTTATGCTATATGTATATGTGGACCGTGAACCAGAGCCCGACCGTCTGAACGCGGCGAGAACGGGGGGGCTGGTTCCAGGTCCGAACTCAATTTTCATAATATTATATTGTAACAAAACTGCTCTAGTTCATGATGGAAATTATTTATTTACAATAACAAACGTTTAACAGAACAGTTAAACACAAACGAAAAGTACTTCTCTAACATAACTAATAAATTCTAACTAATAAAATAAAAAAACAAGTAACGAAGAATATAAAGTCACTAAATATGTACACAAAATATTTACAACACATAAACACACCAAAGTTTATTCAGCACACTTAACTATTAACTATATACAAGAGATTATTTATGTTAAACCAGATTTTATATAATCGAAATCAATGGTCTATTAAACCGTATTCCGCACTAGTATTTACACAGTTCATTTATCTTCTATCTTTACAGTTACCTCGGTATTACTGCACCGACTGAACAATTTATATCACAGTTATTTGTAACCCACTGTACGTTTGCCGTATGAACTCACTCACACACGAAATTTGACTGTCTGTCCGAGCTTGCCTGGTCGTATTTATATGTGCTGGGTACGTTTTCCAGCGTTTCTAGAATCTTCTGGTCCCTTCTATACCTGCATTTATTGTTGTTACAAGTTTGGGATTTGGCTTCCGGTCGCCACAAAAACCTTTATACCTGCGTTCATTGTTGTTGTCTTCTAGACTCTAGAGACAGACAGCAGTGGCGTGCGCTACAATATATAGCCAGGGTTATGGTTTCAACTTATCGTATCAAAAATCAATCTGTACTATATTGATACTGCACTGAAATTTTAAAGAGAGAGTGCGAATTTTGCGAGTTTGTGTGTATGGGATTGTCCATAAACTACGTAATCCTATTTCCCTTCTGGAACCCCTTCCTCCCTCCCTTCCCTCAGCGTAGCTTTCGAACTGATCTCGCCCCCTCTTGACCGAGCTACGTAGTTTAGGGACCCATATTATTTTTACTTAATTAATATTAAATTTGTAAATTAAACAAAATTTTTCCCAGTTGATTCATTTCTGTGAAGAGTGGAAAATCGTTACGCAACGAAAGTAAATCATAAAGATGGTAGGTTGTCAACAGCGCCTAAAAATTATTTATTGATCAACGGACGAGATAAATGGGTTTTTATAAAACAAGAACTTTAATATAATTCATATTTTATAAATACAAAAAGTCCGGGTCTGTAAAAAAGTCTGCAGTTCACAGAAAATCTGGTAAGGATGTGTATAAAGAAAAAGTAAGTTTTGTTTTAAAAGCTAACAAAAAGTGAAGACAATAGCTTTAATTCTCTTTTTATTTATTTCAGTATTCGAAGGACAAAAAATAATTGATTATTTAAAAACTTGAAACTCAAATAGAAATCGTTCTCCTTTTGAACTTCTATTTACCAATACTTGAAAGAAGTTTTGCTCGTGATTGTTGACGCTAGGTAAAAGTTTTGAAGTTTTGGTAAAGCGATACGCCGATACCCGCGCATGTACCTAACATAAAATGCTCATTTATTCTTTTCCGCAGAATTGCATTATTGAAACATGATAACAAAATAGGAGAACTGTTTTATTTTTTAAGGCTCCATAACACAAAATGAAAAAAAAACGGAACTCTTATAGGATTTCTCCGTTGTCCTTCCGTCAAGAACAGTGTCCTCAGGAACGTGTTGAGGTATCAAGTTGAACTTGATATGAAATACTAAGGTCAATAACGCCATAGTCATGTCAAAAATTCAAACTTCTAACTCAATAGCATAAAAAGATATAAGCCTTTAACTATATAATTCGGTTTTGTAATATTTGCATCGTTGAAAGTGTCGAAGGCAAGCGAAAGTGACGCTATCCTACGTGACTATTGTAAATTATATTAAATTGTTAAAATAGTACGGAAATCTCAGAGCGCGAGTTCTACTTGCACTTGTCCATCTTTGTCAAACTTTGAACTCTTCAAATTTATGGGAAAGTATTTTTATAAATTTTGGTTATTGGAATGTACGCGAATTATGAAGCTTTATAATTATGCCAAATTTAAGCTTGACGTTTTTATTTAATTCAGAGAAATTCGACAGTGACAGACAAACGGAAATACGAGTAATCTCATAAGAGATTAAAAATCTTTGAAAATTTTAAGTTGTCTATTATTTAATTAATTGTCGACCATATATTATCAAGTAAGGTTAAAATCTCATAAAAAACTTACACACAATTTATTCGTGCGAGTGTATTTTTCAATCTGATGGAGGGACGTAAAAATTGCATAATCAAAACACGACCAACAAGATGAACATGACTGTACCTTTTTAAAAAAGATTATCTAATTTCAAAATTAATTATGCGAAAAGTAGTTTCATGGATGCATCTACTTTTTCCTATAATAGAAGTTCTTAATTGAGCACATCGATCTTTTCAGGATAGCCTGATAACTCAATTTAAAGAGATAATAGATTCAGTTTTTACGTACTAGCTTTGTAAAACTCTGTAAAAATTTAATTAGCTTTTGTAACGTAATTTTACTGGAATTATACATTTTGAAAAATATTCTAATTACAGCTTGCTATCTCTTTATTTAAAGTCAATTTAAAATGGAAGAGTGGAATCGTAGCCACTAGGAAGCCTTATTTATCATGTCCGTCCGTGACCTACCTAGCCTCATAGCTCTTAAAATTTACAATCGATTTTGACGAAATTTTATTAATGTCTTTTCTATTTTTTTAATTCACGGTTAATCATTTGCAATGTGTACCCCCGTCTCCTCTAACATACTGCAGCATTTAATATTTGTATAGGTATTTCGTTTTACCAAGAAAATTTGGACAACGTCTGAAGCAGCAATACCTCTGGTATTTCTCAAAAAATATACAATTTTAGCAATTATATTTAAAGATTCATTAAAAATCGACATGAACCATTTTTCCTTGCAGCCGCAGATATCTGCAAGAGGCATTCAACTTTAATTCCACGTGCTGAACACATATATTCGAGTTATGATTATGTACATCTTTTGAAAACTTTTCTTTTTGCTTTAAATAATACAGAAGGGTTCATTTAAACTGCATATACTAAGACCAAAGTTTGGCATTTACCCAACCGCACAGCTTCGTTTTGTTCCTTTTCCAAACTCAGACAGACGCGGAATAATTAAACGCATCCCTTATAATATAAGAGTCTATTGCCCTAATGTGCATCAACCCCCGAAACACTCGGATACATAGAAATAAGTCGCTACAAACACAACTATAATGCTAATGTATTACCTATAGGTGGAAATATATTTGATTACTTCTGTTTTTTTTTCTTCTTTTGTACATAATAATCTAGAACGGGGGTCGCCAATACGTCGATCGTGATTTCGCTCGCTCGCTTTTTTGAAAATAATGTGATTTACAAAAAAATAACACTGATATTTTTCATTAAATTCATTTCAGCTATCAAAGTACCTACATTGTTTTGATGTATCTCTAAAGCGTACGAAAACTATTTATTTTTTTTTACAAAACACCGTCATAATTGAGTCATTTTGTACAAAATATTTACAAATTATATATACAGAAACCTTCTTCGTTTATCGCTCTTTCTATTAGTGAAAACCGAATGAAAATACGTATTGGTAGGTTTTGAGTTTATCGCGTTCAGACAGACAAATGGTTAAGGTATGTGAAAAGATTACGGGACAAAATGGGAACCCTGTATTAGGTCGGAATGAATTTTATTGAAAAAACATGACAAGACGATTTTTTTTTATTTTTTTATATTTGCCGCAGTGTTAAAAATAAATAATTAATAAATGTAAATACAGTATAATTATTTGTCTTTTAAAAAAATACCGAATTTCTAAAAATAATTAATATTTTATTGATAAAAAAATGTTAAAATTGTATAGGTTTTGTATTTTAAATATGTACATACAAAAAAAAACACCGGCTTCGAAAACGTCTCGATAATTTTGTTAATAATTAACTGTCATACAGATGGGGACAATTAAAGTCGCCGGAGGCACCCCGTGGATGCGTGCGCTACCCAGGTTGATGCGAAAACTTTGCAGAAGTTCAATTAGTTTTCGACGACTAAAAATTTTCAGTCAATAGCGTTAGATCATACTTTGTCGAAAGGTGGTGTTTTTTTGACAGGCGTTATTATGACTTTGATAGTATCAATACGGCCTTATAACACACAGAAAGAGGGTTCCCAACTACATAATTTCGTTGCCTGCAGAGAGATACACCAATATTTAACGAGAGCGCTCTATCATCAATAGAGAGCTATACACTGTAGTACTGACTCGCGCCGGTAGAGCAGACCCCACTGCCGCTGTCGCTGTGATACCGCGCATGTGTGCAATAGGGCAAGCTAGCCGGCTTTTGTTTGTATGGAACAGTGCGATCCTTGTTGGTTGCAGTTGTCTAATGTATCGCGTCCTTTCGACAGGTTCGTACTCGTACTGACGTTCTTTAGTCATTTCAATATTGTATGTCACTGTATTTAGGATCGTGCAAAATTGCGACGAAAACCAGAAAATAAATAATATCTATCATACAAGCTTGTTGAATCTAATTGTTGAAAGTGTAATTTGTATATAATCAAAACTGTATTTGACAGTTAATAATAATAACTTCTGATAATAATTTAAAGTTGGGATAATCTAATTGTTTAACAATATTATTATAGGTAGTGTGTATAACTTAACAAGTGTGTTTTATGATAAATGAATAAGGTGTTTTTGTTTTAAAATAAATGAATTGTACATTAAAATATTAACAAAATAAGTGTTTGTACAATATAAATTATTTTTAACAACATACGAAGAAAGGACAACAGTTGTCTCCTGGGAGCTGTCAAGTTTTCAATTAGTGAGTGTATGATTATTGGATGGATTAATCAAAAGGTATGTTTTCTGTCAATCATATTTTCATAAGTCTTTCGATTTGTCTTTCATTCATGCCTGCTCATTCATATTTTTTTCTTTCTACTTTCGTGCAGACAGTCTTTTTAGATGACAAATGTGCATGTACTTAAAATACATTGATTTCTTTATCGTCTAGTTAAGAAAACAATAACATGTTATTGTCAAACTGTCAAAATATTTAAATTCCATAAACATGTGGTTATACAAACAAAGGAAATGTGTGTTAGATTTGTTTCTGTTTCTCTGGTCGGTAGACGAATTGGTTCAGACAACTATCTGAAATAACGAAAACACATTTGTTTTCAGGAATTTAAAAATCTATTAAAAAAACTGGACAAATCCATTTCGCAGAAATTTCATGTTCGGTACAAAATATATTATATACATTACAGGATATACTAGGTATGTGTACTCGTTGAGTTCATGGAACTACCCTATGACTCACCTTCTGCTAATTTATTCCCAGCTTTATTAGATACAATGTGTTCGTTCAAGATACTTTTAAATAAAATATTTATTTAGTTATCAAAAAAATAATTGAAAAATTGTAATTAATAAAACATTGAAAATGATTGCATAATATACATATTTTAAAAGTCATAAATCATAAATGTTGGGTGCTTACATAATAATTTATTAAAGCCCGTATTACACAGCTGTCAAAGGTGTTTTATATAATCGTCAAGTCTATATTAAAGAAGAGTGGAAGTTTGTATCGATGTTATCTCAGGAACCACGACCGATTTCAAAACAATTATTTCAATGTTTAATCTGTGTCGAGGAACATAGGCTATACAAATCTTTGATTAACGTCTGAATAGAGAACTCTTCAAGTTTACTTGAACATAGGCTATATATTATTACGATACGACAAATTGGGGATTATCAGTGATCAAAAATGGTGGCTAGAACCCGGCAGCTAGACTTTTTTCCCGGACTACGCAAAAAAAAGGAAGGTTATGATTTTAACAACCATATGCATGGAACCATAAGGAGTTCTTAATAAATCAGATGGTGGCCGTTGAAATCATTTATACGCCAAAATATGTATTTAATCAAGATTTGGACGACGAGACGTGTTAATTTCTTAAATTATTACGGAAACGGTATCTTAATATCGTAATTATATATGAATATCCGTCATTAACAAGGAAATAGACATGTATAATGCCACCATATTAATCTGGGTTGCACAACGCTTTTTTATCCGATGCATGTTTCTTTGATTATACATTACATTCACTTTCGCTAGCATATAGAAATAGTAGTGTTATTAGCGTCTTTGAATTCGTAGGTCAAATGATCTTAGTTAAATAAGATGCAGACAGACTATGCGGTGGGGTAAATAGCGCCAGACGCCATATTTTGTGGCAACACTTCAGAAGAGAAGAGGTACGTGATCCGTTGATCTTTTTTTTGTGGGGAAATACAACTGTTTTTTATCGGATTACTAAAATACATTTGTCGTCATGAAGCAGTATTTTTTTTTTTTTTGTAAAATGATAATTATGAATGAAAACAATCAGAATTTAGAATGTGTAGAGGTATTACTTTATCCTTCTTAGAGGGAGTTGCGATGACGGTTAATTTTTTTTTTCAATACATTTTTTATACAATCCTAAAAATGCGCAAAAAAAAGTTTCATCAAAATTAGTTCAGTAACTTCTGAGATAATCCTACTTGCTTTATGGCGCTATTCTTGTCAATGTCAAAATTAACAGCGCTGTTAAATTTCCGCTTCAATTTAACATACGTGAGTTAAATTTGTTAGAAAGTGGCAAAAAAATAACAGCACTGTAAATTATTACATTGAATATACAGAATAGCACCATTATCCTGTCACTTGAAGGGAATTCGGATAAAAAATTTGAGTTTCATGATCGAGGAAGAAAGGGGAATTAAAAAACTTTACACGAAGCGCTATGAATTATAACTCCAGCATGGAATGTTTCAATATTTATAAAATGCAAACATTCAATTTTATGAGTTTTATATCTGACTTGTATGCGGTTTCCTGTTAGGTCACCAATTTTAAAAACACATGTTGGCAAGGTCGCAGCGTGGTCACCGGTCAGAAAGTATTTGTTTTAGGTGAAGCAAGTCATATTATTCAAATCATCTTTCAATATAATGTGTAAGTTAATTTTTACAAAAACGTGTGTATTTTTTCTTCGTTATTCTAGCAGATTATCTACTCCAAAACAGTAGAAGCCTTGAAAATATTCAAGAAAATAATAATTAATCATAAATAACTAGGTTATTGACCTTTAAATCCAACAGGAAGATCATAGCTCTGTTATAAAATTCCAGATCATAATTTTGTGCCGTGAGTAGATTTTTAATTTGTTATTAAAAATATGACTTGATTTTGTACCAACTTTGGCACTGAATGAACTTTAAGAAAAAGAAAAAAACTGATGATAATTAGACAAATTTCCTAGAAAAAATATTTGTAACTATATTTATATTGATTGCAAGTGGCTCGGTCTGATTTCGTCCGAATTTGTAGATTGTCACCGTTTTTCGTCGGCTTACGATGCACAATTGGTCTCCACGAAAAGCGCTTTTATGTTAACGCGATAATGTATAGCCTGTGTCCATCCTGAAGGTTCATTCCAAATATTGGTGAAAAAAATTTGAAATCGGATGTGTAGTTTTGGAGATTACCTCCTACATCCAAACTTACAAACTTTAACTCTCTTTAATTATAGTAGGTATTAGATTTCGTTCTTTGATCGTCATTCCAGCAATATTTATCTTTAAAACTTAAATGTTGGTAATATTGACAAAGCTGACATTGAGATTAAGAACTTCTGTTACAGAATTGCATTAAAAAAAAATTTATATGACTCAGTCCGCATTGCATACGGTGTACGCTAGATGTTGCAGTCATTTGCGCGTTTTCTTTGTTGTCTGCAAGGCATAGTATATACAGAGATACACACACCTTACTGCAACCAATTAGCTGCACTCGCTCCAAACCAGCATTTCTCAAACGGCGATCCGCGAAAATTTTTCGTATACTCAAAATACATCATGCAAGCTTTACGAAAATAAAATAGATTAGAAACGCTCGACTACTGGCATCATTAGAATCTGTAAGCTTAGAAACTGTTCTGAAATGTCGTGATGACATTCAAATGTCTTCTAGCCATTCCGATTTACAGCTAAATTCGGGGAATTTAAGTATTAAGGGACCTTAGGGACCTTTTAACAAATTAGTTTAGTAACATTTTTGTGAATATTTAACTTCTAAAGTTCTGACATGTCTTAAATCACATTTTTTTTTATTGCCAGATTATGAAACATTAAATTTGTAATACGTACCTAATACTCACGATTTATGGAATGACTATTTTTGTCGTGAGAGAAATCTGTTTTGACAACCACTGATTAATGTTCATGTGTTTATACTTTTTCTACTGCAGCAGAACTGTACACTACCGTTCATAGTTTGTACTTCTGAATATAATTTTTTCACACGTGTGAACCTCCCTCGCATAATAGTACAGCCAGTGTCGAAATTTGAAGTAACCAACAATTATTTTACAATTTTGTTACAAAATTACAAATGGGCTTGGATATAGCAGAGCCGTTGCGATTTTTTTATTTGACGTTTACATGGCTTCTATATATTACAAGTTTTGGACTCCTAGGGCCTGATAAAAAAATTGGCAATAGTATCAATTAGATTTTTTTAATTATTAAAAATAGTAACGAATTGAAAATATTCATTCATACCAACAGATATAAAAATTTTGTTCAAGAATAAACCGATTATTATGTGTCGGGAAATAAATAACTGAAAAAAAAATACCATTTACTACCTCGTGCGGAATGGTAATACGACTTGTGTGACTGTTAAAACTCGCTGGCTCATAAACAACAAAAGACATCAATATAAATACAGCTATATATAAAATACTGGCGGTCCCGCCTGGTTTCACCCGGGTACAAAAAAACGAATAGAGGGAGGGACATATGAGTACGGTAAACCAAGATGAACGTTGTGTTCAAATTTCATGATGATCGGATTTACCGTTCAAAAATTTTTGTCGGACGGATACATTTTGAGTTATATTTTGCAACATTTTTCATTGATGCTCCGCTCCTATTGGTCGTAGCGTGATATTGTATAGCCTATATAAATTGACTATCCAACAAAAAAATTTTTTTCAACCAGTAGTTCCTGATATCAGCGCGGTTAACCAAATAAACAAACTCTTCAGCTTTATATATTAGTAGATGAATGGAACCTTCCCTCCTGTCATTTAACAACTCTATTGTGGATATGAAACATCGATTGAGATGAAGAAAATTTAAGCTCTATAAAAAATCGACATTGTTTGAAAAAAATTGCTAATAAAGTCAACAGGTTTAGCGTATTTTTTTATTGTTTGTGTTGTTTTGACGTCAGTGTAATTATCATATTTTTAGAACGGTAGTGGACATATGGTGGAAACCGGCCGATAAGCAAAGCTGAGCACCAATATGCATGTCGCAACAATTGCATGTCCGTTATTTCATATTGTCACTGCGCTTTTTTATAATCGGCGACTGCATTCTCCATTACCTATAGTCGTATTATAGAGTGTAGAAACTTGCATAAGAAATTACATGTACTCGATGTTATAATAAAATATTGCTTGTTTCATATTTATCGCCTGTACACAGTAAACTCCGGCCGTCACATAATTCTGCAGTTGGTCACGTGACGGCTGATTTAATGATTTAATTAAATACAGTGTTTTCCCTTATTTAAAAAAAAATATAGGTACTTTCTAGCGTTTTCAACTTCAGGTCAGTGTTTCTTTAAGCGTGGTCCATGAGTGGCGTTCAGAAAATAAAAATAGATATAAAGAAACTTTTAAGTTAAACGCTTTTATTGTGCAAACGATAATGTACTAAAATCTAGAAAATAAATATGAGTCACTCAATCGGATAACGGGAAGTAGTTGAAAAAACTGTCGCATGCTTTATTAAAAATGCTATTTGCAACCGGACCAAAGCCGGAAAGGTCAGTTAGTTATTATAATATTGTATTGTCATCGGAACTACATACCTATGCAAAATTTCAACTCAATCGGATAACGGGACGTAAATGAAAAAGCTGTCCCAAAATTTGAAGCAAAGAAACAAGGATGAGTGGAAGATCAGTTTCGACTGAACTCTGCCATAATAAAGTTCTATTCTATTCTATTCTATTCTAAGGATATAAAGAAATATACGCAGTCAAGCTTAATAAAAGCGTTTAAAAATAAACAGATGTAATACTAATAACTATTCAAAATTCATTAGAACATAACAAAAGTAGTTTGGTCCAAATAGACACAGACAATTGAGACAATTTTTTTTCTGACAGTGTAATACCCATATTATATCTATTAATTAAATATATGAATCATTGCCTATCTACTCAAAACGCAACAAAGCGTATCGAAAATATATCTGCGTCTCTTTCTTCGATGTAATTCCCTGATTTCTCCGATGATAGGATTGGTTGAAGTAAGTACTTGCATTCAATCTGAATAAAGTATCTCTGTTTCAAAACTTTCTCTTTTTCTATGACGTTAACAGCCAGCTTTTGGCCTAGGAGGGAGCAAGTTAGAAATTTCTTAAACCGGGTCCCCCGTGCTTGTTTTACCCTCCTGGATACGCCAGTGCTTACGGCGTAAAAAAAGACAGACGTATATGTTTGCACCCTAATAGTTCAATTGCGATTTTATTCCTACGCTCAGTATAGAATAAAAGTATATGGTATCACCCGCGAAAAAGTGTGAAAATGACACTTAGTCAAAACGTTAAAACTCGGGAAACCCTGAATTGTTTATTCGAAGTGTAGGATTGTTATAGACTCCAAAGTGTCTACTGACAACATTAAAGAAGATTTGTTTTGATTGTTCTGTATAACAATCGTATAAAGCCTGTTGTTATGATGCGCTCATTGCGCGGTGCCAAAACATCACCCGAAATACAAGCATTTTATGTCATCTTTGTCAAGTTCATTGTCTCTGCGGCTGACCGACATCGTTAATGAAAATCTTTTACGAAGACTAAAAATACTTTTCACTGTTTTGTTTTTTCTTTAACTTAAGCACGTTTATTTTTAACCGACTTCAAAAAAAAAGATGATTTTATGTTTGTTTTCGAGAATTGACTACTGTCGACGGAATTACAGACAGAAATTCAATAACTATGTCATATACTTACTTAAAATTATTTTGTTGGTAGATTAGCGGCCCGGTCCGGCTTCGCTCGAATTTGTAGATTGCCACCGTGTTTTTGTTGCAAAATTGATGTCCACGAAAAGCGCTTTTGTTTTAACGCGATAATATATATCCTATACGTTCATCCTGAAGATCCATTCTAAATATCGGTGAAAAGATTTTTGATATCGGATAAGTAGTTTCGGAGATTACCTCCTACATCCAAACTTACAAACTTTACCTCTTTATAATATTAGTATAGATGAAACACAAACATATTTTCGTCACTGTGGAGAAAACTCAACTTGAGGAATTTATATGCTTAAATAAGGGAATTTGACATTTCCTAGCCGTTTAAAGTTTAACGATATATTTTTTGTTTTGATAAAAAACAGACAAAATATTATTAGTAACGGATGTGCTGATTAGATAATTTCTTATCAGAGTAGGTAAATGATAAACAGGACAATAAAAGTGTTAGCCCATACTTCGCGTAAATTTATAAAAGGTGAGATGATGACATTATTACATTTAGAATATCAGGACCGGTCACCAGAGGCTCTAAATCTTTTTTTCAATAGGCGCTCGACAACCTGAACCAGATTAGTATACAATAATTATTAAAAAAAATAACTTCTCTACTTATCAATAAATACCTACCCAATTTTTAAATAGTTTTTTCTAATTTGTCCCAATTTTGCACATTCCCGCTTCAGTGAATGCTTTGCGCGTCAGAACTGAGTTTTGTTCATACAAAAAGTTATATCTAGGTTAATTTCACAAGAAATTATAGATTTTTGAAAAGGGGACTGTTTTATAAATTTTGATTCTAGTTCATAATTACTCCTAAAATTGTAATTGAAAATCGCGAACAGCAGTTGTCAGTTGGCCTGTACGTACTTATGTCTGTACGTCCGAGCTGTACAGATCGCAAGTTTGGTTGGATCGCCTTGGCTTATATTTTATTCACTTTGTTTACATCAGACTAGAAGTTAGAACCGTATTTAAATTTACTGAAATGCGTTCCGTAGTTAAATTTTTGCTAAAATTACCGATCTGGTGAACTTAATATCTGGATGATTGGTACTCAAGTTTAAAGTAAAAATTATTTTTCAAAGATATGGATTCGGGTTAAAGCGGTTGTTAATACGAGCGAATTTTCGGGCAAAACCTACGCCGACAACCCGACAACAGAGAAGCCGCTTTTTTTTTCAAATAGCAAAAAGTTAATGTCGAAGACACCCAATACGTACAACTTTAAAATTATTTCTCTTTGATGCATAGGTGATATAGCATGAGGCGGTGCGCCCTAAATTAAACTAGAATGATACGCTACTGACTAGTCACACGTTTTCTTGCATTATTAATGGTTTTATAACAAAATTACTACCTAATCATACACGAGGAAAGTATCCAATAATTTTGTAATAAAACTAGCTGTTAAATATGTAAAATGACTGACATATCATAATCTTGTTCTCAGAAAATTGTATGCAGAAAATTATGTTTACTAAACAATTTGAAATTGTAAATAAAACTCATGCATCTTTTCAAGGTATATGTATGAAAGATTGCAACTGTCAATAAAAATCGAATTAATTTTTTTACCGGGAATGGCGTGTCTACCCGAACTGCAATCGAACACCACATTACAATTCACATTCGTATTTCTTTGTTCTCAATCATCATCATATATAATTAATACGCTAGTCGCTAAGGTTTAGGATGTTTGCCCCCCTTTTTAGAAAAAACCTCACAATTTATCCACATAAATTATATATCATTTTACAGATAATTGCTTGCTCTACTGACATCGACAACTAAAAAATTTATTATTGCTTTTGTTTTTGTAAATTAATTAAAACACAGCAACGCTGAACAACGTCTGCCATCTGACGGTTTTAATTTTAAAACAACGTCAACACTTCGATCTGTCATCTGACCTTCATATTGTAATACAACAGACACAATATTGCACACTGCCATCTGACGGCTATAATTTTGAAACAGCGAGCAACGCTGAACAACGTCACAGCAATGCTGCATGATGCCATCTGACGGCTTAGCTCAACGCTTTTGCTACTTGCGCCTCTATATGACAATTTTAGTAAAATATTTCTTCGATCTGTCATCTGAGCTTCATATTGTAATACAACAAAAAGAAGAACGTTATAAGCAGTGTGCAAAATTAGAAACGAATTGAATACCTGCAAATATATTTAAAAAATAATTTTGTAAAGTGATAATTATTATACTTATTTAGTGCGAATAATTCGCACAGGTCACTCTAGTTTCTATTGTAAACAAATAGCTTTGTTGCTGCTTGTACGTAGACTACAAATTAATGACGTCACGCCTTGTTAGTTATAACTTTCTTGTTTATTGGTATTTTTAAAAACGAAAAAATACGGATAGAATATTTTTTCCTCATTAATCTATTTCAATAATCAGCGAAAAATGGGACAGTACTCAAAATTGTAGCCGGTAATTATGTAGATAAATAATCACTAACATTTATTTGCTAATTGCTAACCACAATAATAATAGAATTGAAGTGTTTAACTTGAATGCAATATTTCACCCTTTATAGCTCCAATTGGCGAGTGCATTGTGATTTGTGCCATGATTTGGTTCAAATAAAAGTGTCGTAAACTTGTTGAAAACCGTTTTTGGAACCATCAGCTTATGCTACAATAGCTCGATAAGTAATATATGCAATGCATAGCAAATGCAGAAAAACGACGTTGAAACTATACAGTGTGTTCACCGATAGTGGTAACAGTGAATAATTCTTGTATGCTGCTAGATACAAAAAAAAACAAATGTTGAATAGTTTTTTATTCAACTCGAAATTTATTATCGGAAACTGCTGAAATATATTTTTTTGTACTTCAAAGTTAACCAGAAGTGTACATGAATTTTTTTATTTTTCCAAATGGCAACATGTACCTATACTTTTTTACATTTCTATATTTTTCTTTATAAATTCATATAAAATTTTCATAAGGTTACATAAGAAAATTTTTGAGAAAAACGTTATCAATTTATTAATTAAATTTACGCAGTAATAATTATTACTGTGTGATTAATTAATAAATTGAAAACATTTTCTCGAATATTTTCTTATGTAACCTTATGAAAATTTTATATGAATTTATAAAGAAAAATATGGAAATGTAAAAGAGTAGGTAGGTACATGTTGCCATTTGAAAAAAATTCATGTACACTTCGAATATTTTCTTATGTACCTAACCTTTTGAAAATTTCATAAGATTTAAAAAAAAAATGTATGTATATTTCCGGTTGAGTTGAAAGTACAAAAAAAAATATACCTCAGTAGTTTTCGACAATAAATTTCGAGTTGAATAAAGAATTATTCAAATGTTTCTTTGTATCTAGTAGGATACAAAAATTATTAACGTTACATCGGCGTTGGTCGGCTACTCGGATGGAGCGACCGTCGAGATTGCGCTGACATGGAACAACATACGTTACTTTGGAACGTAGTTACCTCTTGTCAGATCACAGTGATCATTTTAGACGGCTGGTCACAGTGATTTTTTAATTGTGAAGTTATTTATTCCCCAACTCTATTCTGTTACCACTACCGGTGGACACACTGTATATACTGAATACCAACGTAGCGTCGATGAAGCTTGATAATAAATCACGTAAAGTGAGCCTGCGAATTGTGTTGGTCAGGGATGTAAAATATTAAAACCGGAAATGCAAAGTGACTGAACTTTTCATGTTCGTTTACGCCCACTCACGAAAATTTGCGAAAGTTCCTGGAAAACTAAATACATATCATGCACGAGCCAGCTAACCATATTTTTTATTGTGGTATTATAATCATTGTGAGAATTTACAGCGCTTGTTAATTTTTTGTCACTTTCTAACAAATTTAACTTGAAATCGTATGGTCTGAGAAAAATTGGTCGACAATTTTATTTACTTAAAAAATTTAACTTGACATAAGTTAAAGTGACACAGAAAGTTAGAAGAAGTTTCGATAATATATTACTGCATAGTTTCTGAACCAATAGGAACGCGTTCCTATTGGTCCAGAAACTATGCAGTAATAGTATATTGTGCGACTAGTGAGAGAAGGAGAAGATTCCATAAGCGTGAAATTGCCGCACGAGCGTAGCGAGTGCAGTAAAACGCACGCGAGTGGAATATTCTCCTTCGATCAATGGTCGCACATAATACTTTATTCAACTAGCACGAGTAATATGTAATCGGGGCCCTGATAAAAGAGGGAAAAATAATAAATCACTTCATTGATTGACGTACCCAGCGCCCTCGATGCACACAAGATAGCCATGACTTTCGCTGAATTGCGATGCTGTTTTCATATATACAATACCGCCTACCACGTTCCTATTGGTCCAGAAGCTGCGTGCAGTTTTTTTTTCATTATTGCACGCTCGGGCTTGCTACTGCGTTTCTATTGGTCCAGAAAATTCATTATCACACTGTACGGCTCATTATTAGCACTCTACGCGTGAACATGAAGTAATTTATTATTTCTCCCTCTTTTATGAGGGCCCCGATTACATATTACTCGTGCTAGTTGAATAAAGTACCATGTGCGACTATTGATCGAAGGAGAATATTCCACTCACGGGCTCGTGCGGCAAATTTCACGCTCATGGAATCTTCTCCTTCTCTCACTAGTCGCACAATATACTATTACTTGTCGATAATTCTGAATATTTGACTGTCGAAAACGACTAAAAAAATTCTGTTAAAATCCGAACGTATTCAGGGATACAATCAACGTACACGCGATCGAAGCCGCAGACAAAATCGTATAAATTTGTTCGCGTGAACATGACGTAAACGTAACTTGAACCACGAAATGTAATTGTGAATCAACCTTTATGTGGGTACGTTTCCATCCCTGGTATAATAGTGGTTTTCCACTTTCCAGTGAAATGTATTCCACTCATACCAACAGTTCCGTGTGACGGATCGTTGACTATCGTGTCGCTATCGTTTTGTCGGTGCCTGTGAACTATATGTTGGATACGTAAACCGTGCAAGATATTAGAGACCTTATAACGCGATGTCATATTTTTTTCGATTAACTTGTGTCTGCGTCTTCGCTCGCGTGAACGTCAATATTGCAGGTTCGTTTGTCGGTTTTTAACGAGTCAAGTCATAAATAGCATTTTCTAAATTTTTAAATTTTACATTTAGAGAAGAGCAGTGACGTCATCTTGCGCCTAGACGAATTTGTGATCAGACCCAGTGTATTCTACCTGTGCAGGGGTGTCGTTTCTCTTTACTCATATACTTAATTATGTTGCTAATTCCCGTAAGTGGAAGTGTCGCCCACCAACAATAACTGCATATACTTCTATCTCACTTATTTAGGAACTTAACTGTGCCAACACTCACACTCCTCCGTGCGCGCAATGTGCTTAAAAAGGGGTACAAAGTTTTTTCTTCACGTATTAATGTTTAGATATTTTCTGTTTTATATTTTACTAGCAGTCCCGCCCGGTTTTACCCGGGTGCAAAAGAACGAATGGCGGGAGGGACATGAGGGCACGTTCATCTTCGTTTACCGAGATGAATGTTGTGTCCAATTTTCTGATGATCGGAGTTACCGTTCAAAAGTTTTTGTCGAACGGACTTTTGAGTTACATTTTGCAACATTTTTCATTGATGCTCCGCTCCTATTGGTCTTAGCGTGATATTATATAACCTATAGCCTTCCTCCATAAATGGGCTATCCAACAAAATTTTCAATTCGAACCAGTAGTTCCTGAGATTAGCGCGTTCAACCAACCAAACAAACAATTTCTTCAGCTTTATATATTAGTAGGTATAGATGAGGAATAGGTAGGTATATATTTTTTTTTTCGATCAGTAGATTTTACGTTATGACAAAACAAATGAATCACGCTATATATTGTACAGGATAAGACGATCTTTCGAAGTTCCGCCAATGTCACTCGAGTGACAGTTTAATAACGCGTTTATATATCTGTTTATGGCAGTTTCGCTCTGTCAGACGTGTCAATTTTTCAATACAGAGTATCAGAAATGCAGAGTGATATAGCCACGTGATTGATTCACTTCAAACGATTGTCGGGGGCCCTGTGAGTGTACACTTTTATTTTTGAAGAAAAACTTTAGACGCATCTTTTAAATTTTGCAAAGGGGCTAATCGTTGATTAAACGTTACGAATTGGACGTTTTTGTGCTGTCTGGGGACATAACAAAATAAAATTTCCCTGTGTTTTTAATTCGCCCGAATTTGTAGATTGCTACCGTTTTTTCGTCGACTTACGTTCCAAAATTAGGCTCCACGAAAAGCGCTTTTATTTTAACGCGATAATATATAACTTATGTCCATCCTGAAGGCAGTACCGGATTAAGACTTCTTGATGCCCTAAGCTTTTCTTGTTTATGGGCCCCCATCAATATATTATGTACAGCTTAGAAATAAAAAATCAAAATGATAGAAAAAAGTTAAGAAGCATAGATTTTTAGGGAAAAAAATTGCATTTTACAATCAATTTTATTTTTAATTTTTATGCTTCTAAAGACATGTCAGTAGATCAAATTTTTGAGAACATGACAAAAAGAAAAAAAATTGTTGACACGGTTTAGTGAGGTACTTATCATTTCTGAGTTGTGCTTCTTGGTGCCCCCTGCTTACTTTGCTTATAGGTTAATCCGGCACTGCCTGAAGGTTCTTTCTAGATATTGCTGAAAACTTTCTAAAATCAGATGAGTATCTACATCCAAACTTTACCTCTTTATAATATTAGTATAGATAGCAACGGATTACAATTTTTTAAGGAATTACCTATACAGAAGAGGTTTGAATTAATACAAATACAGTATTAACTCTATATAGCGACACTCTAGGGACTGTGCACTTTGTGGCGTTATTGAGAGTTGTGAAATATAATCCATTAATATTTTTTTTTACTCATAATTAATATATAAAATTTACAACTGACCAACAAACATTCATACTATCACAAATTACAACAATGAAAGATAATCCCAACAAACAAAAGAACGAATTTCCTAGAATCTTCAGTACGCATGATGCCGACAACAAAGCAACAAAATAACGAACAATTACTGTTTGTTGCTTAATGATGGCGTATTGTTGTCGTTATTTAGACTGTATCATTGTATATGAGCAACAAGGTAAACCAACTAGAGTTAAGTAATTTCGACGTTTTAAGGAGTTTGTCGTTATATCGAGTGACGTTAAATGGAGTTTACACTGTAAATAAAATAATAACTTAGTCTATAATATTGTACATTTATTCAAATGGCCTTCTAAGTGCTGAATTCGCCATTGCTGACTGTTAAAAAGTGTTTCGTTTTTTCACATTTTAACTTTGAGTTTAGGTATTATTGAGTGCAAATTAGACAGAGATAGTACGTTATTGGCATTTATTGAGACGAAATGCGTAAAAGTTTTATATTTCGATTTTAAATAGCGATAAACTTTATAGGGAAAAACGAAACTCTTTAACATCTGTCTGTTAAAAATGTTTTTAATTAATTTTTGAAGTTTCTTTGTGTGCAAAAGTTTTTAAGTGTAATGAAATTTGAGAAAGCGATGTACAAAGATTTTCAATCGTTTGATATTCGTCTCGATTACATTTTGATATGAAATAAAATTTTGTTTCTTAAAAGAAAGTTTTCAGTTTATTAAGCAATGTAATATTATTTAATTACTATGATTATAAGCTCGCATGTCGAATTGGGGTTATAATATGACAATCCAAAAAAAAATCTGACGTAAACGAGTTTGTCTTGTGACCGTAGATAAATTAAAATTAGGTATAATGTTTACTTAATTTTCTTGGCAAAACTAGTAGATTTATTAAGAATGTTTATGAAGAAATGAAAAAGAGCTAAATTTAACTTGTAATATTTTAACCAATTGGCAACTGAACAAATAACATTCTCGTGCATGGATTTCATCAAAATATAATATAAAATGTTGTACGTCAACTTAAGCTTACGCCTGGCAAGCTGATTTTCCAATAAAATATAATCAAATTAAAGTATATTTACGAGTATAACCGACTTAAAAAAAAAAGAGTTCTTAATTCGATTTTTTCCGTGTGTATATTTCGAGATATGTCCGCTAGTGACGAACCGATTTTTAAATAATTCTTCTATTTTAATAGGGCATACCTTCAGAGTAATTCCACATAAATTTCACGTAAAGCAGTTCTAATTTTAATTTTAATAAACAAAAAGATGGTTCATAACGTGCAAACTACGTATTGAAAATCGACTAAAATTGTTAAAAATATAATTTGTAACAATTATTATTGGTAATTATACACTTTCGAGGTCACCTGGTTTTTTGGCTCTAGAAAATCGAAAAATCATCCGATTTCGATGAATTTTTTTTTAAAATCTTCGTTTTTATGGCGGATCTATGGAAAAAAATACGAAAATTGAAAAAATCAATATTTCTCACAGTTTCATGACTTTAAATGCAAAAAAAAATTGACTTTCTACATATAATCCTTTATAACTGTTTCTGACGTCGTGGAATCAAGTTCGTATATTTTTTTTCGCAATCTACATAAAAAAATAAATATTTTGAAAAAAAATTTTCAAAAAAGTTAATTTTTCGGTATTTTACAGCCTAAAATGTATTCTATTTCACATTCTAAATCACATTTACACGAATGTTTAATTTATGCATTTTGATAAAAAAAATTTTCAAAACAATTCCGGGGTGAACGATAAACGGGTATGCGAATTGTAATTCCGGGGTGAACGATAAAGGGGTATGCGAATTGTCTCGCAGTGAAACGGGAAGGGGCAAATGTGGAGTTTTTAAAAAAACAATTCCGGGGTGAACGATAAACGGGTATGCGAATTGTAATTCCGGAGTGAACTAATTTTTTTCATAAATCCGCCGTAAAATGGAACTTTTTGAGACTGAGATCATTGAAATCCATCTATTTTTCGATTTTCTAGAGCCAAAAAACCAGGTGACCGTGAAAGTGTATAATTACCTTATTATTTTATATTCAACATATTTATTAATGTAAGTTTTTAACATGAATATTATTTAATTCAACATATTTATTAACGTAATTTTGTAACATGAATATTATTAATTCAACACATTTATTAATTTAAGTTTTTTAACATGAACACTACTTATACTAGTTCATACGCTCCGCTGCCATCTTGTCTCTGTTTTTTCCACATGACCTCCAGGGTACACCAGTGGCGGCGTGGCTTTTTAAGACGTGGCGTTACAAATTAAAAAAAAAATAAACTTTCAAAAAAGTCACTGAAAAGAGAAAAATAATAAAATTTTGAGGTCGTCGTCAACTTAATAAAAGTAAATGTGTAAAAAGTTTTAGTAATTGACGAGGACCTCAAAATTTTATTAATGACTCTTTTGAAGGGTCTTCAATTTTTTTCTTTAAATTTTAATGAGTTTATTGTAGGTTAAGACAAAAAATGAAAACGAAATCCATGCTTATTTAGTCAGTGAGTTAGGACGGTGCGAATGTTTAAACGATTCGAATGTGGACACGAAAACAAAATTTATTATAAACAAATTGTGGTGTAAAATTGTGAAAATATATTGCAGCACTGAAATTATAATATTTCTTTCAATTCTCAGTTTTGATTGGTTTACACTTTACAGTGAATCCTTCAGTTGACTGACACGCAATTTATATTTATGAAAAAAATTCGTTGAAAACTTTGAACAATAAATATGTCATTAGCTTTAAATGTGAACGCTTTCTCATTAACTTAACGTATATGTTTATGTTAAAAAAAAAAAAACAATTTTCTAAGGATGCAAAAATTTCTATTTCGTTTTTTTGAGGTGTAAACATGTTTGTATCGACAGTTAAATTTTTAATTATTTCATTAATTTGAGATTTTAGACATTAATGTCTTGTTCCGGAATGTTTAAAAAGGGGAATTATAAAACGGTCAAATAAAAAAACAAATTTGGTGACTGATGTTGAGATACTGTTTTAATAAAAAAGAGCGACTAAATTACTAAGTGAGCGACTAGAATGCCTTCGATAATTTTGAAGCAGATATCTTCTTTTGTTTTTACTTTTTATTTTTTTTTTCACTTTGAGACTACAACTTAAAACTCACATTTTCATGAAGATTGAAAACCACCGCTTTTTTTGATAAAGGGGTATGCGAATTGTCTCGTAGTGAAACGCGATGAAGCAAAGGTGGAGTTTTTATAAAAATAATTCCGGGGTGAACGATAAACGGGTATGCGAATTGTAATTCCGGGGTGAACGATAAAGGGGTATGCGAATTGTCTCGCAGTGAAACGGGAAGGGGCAAATGTTGAGTTTTTAAAAAAACAATTCCGGGGTGAACGATAACGGGGTATGCGAATTAAATAGTTAATTGTTTGAATATAGAACTGCGTTTTCTAAAAAATGTATATTTAATTGATAGTCGATTAAATATATATTTTTTAGAAAACGCAGTTCTATTCAGTCGCTCACTTAGTAATTTAGTCACTCACTTAGTAATTTAGTCACCCAACTATTATTTTCTCGTCAAGCGCAGTCAGTCGCTTACTTAGTAATACAGTAACCCAAAATTGTAATTTACAGTAACTCGTTTAAATACAACCCGTTTAAAAATGATATTTGCGTTATAAAAATTGTCTAAAAATTAACATTCGTTACATCACTAGCCCACGTGTCTTTAGCCTATGTACAATGCATGTATAATGTCGGTTTGAAGGTTAAAACGGTACGAAGATTAAAACAAAACTTATTTCTAATCTACTTTTTTTTAAAAATCTATCTAAAAGTAAGAAAATTATACATTATACTTTAGTCTAAAAAAAATAATTCCTGTTCAAAACAATCGAATATCTTCGCGCATATTAAAACAGCTGTTATCGATTTAAGATTAAAAGCGATAATAAAATTCACACGAAAATAATAAACAACATGCAGACACAAAACGTGCAACGTGTCTGTTTTGAGACGTAGCATAGTCTTAGTCGGGAGTGCGCCATAGAAACACGTGCGGACAGACTGTGAGAGAAAATTCGAGCTAGGCGATTTTTTTTAATCGAGTAAATTTTACACAAATTAAAAACTAAACTGAATTTCCTCTCTTTGTTGGAAGAACAGTAATTGAAGAACTTTATGATAAACAGAATAGTAATTAGTGTTAGATTTCAATCAAAAATACCGTACCGAAGCGTCGTCTATGAATCACTTTATTGTTATGTACATAGTTATTGAATAATTTGAATTTAATTTAATCTAAAATATCTTATGTAACGCTTATTAAAATTGATCTTTTGAATCAGTATTAGAGTCAGTTTATGTTCAGAATTTGATAGTGAAAAAAGTTGAGTTGAAATAAAATAAAAAAACAGTTTTTTTCTAAAAGTATATCACTACTTAAGTATGGATAAAAGACTGAACGGTTTTATTGATAGACGGGCAATCTCTCATGGCGTTTGTATATGAAATAATTACCTTTCATTGTTCTTATTATTGTAATAACACGTATAAGTATTCGAATTTTGGGGATATATGTAGTTGTCGATTCGAAATAAATATTTTTTGACGTGATAACGTCTTATAAATTGATGAATCACGTCAATATAAAAAGATGAAACACCGGCTGCATGCACGAAAAAAGTGTAATGTTCCTAACGTTCCGCCTGACCCTGTGCGTGATTATTAAATATGATATTCGAGCGGAATACGTTATCACGTAAAACTATCGTCCGTAAACCGACTTTACAGACAACCAATTTTTTTTTATCTATATATACTAATATTTTAAAGAAGTAAAGTTTGTAGGAGGTAATCTCCGAAATTACTCATCCCATTTAATTTTTTTTAATCAGTATTTAGAATGGACCTCTAAGATGGACATTGGCTATATATTATTATCGCGTTAAAATACAAGCGCCGTTCGTGGAGACCAATTTTGCAATGTAAGTCGACGAAAAAACGGTGACAATCTACAAATTCGGGCGAAGCCGGAGCGGGCCGCTATAGTAGTTAAAAAATTTTGATAGAATTCAATCATATTTACGGTACCCCTGTACGAAACTATTAATATAGATAAAAAAAATGGTTGTCTGTAAAGTCGGTTTACGGACGATAGTTTTACGTGATAACGTATTCCGCTCGAAGGTCAGGCGGAACGTGACACATTTCGTAACGTGACACTTTTTCGTGCATGCAGCCGGTGTTTCATCAATTTATAAGACGTTATCACGTCAAAACTTATATAGTTCTAGTCGAACGGAAGGAACCATGTAACGATTCACCATGAACACATAATGTGTTTTAATGTAAATTGAATTATGTATTTTTATCACACTTTCACTTCTAGACTTAACACGCATTTAACATACACACATACTTACGTACAAACATTTGCGTATATATACAGTCTTAAGTCTATCTGTGTATGTGCCATCATTTCAATTTTGCTTTATCGATGAAGGTTATAACTTACATACATTTTGGTTTATGTAATGTAAAATTAAAATAAAATCGTCTATACACGCTTCTTCAACCAACATCATAAAGATGGTAGTTGTTAGAGTCGCGGATAACCGTACAGGGTCTCAAAAACCCAAAACGATAATGATATCAGTTTTTGTAGCGTATTGTTAATTGGGTAAGGTGTTCCAAAAGCGGATGAACCTTGTGAAGATCCCGATGTATTGCGACCATATTTTGCGATAGATTGTTTTATTTTCTAACAGCAGATGTCAGCATCAAATGTCTAATCCCTTCGTGGACGTGTAGGACTTTAACATGAAAGCATGGCAAATAAAATTGAACATCTGACTGTCCAGAGTTCCTGCAGACGTTCCAGTTTTCTTTATGTTGCTGCGATCAGGAGATCAGAAGCATTGGAAGTAATTAAAGGTGGATTTTTGACGGATTCGAACCACAATTTGCAATAGGTATTTTTATTTTCTGATAGCAGATGTCTTAGCGTCAAATGTAGAATCCCTTCGTGGAGGTGTAACTAGCCAATTTTTTTAAGTAACTTAACATGAAGCCACGACAGATACTGTTCAACGTCAAACTGCGGAGTTCCAGTTTTCTTTGTGTTGCTGCGATCAGGAGATCAGCAACATGGAAAGGTAATTAAAGGTGGATTTTTGAAGGATTCGACAGATAGTGGAGTGCATTTGTAAGAGCAAAAAATTGATGCGTATTTTTATGTAATTTTCAAACATCAAGTGAATGTATATCACAGACTAGAACCTTGATATAACAGCACAATATCGCTATTAATAAAAGAACCAGTTTTCCGCGTGTGTCGGTGTGTACAGACTTCACGTTTATCGGCCACTTCCAAGTGAAATTGTTGCTCAACAAAAATGTAATGTGTTGACATAACCAATGTTGTCAATATTTGCTCTTCAGCTTCTTTTACTCTCTAAGCACAGAGCGCTAGTTGAATTCAGTGCATCTTTATGACTTATAGATAGTTGGACCTTTTCCAAAAAGTGTATAAAACAAATGAGTGTCCACAGTAGTTTGTGAGTGAAAACTAAACGTTCAAAATCGTTTTCTGTAAATTTACATAATGGTATTTTTGGAATTAGATATATCAAGCCAGACCAGTTGCTTTAGCTAAAGGTGCATATATTCATGTAGAAGCTATAGCAACCTATTTAAAAAAAAGTCAGGCATAGATCTTTTGAAAGATTTTTTTTTAATTATATACTTATTAAATAAACTAACAAGCGTACATTCCAAATTTAAAAATGATAATTACCTGAGACTTTTGTGGCTTACAAAGGACACCTCAAAAGTCAGACTCTTCTTGTATTTAGTGTTTTAACATTTCAACTCTCTTCAAGAGATCGTTGGATTTATTATTTTACTAGCGGTCCCGGCCGGTTTCACCCGGGTGCAAAAGAACGAATGGGGCGGGGGGAGGGATGTAAGTACGCATGTTCATCTTCGTTTACCGAGATGAATGTTGTGTCCAAATTACATGATGATCGGAGTAACCGTTCAAAAGTTTTTGTCGGACGGACAAATATTGAGTTATATTTTGAGACATTTTTCATTGATGAACCGCTCCTATTAGTCGTAGCGTGATATTATATAGCCTATAGCTTTCCTCAATAAATGGACTAGCCAACAAATTTTTTTTTTCAATTCGAAACAGTAATCCCTGAGATTAGCGCGTTCAACCAAACAAACAAACAAACAAACTATCTCTTCAGCTTTATATATTAGTATATAGATTGATGAAAACATTTAATTAAAGGAATTTTTTGTAGGGCGCTTGAACTGTGCTCTGAATAAACAATTTTGTTTATATAGATAAATAATAAGTATTTATCATTTTTTAATCTTGATTGTACGATGTTTTTCATAATTTAATTTAGTCAATTTAGAAGTATATTTATGTCATTACATTAATTGCACTTGTTGCTTCATAACAAATGAAGACGTTATTTGTAATAAACTGTATCAAAGTTTTACGTCATTTTTACAAAAAATACCAACAGCGTAACCATTTTTCTATTCCTTTTCATTTTCTATCTTCATGGGTGCCATTTTTTCAACCCTATTATCTTGTAGTTAAAATGGTTCCGTAGCCCAATTGAATAAGCCTTCTATGAACATCATATTTCGGATCTATAGAATTTTAGTTTAGTTCTATAAAATTTTGACTCTACCATCGCTTTTTATTTACTTTGACCTCGACTGTACATTCATAGAATACCAGGAAAACTGAAAATATTTACATTCAGTCTTTCAGTACTACATTAGGCAGTAAGGGGCCTAGACTTGTGTGTCAAAGGATATACAATAACTTACCTTTTGATATACGACAGATTGAAACTTAAAAAGTTCTCTAAAGCTCTATTTAAATGAACAGGCGTTTTACTGTCTTGATGAAGTTTTTGGAAATCCCACATAATTATATTTGACTTTGGCACTATTTGTTATCTCTAGATGTAACAAATAAACAGAACTATTATTATTATTATCTGATTGGATGGTCCGTGAAACATATTCAACGATGAAATAACATTCCTTTGTTTTACTTGAATATGTTAATAACTATATTCCGCGTAATTCATTTTTTTTAAACTTACCTGTTTTTTTTGTAGGTATTGTGAATTATATGCATTTTAAAAATAATGTCGCTGCTAAAGATTCGAATACACAATTGCCTTGGCCATTATCTTCGCTGAAAAACAATTTGTACTAAAATATACGGGAAAAAAAATAATAACCCATTGCGGAGGAAATAAAATTGCCATCAGGGAACGAACAAGCAAATGTCACTTTACCGAGGGGTGAGAGAATCGGGTAGTAAAACGTTGGGAATAAATGGTGGAAATAGTATATTCCTTTTCACAAGAATCACAATAATGAAAACTGCCAAACCCTGCCGACAATGTAGTGTATTTGCATTTACAGACAGTGTGGCTTTATTATGTGAACGTGAGTTTGTTTTTGGTCAAAATAAAAAAATTAAGCCCTTAATACACCCCCTAAAATAATTTATTTTTTTTAATTGCAATATTATCGCCAATCTACCATCATCACCAAAATAAATACACACCATTCAGTAAGTAAATCCGCAAACTAGTGTTTTTTAAAAATTTGTAAGTCCGGTCCTCTCGGGCCGATTTCATTTAAAATTAGGTATAATGTTTACTTAATTTTCTTGGAAAAACTAGTAGATTTATTAAGAAGCTAAATTTTAAGAGCTAAATTTAACTTGTAATATTTTAACCAATTGGCAACTGAAGGGTTAAATTTCAAATTTGAGATGATTCTGTGAATTTTTTCGGTATTTTTATGCTCAAAAATGTAAATGCAATAGATAATTGATCTAATGAGGAGCTGCCATCGCTGCATTTGTGAAAACAAATGCATTACGAAATGGGGCATCTATAGAGAGAGATGCGTTCCAGGACGACGCAACGTTTGGAGAGAGTAACGTGCGAGCGGCAACGGGAATATGGCGACAACATTCCGCTAAATTTAACGTAAATAAATAACTTCTTGCGACGAACGAAACGAAGAATGACAGAAATACCAACGTTCCGAAACTCTGCGCGCCAAAGTACCAACCTACAGGGCTTGTTAGGGATGTTCTATAATCTATAATATACGTCCTTCTTGAAACAAGCATCCACTGAACTAAAGATGAACTATACGGACAATATTGTCTGATTCATTATCATAATACGAGACAATTTTCTCAAATCCAGATTTATAAACATAAATGAAATTTTTATTCTAAGTCTCCTAAATGCGCTGGACCTAGTCTGTTGAACAATTTGTCTACCCAGCTACGGGAAATTAATGACCTAAAATTATTTAGCAAAACGCTTAAAATAGTTTTATTCAAAAAATGTTTTTATGGCATAAATGCATTTTTTAATTGATTGATGTTATATTTTTGACTGTTCATATCTGTATATACAGCTATATGAATCAATAAATTATAATTTATTTATAATTTATTGAATAATAATAATAATTATTATTATTATTCTTAGAAGCTTTAGGAGAATACTAAATTATTATGCGAATATTCTCGAGATACACTTGTCAAGCACAAACATTAGACCAGCATAAACCACCAAATTTTAGAGACTTTGTAGTTTTCAAGCTTTTGTCACTAGCACACTAGATCGGTTCAGCATGTCTATAGACAGAAATCGCAGCCCGACTAACTGACGGTGGTTGCTTCTGCTGGTTGCAGGTGCTGGTCTAATGTGCGCTACTCCGTTAAATAACATGGATACCTTCATGAACAGGCCTCTTTGCCATGTACTGTGCTGCAGGTCGAGCAGGTTTATGGTTGACAAGTGTGCGCGGTTTTACAAAGTTCTTTGGGCAACGGTTAATTCTCGATTTTCGACGTACATCTACTGAACGAAACTGGAAATATGATTTTATTTGTAATAAATTAAAATGCGGATTATAAAACCGTATCTTCACCAATGATTTTTAGTTATCTGGTTTGTAAACACATCCCTGAAACTAAACCATTTTGTTAGGTACATAATGGATGTATATATAATACAAAATGGTCGTTTTATCATTGCCCAACTTATGTTTGTTCTTAAAGAAAAAAGTTTTTAACATAGCCTAATAAAAGATTCAAAGCTAATAGATCGTTTTCGTGGGTTACCATTTTTACTGTAATGGATTTTTTATTTACGTATCGTTACACTAAGTATTATAGTATTTAGTTTTAGTACGACTAATTCAAAAATAAAATGCTTCGACAATATTTTCCATCATATATAAAACAATACCTGCTGAGTACCATTCACGAATTTTTAACTTATTTCATTAAATATAATTGTGATATTCGTCTAAAGTACTTTAGATAATGCTTAACAAAAATGTACTTCGAAATGATATATTAAGCTGATATGACGTGACGCTATCAATTAAACTTTGTTGTACCTACATCAAATAAAGGTCATATTATAATTATTATTAAAAATGTTAATATTTTTTCCTTCATACCTCGGTCGAAAGTATATGCACTTCCAGCATCAAGTCTAACATTTATGCATTGGTGGGATTACACGCACTGATGCCGGAAGTACGTTCGTATACTTTCGACCGGCTATAAAGAAAAAATAGTTATGTACAACGCTCCATGAGACTGCCACCAGCCAAGAGTCGCGAACAGCTGTCATTCTCGCCTCGGGCTTCATGACGCGCAGCGCAAGAACCTCAAACTTTCTGCCTTTGTGGTGTAATATACTATTTGACGCGTAACTTTTTGAATTGAAATTAGTTCTTAAAATGAACTTTTTTACTTCTCAGTTTTTGTTGTGAAACATCTATTGGCGCGCTCTACGCTCTCTTATGCCGTCATGCCCCCTCTACGCCATCGCTCTCTATACATCTCTTGTGGTTAACTTTGTATTAGTTACAGGGTGACTCGAATTTAGTTAGTTGACGGGGCGAAATTTTCGTTACAAGGTGAAATTTAAACGTAGTGTTTTTCATTCAAACGAACGATCATTTTTTCAGTGTACCGTGGCGATGTTAAAAAGTAATGACACGTGATTAAACTGGGAAACTGGAGCACTCCTTAAAATATTGTTTTTGTGTCATTTTTTTATGTTTGTATGAATAGAGACGCTATGAGTTCGATTTTCTGAAAACCATTTGTAAAATGCAATGGTAGGTTTTCAGATATCATTATTTTTGACGCAACTTTTTCATCCAACAGGACCGTCTTTCTTCACCTTCCATCATTCATACTACAGGGAATCCTCGTAATAGAGAAGTTCACTAATTTTTACCCGACTGTCCCTGAAGGCACGCTCTGTACCTTAAACAGTTTGATGTATTTTAATATGTGAGGTATCGTTAGATTCGTCTTAATTATAGGAGTGACATGAGTCATTAAATATGACTTCTGGAAATCAAAAATAAGAGAGGGAATAAAATATTTTGTTAGCAGAAGTTTTGATCCGAAAATATGTATTGAAAGAGATTTATTTGGTTGAAGAACAATTGAAAAATAAGCTTTAGCCTAGCGGGCCTAGAGTATCGCTTGTGGCCAACGTTTCGAAAAATATATTTTCATCTTCAAGGCCTCGATGCAAATGTATTTTTCGAAACGTTGGCCACAAGCGATACTCTGGTAAAGCTTGTTTTTCAACCAAATAAATCTCCTTCAAAAAATATTTTGTTATAATAACAATACGGGTATCAAATAAAAGCTGGTAAATAGCCATAATTCTACAAAAAAAAGAAAATAGGTACTCGGAAGTGTAAAAATGATTAACTAAAAGAAAGAAAATAAAAATTAATTATTTTAAAAAATAGAAACCCGGCTGCACAAAAATGAAACCCAACCAACGACTAAAAAGAAAAAAAACAGGTCGGAAAACCTCTACACCCATTATCTTTTATTTTTAATGGGCTCTCACCTGCTACGTCTTGAGGTTTTTCGACCGGCTTTTTTCTTTTTAGTTGTTAGAGTAATTTTTGTGCTGGGTTTCTTTTTTTTTGAATAAATAAAATTATCGACCAATTTTTTCAGACTATATATTGACAAAAATAATAAAATAATAAATCAATATTTCACTAGTTGACGTTTCGAAATATTGATTTATAATTTTATTATTTTTGTCAATATATAGTCTGAAAAAAATTGGTCGATAGTTTTATTTATTTGAAGAGTTCTATTCAGACGTTAATCAAAGATTTGAATTTTTCTTTTTTTTTGTTCAAATGATTTTTATTAGTATTGCTTATTTCTCGTGTGGTTGCGATTGCGATCGTGTAGCATTAAGCGAGGTTCCACTGTATACATTTATAACAAATATGTGCAGCGGAACGACCTACTCGTTTTTTCGTCTGTCCCACATTGCCTGGGGACTCGTAATTCGTCCTGTTTAACTTGTACTCTTGTATTATTTTGTCTCGGTTCTTCTCTTTTTCACTTTTTGCGTGTTTTTCATCGTCTTTTACTAGATTACTTTTCTTCTTACATTGCTGCTTTGGACAACAGTGTTTTGTTTGAAAACTTTTAAAAACACATCACTGTTCGACAATATTTTTCTTTTGCGTTATAAAGTTTGAAATTTTCATGAAAAAAACTATACGAAAGTAAACATAATTTTTTTAGACTCAATTTTAAAACAAATATTGTTTCTAGTCTCTGTAATATATATTTGCTTCAATCTGATTCTACAGCTGTGTCAATATTAACAGTTTATTTTTTAATTCGTTGAAAACTTGAAGGGAAACGATTACCACTGCTTAACTAAATCACTCAAAATGGGCCTTTTTCATGAGAGCAATGATTAACCACCAGAATCAACACTTGTAGTAGGGATTAGGGTTGCCAGGTCGCCAAACCAAATAACCGGACAGACCAGCCAGTTTGGCCGGACATTTGGGTAAAAAGGCCGGACAGCCTACATTATTGAGGATTTTGTCTCAGTATTAATAGGTACGACAAAAAAAATTGTATGTAAAATTAAGATTTTTTGACGTGATAACGTCTTATAAATTGATGAATCACCAATATTATAAATTGATAAAACACCGGCTGCATGTACGAAAAAGTGTAACGCATAACGCGTAACGTTCCGCCTGACCCTGTGCGTGCTTTTTGCTAATTTCTCGCTCAATTTAAATCAGATCGGTTTGAAACCAGTCTTAAACGAAAGAGGAGAACATTTTACATAGATTTCGTATAACAGAATTTGCCTAAACAGTTTTTTTATACAAATTTATATAGAAAAATATTTTATACAAATTTATATAGAAAAATAGCTGTATAAATGCAATGTTGTGTAATGCATGGCGCGACGCGGTCGGTTGTCTTTGTTTGCCGTACATGGAAATTAGAAGCAAACGTATGTCTTGTCTTAACATGAAAACAGCTGCATTTCTAATGTTTAATTCAATTTTTTGACATTAGTATATTGTGAAATGCAAAGCCTTCTAAGTTAAGTATTGGAATAACTAATTATTATTAGAACATAATACTTTGTAAGTTGCAAACGTCACTTTTGACATTTCTTATCATTCCGACACCAAGGATAAGCGGATTGAAACCAAATTTTGGGAGGTTTAGGTTATGTATTACGGAATACGTTATCACGTAAAACTATCGTCCGTAAACCGACTTTACAGACAACCAATTTTTTTATTATTACCATGAATCTTGTTAAATTCTAATGAAATATAAATAACATCGAATGCCAAATCAGTTCAAGTACTTTATTACTAATCAGCCAAAGTCATCAGTCAAAATTAAATTGTAGATAAACATTTATCAACATTTTAAATTCTTCTTAAATTGTAATGAAAGGCAATTGCACAAATAAGTCTTATGTACCTGCTATTACTTCCCAAAACAAAATAAAAAACAATCTGAACAAAACAAAACTTCTTGTCTTTAAGTTAATAAAAATCATTATTCATATTCGCCTGCGCTCGGCCACGCTCGACGCTCGCTCGTTTGCGAAATGTAAAAAGCCTAACAAAAGCCGGACAAGCCGGACACCATTTATTTTGGCCGGATACGCAATCAAAAAGCCTAACTTTGTCCGGCTTTATCCGGATGCCTGGCAACATTAGTAGGGATCAACATTATTTACTTATTACCAACGTGTTGTTCTGTGGTCAAAATTTAATAAAAATTAAAAAAATAGGTTGTCTGTAAAGTCGGTTTACGGACGATAGTTTTACGTGATAACGTATTCCGCTCGAATATCATATTTAATAATACATAACCTGAATTTAAGTAGGTGTCAAACTTGGGCCGATCGTGCTTCTCTATCGCTTATACTGCGCTCTCGCTTGCACGCACAGGGTCAGGCGGAACGTTACACTTTTTCGTGCGTGCAGCTGGTGTTTAATCAATTTATAAGACGTTATCACGTCAAAAACATAACCTCTATTTTTTACAGAATAAAATTCATTAACAATTATTATTATCTGAAAAAAATATATATGACTCACGAGGCTCAATTTCAAGCAACGGAAAGACCTTAAGATTTAAAAACAGAGAATAGATGTGAATTTCCCATACTGAAATTAAGTTAAAAATAATTAACATTTTCACACTATGTATATTTTATTTCGAAAATCAATTCCGTTTGTAATCAAATAACGGACCGTTTTTTTTTTATTCACCACTTTTATGTAAATATTCTTTCGTTCGGTAAATTACCTACTATTATTTTTTTATTGGCAGTGATACCAACTGTACCAAGTGATTCAAAATAATATTTCCAATCTTTAAGCTCGAAAGCTTGGAACCAATTTAAATCATTCTAATTTTGTTGAGTTATTTCTTTACTTTTTTGTTGTTGTTAATTCTTGTACCCGGCCGCGCGTTGCTGTCAGATTTAAGAATTTTAGCAAACGAACAATTACACTTTTTATTTATGTAGATTACGAAAAATATTTGGGACCGTCTAAATGAATAAACACCGCGTCAGCTGTTCTAGCAAACACGTTTTATACCAGTTTCAGTTTTTAGCGCCTGAAAAAATTATAAACTTCTCAAAAACCAATCAGCGATTGATTAAATTAAGTGTAGCGATTCAGTCTGTATGTTAAATCGGAGTTTTTTAAAATAATACGTACTTATTTCCTTAGTATATCTATATATGTGTACAAATTAGGTATTTTACAATGTATATTCTTGGGTAATACCCATTAATTCCTAGAACTGTTATCAAAAATAATTACATTTTTACGTTAAAACACCGATAGTACAAAACCATATCAACTTCTTATCACAGATTTAGAGGAAAGTTGACTAACATTTTATCAAACCATTTTGTATTTTCGATACATTGAAGTGTGACTTCTTATGCCTCCACTACACGCGTGGCCAGCACCGCCACTCAAATAAGTGCCTATCATCGCCGCGATGGTTGCCTAGCCGTCCACACAATCGTGCGGGTTCATTCACTCACTGTCATCCGTTGGATGTCGAAGTGCTAGTGGCTGCTGCAATTACATGGTTCTTTTTGGTAGAGTTCTATAAATTTAAAAGTCTCTGTGTTGGTCCACGCATACGTAGACATTGTCGTCGCGCTAAACACCACAAAAACAAATAAATAAATAAATAATTTCACGCCATTTCTCCCTCAACCTCTGCCGTGCGACTGAATGTTGGCCGATTGTGTGTACGCGTGCACGATGCTGGCCACGCATTCCTTTGATGTACCGACAATCAACCGATTACAGGCGATGATGTCCACGCACCGACGAAGTTGCCCTCTACACATTCGTGAGTGCCTGTAAGTGGCGGTGCTGGCCACGCGTGTAGTGGAGCCATTGAAAGTTATAATAAATTTAAAAGTTCCCTAAAAGTCTATTTAATTGAACAGGCGTTTTACTGTGTCGATGAATTCTTTGGAAATCCCACTTAATATTTGACTTTGACACTATTTGTTATCTCTAGATGTAACAAATAAAGAGAAATATTATTATTATTATTATTATTATATAGATTTCAACTCGTTGTAACCCTGTGGCAACTGGAAGCAATAATTAACTTATGTAGCATATAGCTTAAACAATATATCACTGTTTAGTTTTGCCCACTTAAAAACTTGCATTCCAGAATCACTGTTTTCCGGACAATTTAATGTCAGTCTCGTGTCCATATTTCTGGTCTCAGCGGAACGAAAAAAAATCTCATTTGGACGAGAATTTAATAGGAATGTAAGTTTTCAGGAATCCGTTTCCGGGTGTTTCAAGGTTTTGTAACTGACAATAATTTATCCTCGTTGTTGAATAGTTAATAGCATATTAAGAGGTCGACTTTCTCCTATAAGCGCTGCAGTTTTATCGAAAACACTTACCTTTAAACAGTCACAAACGACCTTGTGCCGTGTCACGTCATTTGTTTGGGAATGGAAATGAGAACGGCTGTGTTCCATTTACACCAAATCATATCTGTAATTATAATGTTTATTGTTTGTCAATGTTTTTTTCAAAGTGCCATCATATTACGTTAAATACCTGTTACAGGAGTAATTTTAAAATTTAAAAAGCCACAAGGAAAAAACAATTATCTGACGATAAGAATTTGTTCTTTAGACAATTTTACTTAAAACAACAATTATCTGACGATAAGAATTTGTTCTTTAGACAGTTTTACTTAAAACATTTTAATGATTTAAATTATAAGCCGATCTATTAGTGACCAATTAAAGCTTACAAACACATAATTTAACCGAAAATTATAAGCTGTAAGCAATGTAATTATTTCAAAACTTTTAGGCTTGTATTTTAAGATGAGATGATATTGTTATCATATAAGCTCAACTATTTCGGCCCGGAAATGTAAGATTGCGACCCCGTCATGAATACTATCTATATACTAATATATAAAGCTGAAGAGTTTGTTTGTTTGGTTGAACGCGCTAATCACAGGAACCTCTGGTTCAAATTGAAAAAAATGTTTTTTGTTGGATAGCCCATTTATTGAGGAAAGCTATAGGCTATATAATATCACGTTACAATCAATAGGAGCGGAACATCAATAAAAAATGTATCTCAAAAATAAGCTTCTATTCAGGTGAAATGCCCTAACTAAATAGAGCAATATTGGCGTTGTACATTCACAAGCCCGGCTGGCTCAGTCGATAGAGCATGCGCGCGCAGTGACAATTCAAATATAAACACAGAGCAAAACGTGTCTGTTGTCTGACTCTGAGCAGAATGACGCCATGTTGGTTTGTGGGCGTTTGTTCAAGTGCCCACGTGACAAGATACTGCTTCCTGATTGGTTCTTGCTCATACCTAGCAGCAGATTTAGCAGGGAAAATAGCCCCTGTTCTAATTTTAAAACTTATCTTTTGAGCTAGCAGGCCAGCCCGCAGTGACGTCATTTCCAGCTTCGTACCCAGCCTACCGGCTAGCAGAACTCTAAGCAGCGTTTCTAGCCTCGTGTACAGCGGCCTGAAATCACCGATGCATGAAAACCAGTATGGAATTCTTGACTCCTTCCTGAGAAGCCTCTAATACGACTTTTTGACTCTATATCACCATACTTTTTTTCATTTGCGGAACATGAAAAATATTAGTAGAAATGGATGAATTACGTTCTGCTACTGCAGTATTGAAAAGTTTGGACTTTTTCATCTGTTATCCCTTGCATATTCATTTTTTTTTGTTTGTGTGACGCCATTGTGGGATGTTTCCGTCAATGATACAGAGTCACTCATAGGCCGTGCCAACGATGCACATTTCTCGCATTGCTCATTTTAACACACGCCTTGTCCTTGTCACGTAGAATGCCATATGCGTTCCACGTATCCTTGTCTTTGTGCATATTAAGCACGTGTTTAGGGATGTAAGAATACTGAATTTTCTTTTCCAAATCCCTTTCTCCTCGAGTCATCGGTCGCTTAGTCAGCGGCGCTTTACTCTTTTCAATCGTTACAATCCATTTTTCTCTCTTAAGTCGTCGTTCGCTAAGTCAACGCTTTCTTTCCTGCGCCTTATGGCCATACTAATCGAACGTAAGTAGTCATTTATTCGGTTTATTTGTTCTTCAGATAACTATTCCTCCGAATAAATAGCGATAATTCAATTCACCAAACATGATTATGTTTACTGCAGGTATAAATCTATTCTGTCTTACTTCGAGGGTATAAATATTAATTTGCCTGATACAATAATAATGGCCGCCACATAGATCATAATACCTAACGTATAAACGTGGAGTGTTATAAAATTACTTGATAGATAGATCGATTGTAGAGACTAGGCAGCTTGGACGAGAAGTGCACTACTTGAAGTAGGTACATTTTTAGTTTTTGATTTTTTAATCGTTGCTTTTGAAACCTGTCTCGGCAGCGTGTCTCGGAAGTCGCAGATTTTTGACGTGTAGCTGATTTTGTCGAGTATTCGCACAGCCCTTGTATTTATTACACAGATGTCTTGTATGTAATTTCTAGCCGGGTGGTCAGAGTAAGATCTGCATATTAAAGCGGCCATGACACTGCTGTTTCACAACATTTATGGCCGGTACTATAAAGGCGAGTTAACATTTTAACTGGCAGATTTTCAAAAAATGATTCCGCCGGAATCAAATCTGAAAAGTTCCTCAAACGTAAGAAATTACTTTTGTATCCTATTGTTATAACCGTTACCTTGAAATCATATATATTAATACGCTAAGGTTAAAGATGTTTGCCTCCCTTTTTAGAAAAAACCACACAATTTCTCCACATAAATTATATATCATTTTACAGATAATTGCTTGCTCTACTGACATCGACAACTAAAAAATTTATTATTGCTTTTGTTTTTGTAAATTAATAAAAATACAGCAACGCTTAATAACGTCTGCCATCTAACGGCTTTAATTTTGAAACAACGTCAACACTTCGATCTGTCATCTGACCTTCATATTGTAATACAACAGACACAATACTGCATACTGCCATCTGACGGCTTTAATTTTGAAACAGCGAGCAACGCTGAACAACGTCATAGCAATGCTGCATGATGCCATCTGACGGCTTAGCTCAACGCTTTTGCTACTTGCGCCTCTATATGACAATTTTAGTAAAATATTTCTTCGATCTGTCATCTGAACTTCATATTGTAATACAACAAAAAGAAGAACGTTATAAGCAGTGTGCAAAAATAGAAACGAATTGAATACCTGCAATCATATTTAAAAAATAATTTTGTAAAGTGATAATTATTATACTTATTTAGTGCGAATAATTCGCACAGGTCACTCTAGTAATATTATATTGCAAGTAATTATCATCGCTATTAAAGTGGGTGTTTTGTTCTTGACGTGTCAATATCAAAATCAATTATTTATTCTTACAATAAACGTTTACTGTTATTTTCTATTCAAATAAGCCAGTAAATAGCTTTGAACTACCCACAACATGGTTGTGAGTCATTTTTCTATTTTACTACTTACCTTAGATAGATCGATACATTTCAAATCAGGAAAAATTTCCGCTACACTCAGAACCCGGCATCTAAATCAGGTTCCGAACAGTCCTGGGTTCTTAGTGATGAACCTCTATTGAAGTCCAATTTCTTGGTTCTCAACGGTCTACCCCAAAAAACAATATGATAACAAATAGTGGAAGCCATTTTTGATTATATTTATCAGTTTTCCGATAGGAGACAGTAGGAAAAAGTCTTGCATCTACTCCTGCCGCCAGGATTGACCTGGGAAAAACGCCTCATACGACTTTTGCGAATTGAGGATATGATTGTCGTTAGACCAGGAATTTTCCGGTATTCTCATTTCTCTATGACCGAGCCTGCCCGCCAGGATCTTTTTTGCGCTTGATTGTAGATGCTAAAATTCAGAATATCAGTTATATGATCCTTCGAACTATAAAGATATTCATGATTTAACTACCAATCAATAATCTTCAACAAGTCTGAATTAATCAAGATATAGATATGTATTGTAATTCGTCAATGCAAAAGATATAATTAACTAATAATTCTCATACTTATACAGCACATCCTTAATTGAAACCTAAGACTGAATATATAGACAGGCAATATATTGATCTCTCTTTGTCTATAGTCTCTTTAAGGATCAAACACAAACCAAAATCACAAAACAACGATTTGAACGCAATAGTGTAGGTATGTGTGCTTTCATCATTATTACCAATAATTGTAGATAATTATACCTTTGTTAATTATGTACAATTATACATAAGTGTCAGTTTGTTTGATCATGCTGGTACGTATCGATGATTTGAGAACCGATCAATGATCACAAAGCTCTTTGCCACAGTTAATCAATGGCGGCTCGACAGACTAGGCTCCTTATCTTTAAGCTGAAGGATAGTAGACCAGAATACTAGATAGTAATAGTAGGTAATTTCTCAATATTTTCAGCTTGGAATATTCAAATCTACAATATCTTTCATTCCCGGTAAAATTTGCAATTTCAACACTACCGCAAATCCTTCCACAGCTCTCTATATAACCTGTAAGTTAGTAGAAAAGGTATCTGCTTCACATACCTTACTCTTTCGTTGTTGGAAGATGGATACGATGTCCCTTCTATAGCAGCGGTGCTAATTTTTGTAGAATAACACCAATTTATACGTACTATTTTATGAAATTATATCCTATTAATACAGTCTTCAAGTAACCGGTTGCTGAACTTTGTCCCATACGTAAATAAATAAAAAATACTATCTTTCTGCGCTCACTGCCAAAAACAAGTCCATCTTGTTTTGCGATGCGACTCACATGCCCAAAAAGCGTATGCGCTTGCAGGAGTAGGGATTTTCCGATTCTCCTTAATTTTTTTACTCGATGACTGGATTTTGTCGTCTGTATGTTCGCTTACATAAATTACTTAAGTAGCCCAGACTCCTGCAAACTCATCCACTGAAGCCTCCACTGGATGTAGAGACTGTCTCTCTAATGTAAAAGAGGCATACAGACAAAGACTCCACGCAAGGCGCTGTGTGTGAAATGTTATAATATGACAGAACAGACAGACAGAATCCTCATTATACGCATGACGTCATGCAATCACTCCCATTACATTCGTTGCATGTGGAGATGTAATGTGTGCCTCCATGTAGTACTTGAGACTTTTGCCGCGGGCTATCGATAATGCAGTGTACAATACCTCGTATGAAATGGCGTAGCAGCTAAGACGAACTTTTACTTTCTTTTGGTCCAGGTTACTGACATGAAACAAAACGTGTTAATTTGGAGGCAGTAGTAGTCCAAGAGCTATCAAACATTTTTGGGTAGGTATTTGAATTTTGAGGCAGCGTGAAAATTTGTGTAACACTTCTTTTGTAATTTCGAAGTCCTGGCTGATGGATAGTGCAGTCTAGCCAAGCTGTATATTTTGCAATAATTCACTTTCAGGTCTTCGATTTTGTTTTCAAGTATTACACTTTTCACATTGCCTCAAATACCCACCCAAAAATATTTGATAGTTCTCCTATTAGGTATACTGTCTTCTATTGAATACGCTTTTGTATGTTAATGTTGCATTATAAAAACGTGGTTTGAAAGCAGTAGTGCCTTCTATTGACTACGTTTCTGTGAATTACTGCTTTTACTTTATTTTCGTCTGAGTCAAATATATTACTTGAGATCTTTGTCAGACATAATACCTCGTATGAAACGGCATATAAAGTCTTACTTTCTTGTTCCAGTCTAAAGAAATTATATTCGAGACTTGCCAGAAGCTACTGATATTACAATGTATACCCAATACAGTGAAAGCTCTCTTAAGCGGACACCTTCGGAACTATTAAGATATGTCCGCCTAAGACAGGTGTCTGCGTATGGGAAAAATTAAAAAACACATATTCTTATGTATGTACATACATACACACATACATCAATACATACATACATACTACATATGTACATACATATTTTTTATTTACATAATAGGGTAGAATTTTATTGTTTTCTCATATACATTAATACATACGTATGAAATCAAAAAATCAAACATAAAAAGTATAACTTAACACTAAGTTTCTCTTTATTATAGATTTCCAAAATATCAATTTTCTCTTTAAGACTTAATACACGACGCTTTTCAGACATGTTTGTTCAAAATCTCGTTAAAATAAGCGATAGAATTCGGTGACTTCAAAGTTATTCAGACTGAGTAGATTAAAAAAAAATGATATTGCACATTTCAGGCAAAAGATACAGTTTACAATACCTTGTACAATACAGAATTGTGATACCTAACTGATAACTTAGTAATTGCAATGTATTACTTTTGTTTTCATTATCTTTATGTTTATATTTCCTTCTTCTTACATTAGACTGTTCATTTTGTTCTTGAACAATTTTATAAATTAATATTTTGTTCAATACATTACATATTCTATACGTTTAAAGTGAATAAAATTGTAAATTCATTTTAAAGTTCATATTTTGTGAATTTTCGGGTGATTAATAACAAATTATGGCAGGAAGAAGTTTTACTTCAGTCGTGTGGTCTAAAGCACACTCGTTTTCAGCCCCGGATCTACGATTTTTTCGAACCGGGGCAGAAACTTGATAATGGCGCCCCCTCTCTCTAGCATTTGAGATAAAATACTTTAAAAAAACTCACAAATATATAATGGTTGGTATTTTTCGTGAACGGGAAACCGTCAGAAAACAAGCAGATTAAGTAAATCGAAAAAAGGACTGATTAGATGTGTTTTTCAACCATATTATATTATGGTTTTGGCACTCTCTAAAACTCCCGCTCGGGGCAGGTGCCCCGGTTTGCCCTCCCCCCTAGATCCGGGGCTGTAGTTTTTTTAACAGTATATTTCAACTAGGTTTTACACGTATTGCTCATTAAAAATAATATATGACTGTACTGTAATATCATAATGCGTTTAGCATTCATAGCTGTACTAAGTGCTGTACTTGATTTAGTTGTTATCTCTTCACTTTAACCATAAACTGCATGCATGTGTGAGTGATATTTGTAATTTGTATGCACACACTCACAAGTACTGTATGAGCGTTATTTGTCTAGTCTAGTCAATAATACGTAGTATATTTACATGTCTAGATAAAGCATTGGTCGAATTAAAAGTAGGTACAATACCTACATCGAAGTTTTATTATTAAACTAGCGGTCCCGCCCGGTTTCACCCGGGTGCAAAAGAACGAGTGGGGGGGGGGTACATGAGTACAATACGCGCCACGGATCTAAAAGGTTCGAAAGTTAATCACAAACAGTTTCGCAAAGGCACATTTTAGAGCCGTTGAGACTCCCACTACCTCCTAGCTGCCTACATGGAACGTGCGCTCGTCGGTGATTGGCCGTGATCGCTCGTTGCCTTTGTCAATTGTCGCTTTCCTGCTTTAAAGTACAGTCGAGTACGCTATTGTCAAGTTGTTATTGTTATTTTAGTTTTGTTGAGTTGCGAGTTTGTAGTTTTTCAACAGACTGTACAAGCGCAAGCCCGCATTCGCATCTAACTTCCGAGCCTTTTAGATTCGTGGCGCGTATTGTACGCATATTCATTTTAGTTTACCGAGATGAATGTTGTGTCCAAATTTCATGATGATCGGAGTTACCGTTCAAAAGTTTTTGTCGGACGGACAAATTTTGAGTTATACTTTGCAACATTTTTCATTGATGCTCCGCTCCTATTGGTAGTAGCGTGATATTATATAGCGTATAGCCTTCCTCGATAAATGGACTATCCAACAAAAAAACATTTTTCAATTCGAACCAGTAGTTCCTGAGATTAGATAACAGGGCGAAATTTAGTTACTAGTATTTCGTTAGATGACAGCTCGTGACGCTTGTTGTGTGTATGCGTTGGATTATAACTTTTGTGAAAGGCGACAAGGCAAAATTTTGTTACAGGGCAATATTTAATTACTATAATTTTGCTTAAATGTATGTTTCACGTCCGCTGTAGGCGTTCTTCAAAAGCTCACATTTTTTTTTCAAATCGGATCAATACTTCTTGAGATTATCCGCGACAAACAAACAAACGTACAAACTTTTCTTCGTAATAATATTATTAGTGTAGATTAAATGACGACGCCACGTCTGATTCTCAAATAATAAAAAAAGAAACCTATTGTTTTTCCCCAGCATACTTACAGACGTCATTGCATCGAGACTGGAAACACTTATTAGGATTGTTTTACCTTAAAAGTGTTCAAAACGATTCTGCGAAAATGTTCCCAGGCACATGTGGACGAGACACGAGCATTGTTAGTGAGACTCAAATAGATTCTGTAATAGGATTAAGTTCCGTGAATCCTGTTTGTACACTGCAGAATAATGGTAACCATTCTAATCTTTATAGTCTTGTTGAGGACCACGTACGCTCATTTTACATAATTATATACTCCACCTATAGAAAGCATCGTACAAAACATACATGGTCTAGTTATGGAGCTCTTCTACTTTTAAAAAGTCGTTCGGGTGGCACGAACAATTCAATATCATCGTTTCATGACTAATATCTTAAAAACTAAAATACTCAAAATCCAACGAAATTTTGAAATGAAAGAAACATTCTAGGTTCGTGCCGTATAATGTTTATGACGTGAAAACGTCTATTTAGCCGGTCAAACTTTATTTACCCGTAGATTTCAATCGCTAATAACTATAACGAGACTAACTAATGCGGTAACAACGGTTGAGCCCACAACGGGTAGAGCATGTCTTTACGAGTTCGTCGCGTAGGCTTTGTTTTTCCTGTGACGCAGGGTGTCTAGCGACCAGGAAAACGGGAAAAAGCCGGGAAACAATTATCACCGGAAGAAACCGGGAAAAAGCCGGGAAACAATCATCATCGGAAGAAACCGGGAAAAAGCCGGGAAATTCATCAAGCATACGGGAAGTTTTTCAAATTATGCGAAATCAAATAAAAAATGAGTGAATTTCTTTCTTTATAGGAAAAACAACAATGTATGTTATTTTTGTATTTTATATTATAACACTATTTTTTTTCATTATTTGAATATTTTTATTTGTTGACACATTGTTAGTAATTTTTTCATTTGTTATTTTAATATAAGATAAAAGACTTGTGTAACATAAGGTGTTAGCGTGGGGGTAGCGAAAATAAGTATTAAGTATCGTGCTCGTGCACAACGGGGCTAGACAGTAGCCGGTGCGTGTGTTCGTTTTTGTTTAAGGCGGAAAAAACTGGAAAATTGTTATCTGACTTCGCGCTAGACCACCTGACGTCATCGCACGAGTGTAGGCGCATGCGTGTGATAGTCAGCTTTGTGTAAAGTTTTAAGTTAAAGTAGCGTGGAAACGCGTTTAGCTAGGACGTTGATTCGGGTGCCATTTCAAAGATCTCGCGGAACCCTAATGAGAGCTAAAGTGAGACAATGAAGGTCGACCGTCGCCGGCCGAACTGTACACTTACACCGCGGATCTCCTTGGATACAAACCCCAGTTTGGGAAACGCTGGATATAGTGTATGACCTATAGACAAGAGAGCACACAACATATTTGACGTTAGTGGTTAGTATGCACTCGATGTAGAATTTGACGCGAGTCGAACGCGCGCTGCGGGATTCCTCCCCCGCCGACCTTCTGAACACCGATGTACTGTCTGTATCTCGATGTTGTGGTCACATTACAAATGGAACTTTCCGTCACCGTCCAGACGAAACAAAAAACGGTCGCATAATAGAAATGGGACAATATGAACCTGGCATGTCTTTTAACCCCTTATAAGGTTCAATTATTATTATACACAGCCGTTTCGTGTTCGCGTCGGACGCGTTTCAGACAACAACTTTGCACAGTTTAGGCAGTTACGCTATCAGATGTCGTTTTGACGACATGTAAAATTTTATAGATACTGTTTGTTTTTTTAATTGGATAGCTTAAAAACTTCAACCAAAACGCTAAAATAATGTTCTTTGACAAATAACATGAACCATTTAAAATGTCTGACACCTCGAATATGTCGAACATATTTGAGGTGTCAGAATGGTTCATGTTATTTGTCAGAGAACATTATTTTAGCGTTTTGGTTGAAGTTTTTAAGCTATCCAATTAAAAAAACAAACAGTATCTATAAAATTTTACATGTTGTCAAAATGAAAACATCTTTCGGAAAATTTAGAGGAAAAACGCCCCAAAATCAAGAAAAAGTCATAGAGGAAATAGGTGTCAGACTAGGCCTAATGAAGCCATATACAAAGTTTGGGGAGAGTATGTGTCAGTAAAATTTTTGCCGACGGGCACTCTGACTACAACATTTTCCAGCGTAGCTAAGGAAAACTAATTTTGACAATATTACAAAAAAGACAGAGATAGTTAATGTAACAAAACTTGCTACAGTATGAAAATATAACCTGTACAATGTCTTATATAGATTTAGAAACAAGACCTCTGTCTGTAATTTAGGTTCCTTGCGGGATTTGTGATTATTCGGTACTAAAGGACGGTTACGTTTTTGTTGTGATCACGATTACAGTCGACCAATTCGTTAGTGATAACAATGTTTGGGAATGCATAATTTAGTGTAGACTTGTGATTTATCGACAGGAAATGGACACAACATGACGCGAGTTGCTCTCTCGTATAATCAGTATTTGTCTTTGTCACTTCACGTCATGTTGGCCGCACTTCAGAATGGCTAAAGTGAGCTTTTAAGTCTCATCTCTTCACATCTCAGATTGTGTTCAACTGTAGGTACAATTAATATTTTTTTAAATCTAATTTGTCGTGTAACGCTAGAATGTCGCATATTAAGACTCGTTGCTATTTAGGTAATTTATTTGATTAGTTTTGTGTGAATTTTGGTACCTAATTTATTGAACAGTTATAAAATATTTTCGGGGATAAAATAATCAATCTTTTAGTTTTACACACAGGTGAGATTGCGATACGGGTGTTTAATTTATACAGCACGCTACGGGAATTTTAGAGGCTATATAAATTTTAATCTGGTGTTTGAAAACCATAAATTTTAATCTGCCGTGTGAAAATAAAAATCCCTCTACACATTGTACAATCTACAGTGGAACTTCGCTTTTGCATTGAACTAGTATAGCTAGTATATCCTTGAACTATATACTGCCAGAATCATCTCGCGAACTTCTTAACTATAATCGTCATGTAGGACAATTTATTGAAACAAAGGAACCGTCTTTTCAATTATTTTGTACTACCGTATGTGTTAGTAAGCTAACTAATTCCTCTATACTAGTATCGCGGGTATATTCTGTTTTTCGTATCTCAAGCCCTATTTCCGTCACGCTTTATCCGTTCCAGATAACGCGCCTAAAGAAAATTTCATTTCAATAGACGCAACTCTCGAAATAGTCACACATTATTTTTCCGAGTACCATTTTTTATTAGGTTCTGCTGTAAAAATCGAATATAAGTCACATATTAATTTCGGTTAAATGGATGAATACAAAAATGTGTTTTAATTAAGAGCTAACGGCAGGTATACCTATAATAGAATCCGAAAGCTTAGAATATAATACTCAATAATTATACAAATTTATGCTAAAAGATGAGCTGAATAAAATACCAACCTATTTATTTTCCATTTATGGAATATAGAGTAATTAATAGGTGAGCTCTTTGTATATCATAAAATTAAGATTTTGCATTAAAAATGTTCGTTTTGTTTTCCGCCAGTAATTAATTAGAATATCTTTGCAAATACATTTTTTTTTATTTAATTTTTTTAAGGGTTTTGGGCTAATTTCCAGCAGTCGAAAATGCTCTTAGTATGTAGAATTTTCGACTGTTTTGGAGGAAAGAGGCAATACCTATATACCTAGCTATTTTTTGTTGATATCTGGAGCTCATAAAAATGTTTGAAATCATCCACATTCTTTGACCAATTCATTTTTATGATTTTCGGTCAATTTCTCTAAATATCAGCAAACAGTGACTATATACCCCAAAGATCTAGTGACATTTCTCTAGGCGTAACAACACTATAACAAGCCACTGACCGAAGTTTCGGCTTCGGTCAAAAATTGAACATTCAACTTCGGCCAAAATCAGGGCGAAGCTTTTCGTCGAAATCGAATTTCAACGCAACCGCGCTCAGCTCAGTATTTTCCTTCGCTTTTTAGCAGCGCCGGAACTTTTTGGTGCACTAGGTTTTTATAGTGAACGGAGCCCTAGATTTTTGTATTATTATCGTCTTCTTTCAATATGTTTGTTCCACTTTTTAAAGTTCCACTATTTTTCATATTTGATCCAGAAGAAACCTGTTCTAAAGTTTCATGAAGTGATAATGCTATAAGTCCTGCAATTTTTAATCAAAAGTCTAATAACCGAAATAGTTTTAACTCTAGGAAAAAATTCCAGCCAATTGGGCGACGGGATCATTCCAACTTCAAAAATGTTGACATTTGATTATAATAAAGAAAATAAAATTTCTGATATTGCGTGAGGTGACGCGGGTAATGTCTAGTATTCAATATGATATTTGCTATTCGTTGTCATGGTTACCTACATGATATGTTCACGTCATGTAAAAATTAATCAAAGCATGCCGAACTAGTTTATTTCTGACAGATCCATAAAACAAAGGCTGATTTTTTTTTATTTTCAAAATATTTCCGAAACTATAAAGTTTAGAAAAAAAATTTTTTAACAAAACTTTCTTGAAAAAATAAATAGAATAATAAGCCGTTATGAAAAGTATACCATTATTATATAAACAACACCGTTTTAGTATATATCGCGCATGCGGCGATTTTCCCCAAAAACAATAGGGCTCTTCATATTTGCATACCAAACATCCTCCCAAAATTTGGTTTCAATCCGCTCATCCGTTTGGCCTGTATCGTGTTCAAAGACTAACAGACGCACAGAGTTTTTTCAAAAATATGTTTTTTGAATTAGGGGGACCTCGAAACGGAAAGATATTGTAAAATTTTTGAACCAGTACCATTCCCCACTTGTGGGTTGGAATGGTAAAAGTAATCACGTTTTGTGATGTCTAGTGTGTCTTATTATAAATCCATCACAGCTTTTTAGATTTTGACGTCAGCCGAAGATGAGAAGAAAGTCGAAGCTCAGCTGCGACTTCGGCTAAAAAACTGATTATCGCGTTCGGTTGGACTCCAACTATATAATAAACATATCCAAATTATAAAGCATACGAGCTTATATAGAATATGGGCAATAAAATGGGTGTCACGTCATTTAAGGATAATAGTATAATGTTGATACGTAATATTCAGATATGACGTGCGATAACAATTCTATAATAAACGAATTAGTTTTGTGTGTGATTACGTGTCCACATAAAACTTTTGTAGACAAGTTTTCGTCGTCGATTTATTACTGGATAATTTAATCGTTTGCTAGTTTTCTTTACTACATGCACTGCGATATCGTGTCAATTATATAATATCATAATATATTGTAACATATTAAGTGTTATGTTTATACAACGGTATAACAAACAAGATTTGATCGGTTTCCGTTACGGGGCTCGTATTTGATTACATTTTTAAAAGGGAAAACAAAAATTATACACCTCATCTAAAGGTCGCTGCACACGAGGCTGGTTTTACCGCTGCTGGGACACTGAGGGCTCGCGTGCGTGGTCACAGAATGGATTTCAAAATTAGTCGCTTGTTTTGAGTAAGAATCAAATCAGAAAACAGTACCTTGTCGTGGACAAACGCTTGCAAATGAGCGCTGCATCATAGTGTATGTTCTGTTCAGAGACAGTTAACGTTCACTTTTGTTAGCAGGTCTCACTCCCCTTCCGCACATACGTTCTTTGGGTGGTACGTGTCCGTGAACAGTATTTATTACGCGGAAAGTAAGGCACTATATTTATTTATTTTTTGTGTTTCTGATAATAATTAATTAATAAATGTTCGGAAAAAAAATAATTTCAGTAAGTCTACCCAAAATGAGGAAGGTCTTAAAAGTTAAATGGTATTTTATTATGAAACGCGTAATTTATTTTTAACATTTTCAATTAAACTTTTGTGTATTTAAATGTAATGTTTAGATAACGAACCCTGACAGTTAAGGGTTAAATGCGTGGAAATGTACTCGGTCCGTTAAATTGTGACGAGTCTTTGTACGCCACGGTCGCTGGGTCGGTCAGGTGTGTTTTTTGTAAGAGACGAATTGTTACTTATTATTATCATGTTGGCCATCTCTCAGGTAGACCCACCGCGTGTTTTTGTGTTTTTATCCTCCCTGTGGTCACAGAACAAAGTGGCGTATGTCGCGTTTTTGATTAAAAAAAATGCATAACCACATCCTTCACCTTACAAAAACTCACAAATAAAACTTTTTACAATTTTACCGGATAACTATATTATAAGTTACCAGCAGCGCCACTTTACTATTCTACTAATAAATCTTAATTAGATGCCGCCATCAAGAAAAGCCATGTTACAATCCAAAGCATACACACAGCAAGCGTTACGCGCTGTAATCTAACGAAATACTAGTAACTAAAAAAGTAACGACGTATTATCACGGTGTCGCGCCAACTGCACGTTTTTACTCTCATCCAAACGCTCCATTAGATGTTTCACATCAAAATATAGTTTTTTATTACTTTCTAAACTATTGAATATTGCGTAATGTCAAGTGACACAAAATGTTATCACAATAATCGTGATACTTACAGAATAGCACTTAATTTTATTATATTTAAATAGTGTCCGATCGAACTTTTGGTTTCGGCCTAGTTTCGACAAAAAAACTGGTTTCGGCTGCCATCCGGCCGAAACAGAAACTACATTCGGGAGGTTTCGCACTGAAATCAGACATGTTCGGTGCAGCTGCGAGCGACGAAGTGTTTTTTATACTTCCGTTAAATCTGGAAGAATACGCAAGATCTTTGCCAAGCGAAAACCTTTATTAAAATTAATAATGACAAAACAGAAAAACTTTTACGTTTAAGGAAAACTGAGCTCAGAATTATTTCCGGGCTCTTCTCAGGTCACTGCCCAATGAGGTATCACCTTAACAAATTTGGTGTAACGGACGCCATGTCATGCCGCTTCTGTTTGGATGCTCCTGAAACATTGGAGCATTTGCTTTGCAAAGACGAAAACTTCGTCACCTTCACAATTTGTTCCCAACTCCTGATCAAGTTTGGAATACAGATTCCAGAACAGTTCTAGGCTTTTTCAAAAGCCTTAACCTCGCTCAAGAATAAACAGGTCAGGGCCTTAGATCTACTAAGGTCACGGTGTTGACGAGGCGTGCCTCATACCCTCTATCTAATCTAATCTACCTCCGTTAAAATATCAGACAGAATGATTAATATGTGAATGATTAAAAATAATATTAATAATGAAGATGAATGAAGGTTTTGGTTGAGGATCATAAAATAAGCTTTACCAGTGTTTCGCTAGTGGCCACTAGCGAAACACTGGTAAAGCTTATTTTATGATCGTCAACCAAAACCTTCCTTTATCTTAATATTCTATTGGATCAACACTACTTTAACTGAAGACATTAATAATGAAGACTGATTGCGATAATGTTTACTTTATTTTTCCTATACGAAAACATGAGGTTTCGGTTTCGGCCGTAAAAACTAGTTTCGGTCGAAACTATATTTAAATCAAATTAGACCACTTTGTGTTGTGGCCACAGATCCTTTGGCCTATCTGTCTGTCTGTCTGTATGGCCGTGTGTAGGTACGATTCTGTTGTCCGCCCAGCAGTCCAGCCTGTTGTCTGTTTGGCCCTGTATTCTGCTCTCTGGTCGTTGTTCATTCCGGTGGAATGTTGTACAATCATAATAGCCGTGCCGGGGCTCTGACCACGTTCTCTCATCTTTTCAAATATATAATACATATATATTACTCTTTATATACAGCTTTTCGTTTTCATTTTGTGCAGGGTTGACCAGCGCTCCAGTGGACAGTTTATAAGATTGGATTGTTTCCGCGACTCTGCCGCACTTACCTATTATATGTAGCTGAACCGATTATGATTAAAATATATTCACTTACGTATTCTTTATTGTCTGAGCTCCCACCTTACAAAAAATCTACTGGACAATACTGTACTAAAATTGTATTTGGTTAGTTTAAGAGAGTTCCATTGGTAGAGCGGGAGGAACTGGGGCAAGGGGAAGCTCCTAACTTGTCATTGCTGATGTTAAAAGTAAAAATTTGAAAAAGCATTGTATGGTGCAGTTGTTTTCCGAGGAAGGCGGCTTGAAATTTCATGATTATACCGTTGGTACTACTGTGTAGCGAATTGCAGTGTATCAGCTGTTCCGAAATGGCGTATTTGTGTATATTCATTGTTGTAATTAGTAAAGCTAGTTTGTTCCTATTTTTTCCGAACCTTCTATAAAATGAAAATAAAACTAGACGCCACTCTTATATGTGTTTTTGAGTCTGCTTACAATAAATATTTATCTTAACCATATATTTAATAACTTTTATATTACTAGTGGCCGTAAGTGGAAGCGTGGCCCATGAAGTGAGACAGCAGATGACTGTTTTTTATATCTTTCTTTTTACTTGACCCATTGTGCGCAAGTGTCGCGTCTGTAGTGGGGCAATTAGTAAGTGGAATAGAGCAAGCCACCTCCCTTTCACAGCTTAGTTTCATGTGCAAACTGACGCGCATCCATTCACGGACATGCGCATGAGACTCAGAGTATAATAAAACAAATATCTGCACCGTAGATATAGATAGATATAGATATATTTGTTTCTACAAGTACATAATAAAAAAATTTACAGAGTAGTGTTTAAGTCTTTCTCCCGATCTTTGCTAGCAATATAAAGGTTATTAAATATATGATCTTAATACACATTCCGTTATATAAGACACTTATTTTTTATTGAACTGTGCACCCCTTGATTTATTTGTCGGTATATTTACCTCCGCTTTTGTTATGAGATTCTGATATTAATCATTTTTGAGAAAGAATTCAAAGACCAGCAATAAATGTTTTATTGGTGTTATATATTTTCTGAAATAATGAGATTGGGTAATAACTAACAATAATTTAACACCAACTTAATATTATTTGTGCCCGGAGAATGTTTATGAGGGGTGTCGTGTAAGTTTGTGGGCATGCATTCTGCTGTTTTTTTTATGTCCTTTATAAAACACAATAATGTACACGCATAGGAACTGTGACATAATTCATTTTGATTTTCCTTTAATATCTAGAACCTTCGACGTTCCGTCCGTGAAAATTGTGTCTAAAAGCCTTTAATGGCATACTCGGATACACATCAAATGCTCTGACCACCTAACTGCGATAGTGTTGAAAGAAACTGTTATTTTTTATGACAGTGATAACTATTAAAAATAACAGTTCTTTTTTTAATAACTTATAATCCTAGTGAAAGCTAAAAAAATTACAAATAAGATATTAATGAAAGAATATTTTTTGATAACAGTCATATTTGTCTCCACTTGCAAATCGAAATCACTAAACAAGTATCAGTGAATAAACAAATCAGTAATACTACTTTTTAACAGTTTTTTAATTTATTATTTTTCATACTTCATAAGCTAAAGTCTATAGATGGATTCAAAATTAAAAGATTTGTGAAAAATTAGGTCAAATGGAAATCACTGAAAGTTCTTCGACCTTGAATTGTAGGTACCTATAGATTATACCACCAAGAAAATATCCCCTAAGCATTAGGATATATTTTTGGGGAATAATCACAATCGATGACTAAGGATTTAAGCTATTTAAAATATTTTCTAAGGGTTAAGAGATGTTTACGAAGAACATACTGTTTGATAACATATTGCGCAATTATGTATGTCTACATTTTTGCTAAACACATCAACCGTTATATACCTTCACTTGAAGGGTCTGCATCTAAGATTTCCTTTCCAATAAATATCAGTACAGTACCTAAATGGTAAACTAACTGCAGGAACGAATCCAAACCGATTTCTTGATGATGATCCAAGTATACCAACTTGTAACAGTCAGAACAGAAAAAACAAACCAAATAATTCATTAATCTGTAAATTCCCAGATGGGATTTAATTCACAGTAATGTGCCTGCTTAAAGACCGTCACATGTGCTCTTGTTTTAACGCATTTTTAATCTGTTTTTGTTTTCATTTCCAGGTGAGTAAACAGACAAAAGCCTTTTGCGAATCCCAACCGTTCCAGTGCGGTCTGATTATGAATTTACGTGTGTAAAGATGTGTTTACAACAGAATAAATGTAAGTACGTAACGTAAATTATTAAGAACTGTGAAAATTTAGATTTGGACTTGAGAAACCCAAGCGTGTAGAGATGATGTTGTTTATATGGCGTTTCCAAGAGTTCTGTACTACAAGACCCCAGTGATTATATTTCGAGCACTGATAAAGTATCAATTTATTATTTGAAAACGTTATAAATCGAAATAGTAAATTGATACTTGGCTCAAATAACCCTGTTTGTCGGGGATCTTGATATTCTTAAAAATTCTCTTCTCAAAGATTTTTATTATGCAGAAAGAAAATATATGTCACTTTGTTCAAATAGACGTATTTTCGTTTTGAATAATAAAAAAAGTGTGTAGAGTGTTAAAACAATCATAAAACCTTTACTTGGAATTTTAAGCCCCGAGTTGGGCGCCAAAATCAAATGTTATGTTTTCTTCAATAAGCGTTATAATAAATATTATTTGTTGTAACTTGTAATTTGGCAACGAATGACGCATTCAAAGCTAACATTTACATTAATTATATTGACATCATTATAAAAATAATGTCAGTAAGTAATAAGTTTCATTACATCCTATATTTATATAATAATAACGTTTTATTATCATTGCAATGCAGATAAAGAACTATTATCTCTGTTTACCTATATTTAGCATGCTTTATCTATCCATATGAATTTACTGAGTCATTTTTTTGACTCAAGTACAATTTGAGCACCCACGCAATAAATGTCGGTCTTTTTAACTAAGAATTTTAACGAAGATTTGCAGAAATCGGTGTCAAGTACCAAACCCGTTTTGGCAAGCTTCCGTACTCAGCAGTGTCTGAGGCGTAGCAAGCTACCCGTAAATTGATCTTATTTAAAAGTGGTGCCAAATTAGCAATTTTTCTTTGAAATGGCCCGAGCTGTATTTCGGGAAGACTACGTGTTTACCAAATTGAAGGTCTCTAGTTATAGTTTTTTTTTTCAAATACAACCGAGGGATACATTGAGGTACTAAAATTGGTTACTTTACGGGACTCACCCTAAACTTACAATAAAAAAAAATCTGACTACACAGTGAGACCCAAATTATTAAAGATATCCCATGTGGTGTTTTCATAAAATAAAAAAATTTACCCCTTGGACCATCAACTTAAAAACGAAAAACGAATAGGATAAAAAAAGCGATAGAATTTCAGCCTTCAGCTATGAACTCCTACAAAATTACATAAGCAATCCACATTTAAGTTTTTCTGGACCATCCTGTATATTTTATGTAAATGAACCAACTACGCATTTTCTCATTCGATGTACCAATTACACAATTAACAAACTTAAATGTATATACCTGCGACGTATATGTAATATGTAGCAAGAGATTAGTTATATTATAGTTTTTACGGCTTCCTGATTTAAATTTCAGTAGAATTATGACGCAAACCATTTGTTTCTGTATTTATGTTATTGTTTTTACTGTAGTATTGTTAATTCCATGTCGAATTCATCCGCGAACTTCTAATATTAAACACTATTTCAAAACTATGTTTGATTTGCAATTATTGCAAACACAAGTTTAATATAGAAATTGCCTCATGAGATCAAATAAAAAAACATCGCGCAGATTAAAAATAAATACATTTTTATACCCGTTGATATATCATAAAACAGCTGTTGTAGTGAAACTTCTCCTGCCGCAATAAAAATAATTTTTTACAACAGCGTTACGAAAACGAAACTGTTAGGAGTGGGGGAAATAAGCTGGTAGCGGGGAAACGTAACCGATTGGCTGGCGGGTAGGTGCGTTGACGGGGAAACTCGATCTACATAAATATGTTTATTTGACGCTTGGGTGTGGAGTAGCCTTTAGAAATTTGAGCCCGCGACGTGAGCATCGATTAAATGGAATTGAATGTGAATTCGCGCCTCACTTGGTCGTTGTCTGCCGTTGCGGTCGAAAAATTTTAAGGACTTATGTGACTCGAAATTGAATTTTATTATTTAATTTCCAGCTATTTTAAGCCAGAATAAAATTAATGCTTGGTCGAAAACCACCATATGTTTAATATGTATAGGCAAAAGGTCTTATAACTTGTTAAATTGATTTATTTCTGTAATTTGGAAACAACAAACCGACAGTAATCTAATAAAATTTATAGTGATTATATTTCATACTGTTTAATTTTTATCTTGACGTTTTATTACAAACTAGAGTAGTTCGAAGGAAAGTTGCCATTTAATGTCACAAGAACTATTGCTCGGCCATAACAAACTTCCAGTTCCTGTTATAGCTCTATATATTTTAAAAAATAACAGTAAATTGAAATTACGAAATGGTACTAAGCCCAGATAACCCTGTCAGCTGATGGATTTAAACAAACTTCATTTGTAGATAAATACAAGGGAAAAAATGTTTTGCAAATTTAAGTTTCATTTCAGGCTTCAGGGATTTAGATCAATATAATTATTGTTTTTTATTTTCATAAGGACGGATAAAATCTCTAAGTGTGTTTTTATTGACCTTTTTTTGGTTACTTAGAGATGGGTGTACTTTGAATACATGGCGTTAAAAGAGGGTTTACTATTAAAATGAAAATATTATTCAGTTAATTTCGTCAAAAATGAACGAATTCAGTAATAAAATTAATTAAAGCAATATCTTTGTTGCCGGGAATACTCCAGGCTTCCCCTACACAATATAAGCGATATAATAAAAGTTGGTATAAGTATGTACGAGTTTTATTTGAGGGACCGGACTGTGCTGTGCATTTTAGATATCGCACATGAAAAGCAATAAAACCACTGAAAGTAAGTGCTCTGCTGCGATGTGTCCGAATCCCACAGGCCTTACTTGTACTACGGACCTCTAGGAGTCAGCTAACACAGGCTGGCGCACAATATACTTTTTAAAATGATAATTGGATTTAATCCGTTCACCAGCAGTAGCTTAAATCACAGAGAATGGATGCTGTGGATGATTGATGATGATGATGAGTATTATTGATGCAGCTACCTTAATCGATCTTGATGTTACTATTGATGATGAGAAAGAAAGTGATATTTAATGATTGATTACACCATCAGCTGCCTTTGTCGTAGCTTAAACCATAAAAAATTAATGGAATATTGCTGATTAGGATGATTTTGATAATGATGAGTACCTACCATTGATGATATTGAGTATTCCTGGTGATAATGCAGCTACCTTTATCGAATTTGGTACTATGATTGATGGTGACGACGTTAATGATGATGATGATATTTAATGGCCACTTACACCAATAGATGCTTTATCGAAGTTTCAATAATGTATGGATGATGATTGATGATAACAGATGGTGTTGGATAATGCTGATAGTGCTTGAAAAATTGCGTTACATTTGCCTCAGTAGTGCCTTGAAAAATGAAATTGTCATCAAAAGTACACGTCACGGACGTGTAAACAAACCGGACGGCATCGAAATAATATTTGCATGGAATTTCAGCCAATAATTATGCATGTGATTGCGTTTTAAACACAGCGTTGGCAGGTGTCGTATATAACTATATAGATAGTCTCCCTCTTCCTTTTTTTCCGTGGATCTACGTCCGCCCAACGCGGACGCGGCAAACGGCAAAACGATTTCCTGAATATTTAACGTTTTTTTTTTATTTAACTTTACGCTTTTGCTTTTTTGTGTACATACCTGTGCGTGTACTCTTTTTGCCTATCAGTTGCATGCCAAAGTTCAGTCCACGCTAATTTTCTCGTTACGTCATTGAAGTAACTCAGTTAAGTCTTACGAAAATTATATATTTACCGTCATATTTAGGTCTGGATAGTAAAATAATCGATGATGAATGAAAGTGTGAATTCACATGGAAAAATGTAAAGATAATCATGTTTTTGTCTGTATAATAGACTAGTGGCCAGGCCCGACTTTAGCCGAATTTGTAGATAGCGATAGTATATAGTCTAAGTTCATCCTGAAGTTCCATTCCAAATATTGTTGACAACATTTTGGAATCAAATGAGTAGTTTCAGAGATTATGCCTCCTACAGCCAAACTTACAAACTTTACCTCTTTATAATATTAGTATAGACAATCACGTTTTTGTCTGTATAATAGACTGGACACTGATCAGGTCATTCAGTTGGAATCTGCTGAAATAATTTAGTGTTGCAATTATTGGTAGCGGACCTCCTATAATATGCCCGTTGATTTTTCTCAGTAACAGTGTAACTATATGGAGCGGACGACGGGAGATGGGAGAAACGGATGAGGCCAGGGGGGTTGGGGGCGCACGAAGGTGAGTTGCAATCGCGTGAGTATACGCACGACACGTGAAAAGTTGGTTTGCTGTTTTTCCGCGAGCCGTTCTCTGTTTTTCGTGCCGGTAATTTTTTTGCAATTCCGGTCGTATAACCGAATTATAGCTTTTCCACGTAAAAAGGGTAAACTAATTTTCCTGTGCTTGCCCTTGTCTGAACATTTTGTCTTGTTTATGGCTGATGTCGCCATACATATTTTAACGACACGCTTTAAGAAGGACTAAACAAAATTGCGGAAAGATAAGATCAAAATCTTGTATTTAATCTTGAAAGTTTTTTGTTTTTATTGTTAATAGAATCACATTTAAATATTCTGGAAATTGATGCCTTCAATGACGACTGTCATGCGTTTTTTTGTTGTTTTATTTGCCAGAATTAAATCAGATTTGATTACATTTTGATCAAAATCGTTCCAATGGGTACTGAAATATTTTAAGAAATTAACATATCTCTATATTATAAAGTCCCTCCACTGCGTCTGTCTGTCTGTCTGATCGAATTAATCTCAAAAATTACCAAACGGATTTTCATACGGTTTTCACTAATAGAAAGAGCGATAAACGAGGAAGGTTTCTGTATAAAATTTGTAATTATTTTGTAGAAAATGGCTGAACTATGACGATGTTTTTCGTACGCTAAAATGGCTAACGCTGGCCAAATCTTTAGAGATACATCAACAATGTACTTTGATAGCTCTGCTGTGTAGATGCGAAGTCAATATAATATTTCCAGAACAGGTTTGTACCCGGGTGAAACCGGGAAGAGCCGCTAGTATAAATATATATAAAAAATATATATTATAAATAAATTCTGGGTTTTAAATGGTAACATTACATAATATATTATTATTATGTCCTGTATTATAAACATCAATTGAATGTATATCCTCTTTGTGAATTAAAAAAATAATAAAACAGCATGCTAATTGAACTTGATCGATATTCAATCAACGCGTGTGTTTGGTATACAATGATTACGTATCATTTAGTATGCGCTCGGTCAGCCTGGTTTGTTTTTGAACTCATTGAACCCGTTGCTTATTGATTATGATTAATAATTGTTGTCATTTTTGAAACTTTTCGATTTCAAATCCGTAAAACAGTTACTTGTGTCTAGCGGGAGCAAAGCAACTACTGAGCTGACCAATGACGTTAGAGGAATGCCACGCCGGCGCGATTACTTATTTTTCCGAATCCCGCTTTTAAAGGTTATGCCGAGATAAATACACATTGTAAATACAGATAAATAATAGGTTACGTTAACGTCCACGTGTTTTGTTGTTCGCGGTTTGGTTTTCGGTTTTCCTTAATAAGGTAATTAATTATTAATTTACTAATTAATAAGTTTTGAGCATTGTGAAATGTGAATTATTTTTTATTGTTTTCAGTTGGGTAAAATGGAGTGTGGTGCCTGTCAAAAACAATTCGTTAGGTTTAGTGACCTCAGAAGACATGCAAAAAAATTTCACCCTGAGGCAGTCGACGATTTGGCCCCATTAAAAAGGCAACAAAAACATTATGAGTTTTCTTGCACCTGTGGAAAAAAGTTTAGTCATAAAAAAAATTTCAATGCTCATTTAAAAACACACGATGTTACCAGAAAAGTTACAGAAGGACTTTCCCAAAATGATGATATTTCTGTAACAGAAACTCAACTCAAAAAGTGCCCCCTATGTTTATATAAGAGCAAATCCATATCTTTTGAGCATTTTAAAATTTGCCATGATATTAATATTAATGTACAGAAACTAAATTTTAAAACTTTTGAAGAGTTCAATACTTGGATGTGTGCTAAAGAGAAAGAGACAAAATCTAAATTTGTGAAACATGGAGGCTCAATTAACACAAAATCAAGAAAACATTTATATTATTATTGCCACAGGTCAGGCTTTTTTATATCTAATAGTAAAGGACATAGACACCTAAAAGTACAGGGGACTAATAAAATAAATGGGTTTTGTCCGTCTAAAATCAAATTGTTACAAAATAAGGATGGTCATTGTGAAGTTACATTTACAGAAACGCATGTTGGACATACAAATGATGACTTAGGTCATTTATTATTAAGTAGCTCGGAGAGGAAGTCAATTGCAGGCAAGATCGCAGCAAAAATTCCATTTCCATCAATTTTAGAAGATGTCAGAAAAAATCTATCAGAGGAGTCTCTGAATAGAATTGATTTATTGACGAAAAAAGATCTCTATAATATTGAGGCGGCTAATAATTTACAATCAGGTGCGGTAAGGCATCAGAATGATGCAATTAGTATTGAAGCATGGGTAAATGAAATGAAAGAAGGTAAGAACAAAATAGTGTATTAATTAAACAACATGTATTGAAAATGGCACTTTTCACCTAAGTTTGGTAACACGAGCAGACCCACGAGTACAAAAAATGCATGTCACAAGCATTGCAATCGATTCTTTTTTCGAGGTTTCTTTTTAATAAGTACTAAAATTTTCAATAACGCCTGTCTTCGCGCCTGTCACTGATATACATATAGAAACTACAATTAAAATTGTTTGTAAACGTTATTTTTTTTATTTTTATTGACCAAGAAGTAAAAAAGCGGGTTAGTTAGTATGGAAGAATTTATAAAAATGTTTATTGAATTTTAAACAATTATTATTATTTTTAGGTACCTCATGTGTGTTATTTTACAAGGCACAAGATTGTGTCCTCGAGAATTATCCACAATTAAAAAGCTCTGACTTCATGTTGATCATTATGAATGAAGGACAACTGCATATTTTAAAAAAGTTTTGTGATGACTGCATTTGTATTGATTCTACTCATGGATTAAACAGTTACCAATTTGAAATGCACACTCTTATGGTACTTGATGATCTGAGGCAAGGCTTTCCCTGTGCTTTTTTTATTAGTAACAGAAGTGATGAGGATGTCTTAAAAATATTTTTTGAACAGATCAGAGACAATGTTGGAATACAAATTAAATCGAAAGTATTTATGTCAGATATGGCCCCAGGTTATTATAATGCATGGATAAAAGTCATGCATCCACCTGATAAGAGGTAATCATTTTTACATAGATATTATGCTATTTCGAAAATTTTTATTAAATAAGAATTCCTTAAAAAAGTGTTCATTTTTTTCTCCGCTTTTTTAATGAAAAAAAAATAGGGCTGTAACTTATATTTTCTCATTTGCCTATTTCTATAATTTGTTAGTTAATGTTACTGTATTTAGCTCTAAATATTATACAATAATCCACAATATTTTATATTTTAACTAAGTATATGTATTTATTTAGGTATATGACAATTTATTTGATTTTAGATTGTTTTGCACCTGGCATGTTTTGCGCGCTTGGAGTAAGAAATTATCTTTAATATCTTCAAAAGACAAACAGGTTAGTAAACTATAAAAAAATATTAAATTATGTAATACCTACTTGTAAAGTTTATAATTTTAGTCAGAAATTTTCACCAAGCTGAGGACTATTTTAGAAGAAACTGACCAAAAAGCATTTTATGAAATGATTGAAAATTTTGTGCTGAACACATCTATTGATCCAGAAACATGTGCATTTTCTGCATATTTTAAAGAATCTTATTTAAAAAATACACTTTCATGGGCCTATTGTCATAGATTGCACAGTGGAATAAACACTAATATGCATCTTGAAAGGATGCATGGAACAATCAAATACTTTTATTTAAAAGGAAGAAATATAAAGCGTCTGGACAAAGCTATTAATATTCTTATGCAATTTGTTAAAGACAAACTTTTCGACAGAATTATTTCTTTACACAAAGGAAAAGTTAGTTCCAAGTTGGCTGAACTTCGCTCAAGGCATAAAACAAGTCTTAAACTCAAAACTGATATAATTTGTGAAAATGGTGAAGGCTGGGACATACCGTCATCATCTAGAAGCTTTGAAATTTACCATGTCCAAAAAAATAATACAAACTGTAATAATTGCCCTCTAAGGTGTAATGACTGTCACAGTTGCATCCATCAATATTCCTGCAGCTGCCTAGATTCAGCTATTAAATGGAATATGTGTAAACATATACATGCCATATGTCGATTTTTAAATGGAAAATTAAAAAATCTTAGTAAAACAGGTAATTTACATTGTTGTACAAATTGCATTTTTTCCTAATGAGAAACAATCACAACACACAGAATTCTGCTTTTGTGAAATCACAACAATACCGTATTTTTTTAAATTAAAAGTTATAAAAATTTGATATTATAAATATAGAATTCTATCTGTTGGCTCTGGATTGAAGTTCAGTTTATAAAGCTTAATTTAGTGGCGTCTACTGGAATTTATCGAAATTAATATATTTTTTTTATTTTTTATGAGGAACCTAAATCAACTGACTACAAAAAGGTATATAATAATGTAATTATAAATTTTGTTAGGTGGAGGGTATTTTTTGGTGTAAGTGTACACATAACATTTAGGTACTTGCTGTACTTAAATTTCTTTGGTGTCAGATATAAAGGACTTAAGTCGAAAAACCTAGTTTTTAAGCCGTTAATACCAAACGAAAGCTAATGCAATGAAATTTAACAATTTTTTACTTAAGTCCTTTATACCTGACACCAGAGAATTGTAGTTTTCATTACAGATTTTAAATCCTTATACATAGACTCTTATGGCAGAAACACTCGATTGCCGACTATTTGTATTTTTTGAAGATAGTTCTTTCCAACTTTGATTAACCAAAAACGAACATAAGAAAATAGAATGTTCATAAAACACAATGATGTATTTACAAACACTTGTTACCGTTCAAAATAAGTTTAAAATAAAAGTTCAAAAATTGTTTTTTGAGGTTGACAAGTAAAACTGAGAACTTACCCATAGACTATATACTACTACGGAAGTATTTTAAATACTGTTATTGTTTTAAACATCAATTAATTTAAACAAATAAGTTACAGATAATTTTAATAATAAAAATAACTAATTTTCATCATTTTTTTGACGTTCAAAAGAGCAAAAAAGTTCAGTCACTTTTTTGAGTCATTAGTTACGCTCGAACCTCCTTAACATTTTGTTCTTTTCTCCATAACTATAAAACTGTAGGATCAATTTGGAACTTTTTTTTGTTAGATGATACAGAATATCAAGATAAAAATAATTTATGCATTCATGATGATCCAAAACAGGAAGAGTCAAAAGCCCTCATAGAGACACTAATAGTTGGTGCAAAAGATGAGTCTGTTGAAGTTGAAGAAGAGAAGGAAGAAATTCGCCGTAAATTAAATAAAGTAATTGATGACATTAAAACCAAAGATAAATTAAAGGCTTTTAAGAAATTAATTGCTCCTATTGAAGCAACTATGTTAGCTGTTGAGCAAAGCACTAGTTATTCATTAGGAATAGTATCAGATGTACATAAAAAAATTCCCGCAAATAAAAAAATTTTGCCACAAAGACGATTGTATAGTACAAAAAAACGTGCAAATACACAAGCTAGTCAGAGGCGTATAAAAAAAATTTCAAAAAATGATCGTGATAAAGTAGCTGTAGAAATGCTGTTAAATAATAATAATAATGAAAATGTATCAGATCTAATTTGAGGCTTAGCAAAATAAAGTTAATTTTACATTATTGAGTGTCTTCTTTAATAAGTCCTTTTTTTTGATTTAATTTTTATTGACATTTTCTGACGAAAAAAAAAACTACTACATAGTACGTATAAATAAAAAATAGAGTTTATAAAAATTCGATAACCTACCTCTATTTAAGAATAATTATATGTATAAAAAAGTCCCTGAATAAAGATACAAAAACAAATTGCGTCAGGTACTTATAATAAACTAAAAATATCTTACTTGAGATTCAAAAATATATTATTATTTTATAAAAAATATCCAGTAATTATTCCCAAATAAACATTTTTATTTGTGCATTAAAACAACATTAATGTTTTTAAAAACATAAACATTTACAACCAATAGGGTTAGGTCTGCTCTTATTGGCCAAGCTCAATAGTTGCTTTGCTGCCGCTAGACACAAGTAAAACAGTTCACTATAGGTATACTGACATTTAACCATTGGATGACTGTTAATCAAATATTTATTATTGTGAAAAATAACTCTAATAATTTAGAGTGATGATGATCCTGTTTAAATATTCGAAGATTAAAGGATGAAACCTGGTGGCATAGGATCAATGAACTTTGCAAATACTGAAGGTTTTTTTTATTGCATTTTATTGCCTGACGTTTCGGCAAACTTTATGCCATCTTCGGAGAATCTAGAAGATTTATATATAAAAGTTTAAAATTATTGTTGTTAAAATTATTATTGTTGAAGTAAAAAAATTGAAAGTAAAATAAATAAACTTACCAATGCTGTCTGTTTTGTCAGTATTGTTGTTATGTAAAAAATAAATTAAAATAGAAAATGTCATCAACGGGTATTAAAATTACTATTTTCTTGAAAAAACGATTGATTTTTACTGAAAATGGTATAAACCTGTCAAATGTAACTTGTTTAAAATTATACTTATAAACAAGTTACATTTGACACGTTCAAAAGTTTTTGTCGTTAAAAAGCAGTACTTATATTTTTTTAAGTAATAAATTTCTTTTAATATAATAAATATTTAATTGAAAACACTGTAGGAAAATTATTTTTATATAGGTACCTATAGTTGTAACAGTTTTCAAATGAGCTATTAATTAGATTTATTTAATTTTAATTAGTCGTAATAAAATTTTAAAAAATTGAAATGTAAGCCTTAGAAGAAAGTAATGCAGAAAATAAAAAACATATTCGCCGACGTAGGGCTTGAACTCGACCCTGGCATTAAGAGTCTTACGCTCTACCGAGTGAGCTATCCGGGCTTGCGATCGTCACGCGCTAATATTGCAATATTTAGTTAAGGCATTTCACCTGACAATATTTGTCGGACGGACTAATTTTGAGGTACATCTTGCAACATTTTTCATTGATGTTCCGCTCAAATTGGTCGTAGCGTGATATTATATAGCGTATAGCCTTCCACAATAAATGGGCTATCCAACAAAAAATTTTTTTTTAATTTGAACCAGTAGTTCAAACAAACTCTTCAGCTTTATATATTATTAGTATAGAATAATTTTTCTGTTTTTTTAATGGACTGTTCGAAGGCTATTCGAGTGTGCCATACGCGCTACTTTTCTTTTCGACGCCACGGCATAGCGGACAGTGAAGTATTTCCGTATTTCTCGCACAGCGCAATCAGGCGTTAATTTTACATTGTTGTGTAATATCGCAAGAAGACTTCACACACACACACGTACATACATACAAACATAAAGTTCAAAAGTCAACGAATTGCATTACCTTTACTCCATCACTCCAAGCTTATTAAATGTATACAACAAAGTAACAATAGTTTGTGCTCTGTCTCATTTTATTTGTATAGTCTGTTTACTTGAATGAAGCGAGACAGCATGATGTTATCTAAGCGTCTATGTGGATAATTGTGTCTCGTTTTTTCTGTGATTATCCACTCAGATTGTAAAAGAAGAATTTTAAAAAACTCAAAAAAAAACACTCTTATATAACAACGCGGATTATGAAGTAAAAAATAATTTAAAAAAAGAGTGTTAAGCTAGGCGCGCACTACGATTTATTGTCGGGCGATTGTTTAGTCGCAAAACTGAAACATTAACATTTTAATGAATATACATGCATTATGCGACGAAATAATCGCGGCGACTAAATATAGAACAGGTCCTATTTTAATGACGACGCGATTGTCGCGCGACAATAAATCGTAGTGCGCGCCTAGCCTAACAAACATTTTGTTCAACAGCGATAGAAAGTCCCCCAATTCATACCAAAACACTCTAATTTTAATCTATACTAATATAAAGCTGAAGAGTTTATTTGTTTGGTTGAACGCACTAATCTCAGAAACTACTGGTTCGAATTGATTTTTTTTTGTTGGATAGTCCATTTATCGAGGAAGGTTGCAGGCTATATGTCACGCTACGACCAATAGGAGCGGAGCATAAATGAAAAATGTTGCAAAATATAACTTAAAATTTGTCCGTCCGACAAAAACTTTTGAACGGTAACTCCGATCATCATGAAATTAGATGAACGTGTGTACTCATGTCCCTCCCCCCGTTTGTTCTTTTGCACCCGGGCGAAACCGGGCGGGACTGCTAGTTATACATAATCCTAAAAATTAACACTCAAATGATCATGTTTAAATAGATTATTATTTATATATTTATAAATATTTATATAAATTATTGTATTGTCATGAGTTCGTAATACGTGTGCAAAATTTCATATTATTCAGACATCTGAAATTGTGTGAAAATTAAATTGAAAAATTCCATTACATACCTACATACAAATCAAGTTAATATAAGAGTGTTAAAAATGTTTCCCGGTTCTAATTTAGAAAAACAAACTGTGGTTACGCTCGCGAGCCCGCAGTGACGTCGTTTCCGTCTTTGCAGCCAGCGCGTCAGCCAGCACAAGTCCTAGCAGCGATTCTGGCGGCAAAACCGGCCTCGTGTGCAGCGGCCTTTAGTTGACGTTAATTTACGCCTTTTAGAGCTTGAAACATGCTTTTTATTCGCCGCTATTTTTAGCTAAGTACTTTATTCCATTCCACTCGACGTGTTGTGTATTTTTCGGTCTTTTACTTTTTTTTCTATCTTCTCTTAAGACTTTTATTCGATCTTTCCATTCAATTTCATTCAATCTTTTTACCGTCCAATTCAGTTATACGTAAGGGATTGAGCGGTCTTTCATTTACAGTATTTAATTTTTGTATTTTTATCTGAATTTAAAAAATCAAGCCAGTTGAGTGACAGAAAAAATACTAATATTTGACATGATATAATATAACTATCTAAATGACTCTTATTTTCCGTTTCTTAAAAAGAAAATAAGTTCAAAAACTAAAACCCGACTACTGAAAAGTATGAAACAAGAAAATATTCTCATCTGAGGATAGCCGTGGTCATATGCCACCTACCCTAACAAAACATTACATTTTAACAGTAGGAAGTGATCATAAGCTCTAGGGCAAAGTGCATCACGCTATACATCTAGAGGGGCCTCATATATATGAGATGGCATACGACCAAGGCTATCCTCAGATGTGAATATTTTCTTGTTTCATACTTTTCAGTAGTCGGGTTTTAGTTTTTGAACTTATTTTATCCGACTACAAAATACTTGAAAAATCCTCAAACTAACGAAACTGCAGACGATTTTTCCGAAAATTAATTAAGCTCTGAACCAAATTTGATTTACATTTGAGAGTTGTTTATGGTGTAATGGATGAATTTTTTAGTACTAATATTTAATTCGCTTGTTTTGTAATCATTCTTTATATTGTTGTGTGAGTAAATCGGTAATGGATGAATTTTTTAGTAGAAATATTTAATTTGCTTGTTTTGTAAACATTCTGTATATTGCTGTGTGAGTAAATCGAACTCTCGCTATATTTTCAATAAACCTAACCAACCGGCTCCTCTGCACGTTTCACCTGGAGAATTCTTAAATCACTTTTGCGAACCAAGAAATAAACATTCCCTTTCCATTGCCAGCCGAAGAACCCTTGAGAAATACTGCAATCTGTTCCACTTGTATGCAAGGCTGGACAATTTCTGAAATTTGATGAGAAAATTATCTATGTTGTTATTATTTATCACGTTTATGAGAGAGGGACTTTAAACCACCTAGAGCAGCGGTATTACAACTGGAGTTCGCACAAAAAAAATGCCTAACGATAAACAAAACATGGCTCTGTGTAACCCAAGCTTCCAGTCAGTTTTTTAAAAGCCGCGAGCTGTCAGGGCTGCTAGACTTACATTAATTAAAATTCAATAAATAAACCTTCAGTATTTGCTTAGTTCATCGATCCTATGCCACCAGGATTCATCCTTTAATCTTACAACATTTAAACAAGATCATCATCACTCTAAAGTCTAAATTATTAGAGTTATTTTTTACAATTGAATTAATTGTTATTTTTAATAAACTAAAATCTGATTTCGGTTCATGGCGATGTCGTTTCGTACATCCGATGAAGAAACGGAACCATAGGGGATCACTCTCGTGTTTATCTGTCTATCCGGTTGTCACAGCGTATTTTCTCCGAATCTACTTGACGAAAAAAATATATAGAGTAAAATGACCCAATCGCGATTGTATAGTGTAAATAAACGGGTTCCGATTTTGGGGGTTAATTTTGGCGTCCACGAAAAGCGCTTTTATTTTAACGCGATAATAGTCTATGTCCATCCTGAAGGTCTATTCTAAATATTGGTGAAAACATTTTTCAAGTCGGTTGAGCAATTTCGCAGATCACCTTCTACATCCAAAACTTACGAACTTTACCTCTTTATAATATTAGTATAAATTGGGTGTCGCATGCAACTAAAAAAATCGTCATAAGTTGATCGACGAAAATTCGTCTTTACACAACCTTGACCGTGCGTCTGTAAGTTATTTATTATTGGCCAACCCTTAAACAGTTCCAGACAGACACAGCCGCATTTTTTTTTACTCAAGTGTTTTCTTATGCATGTAGTTATGCTCCACCTGAGATGGGATAGCCTAAAGGTGCTATTACATTACCCATCCCGAATTGAAATCTTTCATTTATTTCAACAGCTTCGATAAAATGTAGAAAAAAGAATTTCAAAAATCACTTGAATTTTATATAATACGGTCTACCCTTTAACAAACTGTCATGGGTCAAATTTCATCTCCCCTCATGGATAGATGTATTTAGATGTTAATAATCTTAGTTGTTGAGCGTCTATAGTATAGGTACAATAAATAAGTTACCCTTTTAGAGACCTCGGGCCTAAAATCAAATTGTGCTATTCGATAGACAAATTAAAAAAATCATTTTAACATTTTTAGTCCGACTTAAACCCGATAAGAAATATAAAGCCGCTCCAGGACTTTTGAAGCACTTTGTATGATAACCTAAATTTAGGATAGTTCATTAATCCATTCCGCTGTGGACAAACATTTATCCTACATCGTAGAATCATTGTGGTATCTGGCGGCACGTCGGTTCGACTCCCACCGTTGTACAGGACCTGTTATGCATTCGTTGGGTTACATCTTTTGCTATGTGTATCAAGTTTATTTGTTTGAATATATTATACCTACCTCTACAATGCCCCGTACCTGTATATGGCCGTAATACCTTCGTGCTACGTATATGTATGTGTGGACACGGGACAAAACTGTCTATGTCGAGTTTTAAATAATAAATTAACCCCAGAAGATTTATTGTTATCCACAGCTACTCAAATCCCGTATTTGAGTATCCAATTATCTGTTTTTTTGTAGATTTAGACATTTATCAACTAGTGGTCCGTCCCGGCTTCACTCGGGTTCAAAAGAACGGATGGGGGGTGAGTACGCACGTTCATCCTATTTTACCGAGATTAATGTTGTGTTCAAAATTCATGATGATCGGAGTTACCGTTCAAAAGTTTTTGACGGACGGACAAGTTTTGAGTTTTATTTCATCCGAGTGCGATATATATAATTGTGTAAAATGTACTTCGTTTGCGGCCCTGCGTCTGAACTAATAGCTTTGAGCGAATTCTACCAGATTTGCTTCTAAACTACTAGCTTTGAGCGAATTCTACCTGATTTGCTTCTGAACTACTAGCTTTGAGCGAATTCTACCGGATTTGCTTCTGAACTAATAGTTTTGAGCGAATTCTATCAGATGTCCTTACTTGGTACTAAAACAGTTTATTTTCACAAAACACCGTAGTTTTGTACAAAATATTTAATAAAAGCTATCCTATAGCGTAAGTTGGACTAAGCAAGACAGTTGCAAAATTTATTAAACTCGGTTAAATGGTTTCGGAGATTAGCGCGAACGAACATCTTGACACGAGATTATTATATAATATGTATATACAGTATGTAAACACGTAAGGTGCACATAGGGAAATTAGCATTGGGAAAGAATACGTGGATGACTGCATTAATTGTTATTTCTATTGAATTATCGTGGTAATCTTGAGGATTTATTTTTATTTTACTTGGCTTTTTTAATAATAAAAAGCTCTTATAAATCATTATTTCATTTTTTTTTTGTACAAAAATAAAACAAAAAAACAACTCCATCTGTTTGGAAACATTTCATTCAAAAATTGTCTGACTGGTATGACGTATGCGCGTTGGTAAATCAGTGACACAATGTCTTTAGGTTCAACACGAATAGGCGGAGATATTTGATCTCGCACCATATTTAAGTATTTTTGGGAATTTAATGTCCCATTAATAAAAACAGTCCGATTATGTTGTAATCATTTGAATATTTTCTGCGGTAGTATACCTACACATTCATTTTGCAAAAGAATATTATCTGTCAAATTGAAAAACAAGATTTCAAGGCTCACTCTGATCCAGTCATTTTTTCCCTATGTGCACCTTACGAGTTTACATACTGTTGATAGATTATCAACATTATAAACATCAGTAAAACGTACGCTGATGAGTTAAATTTGTTCGACTGGGCCTTTGCAACAGTCGTGGACCGGATGATCAAATCATTAATATTGTGAAAATTGTAATGTCTTGTACTTCCCACCTAGTAGAGCACAATTTATATAAATTCATGACAGTATGATTTATTTCTCACAAATAGTCAACGTGATCTAATAATCTGAATTAACAAACATGATAAAAAATTGCATGACGTCGGTTGTCATTCCATTTTTGCGATGTCGAAGGAGACATTTTTACAGTATGTATGTACATATCATACTAGCGGTCCCGCCCGGTTTCACCCGGATGTAAAAGAACGAATGGGGGGAAGGGAGGAACATGAGTACACACATTCATCTTAGTTTACCGAGATGAATGTTGTGTCCAAATTTTATGATGATCGGAGTTACCGTTCAAAAGTTTTTGTCGATAAAAAGCAGTATTTATACTTTTTTTAACTAATATTTTTTTTTAAATTTATTTAAATAAAATTAAAACAAATTTAAATGTAAGCCTTAGAAGAAAGCAATGTAGAAAAAAAAATAAATAAAAATATATTCGCCCATCGTGGGGCTCGAACCCACGACCCTGATACTGACAGTCGCATGCTCTACCGATTGAGCCATTTGGAGTTGTGTACTCACAAAGCTAATATGAGTATATTTAGTTAGTGCATTTCACCTGAATAGAAGCTTATTTTTGAGATACATTTTGCAAAATTTTTCATTAATGTTCCGCTCCTAATGGTCGTAGCCTATAGTCTTCCTCGATAAATGGGCTATCCAACAAAAAAAATTTTTTTCAATTTGAACCAGTAGATCCTGAGATTAGCGCGTTCAAACAAACTCTTCAGCTTTATATATTAGTATAGATATCTATACTTCTATACTAATATTATAAAGAGGTAAAGCTAGTAACTACTACTTAATCCAATTTCATTTTTTTTTTCACCAATATTTACAGTGGACCTTCACGATGGACATAATAGGTTATATATTATCGCGTTAAAATAAAAGCGCTTTTCTTGGAGACCAATTTTTCAAGTCGACGAAAAAATGGTGGCAATCTACAAATTCGAGCGAAGCCCGGATCGGGCCGCTGGTAATTCATAAAATGGGCTAGTGTAGGTATATAAAAGCGAGAAGAAAAAGATCGGAATGATATCCGTACTCTATCTACTCTATGATAGAAGTCATGACATAAGTGGTCTTATCTTGTGGTAGTAGATGCATAACACACGCGCAATATCAACACAAAGGATTGTATTAGGCAGAGCAAACGGGCGGCTGACTTCGTGCGTAGACCCCGACGCGACGAAGTCTGGACTGCTGACATCCATGATAATAAAAGACGTTCGTTTGGCAGTGTATTTTGCATACGTGAAAGGACAATTTGTACTTTATTTTATTGTACAGTTTCTTTTGTGACGGTCAATTTTATTATGTTACAAGTTTCGACAGTTTCTCGAGAGAGTGGATTTGTTAGAAGGTTTAATAATGTAACCCGATTTTCTTTTTTCTTTTCCCGTATTATTTTCAAACGATGAGAGTTAGTTTTTAGGGTTCCGTACATCAAAAGGAAAAAAGGAACCCTTATAAAATCATTTTGTTATCCGTCTGTCTGGCTGTCAAGACTCTTGGAATCAAAACCTGTAGGGTACTTCCCGTTGACCTAAAATTAAGAAATTTGGCAAGAAGCAATTTCTTATAGCACAAGTAAAGGGAAAAATCCGAAAACCGTAAATTTGTAGTTACATCACAAAAAATAATGTTATTAAATCGCAACAACATGCTACGCACGTACACAGTAACAGTTCTAATACAAAACAAGCGCCCGCTACCGGTGCGTTTATACAACACAATATGAGAAGTCTCGCATACAACACGGTACGACAACTAAGCTATCAATTATAGCTACGAGGTACAATACAGCTGTGGTCCATCTGAACTCATTGCAATTACACACTTTGTCGATATGGACGACAGTTTGCAAACGGCTAAGCGGGAGAAATCTTCGAGACTCGATTCCCGTGAACTATTTATAGATACCTACAAGTTTGTGCGGAACCCTCGGTGCGCGGCCGGTTTTTTTAACAGTTAACTGTAGCATTTCTTAAATTTCAAATGAGGTTTTTTATCTGTTCTCAAATTGGAAATATAAATAAACATTCACTTAGAGCTTTTCAGTTAGGTACTCTTCTGTTAACTTTTCAAAAAATACCATCTGCTTTTTATTATCGTAATATTTCTCAAGGCTGCTTGTATTTTTCAAAAGCTGTGTCGCGATGAAAAATTTAATAAATCTGCTGCTTGTATATGTTATTTCAGTGCGTAGCTACCTGAGCCCTGTAAGTCCCGAGGGACGCTAATATGTAATACGGGGAAGAAACCACACCCGCTCTCATAAGTCCTGCATGAATATGAGTGAGGGGAGCTTTCTCATTGGTTCAGAACTTGAATTTGTTGCCGCATTTTGTTGCCTTATGACTAACAGAAAATATATTTGTTTATGTGTTGACTGCACGCTTCGGATTAGATATAAGAATCCACTGATCGAGTATAGATCATCTCTATAACTCCATTCTCTTCTGAGATACGATTTTTTTCGTCCCTGCAAATACCCTCTGCACCCTTCATCTCAAATCTTTTCCACTCGCCTAAAAACGGTTCGCGCTCTCCCGACGCTATTTTTAAAGCTAGAGGGTTCTGGTAAACGCCAAATGAAAGACAAAGAATCAGACTACAGATTCTTCAGGCGAATTTTTTGAAAAACAGTTTCGCCTACGTGTGAAATATTACGTAACTTATTATTTTTTTCTAAAGGTTGTAAGTTTTTTCAGGAATTTTTTTTCAAAAAATTCACCTGAAGGATCTGTAGTCTGATTCTTTGTCTTTCATTTGGCGTTTACCAGAACCCTCTAGCTTTAAAAATAGCGTCGGGAGAGCGCGAACCGTTTTTAGGCGAAGGGAAAAGATTTGAGATGAAGGGTACAGGGGATATTTGCAGGGACGAATACTCTTAAAGTCTTCTTTGTATTAGGCAATAGCGAGTTGAATCTTAGGTTGTACTCTTATAATTACAGTTTTTATACGTGAAGGAACAGTCTAATGTCATTGTGAAATTCCCTGTCATTAGATTGTACTTCCCAAAAATTAAATGATTAATTGATACAGAAAAAGATCGCTTTTCGAGATAAATTTTGATTAAAATGCGTACAAAAATGGTGTTTTGAAGTAAAAACTGCGTAGAACAAACTATCTTAAATACAGCTAGTTTAAAAATGATTTTGTTTCAATCAGCCAATTATTTTTCGAGCAGAATGGAGAAATATCAATCTTAGATGATTATCAAATTTTCTGACAATGCTTTTTGCGCAACTCGCAAGTTGTATCAGAAACTGTGCGGTAATGTGGCAACAAATGAGTTAATAATTGCGCAACGATTAAAATTTTTATTAAACGCTTTCTTATCAATATTTCATCCTACGCTTGAAGATTAATCGCAAAACCGTGGGTTTTGACAGGTGCTTAACGATATTGTTGAACTACTAAATCTTTATATCACATCAGGAATGGTTGATAATATGTTGATCTGAACCAAAGCATAACGTAATATAATATGAATATTATATAATATGGCGGGTGCATTGTCAGTGACGTTCACAAAATGGAGGGTGCGTCTAAAATTATTAAAGATATCATCAGATAGAGTTGCATCTAGCGTATATATATCGGATGTTGAATAGGTTCCCGGATTCCTAAGAAACTGTATCTAAGGGATAATCCGGTGGTAGTTACTGAGCGGCTCGTGAACTATCGAATAACCAATTTGGTATATTTTAAATTTATCAATTACTTTTTTATTGAAGAGAATATGATTTGTACCTAAGTCTTTATGGTAGATAGATACTGTAGACTCTCAATCACCTATGTCAGGGGTCGGCAACCTTTTAAGATGGAAGAGCCAAAAGTTACAATTTACAAAATTTTTCAGTTTTTAAAGAGCCACTACTTTTCGTTTCAATATTATATATTTCTCGACGGGGGCGGTGCGGATAAGATGCGAGTGGAAGTGGCTAAAAGATAAACATGGTACTCAATCATGGATCGATTGCACGACTTTTAAGGGTTTTTATAATAGAGTAATTAATTTTTGCGTATGGAACTGGAGAGCCGCAACTTTTCATCGAAAGAGCCGCATGCGGCTCGCGAGCCTCAGGTTGCCGACCCCTGACCTATGCGATTATTTTAACAATAACAATGTAAAATGTAAAAAGAAATGATCCTGGGTTCTTTTCCAAGGCTCATTGGGGACATAACCAGACTAGGCGAGCCAGTATTCAGAAAGATAACTGGACTTTTGACGTAGGGTACACGTGATGGAAATACGTCAGGAAATTAACACTATGTAGATTTTGCGAAGTGAAGGACGAAATAGTCACTAATATCGTGTTCGAATGCCAGGATGTAGCCTACAGGAGGATAACCATCTTTCATGGTTACATAGATGAGGACGGAATTATTTTACAGGATAATCTAGTAACCAATCTTCTGCATCTCATACAAAACCCTGGTTATTTGTTGATTAAGTAAAAAGGGAAAGCACAAAAATCCGGGATGTGGTGGACATTTAGAACCATCCTTATTTCTTTTAATCATTTTTAAATCCGTACTTTTAACTGCAACTGCATGTTAGCCTGTCAATAAGAAATGAACACGATGAATGATTATACTTGGCTCATAATAGTCTTACAGAGGAATACAACACAAGATCATCCATTGATATCCACAGTCCAATCGGTCAAGCCGTACAAACGTACAGAAAACAATTCTAGACGTGTTTTCTCGTTTAGGTTAAGGAAACGAAATCAGAGACAAATGTTCTGTTATTATTTTGAACGCAGCGTCGAACGTCACTGGCAAGCGATACCAATGATGGCGGTTCCTAACATATAGCGAAGCGACGTCTGTGAGTGACTAGGAGAGATAGTTTTGGAGTGCACTCTTGTCTAGTAATAGACAATCTACATATTTATTATGAACACATAACGCCAGAATATATCATGTCTTCTTACATAGACTTATACCTATTTGCATTTTCATAAACTGCCTACTTGAATTTAACTATTGACTAAGAGAATAGATTGTGCAACAGGCCAGAAAAAAGGAAATAGATTGTGCTTACGACTACATATCACCATCGGGCACATGCTTAACAATTTTTTTAAGGAAGTTTGTTGCAAAAATACCTACCCATTACAATAATGATATATTGAACTTATAAATACAAGATTTTTTTATAATTTTACCAATAATGTTGGAAGATTAAAGGATGAATCCTGGTGGCATAGGATCAATGAAATAAGCAAATACAGAAGGTTTTTTTATTGCATTTTATTTTTTGAATGCAATAAGAAAACCTTCAGTATTTGCTTAGTTCATTGATCCTATGCCACCAGGGTTCATCCTTTGATCTTCCAACATTTAAAAAGGACCATCATCACTCTAAATTATTAGAGTTATTTTTCACAATTTACCAATAATGTTTCTGGAAGAGACAGATACATTGGCAGATATTTTATTTCATCTTTCTCAGGCAGTAGTTAATTTTTTCTAGCACATTACCGAGGTAGGAAATTGGCAGCCTATGCTCTAAGTCTATGAATTCATATACACTTGATGTGATATGTGTGATACAGTTACGCTGGAGCGCGTTCTACGCACACCGGAACTTCTAGAGTGCTCTCTTAATCAATTTAAATATATTATGTAATGTTATCGAAATGGAAAGTTAAGAATATTATCGAAGTATACTCGAATAGTGTGCACCGAAATTTCGCATCATATCATCCAATAGATCAACAGAGCCCGTAGAATGTCATTGTCATAAATTCCAAATGCAGTATTATTAGTGGGATTTGACATAATATGGTGTAGTTTAGGCTAAATGTAATGTTGAATCCGCCAATTTCTATACTAATATTATAAAGAGATAAAGTTTGGATGTAGGAGGTAATCTCCAAAACTACTCGATTCAAAAATGTTTTCACCAATATTTAGACTGGATCTTCGGGATGGACATAGGCTAAATATTATCGCGTTAAAATAAAAGCGCTTTCGTGGAGACCAATTTTGCAACGTAAGTCGACGAAAAAACGGAGGCAATCTACAAATTCGAGTGAAGTCCCTCCGGGACGCTAGTTATAATACAGTAATACTTACAACATGCAAAATGTAATGTGTTTGTAGTTCAAATTTCATTCACCAGATGTTGTTTATTCATTTATCTATTATTTAAAAGTTTGGTTGAAATATTTTTTTGAAATGTGTCTTTCACAACGTTAAGAAAATAATGATTTTCTTGTAAAACTCGGAGACAATAGCGTCTTTTTCATGTGTAGTAGCTCGTTAATTTTCTGTTTTGACACAAAAGTATTTTGTATTTTTGTTGGCTTATTGACATTACTGAATTAAATTGTATTTGTAAATTGTGAACAGTTCTTCACACAAATAACATACGATCTTACACTGTGTCCGCGTATTTTTTATTTTACGCGTACCTAATCAATAAATGAAATAGTCCCGTTCCTTCGATACAACGTTTTTCTGCTTTAAGACTTCAAATATACTAGATAGTATATTTTTTATAAAAACGTTACGTGATCTTTGAATCAACTTTATCCAAATCGATTCAGTGGCTTTTTAGCTATATGTATGAGAAATGACTGCTTCAACATTGCATTTGACCTAAACTCCGGCCATAATATTATGTCCAATCCCAAATTTACGGTATTAATTGTACGCTGAATACTGAATGTTTATCACTCATAATAATAAAATTTATTGAAAACGAAAAAACGAACCTAACGTATTACATAACCTGTTATAATTTATTAGAAATTCACGGACACAGTGTACTACTACGTAATAATCCGTTATTGCTATTTGTTTGTATATTTTGTAAAGAAAAGTGTAAATTGAATTACCGGCATATTTCACGTTTGGTCCACAACATTCGGGCATGACTTCTGTAGCGTTTCCAAAACTGTTTCACCTACGTACTCTTTAGGGATATTCAGGCCTGTTTAACTAACGATAATCACGATGATCATCAAGTGCTCAGCAAAATAGATTTTTCTTGAAATTGACTCTATTCAATAAATAGAGTAACTGTGATCCATTGAAGTTAATGGTAGAGTATTTGGAAAGAATTCCGTGGCATAAGGATCGAAAATGAAGCAATACTGAAAATTTTTTTAAACTTGCATTTAATACTGACGTTTCGATACGTTTTGTATCATCTTCTGTATTGCTTCATTTTCGATCCTTATATGCCACGGAATTCTTTCCAAATACTTTATCATAAATTTTTCTCTTAAAACTGCTAAGAAATTAATATTTTTTGTCTTAATATTATTTTCGCATAAAAGATTCATATTCGCCTGAATTTTGCGAATATGAATATTCGGTACAACACTAAATACGGTGTGTAGTGTAAACAACAGTTTGCCGGGTCCACTTACAACAGAGATAAATCCGCAGAGCCCCCTCGAATGTACGGGCCCCTGGAAATCCGCGAACTCCGGCTTCGGAAACGCTGACTTACTCCTTCACAATTCATGTAATAAATATATAAACTGACAAAGAAAAAGAGTTCAATGCACTGTCCGTAACAAGGTATGAAGGTACACCACACAATATCCAACATTGTACATACCTACCTGTTGTTAACGTAGCTATAATAGTTTTATTATTACTATTATTACCAAGACTGTGATGTCATGAAATCATATGTTTCGATACTGAAATCGAACGTCGTTATGTTTTTGAAGTTATACTTTTTTTGGCGTGTATGCATTAATGATGACAGTGATTTTTTAGTAGCATCAAAATTATTAAGATGAAGTTGCTCGCAGAAAAAGACTACCAATGGAATAGATGAAGTACTTTTGTCTTAACCATTTACCATATTCAGTGGTACCTCAACATACGAGTTTAATGCGTTCCGCAACCTTGCTCGTATCTTGAATTACTCGTATCTCGAAGCAAATTTCCCCATACAAAACAATTGAACTACCATTAATCCGTTCCAACCCCCAAAATGTCACCCCAGTTTGAATAATAAAAACGTATTTAAAAATGGCAAATATTTATTGTACAAAAACAAAAAAGAGAATGTAAAGAAATAAATTAGATATCCTCACTGGTCTTTGCCTTTTTCGCTACATTTTTCTCGCTTTCACCTGTAGGCCGTTTAGAAAAAAACTTGTCCAAGGAGGTTTGTTTCTTCCTCCCTCTCAGAATGTTCCGGAAATGAGTTAGGCAAGTGTCATTAAACCTGCTAAACCGAACTCGTATCTCGAATTTTGCTCGTAACTCAAAGCAAAAAATCACTCGCTCACCGGCTCGTATCTCGAAAAAATCGTATGTTGGGGCACTCGTATGTCGAGGTACCACTGTACATATTGTTGGGATTCGGTTCACTGAAGGAGGATGATTAGTGTCTTTACATCAAAAGTTCCATCGATCTTCTCTTGGAATAATTGTTTTCGAATCCGTCATTGCAAGGTTAAGAAACTATATAGTTTGTTGATGCTGATGAGTATACAACTATATTATTATTATAACGAGAGTGGAATGTTTGCAGCATTTGTAAAAGACTCAAGTTCAAGTACCTATAAAGCCAATCTTAATCTATAAATAAGAGCGGATTTATCGTAACTCCCACAATTACAATGAAGTTAATGCTAGGTTTGGCATCTATCTATAAGTTGGCAAACTCTGCTTTATACTTTATTAAACCAATTTGTGGTAAGTGGATGAATACGAAATCTAACCTATTGATGATAGTGTAGTATGTATACCTTCTCTAACACAGTGCGGTGTACATGTCTAATATATGTAGAATATCTATTGTATTTTGATGTTCTTGGTGTGGTAAACCTTGTTCTACCTTTATATCAGATATTCTTTGAAAAAACAAAACATTGGAATAGATGGATCGCGACCAAAAAACTATAAGTCTTGCGCAAAAGTGTTCCAAAGACGCAACGAACATGGATCATTCCTTGAGAAAAATGCACCTACTTGCAGTTTCTTTTTGAATTGCACGAGTTGACTGTCTAAAACGTTGCCTCGTGCAAAGCAAGACCAAGACTGATGGGTCTTGTTTATTCGATCTTGATCTTGTTCTTGCTTAAATACTTCTGGTCTTGGTCCTGCTCATTTAACCTGTTAACGTCTTTTTAATAATTTTTCTAAATACTATCAACATCGAGGTTTTTTATAGGTATAAATTATAAACTATTTACAATTACTATTGATAATTGTAAAAGGTAAACTTTTAAATGTAAAAAAAACCATTCCAAAATTGTAAAAATTTTTTATTATATTATAAGCGCTTTCGACCTAAGTCATCATCAGATAAAATTATTTCTCACACAATGAATGTATAATTTGATACATCTTAATGAAATTGTTAGACATTTTTAAAAAATTATGAAAAATGACAAATACTAGCTATTTTTGAAGGGTAAGGGAAAGTCAACTATTGATAAGATTGAGATAGTCTTGAGATTGAACTTAGTCTTGCTTATTCGGTCTTGATCTTGGTCTTGCTTATTCAGTGTTGGTCTTACTCATCACTACTCGTGAGCCCTGTATCTCGTCAATGTTGCGAACAGTTGCTTTCGTGTTGGCTCGTGTGCCGACGGCTTAAATCGTGCGTTTGGACACAAAAAGTTGGCAACAGTAGTTTGTCTATGCCTGGCAACCCGTTCAGCCCTCAATATATTGTGTTGGCGTATTTTCTCGACCCGGAACGTTGTTTGCTCAACGTTCGAAAACCAATATCTTCTCCATCGTATTCATTGTTGATAAGAAGATCCGCCTGTAATGTATTTGTGTTGTTTTCGTTCCACTGTTTTGTCTCTCTCCGACGCGCACGCCAGTGCCATACAGAAATGAGTATGTCTTTCTCTCTCTTGCACACGTTCATTGTTTGCAACTTAATACGTAAATGGAATTATCGTTTGGTTTTACAGCGTTTCGCTGTGGTGGTTTTGCATTTTCCAAGAATTTCCGACATCTAATTTTATTAATAAACATAATAATGTTTTGTTTATGTACACAACTTGGAAACGATGATAAAATATTGTGCTCTGCTTTATTTCTGTCTAATTGAATTTAAAAATAGTTTTATGAACACTGGAATTAATAAGCACTCAACTTTTTAAATTGAATTTGCGTCGACGCGACGTGATATTACGATCAACAAAAAACGTACTGACTAGTGACGTAGCGAATATTCGCATTCGCACAAGCGACACAAACAATGGAATCATCACTACATAGTATAAAACAAAGTCGCTGTTTGCCTCTGTGTGTTTCTCCGCTTACTTCTTCTGAACCACGCAACGGATTTTGAAACGGTTTTCACTAATAGAAAAAGCGATAAACGAGGAATGGTTGTGTATATATAATGTTTAAATATTTTGTACAAAGTGGCTGAACTATGAAGGTGTTTTGTCAAAGAAAAGGGTTTTCGTACGCTTACATGGCTAACGCTGGCCAATCTTTAGAGATACATCAAAACAATAGATGGGAAGGTCAATATAATATATATTAGATATCGTGTACCTTAACTTTTGTTAATTGCTATGGTTAGTAATTAATGTTTATTTTCATAATTATTGTTTTGAATTTTCATATTGTACTTAAAAAAGTCTAAATCTATAGACGAAACATCGTACATTAATAAATCTAACTTTTTTGTCCACAATCCTGCGATTTTTCTTATTAATTAGTCAATATAATATTTCCAGAGAAAGAGAGAGAGAGAGAGACTATGTACCTATTAATAAGTCTTATAGTTTTACACCCGGGTGAAACAGATGACATCAAAAACTAAAAGTCGCCCAAAAGTGGAGCTAGCTGGTTTATAATCTAAGCCAACGCTCAAAATTTTTCACAAAATACACGGTCTACGCATCAAGGGACCCCGCCTCGTTCCAAATAATTTCTAATGCCGCTATGTAAGAATTTACTGCGCTGTTATTTCTTTTTAACAAATTTAGCATCCCAAAAGTTAAACGTGAGTCAGAATTTTAACAGTGCTGTTAATTTTAACATTACAGAATAATCCCATTAATCGGTCCCTGTTCAATTTACCTGCCTGTGTCAGCAGTTAAGATAGCATTTTGAAAACACAACGTTGCACCATTTTGTGAGCAAGGTTAATACGAAATATTAAAAATTAATTGTATTTACATTATTTTTGTGAAAAAGATAATAAAAATGCAAAATAATGCGTTTTTATAGCTGATAACGATAGTTGAATGTTTTTCCTTTACTACGTGACATTTGAGACATTCGCGTCTTGGCTTTTTATATCGAAGTTTACAATAAAATTCACGTCCGAATCACAAACGCGCTGTCATTAATTATGCACTTCGTGCAAAATTGCCTTCTTATGTTCTGATGTTGATGTTCTGCAATTATATGTACAGTGTCTACCAAATTCGAATGGCGAACTTTGTTTCCACCTTGAAAACGTAGTATTTAGAACGTGACTCATTACATATTATAAAACAAAGTCCCCCCGCCGCGTCTGTCTGTCTGTCTGAACGCGATAAACTCAAAAACTACAGAACGAATTAATAAGAAAATTCGCAGGTTTGTGGAACAAGTCCTATTTATAAATGTACGACGTTTCGTCTATAAATTTAGACTTTTTCAAGTACTATAAATATAACTTTTGTCCACAAACCTGCGATTTTTCTTATTAATTATTATCGATGGACACGATATCTAATATATACAGAACGAATTTTCATACGGTTTTCACCAATGAACGGAGTGATTCAAAAGAAAGGTTTATGTGTTTAATTTATTAATTTGCTGTGTAAATTGGTTGAAATTTATTATTGAAGATGTCGGAAAAAATTAAGCCGACTGAGAGCTTTTCATCGAAAACGCTGCCTAATTCCTTTGAAATATAACAAAATAATGTATGGTGGAATTGCTCCTCTTTTGTAGTTCTAAAGAAAAGTCAGCAATGGTATATGTCTATCATTTAATGATAGCTTACTATACCCATTTTAATGTTAGTCGCTTTTCGTGGATGTGAATTTTGCAACGTAAGTCGACGAAAAAAACGGTGGCAATCTACAAATCCGAGCGAAGCCGGACCGGGCCGCTAGTGTTATTATATGAGTCTCAGCTGATATGTCCAGCTTTAATAATATTCACTGCACGATGCATGTATTATCCACATGATTGCATTTTGTGCTGATTTAGGTAGATTACTGCTAATCATCTACATTCTAGAAAATGCATAATATACCTACAGTACGAATCAGCTCACACAGCTAGAAAAAACTTATTTTTAGGGTTCCGTACCTCAAAAGGAAAAAAGGAACCCTTATATAGGATCACTTTGTTGTCCGTCTGTCTGTCTGTTTCAGTGATTTCTGTCTTTCCACAATTACGGTCAATTTTAACGCAATTTGGGGCAGAGACGTTAGTTGAACCCAAGTCTAATGACGTATGTAAATGTTTTTTAATGTGAAACATCTAATGGCGCGTTTGGTTGGGAGTAAAACCGTACAGTTGACGCGACACTTTTATGGGATGACGTTACGTTTTTCAGTTACTAGTTACATGACAGCGCGTAGCCTTGTTTTGTTGGATTGTAACATGGCTGTTGTTGATATATCTAACTGAGGTTTATTCAATTGCAAATTGAAAAGCAGTATTAAATTGTAAATTTATTTATTTCAACAGAGATTATAATCATTCTGTAGATTATTGTTTATTAAATTGAGTCATTTAAATGCCAGATCGTCATTTTGATTAATGTAATAAATGTGATATTTTCATGATTGGGATTGCATTGACAAAAATCATTGTTAAAATTAATGCGGTACAATAATCATTTATTTATGATTAAATATAATTTAGTTGTAAATTAATTTTGCGATAAAATTATATTGCAAATATTCGCATTTTATAGTATTTTCACGTGCCAGTACCGTAGTTTGTTTTTAACAATTCGAATATATTGTTATCATTAAAAGATTAATTGATCATGATTATAGGGAACGATTATTAGTATTAATGATTTATTTTGGCATCCAATTTTTTGAGCGTATTGAAATCCCAGTTGATAACTAGCACCAGTAACTCGGACTAGAACCTGGGAATTAAGGCTTGTAATATAAAAGCCATGGAAATACCATTATATTATAAAGAACCGCATCTGATGGATCATCTTCCAAAATCTCAACTCACAGATTTAATGCTTTGCTAGAACTAAAAAAAAATATTTTTGTTTTGTGTTTAATAAGATGGAAAAACGCGCTTCCTCGATTTTTGTTTGTTTATACCAGCGTAATTTTTAAGAACGCTTGGATCGATTGTGATGAAACTTGGTATACTTACTGTTAACTTGTATTAACAGCAGATTAAAGTTTATTGTACGTTTTATCCCACTGATTGAATGATTAAATGTAAAATTCAAAACAAGTTCTATTGTTAATTATTGACGTAGACGCTCGACAGCTTAGGTTATTAACGTCAATTGAATAATTTAGCTTATTGTTTTTGTACAGGATTGGTCAGTGTATTGACCGGAACATAGAATATTGTGAGTGTTGGCGGGAAGACAATACACATCCGGTAAGTTACTGGTTCAAATCCGGTATAGATTACATGCCAACATTAGAGATGATATCATGAATACATCCGCAAACACTGTACATACATATTTATCTCTTGTATTGTAGAAATATTATATACAAGTTTGTTTTATTTCGTCTTGAAATTGTGGTGACATATTTTATTAATGAATGTTGTTTCGTATTTATGTCAAAGTCAAGAGACTAAGAGAGTTTACAAAAGACAACTATTCCTGAAAGGAACGGTTACATGGGCTACTAATTCCCAAGGGGATGCAAAATGCTTGTGTCGTAAGACGCAACCAGGCCACTGTAGACGACTTTCAAGATCACACATTTTGCCTCTCTCGGATTTTCTCGTCTTCCAATTTCCAATGTTGATTCATCAGTCGTGGGAAAATAAAAAGAAATCTCCTAAAAAAGCGAAAAATTTGATTTCAACCAGTCAAGCTTCTCTGTACTTACCCCCGAACGGGACATTTTAAACGCACTGTTTCGTTATATAGAGATCATGAAACGTCTAAATCTGTCGAAATCTCGAATTTGATTATTTTCCACCATTGCAAAACATTTTTCAGTATACGATTGCTAAAGAGTAAAAAAAAAGTTATTTGCAAATATATTTGCTAATACAGTGTAATCTCACTAATCCGGCACTATTAAAAACCGGAGGGTGCCGGATTATTGGAATGTTTGGATTACTGGATTATAGTGAAAAAGTCATAGGTAATGAATAAAATAAAGCATTTCATAGAGTGAATAAAATGTATGTAATGTATTAAATTAACATGTAGGTGTACATGATGTAATTAACTAGTTTTAAAATAATCCTTAATTGAGGTTAGACTGCTAGTCGACGACGCAGCGACCGAAGCGCACAGGTATAGAGGGGCGAGGGAGGCGTGGGCGGAGGGTGCCGGATTATTGGACGTGCCGATCTATCGAAGTGCCGGATTAGTGAGATTATACTGTACGTCCTTTTTCTGTGTAAATTTAGAGGGCCATTTAATTTAATCTGGTAAAAATCGTTGACCCCCAGTTGTAAGACTAAGAATCCCTTGTAGAGATGAGATGGTGATTTTCTGTGCTAGTAATATTGTGCGGATACCTGATATAATGGTATGTGTTTTGAGGGGGGGGGCAGTAACCTATGGTTAACCTCTTGCGTTGCTATTGTTACGGTGTCGTGGAGTCATCACCGGCCGTTTCTCTGTAACAACAACACACACATACACACACACACAGATTTTATAGTGTGCATTATCTTTGTTATGTTCTTATAATATCATGTAAGTTGAAATGAACCGATCGCCTGGGAAAATCGTTCTCTTCTACAACCTATTGTTGTCAAGTTTAGTCTTAGTATAAGTGCCAGGGTCACCAATCATTTCTTTTCCTGCAAAAACACCTGTCGCAGACGACGTATTTTACCGACGAATGCGATGAAGAAACATTGCGACGCGACGTTGGAAACTGGAGCTGTAACTAACCGTATGTATTCGTTACTGAGTAACGGAAACATCGTCTGATTCGAAGTAACGAATCGTTACTTACAAATTCATTTCGTTACTCGCATCTTTCGCATCCATGTCAGTTCGACTCGTTTGATGCGGTTATACGTTATACGAACGAAGTCATACCGTATCACGTATTCGACGCGCCTCGTTGCGATGATTATAGTACATGCTTGATGCTAGTACACGATTGTATGTCGTATGAAAAGTAACGAGAAACGTAACGATACGAAAGTAACGGGTACTGGTTCTTTAAGTAACGAATACATACGGGTACACAATTTCTCGTTACTTTTACAGCTCTATAATGGAAACGGAAGGTATAGCCTATCTATATAAGCTATATAACCTCTCTTCGAACGTTAACAGAACCGTCACAGTCATGCGCAGTATCTAAAACGATGCTGCTTGTATCAGTTTTAGACTGCGCATGATTGACGGTTCTGTTACCGTTTGCAGAGCTGTTGAAACAGAGCTACAGAATAAAGTTTTATCGTAGTTGTCTTTAATTACTTGAGTCAAATATAGTTGACAGTCTTTATAAAAAAGGAACAAAATTATTAAATTACAAATACTTTTGAATGATTAAATTTATTTTATTGAAGTACGATACGTTTTATCTGGGCAGGAAGAGTCTCGAAGAATCTTAAGTGACTAGGAATTCCAGAGTATAACTTTTGTCTTGTAAAAAAGAAATGATTGGCAACCCTAGTGACGTTGCGATACCTGCACAACATAATTATATATACAGACTGTTTATTAACCTTCTGAATCGTGAAAAATCAGCCTTGTGGAAAATAGATGAAAATAATTGGTTATTATTTTCAATCTACAGTACACAAGTACTACAAGTCTCAAACCTCCACTCTATTTTGTTCCCTACAAGTCTTTCATGCAATTGCATCATTAGTGTGCAATTTTATAGACAGACACAAATTCTGGAAATACTTTTTTCCGTTTCTCATCTAGATGCCATACAAAACGAAATCACAGACAGATGTCCTCAACTTTTGATATTAATGGCGCGTTTGGTTGGAAGTAAAACCGTGCAGTTGGCGCGGCACTTTAATGGGAGGACGTTACGTGTGTGTGCGTTGAATAAAACATGGCTTTAGTTGAAGGCGACATTTAGATAACAGAGCGAAATTTAGTTAGATGAGAGCGCGTGATCTCTGCTTTGTGTATACGTCGGATTATAACTGGGCTTTTGTTAAAGAACTAAATAAATTACAGGACAAAATTTAGTTACATGGTGAAATTTAGTTAAAGGGCGAAATTTAGTTACTAGAATTTATGTTTCACATCTGCCAGGCGTCTCACGACAGGAGAAGTTATTCTTCATTTTTTTCACCACCCAGTACAAATCTTGAGCGCTCTGACGCAATGCTTTATTACTGTGATCAAAACGAACCTGGGATACATTTCTTCTGCCAGTTTTATATAACGCTATAATATAGTAAATCTTAGTGCGCCGCCATGGTGTTTGTTATACGTGCTGGCTATAAGATAAATTAAACTCGTTCTGTGCAGAGTAAAGAAAGACAGCTTACAGGTACACACGGTGTACCGTGGGTTGCTAGTACTTTCAATGTACATTGACTTCGGAATGCGGAGTGCTCGCAACGGGCTAGAAAAAAAAATGTTAAAAAAACAGATAAGACACTACAGAAGTGAAACTTACAGTTCTACACACACACACATCCATACGTATAAGTTGTCTGTAACGATTGCTGCAACGATGCCTTCGTAGCACAAAGGTGCATGAATCCAGTTCACTCTATTGCGCGTAAAGAAGTTTCGCTTCAAGAGAGATAGGCGGCAGTGACAGCGCCACTCGCATCCTTTCGAGAACTGGAATAGGGTCTATTCTGGAATGTTGTTGTGTGGCAGCAACTTGTATCTGTTATCTCAAAGCTCAAGGAGCGCTAAACTGATTTTAAACGTTTTTGTTGTGTTTAAAAGCTGCTTGACGTTACACCCAGGCTAAATATTACTATTCTACGACAACAAAGGGGGGATGAACAGTGGAGCAGATTTTACGTAGGTACTCAGTATTTAGCAAATCTATATAAAGGCGATATACTTATTTAACTTTTAGGAACTTACAGAAATGTGTCAATATGCTATTGTAAGAATTAGAAATTGGCAGCCATAGTATTCAATCTCGCGCACGCACACATTTTCAGCTTGGAGGACAGCGTGGTGTAATGGTCAGCGTGCTGGCCTTTGGATCGTACTGTCGTGGGTTCGAATCCCACCTCTGCTCATGGATATTTTGTGTTTGTCGTATAGACCGAGCTTTGATATTTAATTATACTGGCCAGATACCAAGAGGTAGTGCCATCACCAAGTGATATTCTCTTGTATATGTGCATTTGCTCTATATATGTGAATATATTATACAATTGAATATACTTAAAAAAAATTCAGCTTGCTGATGCAAAATGAGCAGTCCAATCTTTTAAAGTCAATGGTTGTTTGCATGTTGATTGTATGCATAATCGGAGTACAATGGTTGACAGTATCACACGGACCTGGTACACACTCGGGCTATGATCTTTACGTGCTCTGGATCACGAATACGATGTGTACAGATTAGAATTGCGATCCTTCCAGCTTCCCCGATCTCGTCTACAAGAGAAGTTGAGAAGAAGGGTCGATCAGAAGCAATAATTGATATTAAAAAATGCATTTATCACTTTCGTTTTCTGTTTTGAATATGACTCGAGTCTTGAAGTATATCGAAATAATAAATTTTTAATAATTTTAAATATCAATATTGCTTTTGATAATGTTGCTGCTACCGGAGATCTTCCTCTGCAATTTCTCTTGTAATTTATAGGGATTTACTTTTAAAATTTAAAGTCAAGTTTAAATTAGAAATTAAACACTTTTTTGTACAGTTGTTAGAACATTTTTCCTTCAGTGTAAGTGAAGATATGTTTTACTTCACCCGTGAGCCAAGGGCGTAGATATGGTGGGGGACCCGTCCCCCCATATCTAATTGCCCTCTTTAGGATCATAATAATAAAAAATAAAACTGAAAATAATAAGAATACCTGGCTAAAAAATTTCTCATAAATTTTTGAAATTGAATGTTTGTTATAAATAGTAATAAATTATTTTTAAAATGTGTATTAATTAACTAAATATTAAATTCTTAAACTTCTACTGTCGGTATTTAGATCAGTATTGTACAGCATTTTTAAATTGGTATTTTTTTAATATTTTAATTAGGGCCATGTAAAAATATTTTACCCTAAAACTTTTCCTTAAAATTTATATATCCTAAAAATTTCCCTGAATAAAAAAAATTCCTCTAAATTTAGGGCAAAATACCCTAAGATGGAAACACTGACTGTCGCCATTCGAAATTGTACCAGCTGTAGTTTTATATCGCAGTGGCCGTTGCTCGTTGCGATGTTGTATATTAGTTCAGGTAACGCAGTACAGGTATGTCGCTCTGTTGTGTGTATCGTATTATAAACTCACACATACACGGACACGTGGTACTGAGCGTTCAACTCTTGTATATTATGGTGCTTGGTTCTCCAGTCAAGGTCGTTGTGTAGCGCTTAAACCAAATGGCTAAACAAAGGAAGTTTACCGTCTATATAATGTGAAGAGAACATGGCGGATGAAATACGTGTATTGCGCGTCGAAGGGGAGGAGGGGGAGGACGGGTAAACGTCCAACCGGCCGGTTACAAGAGTGAGATGGCGTCCACCAACGTAACGAGAGTACATACTCTTCGGAGATTATCTGTTAATCCAAGCTGCGAGTTTACACGCTGTCAGATTACACATTACTGACCATTTGAAATTGTACAATTTGTTTTACCATTGTTAAATATACTCGTTTTTATTAAATAAAGATTTTAATTTTATTAATTATAATATAATTTGTTGAACAAAAATGAATGGAATAGATTATTTTACAAAAGGAATTGTGTTTTTATATCGTACCAAAAGAAATGAATTGCATAATATTACTTTTAAACTAAATATACATTTTACGTAATATTTTTATTTCAAACAAAAATCAAACTTTTAATATTAAAACACTTTAATAATTTAACAACCATCTTTTGCAAAAACATAAAGGTTTTGTGGATTCGATACACGTGCGCAAGCTACCGTGCGAGAAACATGGTTTGTCGTAATTGTTTGTCCCTGGGTTTTGTTTATAGTTATTCCGAAAGCAGTATTTAATGGAAATTGTAATCTTTTAAATTGAAAAGACAAATCCGTTAGTATACATAATTGGTATTCGTGGTGCCTCCTTTAGAGTTGCCACTAATTATAATAACCCTAACAATATTTCAATCCCGGATGAGGAACTTGCAAACGTGTAGGTACTATCACACAATTTGGATGCATTAAGATTTCGCATTACAAGTACCGGAACACCCACTTTTAACCTTAATTTATGAGAAGAGATAATTTTTGAAAAAAAAGTAGTTTATGTCCTTCTCCAAAGTTTAAACTATCTCTGTATTAAATTTCGTCACAATCGGTCCATCGGTCTGGCCATGAAAGCAAACTTCATACAATATTACAACCTCCACTTCATCCTCATAGGGGTTGAATTTTGAAAAAAAGTAGCCTATGTCCTTCTTCAGGCTTCAAATTATCTACATATTTAATTTCATCACAATCGGACTAGAAGTCAGGCCGCGAAAGCGTTACTTCATAATATATACAACCTCCACTTCATCTTCATAAGGATTGAATAAAAAAAATAATAAAGTAGCCTATGTCCTTCTCCAGGATTTAAATTATCTCCATATTAAATGTCATCATTTTGGCCGTGAAAGCGTGACAGACAGACATTATTAGTATGGATATAGGATATAATAATAAGAACAATAATTATTATCGATCAATTTTTCAGACAACTCTCGATACTTTTATTTATTGAAGAGAAATCAAAGATTGTATAATAAGAACACCTCGATAATGTATAAATCGCCTATGTAATCCCATTTTGTTTGTGATTCAATAGTCGCGACTTGTTCCTAGAAATTAGTGGGGGCCACATATCTGACCTTCACCGTGAACTCGCCATATTATTCACCTTGGATAGATTATTACCTTCCGCAAATCGTTCATTCTATTCGTGTTAATAACGATCCGTCGTTATTTGTGGAATTTAGTAAATATTTATATTCTATACGCAACTTTGAGGTATTTGCCAGGTCCCGTGGTTAAACGTCTTTTTTCAAATATCATAAACTTAGCATTAACCGCATTGTATCCGAAATATTTTAAATATTTATAAACATTTAAGTCAGAATCTGAGAAGGCCCGGATAATCCTAGCGCTTGGTGAATAACTAAATTAAAAAATCGGTATTGAGAAAACATGACTGCCATTAACTAAGGTGAAAAAAAATTTTATTACCCACGATCAACTTAATGTTGTTCTATTGTTTCTACTTACCAGACGGTCGCAAAAACAGCTGCTTGTTCCCCACCCCGTTCCCATTATTTTTTTAAATTTTTAGTCAGTTGGCATTAAAGGTAATTATGCGTCAAGGTTTTTTCTTTAACTGACAAGTCTCTGCGTAAATATAGACTGTTGTTTTTAAAATAGAACGCAACTTAAGTTTTCATTCAGAAAATTTACTTCAAAAAATACATCACAGAGGATATGACTGAATGGACAACAATGTTGATTTTTTATTGTAAAAAAAATTAAAAAATGTAACACGGTCAGCGAATATTTGTTTTTTTTACTTATCTTAGGAAACATTCAAGGCTGCGAACTCCAAATATCTCACAGAACAAACAAAATATCAAAGATAAAAAACTGTTGATATACTGTAAAAAAGAACCCAACACTTTTACCTCCATTACAGTACTTACTACTTACAACGCTGTTTGTTAAATTTTATTAAGTTTTTTTTTTCAACAATTGCGTTTTTAGAATCTAATCCATGAGCCAAAATACTGGTAATTTTGTTTATGCTTTGTTCTGTTAAAAATTAGGTGTTGACACAGAACCTAATTCTATATACACAAAAACGCAAAAAAATCGGTTCAGTCGTTTGATCTGTATAAAGTGAGCGCATAATATATAAACGTTTCAGCTATGCTGATGTCGCGTTTAACTGAAGACACAATGAGGAATAAATTTATAAATCAGACAAAAAAATCTGAAGTTGATCAGTTATGAGTCGGTGTAAAAGAATTAAAAAAAAAAGTAAATTGCAGGAAAACAAATCCCTTTACTGCAGTTTCATAGGTATTAATATTGATAACAATTTAGCCAATAGATAAATAAATACCTGCACAATGTAGATTTTAAACATTGATAGCTTTTATTTTAATTTTTCAATTAAATTCTCGCTGATAAGAACTATTTGATATTTCACTGATATGAATTAATTGAGGAAATATTATTTTATCAGGTGATTTTTTAAAAGAGAATTTAATTTATTATTACAGTCGATTCACGCTAAGGCGTGTAGGATTCTTAGTCCTTCATTATTGGCGTTTACTCCGACCCTTTAACTTTAAAGCAGCGCCGGGAGAGCTGTTTTTAGACGAGGTAAAATGATTTGAGATGAAGAGAGTATTTGTAAGTAGCATATGTGCTCTTCAGTAATAGTATTTTCCCTTCGTTTTTCCTTTTTCCCGGTGAATTCTTCACCATCCGACGCATGTCGTTAATCTTTCTTGCGGTATCACCAACGCTGACAGCATAATATACAAATACATATTACGGAATTGGCTGGCTTATATTGGCTTTAAACCATTGAAATCGTGGATTAACCGGTTATACAGCGCATACAATATACTAGATGCATGACCCATGTCACAGTGAGTCATTCATAAGTCCTATTATTATGCATAACTCCCTTCGATAAATCCTACCCGTACGCCAGTGTGATGCTAATACATCGTGGGTTTATACCCTGACTGTTTTGTTACGGACAGGGATGTGTTTTAACAACGAAGCCGGTGTTTTTTGCGACAGCATATTGATACCCAACATTTTAATTTCATTTTTAATCCATTGTGTATTAAAATATATAAACTAGTGATGTGCCGGACCGTTAAAAATGTATATCCGCGGATACGGATCTGAATACGGATATTTGGTTCCAAGATCCGCGGATACGGATACGGATCTTAACTTTCTTAGAGTACGCGGCAGTAAATATTAGACTATCTGTTATGGGAAAAAGTTATTGACCTCTTTAAGAGTTAACTCTCATAACAGATTGTCTCTTTCCAAAGATCGATGTGCAATATCTCATTATAAAGATAGTTTTTTAGTACCTTTGAGTTATGTACTATTGGTATGGTACTCACTACGATAAATGTTTGCAATATAAAGGTGCCAAAAACGATCTTTAAAAAATAAAAAATAATCTGAATGGAATTTAACAGTTTTTCATTATTACCTAATCACCTATATATATAAAATTTCATCTATGAATTGAAAATTAATAAGGTAAAAGATCCGCCAATAACTAACGGATACGGATCTTTCTTCTCCCTCGGATATCCGCGGATACGGATATCCGGCACATCACTAATATAAACGTAAAATTATGTTGAAAAACAACAGTAATCAAGGAACCGTTAATAAATCACCGATAACATTATTTTAGTAACTGTTGCTTTGATAATAACTACTATCAAATAGCTTATACTGTTGGTTGGTGTGAACACTGCTTTACTACTTAGGGTATCTGCGACAATATTGATGTAATACCTACTCAAAATTAATTATTATGTAAGGTCTATAATTTTATGTCATGAAACGACCAGTTGTAATTTAGTAGTGTACAATAAAACATTAGTCGTATTGAAGAGATCAATTCCACAAAAACACAGGTGTTAATTGTTGTTAAAAAACTAAATAAAAAGGGCTTCTACCAGGTTATTCTAAATTTAATTTATTATTATCAACAATTTTATATTAAACTTGCAATAAACTTATCAAACATTTTTTTTACGTGAATATATTATCTGTAAACGTTATATAATTAATTGAAGTGGGGACTCGGGGAAGAATGGATGATGTGGCACAGTGATTTTATATGGCGCTCGGTTGTGCGGGAAAAAATTATTATTTGATTTATAATAAAATAAAATGAAGTGCTCATCTTAGGTCACAAGATAAAATATATGTCAAACAAAAATCCGACAACGCACACCCGTCATATGTTTTCGAAGTTTTAAAAAAGAATCATGAAAAATATATTTACAGTCAAAGTCAAATTCCAGTTAAATATGCATGTTTGAGGAAAAAAATGATATTTCATGCATTTTTAAAAGTTAATATTTATATAAATAAAAAAATTGCTTATAATCACATTTTGAATCAATATGCTTAGTTTGAGCTAGGGTCGGTCTGGGACCTAAAAAGTAGCCGGGAAAATTGTCAAACGCCTCTACGTGACCGTGTAACTAAAAATAAAAAAGATCCGAACCGGATCGGACGGGCCCATGAAGAATCGGCGGCCCACCGAATAAAGTTCCTGCATTTCCCTAGTCCGGACCGACGCTGGTTTGAGCTAAAGAAACTACTTTTTCTTTTACGGCCATTTTAAGTCATTTTGGGTAAATCCGAAGCCCGTGACAATTTTTTATTCGACAAATATTTAAATGACAAATTTCAAGTCAATCGGACGTATAATTTTGGAGTTCCCGTGATGAGTGGGTCAGTCAGTGAGTCAGTGAATGCTATTTCGCTTATATATCGTATAAAACCATTAGTAATGTCTATGACGAGCTCGATCGCGTCGGTTTGGTGTCTGCTAGTCGCGCGCGCTGAACGTAAATCTACCAGTTCCACTGAAATGCCAGGCGGACTGTCTACTCCACACACCACACTCGCGCCCAACTAACGCGTCAAAACGGCACTGACTGTGTTCAGATACACACAAACACGCTGCTCGTTGACTTCTGTAGACCGCGCGCGTGGACAGTTATAAATTAATTGATTAATTACCGAACTTTCCCGCTAAACTTAACCGAAACTGTCTTTAAAATATTGCCATCAATCAGTTTTGGATGACTGAAGTGTCTTTAATTAAATATTTGTGATTTAATTAGTGAGTGGATAAGGAACTATTTGGTGTTTTGTGGCTTTTTGAAACGCTGTTGTCGATTGGATTAAGAACAAGCAGCTGAGGAATTTGATCTTTAAAAAGTGAGTGTGTTTTTGAATTAAGTAAAATAGTTGAAACCGGTATTTTTAACATGTGACATTTTGAAAAATCAGTTTGATACATTTAAATCGTGGTTATCGTTGCAAGTATTTTCTAAATCAGCTTCAATATACGCTTGGTAAGTTTTAGAAATAGAAAGGTGGAAGTGTTTTACGCATTGCGTCTTGTTGAGTTATCTAATTTAAATAACTGACAGACAGCTGTTCATCTTTGTTTAGTGATACGCTTTGTTTCAATTATGGTGTGATTATTTTTGATTAATCAGTTTATCTCAAAGACCTCAAGGCTTCTCTCTGTGAACTTGATATACTGTACTATCATTATTCATTATCAGTTTACTGACATTTCCTCCGAGGGTCCGATCTTCAGTAGCCGGTTTTAAACCGCGGTTATTTTCCAGAGGAAATGATTGTAAAAATTGAAAAGTGTATTGCAAATGCACGAAAACTTATGGGAAACTTAAAATTAACACCGCGCTTTTTCCTTTTCCAAATTTCCGCTCTTTATTGGTAAAAGTGTCCCGCACCAAATACATGATAAAATGGCTTTCGGTGAAATTCTTTCCAACTGGAGGGAATGAATCGGTGATTTGATGCTGAACAGTTTCCAATACAACTTGCGTCTGAAAATCCCGGTGTCCAAAGTTGCAAGCTTATAAAAAACGGCTGTTTTGTGGCAATTAACGAACAACGTGCATTATGTAGGCACCCGTGGAGATATATTTTCAGACCCAAGTTTAATTGGAAACTTTTTTCAGCGTCAAATGACTGATTCATTCCCCCCAGCTGAAAAGAATTTCACCTAAAGCCATTTTTCCATGTATTTGGTGGCCCGTTGCTAAGAATTGATTTTCTTGTGAAATGCCTCTTTCATAATTTACAAATCAGTGACATTGAAGCGAATGTAAAAGGGTTGAAAAGTGACCACAGGTGGGTACTGTAATAATACACACGAAAATCGGAAAATTCGATTTTTTTATAATAGCAGGAGTTATTGCAAGATCATTCTTGCACGGGGTCCACTAGTATTCTTATTTAATTATTCAGGATAGAAGAATATCTATTTAATAATAATAATAATAATAAATATTTATTTCCCAACAGATGTAACTCCAATAACAGGGAAATTACAATTACAGAAAATGAATACATGTTAAAACAAAAAGAAAAGAAAAACACGTTATAAAAATATTACCAATATCTAAATCATAAGTTCATGACCTTATTAATTTTCTTAAAGCCTTATAACTAATTTGGAAAAAGTCTAAAAATGGTTGGTTAGCTTGCAGACTATTCACTAATATAACCATCCTACACAATGCTGAATTGTCAAAATGTTGTGTTGAAGCTTGAGGACGTGACAAAAGCTGATGTTTTGGCCTAGTTTGTACATTTGAAACTTTAAAATTAATTTTACTTAATATATAATTGTCATTGACCATATTATGAACAAGTTTATAAAAGAGAAGTATTACAGCATGATTACGTCTATTTTCCAATGTGTCCACATCAAACATTTTAACTAAATCTTTATATGGCATCATTGTCGGATAAATATGGAAAACACTAAAAAAAACATATCGCAGAAACTTACTTTGTATCACTTCAATACGTTTGATATAATTATGGTGATATGGACTCCAAACTATTGACGCATATTCTAATTTACTTCTAACAAAACTATAATATAACGCAAACATTACTTTTAGTTTATTAGTTTTAAATTCATTGGAAAATCTCATAATCATACCAAGCATTCTATACGACTGATTCACTATACCATCTATGTGCATGTGAAAAGTTAATTTGTCATCAAAAATTATTCCTAAATCTTTAATAGATTTACTTCTGCTTAGCGAAATGCCGTTAATTATGTAATCACCATCGATAATGTTAACCTTACGAGTAAATGTCACGATTTTGCATTTAGCACAGTTTAGTGACAGCTTATTATTTTGACACCACACATGTATATTATTTAAATCTCCCTGGAGCAAATCACAATCCTCTGTTGCATTAATATGGCGAAAAAATTTAGCATCATCCGCGTATAAAAGACAATGGGAATTCTTCACCACACCAGTTATGTCATTTATAAACATTGTAAACAACAATGGACCTAAATTTGAACCCTGAGGTACACCGGATGTAGCAATAAATGGATCTGCTTTTCGCCCATTGAAAATTACATGCATTCGTCTGTTGTGGAGATATGATTCAAAAAAATGAATTAGTGAATCGGAACAACCAAATTGTTTTAACTTTTGTAGAAGAATCGAATGTCTCACTTTATCAAACGCTTTCGCGAAGTCCGTATACACGACATCTACTTGCATCCCTTTGTCCATTTGTTCAGATATATAGTGTGTCAGGTGAATAAGATTCGTTTCCGTAGATCTTCTGTTGACAAAACCATGTTGTTGTTCAACAATGTAGGGTGATACATGCTTGTAAATCCGAGCATATAATATTTGTTCAAATACTTTGACAAAACTACAAAGAACAGAAACAGGTCTATAGTTCATTATTTGATTTTTCTCTCCAGACTTATGAATTGGTACCACTTTCGCTTCTTTCCAACAATCTGGCAGCTTGCCTAGCTTAAGAGATAAATTAAATAAAATCAGAAGTGGATACTGAAAGAAGTCCGAACAACCCTTAAGTATGTAACTAGGTACATTATCCAGGCCCATACTTGATCTGGAATGTAATTTATCAATGGCTGCTTTTATTTCCTCGGTGCTAACACTCTCTATGTTTAAACTGTCATTAGTGATACAACTATTATTACTATTATCAACGATAATATCTCTCTCAAAAACACTCTTAAAATATTGAGCAAATATATGACTAGTATTTTGATCACTGTCTATTTCAATGTCCCCATAACGCATTGTTTTGTCAGTTCCAGACTGAGAGTTCCTTTTAGCTGCTACATAATTCCAAAACTGTTTCGGATCACTTGATATGTTATCCTCACATGATTTTAAGTAGTTACCGTAAGCAATTTTAATTTTACATTTAAGTTCACGTCTTAAGGCAATAAATCTGTCCCTATGATAATTAGTATCGTCCACTAAAACTGCTTTCCTGTATAATGTATGGTGATATTCCTTTTGTTTAATAAGTGTTTTTATACTTGGTGTATACCAACATGGATATTTGTTCCTAATGATTGTTCGTTTTTTTGGTATAAATTTATCAAAAATTGAATACAGACAGTCATAAAACGCTTGAGTTGCTAAATCAGGATCACTATACGAGTTCAGGAAATTCCAGTCTATGTTGGATAATGTTTCATATATTGCTCTATAATTGGCTAATTTAAAATTATATTCCTTGCTATTATTACCATCTTTATTTAATATTTTTCGAGACATTCGAACAGAGAAGCTTACGTTTAACACCGGATGATAATTATCCTCTTCTACTAACACCGAATCGGACCTGACAACATTTACTGCAAGATTACTTAGTATTAAGTCTAAGGTTTTAAACGAAGTATTCAAAATATTATTATACATTTTTAAATTAAAGAAAGCCATAAAGTCATTCAAGTCTGTACACAAAACACCGGAATTCGATAAATTATAACTAACACCTGATATTGCATTGATATTAAAATCTCCCAATATAATGACATTGTTTTTAAATTTCAAAATGTTTTCTATGCAGAAATCATAAAACAGTTTGTATACTAGCGAATTGCATGCACCAGCTGTGAAATACAGCACAAATATGGTATACCAATTATTAAAAATAAGCACATTGGCAGCAATTACATCAAGTTCAGAATGCAACAACGGTACATCAATACGTTGATAATTAGAACATTTATCATTTAGCGCGAGCAACACACCACCACCCCTATTCTTACCAGTAGAAACAGCACACCTATCTTTCCTCAGTATGCAGTATCTATTATCAAACAGCTCAGATGACAATATTCCACTATGTAACCACGTTTCAGTTAATGCTACAATATCATATGAATTAGAAAGAATATTGAGATAAAAGTTTTCAGTTTTAGTGCGAAGTCCTCTTGTGTTCTGATAATATATATTTAGATTCTCACATCTTATTCCCGCCGGTTTTTTGCCACTATGGTGGGTTTACCACGTATATATTTAATGATCAAATCCGTTTCGCCATTTTCTATTCTTCTATTTAATTCCGTCTTTAAGTCCCGCATGTAATTTCTTTGAATTATTGTTTGATCAGAATAAATACGGATGCTGCTGTCATTAATTTTATGTTTATTCTTTAATATCATCAACACATCTTGTTCGTTTTTTAAGACAATTTTAATCGGCCGCGGATTAGGTCCACCTGGTTTACCAAGTCTAAATGTTACGATGTCTTCTAGGTGAACATTTGTATTAATTTTCGATAAATGAGTTGTTACTTTTTCATAATCGTACACCTCACGCTCTTCTGATGATTCAAAGTTTGATTCATCAACATTGTACATTATTATATTTTTCGCCCTCTTTTGCCTTTCCTGTACTTCCTGCACTATAGATTCTATATTTTCATTTTTCTGAGAACTGGCATTCTTATAAATTTGTGTAAATTCATCCTTCAATTCTTTTTTTAGCTCCTCTTTTAATCCACTAATTTCCGCTTTCAGTTCGCATATTATACTTCTGAGAGAATTAATTGATTCAGCAGAAAAAGAACATTTCGGGCAATAGAACGTAACTGAGCGCTTTTTTACTAATAAACATTGCGCTTCTGATCTAGATATCCCAACGCAACTACTATGGTAATAACCATCACAACCATCACAAGTGACGGCTTTATCAGGTGCAACATCATTATCACACTTTCCACATTTTATTTTATTCATCCTAATTGACTGAGTTTTACAATCACAGATATCTGAACAGCGATTTTAGGTACTTTATGTTAATAAATGTCAATGAAATAATTTTTAAAAATTCAAATAAGTACAAAAATAGCAGTAAATAGTCTTATTTTGACAGTTAATTACAGTATCAGAAGCAAGCTGAACTTTTAAGTATTCTACCAGACAGTAACTTAATTTACTTTTTCAATATTTCACTATACAAAACAATTATAACGTAGGACAAAATATGACACATGCACTCACGTTCACGTTCAATTCTGTTATCTTATATTTAATCTATTCTTACTCTGTAAAATATGCTAAACTGTTTCAAAGCAAGAATTTCATAAGTTTTTCTTCTGAATCACTGATGTGACCTTGTATTATGGACTTTCCAGTTTCTAAACACGTCTGCTGTAAGAAAATAGCAAAATAACCGAATCATTGTTAAGGGATTTTCGCAATATTGCAATGACGTTTTTCAATGAACTTGGCCCCATTGTCATGAATCATTGCATTTTTCTATTAAAAATTTAGATATGGTTTCAGAACAGTCGAAATCTTAGTAGTGCAACTGTTTCCAATCGTTTTACAATCATCTTCCCTACCTACATTAAATAGAAGTCAGCGTAAATAAACCATAATAAAGCATTACTAATTGAATGCGGGTTAGGGAAGGTGATCGTAAAACGAAGAGAAAAGTTATTTTATATTTTGTAGAGACATATTCTTTTTTTTATTGTATTGACTAACGTTTCAAAGGATTTACCTTCATCCTCAGAGTACAAATTACAACATTACATATTTGACGAATTTGTAGTTTGCCTCCGTTTTTTCGTCGACTTACGTTGCAAAATTGGTCTCCACGAAGAGCGCTTCTATTTAAACGCGATAATATATAGCCTCTGTCCATCTTGAAAGTCCGTTTCAAATATTAGAGAAAACAAATTTGAAATCGGATGGGTAGTTTCGAAGATTACCTCCTACAACTTACAAACTTTACCTCTTTATAATATTAGTGAAGATATGTTGAACTCTTCCCTTCGAATCTCCGCTTTCAAGTTGAATATCTATATAACAAATGGCATATAGCCAAATACTAATTAAGAATCCGACCTTAAGATACGCATGTCGCAAGTTTTGTGAAAATCAGTGTAGCTATTTTTTGCGTGATACACAAAAAGAAATGCAATTTTAAATACAGACTTAAGTTATATTTTCGTGGTCGTTAACTTTCCAGCACTAAAATACGTTAAAAAATTCTGTCTTTTATGGTGTTTGAAATTTGAATATACTACTCGAGCGTTGGTTCAAATTTATTATAAATCATTTGGAACTATTTTATTGCTATCTGATTTATGGTTGCTCCATTTCTTTCAGTTCAAATGCGCACGTTATTGTGTAGGGTTGCGTATGAAATAAAATTCTAACAAAGAAATACGTGTTTCAAAATATTACACATCTGTACAGGTATAGAAAATACGATTGATTTCCTTTTGTATTGTTCAGTGACTTCAAGGCAATCTCCTTGGATAACTGCATCATCGTAATGTGTAATCTTTCGATTTGTTAATAATGACTCTTATTTCTTTATTACAAAAATCAGTTTGCGTTAAAAACAGTTTTTTTTTTAGATATTGGTCTTAGTCAATTTTTGGGGTAGGTCTTTCCAATGACTCAGGGCTTTGACTACATAGGTAATATTATCACCTTGTAATATAAATTATATGGGAAGCTTTTGAAGCTCTGTATCATGTAAGAATAGGACATCCCTGAGTAAAATCTAATGCATGAATCAGATTTAAAATTTGGTAAACCTTTAATGTACGAAGTATTAAGTAACAACATCATTGCCAAACTTTTTTATTTTATTGGTAAAGAATTAATCAAACCAAGGGCTCAATTCTGAAAGCGACGTGATTTCTGCACTTTTGACCGCTATCCCGTCATCGCTCTCAGTTTTTTAAACCGCCCCTTGTGTCTGAAAACTGTTATTTGTTTTTCCAAACGTGCTGAACTCTTTCAGACTGTACTTGTTTCGTTTTTTTTAGATCTGTACATTAGATACTGGTTAAGTAATTTCTGAAGCCAAAAGCAAAGTGGCTAAAGTCTGTTTTTTTTTTTTTGTAATGTGAAAATATTTTACACAAAATGTCAGTATTTCAAAACGTTTTATTAACTAATTGGTGACCTAAGACTGGAAAAACATGTTTTAAGGTTTTTTCATCATCACTCTTTGCATTTTTGTACATTTCGACCCACCCAAAACCACGCAAAAAATGTATATTTTCTTCGATGTAAAGAATACCCTTGCTTTTCTTCTTGAGATACAAATCACAGACGAACTGTCTGAAATACAAATTGGTTGAGGAACCTTCTCGCGAAGATAAAAAATCATATAATAACGAAACGGACAGGCAAACCCGTTTCAAAACGGGACGTCGCTCGCTCGACATAAGCTACTTTGGTTTGTTGTCACAGATTTATTTGTTGACCTGTACCTCTGGATACAAAACATGTAGTACTGATTCTGACCACACGCATACGTACATAAAACTGCGCGTATACCGACTAACCAACACACCTTTGATGTGATTCACCTTGATTCTGTACCGAGGTTGATGTCTCATGCTATGCCCCGCGCGCGCACATCACACAAACACACACAGGTACGTGTATCCTCCAGTATACGGGGTCAATGCATTATTATACCTGCGCATAAAATGTTTATGTATATGTAATCTGTATCTTTTGCTATAATAGATGTTTGTCGGTTAGGGAAGAGCGCAAAAAAATACACTTCTCTAGCCGCATCTTAATAGATAATAATATTATGTATAAGTATACAGTGTGGCTAAAGTCAACCGCAATATATTGAAATGCGTACTAGGCCGCTATTACACTCTCAAAGATATTTGACGGCAATGTTTGACAATACGATATTTGACGACAATTTTTGACATGCAATAGTTGACAAAGTTAACGGTGAGATGTGGTTTGACGATAAGATATTTGACGACGATGTTTGACGACGATATTTGACGACAATGTTTGACAATAAGATGTTTGACGTCAATTTTTGACATTCAATAGTTGACAAAGTTAACGGTGAGATGTGGTTGACAATAAGATATTTGATGACAATGTTTGACAACGATATTTAACGACAATTTTTGACATGCAATAGTTGGCAAAGTTAACGGTGAGATGTGACAATGTTTGACAACGATATTTGACGACAGTGTTTGACAATAAGATGTTTGACGACAATTTTTGACATTAAATAGTTGTCAAAGTTAACGATGGGATGTGACAATATTCGACGATAAGATATTTGACGACAATGTTGGACAACGATATTTGACGACACTGTTTTGACATACGATAGTTGACAATTTTAATAGCGTTATTTGGCAAGGTTTGACAATACGATTTTGGACAGTAATGTTTTGGTATGCAATAAGTTGACAAAGTTTAACGGTGAGATTCGACAATGTTTGACAACGATTTTTGACGACAATGTTTTGACATATGATAGTTAATATTGTCAAGATTTGACAATACGATATTTGACGTAAATGTTTTGACATACGATAATTGACAATGTCTGACAATACGATATTTGACGATAATGTTGGACAGCGATACTTGATGGTAATGTTGGACCACAATATTTGACACATATTTAAAAGCAGTAATGACAATATTTGAATTCATTGCGATTTTTGACAAGAATATATTTTGCATAAATATATTACCATAATTAACTTTTCAAATATTTTTGACAGAGATGCTTTATTATTGTTTTACAGTGTATTTAATTTAAAAGAAACCGAAGAAAATATTCCATAATTATATCCGTTTCTTTTATGGAGAAATGACATTGAATATTAATAACATCCATTTTAATATTAAGTTCCTTTTCAATGTAAACACATTGTACACGAATATCATTTTGATAGCCGTCATTTGTTTTGTTTTTTTATTTAAATATTTTTATTGCGGATTTTGAACTAATCTCTCATCCGTTGTTGTTTAATAAAAGATCGTGGACCATCTATCATATTTTTTATGGTAAATTGTTATGCGAATTGTTTTTACTGGACTACGGCAAAGCTAAAAGGAAGGGTTATGATTTTTTTTTATACATATACCTAGTATTAAAAAATAATAATACCTCAATTATTCTTTTATTAGAAAACCCATTATCGTCAAATTATTCCTGATTTTAGGATCAACAATTTTTTTCTTAAATTATATTTTGTGTATCTATTATTAGATAAATTTCTAAACTTAAACTATTTCAAAATGATTTATTAACTGCCCCTGTTGTAATATTTCTATTTTCTTTTTGTTACAAGTTAGAAAAATTCTTTTTCATTAATTTTATCAGCCTCAAATCAAAAAAATGACATATATAGTCGATCGAAGTGTTTTCACCTTACAAACCTGAATTCTAAATTGCCGACGTAAGATCACTGTTTCCCAGACGGTAAAGCATAGTTTTATTTCTTCAGAAAGTACCATTCCAAATAGGAATCTTGTCCACCTTTCGTTGCCCAACTGGCTGACATTTTTTCCCTTAAACTGTTATTCTGTTTGTAGATATGAGACATTTTTGTTACTTTATTTTAGTGCAAAGATCTTGTCAATACCAGTTTTAAAAAAGTGTTTTAGCTTATTTGTCGATGAATTGCTTTAAGCTTTTTACAGTGTCTACTAAACACATTTTTTTTAAATCGTTATTCCATTCATGGCACAGTGTAATAATTCTGAAATCTAGGTTCTAGCGTTACAGTGGATCAGAAAGAAGCAAATTAAACACATCTAAGTCTTAAAATTCCCAATGCTTTTACATAAATAAAGAATGACACCCCTGCGACCTCAATAATATTCTTTGATTTTTTAAGTAGGTACCTATTCTATTAAGGCCAACGCACGCATGCTAATAATTGTCGCGCGATCAGTTGCTTGGAGATCGTCAGAAGGTCACACACTCCTCGCTAAAGTAATTGCAGATGTGTAACGCGACGAATTTCGATTCGTTAAGTAATCGTCCTAAATCACGCTATTTAATACAAAAAGTAATGCATGCGTTCGATCCTTCGAGCAATTTTTGTTTACTGTAAATGCTTTCTTCGTTAGCTAATAATGATCTCCAATGAAAGTATTTTTATAATCGCACCTGGAAGTAATCATCTCAGCAGTAACCGGTAACTTACTCTGTCACAGACGCATTAAAAAGTAGTTTGCTCTTGAGAGAGTGTCAATATTTTTTTTCCTAAAAGTAAACATTTACATAACACATCGAATGATGTGTACAAAGTGACAATATTTACGTGTACACTATTGGTATCTGGAGAGCTGTCGGAAATATTCGTTTAAACAATAGAATGCTACGTTTTTTTTTGACGTGAGAACAACAGTCGAGCTTTCTTGTGTTACAAAATATCCTTAGATTTCAATAGCTAATAACTACGAGACTAATATTGCGTTAACAGCGCTTGCGCCCAGAACGGGTAAAGCATGTTTTACGAGCTTGTCGCGCACGATTTGTTTTGCCTATAACGTCATTGCATGCGCGTGATAGTCACGTATTAGCTTTGTGTAAAGTTTTATGTTAATGTAGCGTGGAAACGCGTTTAGCTATTAGGATGTTGAGCGATTTTAAAGAACTCGCTGAGCACTACTAGAAGAAAGTGAGACAAAAATAGTCGCCGGAATATGAGTAAAAATCGGTATTAAATTGTAAATTACAAAATAGTTACTCGTATGATTCGCGAACATGCTCGGAAGTATAAAAAACGCAGTCAGAGGAAAGCCTTGAAAAGTCTAGTGTCGAGCGTATGCAAGAGCTACGGCAGCGTCGAAAAGAAAACGAAAAATTGGTTGTCTGTAAAGTCGGTTTACGGACGATAGTTTTACGTGATAACGTATTCCGTAATACATAACCTAAATTTATATAATAATTATAATACTTCGAATCTATGATATTGCATCTTTCGCTTCAAATTTAGGTTAATTTTATTTATTAAAATTACTCACCACCTATAATAATTATTGTTTTTTTTAACTTTCTTTCTTTCGTATTTATTTTAAGTCTCAAAGATTAACTGTCATAATATTTTGAAAACAATTGTTTCATTGTTTATATAAAATTCCAAAACCTACTTACAATATTTAAGTATTTTCATACGTCAAAAAATTGATTTTTATAATGATAAAATTTGTATGAAAACGATTTTTTCGAGAGATAAGACCTAGCTAAAACGATTATTTGCCCCCCAAAATCCCTTTTCAGTAAATTTCATCCAAATCGTTAGGGCCGTTTTCGAGAAAAGCACGCACAGGGTCAGGCGGAACGTTAGGAACGTTACACTTTTTCGTGCATGCAGCCGGTGTTTCATCAATTTATAAGATTGGTGATTCATCAATTTATAAGACGTTATCACGTCAAAAACCCAGACGTCTACGGCTCATGTACAGGCGAAACAGTGTTAAAATTTTACAATGTTAAAACTCAGCTGATAATTGTCTAAAAAATCAAATTACTCTGATCTATTGCTGTGTCCGAAAAAAGAGGTTGTAATTTATAGAATGCTCGACAATTGCGATGTCCGAGATTGTAATAGGGTACGTTACAATATCTGAGTCTCTGCATATTACATGTATCTCATATATTATACTATTATTATTAGTGTTAACTAAATTGGTGTGTAATAATTTCAAGTTCACTTTCTCTATACTTGCATTTATAAACACTCAGGTAGCACAGCTCGCCTTTGTAATATTGTAAAGGTGAGGTACTATGCTGTTTCGTAACTTTGGCGCGATATTATAAGTCGTTAGTTGGTGAGTTGATCTCTTGTTAAGAGCGCACATAACTTACCAACTAGGGTCAGACAAAATTTGTTTCGTTAACCTCGATCTTTTTAAGATTCTTAGATTATGACCTTTGTGTTGTCGAGCGTTTAAAACTTATAATTTCGTATATTTTTTATCGCGACAAGAAATTTAACAACTCTCTACGCGATGGTGTTTTCCGCGTGTCGATGACGACGAGATCTCGACAATTTAATCTCGATTTTGTTTCGAAACACGAGACAAGAAAATACTCGACGGTAATACTGTTCTTTTGTATTAGAAAAATCCTTTCAAGTGAAACTAACGCCGACACGAGGCTGGTTGACGCGCTGGTTGCGAAGAAGAAAATGACTTCACTGCGGGCTCGCTTGCGCGGTCATAAGCTAGATTTCAAAATAAGAACCGGAGGTATTTTTTGTGCCTGTTTTGAGCAAGAACCAATCAGGAAACAGTATCTTGTTGCGGGAGCGCCATGGACAAACGCCCACAAACAAACATGGCGTCATAGTGAGACAATAGACGTTCACTTTTGCGCACATTCGAACTGTCACTGCGCGCGCACCAAAGCCATCTGGCTTTAAAACAAGCCTAAGTGAGACACATTTAACAGCCCTGTTAATTTTAACATTGATCATAATATACGGATTATCATTTATCTCCAATAGTTTGATGTTTGTCAATAAATAATCCAACCCTGCTTGCTTTAGTAATAATAAATGATCGTTGGAATAAACTCAGTGTATGTAATAGAATAGGTTTCACTAGTTAAACAAGTTTTGCTGCAGCGTGGTATACGTCCTATGTTACATATAGTTACTGACCTGTAAACTAGAAGCTTTAGTGCTCACGTAATTAAAAATGTTTCTACTCAAGAAACGAAGGCAGTTATAAATAAAAAAAACGTTAACATCGCAGTCATCGATTTTGTAGCCACTAATAAATTCGCTTGGTAATTTTTTTTAACCGACGAAAAACAAAAACGGAGGAGGTTCTCAAGTCGACGCGTATATTTTTTTTTTTTTTTTATTTTTTTTTTTTTTTTTATTTATGTATGACCACGCATAACTTTTTACAGAGTAGTCCGATTTTGATAATTATTTTTTTGTTTGAAAGGGTATACCCCGAAGTTGGTCCCATATAAATTTGGTAAAAAAATTCCAACCCTAAGGGTAGGAAAACGGGGGATGATTGATTGTTCACTCACTGATTGTAATGTATGACCACACATAACTTTTTACAGAGTAGTCCAATTTTGATAATTCTTTTTTTATTGGAAAGGGTATACCCCGAAGTTGGTCCCATATAAATTTGGAAAAAAAATTCCTACCCTAAGGGTGGGAAAATAGGGGTGATTTATTGTTCACTCACAGATTTTCATGCTGAGTTGTGTATTACAATTTTAAATTATATAGCCACAAAAAATTATAAAATAAAAACTTTTTAACAAAAAAATTAAACCGCCGAAAAACTGAAAAGCAAAAAATAATAGATCTTTTTATTTAATTAAGTTCTATCTAAGTAGTTGAACGTATGTGACAGTCTAGTATATCTAAGTAATTTTGAGTCGGCGTCAAACAATCAATGCACAAAGATCACTAAAAGAAATAACCAAATCAAATTAATAATGATACGTGAAATCTCCAGCGATAAATATTAACATTCCAAACATGCGCTCTCCACACGACCACTCGCAAAGACGGTGCCCTCAGTGTTACCGTTAGGGTTGCTCTGTCGCTGACATTAACTTCGTGAACGCTCAGAAATTTCCGGCGAAGGATTGTTGACGCCGACTCAAAATTACTTAGATATACTAGACTGTCACATACGTTCAACTACTTAGATAGAACTTAATTAAATAAAAAGATCTATTATTTTTTGCTTTTCAGTTTTTCGGCGGTTTAATTTTTTTGTTAAAAAGTTTTTTTATCAATCCAACTTCACATTTAGAGAATGGTGCTAATTTGGTCAAAACTAACTTTTTAAAGTTGTACAATATTTTTTGGTTTTGAGGTCCCCCGAACCCAAAAAACATTTTGACGTGATAACGTCTTATAAATTGATGAAATACCGGCTGCATGCACGAAAAAGTGTAACGTTCCGAAATGTGTCACGTTCCGCCTGACCTTCGAGCGGAATACGTTATCACGTAAAACTATCGTCCGTAAACCGACTTTACAGACAACCATTTTTTTTTGGAAAGAGTCTGTGAGCACGATACAGGTCGAAGCCATATTTTCCTAAGACGTTTGACGTGACAAAAGGAAGAGCCTTGGGGGAAATCGGCATGCATAAGAGATATTAGGCGCTATAACCATGTTTTTTTTTCTATTTTATAACGGTATACTCTGTAACCAGGAGACTTAGCTTCCTATGCTTGCCGTGTTTCGAGACGGATCGTTTTCTGGCGCACGCATGATGGCGCTGTTATCACTTACCTGGGACAACTTCGGTTCTTTCCAATTGTTTTCGCAATAGTTACCAAAGTTGTACTTCACACACATGTAAGCTATGAACGTGGATGCGTTACCCAGTAGCTGACGCCATATTGGTTCATGCGACAGATATCGGTCCACCGCTACGCTCGAGCTGGGTCTCCTGGTTACATACTTCGTGGGTATACTTTTCATAACGGTTTATATTATTTGTACAAAAATGTTTTTTCTACGCCTCGCAGTTTAGTAAATATTTTTAAATTAAAACGGTCAGTTGTTCTTTTGTTCTGAAGTAATTGATCTATCAATCAGAAACGAACCAAAAAGCAAATATCATAATATAAATATTTTATACCGGGCGTTGCCCGCGTCATCGCACTCTTTACTAGAAGTTCTCACGTCGACGAAGCCGGCAAACTCACTTGTTCTTTGTATCGAACTACGCCCCCTTTTCTCATTTATGTTTTTGGCGGAATTCACTCTACACGATAAATTAACAGGCCAACCCGGCTCCGAAATAATTGACCTCAAATATATTAATTACCAATTATAATAATGTAGTATTGAAAAAAGTCTTTTGAATAAGGAAATAATTTATGAACAAGAAGTTTTTCTTCTCTTCTAATTAAATATTTAAAAAATGTATAAATTACAGAATCGTCTATAAAAACACAAGCAGGAATCTTTAGACATTCTTAAAATATTTTTAGTCGAACGGCTTCTTAATTGAAATAAATGAGACGCGATCGAGTGAAGGATTTTACACTTAAATTAACAATCGATAAATTCGGCGGCTATTTTGATTGGCTTTCGCTAGATTGAGTAATGCGAAAAAATATAAATACATTTTTGTTTTTTTGATTCGAGGAAAGTCCTTTAATTCGTCACACAAAGAAAAATCTATAGTCTTAAAAAATTTATATATAATCGTACCTCGGGCCAAGTGAATATATCACCTATATTAATTTATTGTACTTATTTAATCAGAATGGTGTTAACAGTTACTGGTATTTTTTATAATCTGATTACTTTGTATTTAAAGAGTGTAATAGGAAAATTTATATGACACGCTTTTCATATAATTTTCAGAGCACAATACAAATTACGACGCGCGCGTTTTACGTACAAAAAGCGTTTTACGTACAAAAAGCGTTTTCCAGAGGCTTGTTAAATATTTAAGAGTATTCGTCCCTGCAAATACCCCCTGCACCCTTCATCTCAAATCTTTTCCCCTCGCCTAAAAACGGTTCGCGCTCTCCCGACGCTATTTTTAAAGCTAGAGGGTTCTGGTAAACGCCAAACGAAAGACAAAGAATCAGACTACAGATCCTTCAGGCGAATTTTTTTAAAAACAGTCTCGCCTACGTGTGAAATATTACGTAACTTATTATTTTTTTCAAAAGGTTATAAGTTTTTTCAGGAATTTTTTTTTTCAAAAAATTCGCTTGAAGGATCTGTAGTCTGATTCTTTGTCTTTCATTTGGCGTTTACCAGAACCCTCTAGCTTTAAAAATAGCGTCGGGAGAGCGCGAACCGTTTTTAGGCGAGGGGAAAAGATTTGAGATGAAGGTTGCAGGGGGTATTTGCAGGGACGAATACTCTTAAGTGGAATTTTCCGCCATATAGTTCTTTATATGATCATATAATATTTTTGAATGTGTGTGAAAGAAAAAATCCTATAAAGAAACAAATCATTTAGGTGCAGGGCTCGACTGTACCCCGGTGTATAGAGTAGCTCGCGTTTTCAGAGCTACACGAGTGACTCAACCGGTATGATTAATGCAGTCAACTGGGCGAACTATTTACCCCTGAGTCATTAATTAAAGGGGTGAAATTAATTCCGTACCTCTTACAGAAGTATTAACAGTGCCAGTATAGTATCTAGAGATTTACACTGCATATAAATAGCGTCTGCGTAATTCGAAGTAAATACTCCGGTATGTTGAAAACAGTATCGTGTCCCTCTAGGCGGTTTTATATGAAGTCACAGTGGACCCAAAATGCGGGAATGTCTTATTAAAAAGACGGTGTTTTATTATTTATGCTTAGGGAAATAATGAACAACGTCATTAATATTATATACGCAGCTCCAGGCGACTCTTTTCACGTAAAAAAATAAATACTTGATTATAAAAAAAAAGTTAAAAACTTTTTTATACACAGTTTTACCTATTGTTATTGATACTATATGTTAGTAATTCGAAACGTCACCCATAAAACGTAACCGCTCTGCCTGTTTACCCACTGGAGAACCGCTGGACCGATTTTTATGCCGTTTTCTTCCCTATGAAAGTAGGTACATTATCTGGTGACGTTTTCGGCTATATTTGATTAAAGTTGTTTCCATACAGCGAAAACCTGAATTTTCGATATCATTTATTTTTTATTTTCAAAGAGAACATATGTTTTTTGTTCAGTTTGTCAAACATGTTGTATAGAATTAGAAACCAACATAGACTTATTTTGAAAGATTTATTTTAATCTTTTAATATTGAATAGATATTTTAATTAAAAAAAGAAACTTGATTTTGGGTCATTGTCATATTTTTTTTATACAATCTGTTATTCTTATGTCTCTATATTTAATCGACATTCATTTATAGAAAGCCTTCAAATTTAATCGGCGCGTATGGAATTTCTTGTATGCTTTATTACCTACTTTATTAGTGTGATTGCTAATATTTCTTTAACTGTTTACCATTTGTAATCAGAATTTTGCGACCATATAGAACCGTTTTTCACTGTAAGTTTGCCTGCACAGTCACTCGCATTAATGTCGGGAAGGCGGGTACCTCATTTTTACCCGACCATAATCGGGTATATAGTACCTACCACATTATTTAAGTACCAATTGCCGTCATAATCTGTCCAGACGTTGTCGAGTGTTGCTGACGGACTGACAAAATATTTTAAAAATTCCTTCTTCAGTTATAAACGGATAGCTTATGTTGCCAATCCCGAAAATCAAGGCAGTATTGCTGAAAAATGAAAAAATAATAGTCATTTGCTAAATTATTTAATAGTTCTTTTAAATTCTAAATAATTTCGTAATTCATTATTTTGGTAATTTTTTGGAAGGAAAACTTCAAACTAGTTGTGCTAAGAAAATCAATAGGTCTGTACTGATGTCGGAAAAATATTTGCACCCCCCAATTACACTAACTGACTGCGCCCCTGTACAAAGCATTATCTTATTCCACTCAGGAATCGATAAACTGTCTTCGCAATTACTGTTCTTGCGACAAATCACTGAATCATAGAACCTAAACGGTTTTAATTGCTGGCGTATTTCATACCAAGAATTAAACGGTTTAAATACCTTGGCTATGTGCTCTATCAAGAAAATACTGGCTATTTTAATTGTCCACTACTAGTATTTACTGGTAACAGCTCGGTGCTAATAAGTTTAATTTCTGTGAATCTATTTTATTTGATGATTAAGTAATTCCTCCGAAAACTGTTTGGTTACACATCGCTAACAAAATTACGTGACAAACGATAAACTGTGTATTGTATGATTTGGGTCTTTTGCAAATTATTTATTACATTTTATTGTCTGACGTTTCGGCAAACTTTATGCCATCTTCGGAGAAAAGTTTACCGAAACGTCAGACAATAAAATGCAATAAATAAACCTTCAGTATTTGCTTAGTTCATCGATCCTATGCCACCAGGATTCATCCTTTAATCTTACAATACAATTTACTATTTTGATATCTATTGTCTTCAACTCTTCACATAAATTCTAATTGTTGTGAAAAAAATAGGGACACGGTGGTGTCTCATAATAAACGGCAAACTTTATGCCATCTTCGGAGAAAAGTATGCCGAAACGTCAGACAATAAAATGCAATAAATAAACCTTCAGTATTTGCTTAGTTCATCGATCCTATTCCACCAGGATTCATCCTTTAATCTTACAACATTTAAACAGGATCATCATCACTGTAAATTATTAGTTATTTTTCACAGTAAATTGTATTTTTCAAATTGAATTATTTATTAATGTAATTTTCTTTTTGTTTTAGGTAAGTGTACCAGCATCTGACGATTATCCATAAGTGTTTTTGACACGTAAGTTAAAACCATTTTTTTGTGTTGCTGATTTAAACGAGAATTCCTTAGGATTGATTAGAAGTAAAAGCTTCATTCAATTCCATGGCGATTTGAACGCAGAGACTAAAAAGCTAGACTTTCGAAAATGATGCAACGTTCCCGCAGGTGGGTACCGACTTTCGAGCAATAAGAAAGTTGCTTCAAAGCTTGTAACCGAAAGTGTGACAGCTGGACTGAACCAGTTGCTGGTTCCATTTTTGATTGGAATCCAAAGAGGTGTTGCCAGATCGCGCGCGTAAAATCATCTTATTTTTCGTGCTACCGTGACAACACTGTCATGACATTCATTATTCCATAGATTTTAATCTCTAACTTGAACAATAGTCACGCTAACCACGTAATGAGATGCTTTTTAACCAGCTGCATCATTCTTCAACCGAATGGTCAGTTCTTCTGGTCATGGCAATGAATTATAATTAAGTATAGAGGATGTGTTTTGTTTCATACGCATATTAAATTATGTGGGTGTTTAATATAATACAAAAACCAAACTGGTTTTCTGTTTATAATATTATATTCGGCAAGATCGTTGCTCACCCGAATCACTCCTAATATAGTAATATTACAAACTAAATATTGTCATCTCGATTTGAATTCATAAAAAAATACTGCTTGGAGAAACCGGAAATGGTTCTTTATTAATTTAAAGCCGGAATATTTTAGAACTATTATTGATTTCACTTAGATATTTTATCCCCTCTACGTTCAACAACTGAGGTCTCGCTGAATATCCCAGGACGAAGGGAGGGTTATGATTTTAGCAGTCCATTATGTATGTAGGTGGGTATAAAGGTTCCCTTCCATTTACCAAATTAGTGAATCGATTTTAACAAATGAGGTGTCATCGGATTCGTCTCAATCTGAAGGAGTGTCATAGACTATAAAAAATCCAGTATGGCGCTCATTACCCGCCACCTTGTCTCCGATATAAAAATTGAAATGATTTGGGACTTTGCATTGTTATTTTGTATTTATTTTTTATATTATTGTAACAAAACTGCTGTAGTCCGTGACGGAAATTATTTATTTGCAATAATAAGTGTTTAACAAAACAGTAAAACACACAAACGAAAGCGTTCTTCTTTAACTTAACGGAAATAATAACGTTAACAGAAACAAAACTAATAGTTCTAAATTATAAAATAAAAGACTAAGTAACAGAGAATATAGAGTCACTAAATTATGTACACAAAAATATTTACTACACAGGAACACAACACAAAATTTATCAGCACACTTGTCTATTAACTATAAATCATTTATGTAAAACCACTCACTAAAGTTTATATTTATCTTCGCAGTATTATTTATGTTGTAATGCCAGAGCACTGTATCAACACAACTCACGAACAGCTCCAATAACTGACTCACTCACTCTGCTCGCCTTTTATAGTTTTCGGTCCATGCTCTAGAATGTTCTCCACGCATCGCGATCCCTTCCTTTACATGTGTTGGCATCTCTCCAAGCGATTGTCTGCAAGTCAGATGTTTTTACCTGTTTCCATTATTGTTGTTTCTAGTAGTTTCTACCGAATTTCATAGTCGTCCCATCAAGGGCACGCAACATTATCTTATTAATATTCAGTTGTCTTCACATCAAAGGTTGCATCCCTCGTTCAGTTATTTTCTCAGTTCGATTGTTTCATGCAAAATTGTTTGATCATCAGTTAGAATTGAATGGACTATCGTGTTTTTGTTTCTTATAGACGAAGAATAGAAGATCGTGTGCCTCATGAACCGTGACCGGGGATCTTAGTTTGGAGCCTACGCGCTGCTTGTTTTTGCCTTGCTCTCAAGTTCATAGTTGACTTAGATCCGTTTCAATGACCCTCTCTAAACATATACTCGCATCGCAGTGACTGCTTACGAAGCTGTTTAGAAAATAGACAAAATGTTTTGTTTCAAACTATTTTAAAGAAGACTTTAAAAGTCGACTTGAAGCCAATGACCCCACTTCTCGAGCGTCGATAATATACAATATAATCTAAAATTGACATTCTGTTAAGGTAATTTACCCAAGAATTTAAAAGCACTTGTGTCCCCATACTTGAAGATGCTTTTTGACTTCGTGGAATGTTTAGATATTATACTTTGTGAGCATAAGGATAGGGAGTAATCGGTTATAGAATTCCTGGGTATTTATCTGGAGTTATTGAAGAGAACCTTGGGAATCATATATACTGATCTTTAGTGTGGATTGATTGCGAATATTTAATTAGTATAGCTTGCGTAGGTACTCAAACATTTAAAATAATACCTATATAACGTCTTAAAAAATAGTAGCCATTCTAAACGTTTCAAAAGCCCGCGCTTGAATTTCCGCATCAATATGGTGCCGTACAATTTAAAATGCCAGCCAATCCCAACGTCTCAACAGTCCGCTCTGAAAGTCCCGCATCAATATGGCGCTTCCCAATAGCTGATCTAGAAATCCAGATATATTAGAGTTTGGCGGGAAAGTTTGAACAAGAAGACCGTTGGATGAACTACCGTTTTTCGGGGAAAAGTGGTAAGAAATAATCAAGTTGATGAAGGGATGTGAGTAACTTCCAGATGATCGGCTCCAGGCATTCTGTTACTTCAATGTCTTATGTGATATTGTAACAACATGATTACTTTGACTAGATGCTGCAGCATCGCCTACCTGACTCGTTAGCTTTATTGAAATGGTCTTAATGAATAGGTTATAGATAATTGATAATCCAGGTTTTTTGATGGGTCAGGAAAGAGAAATTAGACGTGACGTACTTATTTCTAATTTTATCTTGTTAAATGAAATAAATTACAGTAAACAACGAAAGAAAATAATATTGTTGTTGGGAAATTTCATACAAATTTTCGTTCAATGAAAAGTTTTTTTCTTGGTGCGTGCACGGGCCCCTAGTCGATGCGGGACACCTAGGCAGTTGCCTAATGCATTAATCCGGCACCGTCAGCCATCTCTTAATCGTAATCGTTTAAAAGATTACAAAGCTAAGGATTATTATTTCGTTATTTGCGACTTCAAAAGTTTTGAGCGGTAGTGTATTATGTATATAAATATGATGTTGACCTTGATATTCGTTGTTTAAACACAGGTTCATCATCATTATCCATGTACTACGTCAGTGCTATGCTATGTCCGACCGGCGCGCTAGCTGGGAGGACAATTACCTCAACAGTACGATGATCTGTGGTACCTGGTAAAGCCGGATACACACTAACACACGCGCGAATGTCCAGGGACTTGTACTGTCAGTATTGTGGTAACCGCGGACAATTACCTCAACAGGTACGATGGCCTGTCTTACCTATATGATAAAGACGGATAGCTGACCTGACAGTGTAGGGGAGGACGGGGTCAATTGTAACACGGGTCAATTGCAACAGTGACTATTTTAGTGACATCTACCAACAAAATGAGAAAATGATTCTACTGCATTGATATATACATTCAGTCGCTGGTGACTGAATGTACATCAATGCAGTATTATCATGTTCTCATTTTGTTGGTAGATGTCACTAAAATAGTCACTGTTGCAATTGACCCGTGTTACAATTGACCCCATCCTCCCCTACAGGGTGTTTTATTTAGGTCAACTTTGGATTTGTCATTTTTTTAATATTTTATACATGTCTGAATCCACAGTATTAAGGAGCAAGAAAGAAATTATAGAGTTTGGATACTCGACAACTGAGAACATTGGATTTTCTTACGGGCGTTTAATATTCGACAGATATTGTAAAGGCCGCTTTTTTTCAAATTATCAATCACGCGTTATTTTATTTTCGATGAGTTGAATTTCGGTTTTAATTTTCCAAAATTTATAAACAAAAAAAATATCAGTGTCTTTTGTCAATAAAAAAAATATTGAACCGAGCTCATATTTATCTTTTGACATTAAGGAAAATTAAACCTTTTTGTGGTGTCTAGGTATCATGCAAAATACTCGAAAAACACGAAAAACTACAGACGCAGAGGTCTCATTCAGTATTTAGTATGAATTAATTCACGACTTTAAGAAGTGTTTTATTAGCTGAGCATGTTAGCAATGTTGGCTTTTATGTGGTGTTGCCATGACTGTTCTTTTACAAGCCCCCGGTTTGCAGACAATAATCCGAGATCTAATAAAAGGGTTAAATGGATTTCCAATTTATTATTACAAAATAACAAATTGAAAATACAGTTCGAACTCAATTCAATAACAGAATATCCTCTTTTCAAAATCAATTCCTTGCGATATTAAATAAACTGTTTGTACGAGCGAAAGTCAGTTCTAATGCGCACAGTGGCGTAGATAGAGTGTTTATGTTAAAAAAACTTAAATTAATAAATGTATTGAATTAAACAATATTCATGTTACAAACTTACGTTAATAAATATGTTGAATAAAATAATAAATAATAATTGTTACAACAACCATAATGTAACAATTATGTTTGTACGAGCGAAAGTCAGTTCTAATGCGCACAGTGGCGTAGCTAGGTTTTTGCTCTGGGCGGTTGATCACTTTGACAATCAATCCCACCGTATCTCAACCGCTGAATGCGTAAAGCTTATGAATCGGTACCCCAATTAACCTCAGCTGTTAGTGCATAAAAGAAGTGCTATTATATCTCCCTAGAGTGAAGTTCCGATTTAGCATCAAAGGTGAAAAAGGCCGGCCATTTTACCACAATATTATTTTACACAGTAATAATGCAAATGAAGCAAACAACGATTGACCGACGTGACGTCATAATACCCTGCGACATGAAGTTACGTTTGTTCCCAGGAGGAAACCCGCTATCTTATCGGCCCCGTAATGTCATATGATATACTTCACTATGCATTTATCTCTGTTTTTTTGCGTTTTTTTCCTTGTTTATTTAATTTTAGCTCTCTATAAACATGAACTCATTATTTACATACATATAGAACATAATAACAATGTTTATAGTTTATAAATAATATTTATCATTTCGTCGGAACTATTATCATTTTTTTTTTTTCGATAAAAATACTTGTCTGCTATTTACTGTATGTAGTTCGACGGACAACGGTTCTGAAAACATTGACTTTAAATGGGAACTACACATGCGATTAATAATGCAGTTGACGTAGTTCCGTTTCTCCCACTTATTACCTTAAAAACCACTACGGGCGTTTTCAAAAAAAAAAAAAAAATGGGAAATATAAATTTTTCAATCACAAACAAAGCAAAAAGTTTTGTAAACTTTTATTCGTTTATTTTATGCAATAAAAATAAAACAATGCATTTTTTCAAAGGTCACGAGAGATTTGGCTGCTCGCGAACTTTCCACAAAAAAATAAAAAAAACAATAAGCAGTAACTTGTTTACGAAAGTTTTATGAAACACAATTTTCAACAAAAGCGTCGTACCTGAAGCTTTTTTCATATCTCCGTATCGTATTATTGAAATTTAAAAGTTCATTAAAACTTTAAGAGAAAAATTTTAATGTCTGTAGAAAAAAAGTTTCCTTCTTTAGTCATTTTACGACATTCAATGTTTATATATATTAAAAAAAGTAACTGAAATTTATGTAAAATGTTCTACTTTTGTACGTTATTTAAAAAAGGATTTATATAAGAACGCCGCATGCGAATATATTAAAAGAAAATCTGGCACATTAAAAAAAATTGCTAGGTAGAATATAATTTAAATAGGTAGGTATGACGAAATTAGTGGATTTTGTCACAAGAAAAAATACATTCGAACAGATCATAACGTCGGTTAAAAAATATATAGGGCCACAAAATTAAGTCACATCATCATTACAAAAACAAACGGCACTCATAAACGTCAAATCTAAACCAAGAAAAAAATTTTAACTTGTGTATTTTCATGACAAAAAGTAAGAGAAGAATCAAAATTTTTTTTCTATACTCTCGACGAATTAATAATCATTTCGTCGAGAATAAGTATAGAAAAAAAAAATTGATTTTGAAAAAACAAGTAATAGTATTAATTATTAATACTAATACTCGTTTTTTCGAGTACTCGTTCATCCCTACATTGTACACCCCTTAAATATAGGTGCCTACTTATAGAGTAAGTAAATGGATAATTCATATTGAACTCCCGATAAGTGCCCCAAACAAATATGTTATTTTAATAATAATTAAAATGTCAGTTTGTTTACTTTGTGATAATATTTAGGTGAACGACTACCTATGTAGGCGGTTAAAACGCGTTATCAATTAATTTGTCAACATTTTTGTGTGAATTACTAATATTTTGCACTTTGTATCATGTCATCTAAATGTCGCCTTACATTTGATTAAATTCCATTTTCTGGTAAGTAGTACAGCTATTTATGCGATTACTTGTATAAGCGGCACGTTCGAGAAAAAAATCTCTATATTTTGCGAACTTAATAATATATACAATCTGTTATGTTTTGTAGTATCGAAATAAATCTTTACAACTTGTAATTGAATGAATGATAATTTATTAATGCGATGAACTAAAAAGAAATATATTATATTGAATACAAATTATATAACAAAATATATATTTCATAATAGTTTCAACTCATAAAATCAAGTATTTTATTACGACGCCACACAATCTTTGATGTATATTAAACTAGTGGCCCGGTCCGAATTTTTAAATTGCAACCGTTTTTTCGTCGACTTGCGTTATAAAATTGGTCTCCACGAAAATCGCTTTTAATTTAACGCGATAATATATAGCCTACGTCAATCCTGAAGGTCCATTCTAAATATTGGTGAAAAAAATTTTAAAATCGAATGAGTAGTTTTGGAGATTACCTCCTATATCCAAACTTACAAACTTTACCTCTTTGTAATATTAGTATAGATATAGTTCTGCAGCAGTTAGGAACGTTACACTTTTTCGTGCGTGCAGCTGGTGTTTCATCAATTTATAAGACGTTATCACGTCAAAAAATAATAAATAAACAAAACAATTGCAGTGGAATGGTGTCTTTAAAGTGAAAAATTTGTGGCTGTTCACCGAGCCACCATAGCAGAAATTTTGGGAAGGAAGATCGTCAGATCAAAAACGTTTCTAAAATTTTGATTAAGATCTTTCACATTAATTACTGTTTCTCAAAGAATATTTCGCTTGTAACCTGCGTTGAGGAGCGTCTATAATTTACAGCATCTTTTAAAGAATGATTCGTTTTCGCGAGGGATGTAGGTATTATAAGTAAACAAGATCAAACAAAAAAAAAACAAAAATAAATTATAGAACCTGGAGAAAGCCTCACGTTCAATAAAAACGGCAAAAATAGGACAAAAACAATATCGTTGTTTTATTTTTAACTCTAACAACATTGAAGTTATTTTTAGTTACGAATATTCCGTGAGATCGTGGTTACAGCGCGACCGTTTCAGACCGTATCAAACGATATAGCCATTTTATTTTTGTGTCGCAAATCAAAAACAAAATGACTATATCGCCCACTAAGATTTAGCAGAATTCTAGCACTTTCCTTCCGAACAGATGCTCTTGGTTGGCAATGGAAGCTTATGACCTCAGTTGTTGAGCGTCTATAATCTACCAGGTAAGCAAAGAGAACTAGTTTTAGGCGCGACTTAAACATTTGTTGAAAGCGCCTATATATATACATACGCTTTGTGAATCTGTCTTGCTTTTCTGAACTACGTGTAGAGCTCAAACGACTTAACCGATTTAAAAAAAAACGAGTGTGCTTTAGACTACACGATTGAAGTAAAACTTCTTCCTGCCATAATTTGTTATTAAACACCCGAAAATTCACAAAATATGAACATTAAAATGAATTTACAATTTTAATGTACCTATTGAACAAAATATTAATTTATAAAATTGTTCAAGAACGAAATGAACAGTCTAATGTAAGAAGAAAGAAATATAAACATAAAGATAAGGAAAACAAAAGTAATACATTGCAATTACTTAGCTCTCGTTGGATTTTAAGCGTAAATCTTTATGAAATATTATTTAGCTCTACAAGTTAAGTAGGTTTACAAAACTTTTTTCTGTCACCCGATAGCGCCACTGGCAAGTAAAGTATGTGTAAATCACTCGTCACGCATTCACCAGCTTACTCCCCAAGTCAAGCGTGCGTAAAGAAGTTTTACTTCTAAAACTTCTTTTGTTTTATTCGTCTTGGAGTTTATTTGATCCTAAAGGAAAGCAAATTTAAACAAACGATGCTTAATTATAATTCGCTCAATTTGAATAGAAATATTTACATAGGTTTCGTATAACTGAATGCGTCCAAATAGTTTTTTTGGGCACATAAAATCTGCATAAAGTCGATGATGCGTAATAAATCGCCCACTTGTTTTTATTAGATAGATCATTTTTCTGGTAACCTCGACTGGTTTGGTCAGCTTCAGTGTTACGAAAGCTTTATCCAAGCTTAACGTAAAAGCTATAACGGTGGAAATAATCAATTATATATTTATCGAATATTTTATCATGTAATAAGGTATTGTATGGGCACTGGGCAGGTGTATAATGGTATATTGACTGAAGCTTTTGTTAGTGCTACGGTCAACTGCTTTTTTGATCTTGCCAATTATGTGCAGTGGTCATGCGAAACAGAGATTTTTTTATAAAGAAAACTTGTTATTTGTCAAGCTTTCGTTTTAGTAATTATTAATCCAGTTTCACAAAATTTACAGAAAAAATTTAGATGTCCAAAGTTTCTAAATCAAAAGAGATATTAAAAGAAATATTTTTTTTGCTGAAAAACTATTTTCGTATCAATGTTCTTCTATTCTTGTCCAAGCTTATAGCGATTATTATATTTGTTGGTGGGAAAGAGTATGGATACTGACTGAATATAAAGTTGAATGGTATGAGAACAGCTTCAGTGGTACACACAAACAATAAACAAACAAATAAATGAGAGACAACAGCGTCGGCTCTAAACGTTCCGCTCGATCCCTGAGCGGGTAAATACTTTCCCATGTTACGGGTCAGGGGTTCAATTACCAGCTGAGCAGTGAACTCGCTTCGACGCGCACTCACGCATGCGTAACAACAAACAGTCGATGTAACACTCATCAACACCAACATCATAATGTATTCTTCTTCTTCTATCTGTAGTCTTCATTGGCCGATCTCATTTGTCTGTTTGACTTTTTAACCGGTTTTGACTTTTCAAAATGGATTTAATTATAATAATTTGTTGTTGTCTCTCTTTCTTACACCTCATCGTCACAATGCGTTTGTTTGTATGTTGACTTATTATTAAAATTATTATTAAACAGCGATCACGATGAAAGGAAAAGTATTTGACGTTTTTTTGAAAAGGTACTAGCTTCAGTGTATATTGTAACAAAACTGTTGTAGTCCTTGGTAGAAATTATTTATTTACAATAATAAATGTTTAACAAAATAGTTAAACACACAAACGAAAGCGTACTTCTTTAACTTAACAGCAATAATAACGTTGACAGAAATAAAATAATAGTTCTAAATAATAAAATAAAAGACTAAGTAACAGAGAATATAGAGTCACAAAATTATGTACACAAAATATTTACAACACAGGAACACAACACAAAGTTTATCAGCACAATTGTCTATTAACTATAAGTCATTTATGTAAAACCAGATTTATATAATTGCACTCACTAAAGTTTTTTTTTTTCACAGTATAACTGAATAATTTATGTCGTAATGCCAGAGCACTTGTATCAGCACATGAACAACACGAATAACTGACTGCCTGACTCAACCACTCCGCTCGTATTTTATAGCTTAGTCCCACGCTTCTAGAATGTTTAGGATGCTTCTAGATTCCTTCCTTTATATGTGTTGGTCTCTCCAGGCTATTCTAAAAAGGTCGGGTCGTTACCTGCTTTCGATTGTTATTGTCGTCACTAGAAGATTCCTACAGAATCCATAGTCGTTCCAACAAGGGGCACGCAACAATAGCAAGAAAAATCAAATGATTAAAAATATAATTATGACTAAAAATTTGATAATAAAAAAAATTATATATATTTAAATAAAAAACGCATATATAAACGCACCCAAAAGTAGAAAAAATTGTTTTTCACTTCTGTAAGCGTGGGACACTCACTGTACCTATAATATTTCATTTAGTTCATCGAGTTCTCCACGATGCTATACAGAAGGGAAAGATATTTATTTTCTACTTTTGGATGTGTTGGTATGTGTGTTTTTTTTTGTGCATTTATCAAGTATACATCAGTTGTGGGATCCGCATTTAGGGTTTTACAAACATTCATAATGACGTGTCGACTAAAGAAATGTAATAGATACGGGTCTGAGTAAACGACTGAACGGAAATACGGTGCTGAAATACAAACAATTCCAGGAAATATATTTTTTCTGTTAAGTTGTTATCAATTAAACTGGCTTATCACTCTTTAAGTATAATTTTATTCAGTCCATATGGTCAGTGGTGGTACAGAGCAATGGTTAAAAGGTCATATGTGCGACCTCATAAGGTCATAAGGCACACTTGATCTTTAAAGTTTTTAATAGATTCATTATTCAGTTTCTGGTAACTCGCCGGATAATACTGGTCATTTTTAATTATCTGTTTATTGTTCATTATTTTCAATTTTACGTAGATAGTGAAATGTTTAGATAACAAAAAATTAATAAATGCAACATTTTACCGTCGTTACAGATAAGTAAATAGGATTCCAGCATGAAAATTGTTCGCGCAGTTAAAATTTAACTATTTTTATGATAAGAGAGTAACCGTGTTGCACCAACGTCGATTATAAATAAATCTGCAAATTTTGATTTTGTCAGAATTGAGAAAGAATCTAAAACAATTCGCAAAATTATAGATTCTTCAGTCCGAAATTTATGATGAAGGAAGGTTTTGGTTGAGGATCATAAATAAATAAGCTTTACCAATGTTTCGCTAGTGGCCAACGTTTCGAAAAATTAATTTTCATCTTCAGGGCCTCAAACGTTGACCACTAGCGAAACATTGGCAAAGCTTATTAGTGTATTTGCCATAAGGCACTTACACTATTGGCGTCGGTCGGATGGCGGGACCTAGGGGTCGGACCAAAATTTCTCGACGTTTCATAAGTTTCTAAGAACTTTGGCACCATTTTTGGAAATGTTTATATATATATGTATATATATATATATATATTTATATATATATATATATATATATGTGTGACCACGATAACTCTCGACAGACTTAATCGATTTAAACGAAATTTGGTCCACATGTTGGAATCCATCATCGCAAGAAGCCTATTTAAAATGGGCCCGATCGGGCCATTTTAAGGGGGGTATTTAGGGGTTGAAAAATGTTTTTGGGCCCAAAAATACGGAAAAAATTTTCAGAATCAAATTTGAAATTTAACCCTTTAGTAATTATTGAAATGTGCTGCTTAAATTTAAATAAAATCGGCCCGACAGGACCGGACTTACAAATTTTATGAAAACGCAAGTTTACTGATATGGATTTACACACTGAAGGGTGTATATAATTTGGTACAGATGTTGAATTGGTATGTAGTATTGAAATTAAGTAAAAAAATGTTGTTTAAAGGGGTGTATTAGAGGGTAATTTTTTTTATTTTGTCCAAAAACAAAGTTAAGTTCATACAATAGAGCCACACTGCTTATAAAAGCAAATACACTATATTGTCGGCAGGGTTTCGCACTGCGACCCGAGTTTTTTTATTTATGATCCTCAACCAAAACCTTCCTTAATCGTAATATTCTATTGGATCAACACTACTTTATCCGAAATTTATACTAGCAAAATAGACGTTTACGCAAGCGAAGTCGCGAACAAAAGTTAGTTTATAAGCGCAAACACTTTTATGTCTCTTATGGTTTACGAGTTATAGCCGCTTAAAGTTATAAGCCGTTGAAAAACAAAGGGGAAAAATGAAGGTATTGTTCTGTGAATACAATTTTAATTCCAGCATAATTCAAGTAGGTTGTCTGAGGGTGTGTGCTTTAATTATTAGTAGCGATACAAAGAAAAAGTAGCTTGCTTTGTTATTAATTAATTATCGTCAGCTAGTATAAATGACACATCAAAAAACAAATTAAAGTAAAGTTGTAATTGGAATTCGACTAACAAAAATAATTTGACAATTGTGTAAATGAAATTTTCGAATAACTTTTTGAGTAAAATAGCCTCCGTACATATTTTTGTTATCAAAAATTAAACTTTAATTAAATTTAAATTAACATTATCATTGATATTATTATTTTACTGTGGGGCGCGAAAACATTAATTATAAAATATAATTAAAACTCAATACGGAATAATGCATCTAATAATATTGTTCGGAGTCCAGAGTTGATTTTAAAACGAAACAGAATACAGTCTAATCCCAATTATCCAACATACTGATTGCTCGTCTACAGGTTCTGTAACCTAGCTTGATACTTGATCCGCACTGAGCTCGTAAAATAGTGGAGTAGAAAGCACTTCTCTCAAAGATACCGGAGTGTTCGTATCGGTATTGCATTTTCTCCAACTCGTCTACAGGTCTCGTAACCTAGCTTGATACTCGATCCGCACTGAGCTCGTCAAATAATGGAAAGAGACCACTTCTCGCAGAGATGCCGGAGTGTTCGTATCGGTATTTCTTCAACATATATTGTTTGCTCGCTTACAGACTCCTTAACTTAGCTTAATCAGCTGCTCGTTTTCTAACAACACCTTGTATATTACCTGTTTTGTATTGTGTGAGAAATGTCACGTGGTTATATCCAGCGGCAGTGAAACATTTATATTTATATACGCGATTAAATCAATAACTCATGAATTATATTGAATTCAAGATAAACGCGGGATGAATCTATTAATATTAAATATACCAAAATTTATTATTGATCTTCTTTCTATGCAGATGCGAGAATACCGGATTGCGACTGTAGTAAAGCACCCTGTACAAAAATGTCGATTTATTAATTAATTAATTAACTTCGATATAGTAGTGCCTATTAAAGATAGACATATTAGGCTGAATCGGACTTTCTTATGGAATAATAGCGTTGTCAAACATTTATTAATAATAGCTGTTACCCGCACGTTCTCTTGCGATTGAGACGAGACACGGTGAACGACAATAAAAACCTTATTCAGAAACACGAACATAAAAAAAAAACAAATCGGTCCAGTCGTTCTCAAGTGATGCGCTTAGCAACGAACAGCATTCCATTTTAATTTACATAGTATGTAGCTAGATAAGTAGAAAATATGAATAATATTGATACAAAGCTCAAATAATAACGCTAGCAGTTGCTAACTTTATATAAATAAAATAGAAATCTAAAGTTCGTACACATTTGAAACGGTACCGGATTCCATCTACAGTTTATTTGCTTTTCTAAACGGTTTTCACCTCCTTGATTTTAACACGCAACTTTCAACCCTCCTGTGAAACTTTACACAAGTATATAGGTACCGTAGTTCCACATGAACGATTTTTCAAGCGTTTTCTGTTGGAGCGAATTTGACTTTAAGAAACGTGGGAACTAATAGCCGTATTAATAAGTTCAAAGCTGAGATTTTAGACACACTTAAGATTAACTTGAACGAAAAACACAAGACTGGTTCAAAGTATAGGCATAAAATAAATTTGTAGACGCTTGTTTTATTTTATAAATGTCGCACTGAAAAACTACTACTTAATAATTTCATTTTTAATCTGGCTTAAATGCGATCACAGTTTAAACTTAGTAAATTTTGCCAAGGCGACAGATTTATTAATGAAGAAACTTCGAGAAGTCGGGCCACTAATCCCACTAATATCTTAGTTGAGATTACTTCATGGGTTTCTTCAATCAATGTCGACGTAGGTCTCGAAATCGACTGTAGACGCATAGATATGATGGAACAAGCAGTCCAAAAGTTAAGTAGATACAACTTGGTCGAGTACAACTTGATTAAAACGTATACTTAATCATTACGATGTAATTAAATTTGACTCGGTGCAAGATTTCAACTTGATTATGATTTGATGCAGTTCAATTTGATTGTATTCGAATTCGACTTGATCGAGTTCTATTTGATTGCCACTGTATTAAGTATCCACTTTATCAACAACTGTTTGACCAATCTAGTGCGATCTCACTTGTACAAGTTTGACGTTTGACTTGATCGTGTACGAGTTCATTTTTTATCAATATTATTATAACTTGATCGAGTTCGATGTGATTGCCACTGTATTGAGTATTCACTTGATCAACAACTGTTTGACCAATCTAGTGCGATCTCACTTGTACAAGTTTGACGTTTGACTTGATCGTGTACGAGTTCATTTTTTATCAATATTATTATAACTTGATCGAGTTCGATGTTATTGCCACTGTATTGAGTATTCACTTGATCAACAACTGTTTGACCAATCTAGTGCGATCTCACTTGTACAAGTTTGACGTTTGACTTGATCGTGCACGAGTTCATTTTTGATCAATACTATTATAACTTGATCAAGTTCGATGTGATTGCTACTGTATTGAGTATTCACTTGATTAACCGCAATTTGACCAATCTAATGCTTTATCGAGTGCGTCTCACTTGTACAAGTTTTACGTTTAACTTTATCGAGTACGAGTTCATTTTTGATCAATATTTATGAATTGATCGAGTTCGATTAGATTGCCCCTGTATCAAGTATCCACTTGATCAACCGCAGTTTGACCAATCTAATGCTTTATCAAGTGCGATCTCACTTATACAAGTACGTTTGACTTGTTCGAGTACGAGTTCATTTTTGATCAATATTTATGACTTGATCGAGTTCGATTTGATTGCCACTGTATATCAACGACTGTTTGACCAATCAAATGCTTTATCAAGTGCGATCTCACTTGTACAAGTTTGACGTTTGGCTTGTCGAGTACGAGTTCATTTTTGATCAATATTTATGACTTGATCGAGTTAGATTTGATTGCCACTGTATATCAACGACTGTTTGACCAATCTAATTCTTTATTAAGTACGGGGTCTCACTTGTACAAGTTTGACGTTTAACTCGATCGAGTACTGGTTGATTTTCGATTAAGAGAACTATAAATACGGTTCCGTTGCTTGAGTTCAGTTCGAGTTGCGTCGATACGTTGAACACTCGGTTTAAAATCGAGTCAACGAGATACGACGAACGCTATTAGGTACGTTTTGCATTTTACGAATAAATACTCCAACTGAGTAATTAACGGCCGATTTAAATTGTAAATTATGTGATAATGTTTGTTCTTGCTCCGTTGAACGGGGCCCTGAATTAAATCTGCCGGTCCCACTCAGGGCTGAACAAATACGTACGAAATTAAGTGATTAACAAATTTAATAATGCTATGTTATGTCGTTTTCTTTGAAAAGAAATGATAATAATAATAATAATAATGCGTTTAACGCCCGTTCTCGACATTATGTCTAACAGACGCAATTCGCACCATTACTGTTTTCCATCTATCACACTTCCCGTTATTTTCTACATTTTTAAATTTCAACTCAATTAATAGGAATGGGCGAATGAATGAATTTTAGGACATTAAGATAAGGTAGGCAAATTTTGAGCATTGGAGTTTGACAGGTAATCGGCCATGGCCTTGAATAAGGAATCATCTCGATATTTATTTGGAATTATTGAGGGAAACCATGGAAAACCTCAACAAGATGACCGCGGTACAGGAATTGTCGTTTCTCGGCGAGAGGCAGCAGGTAAAAGTCACAGCCACAGCTGCCCCCGCCGGGATTCGAACCCGGTACCTCCCGAATGCGAGTCTAGTGCTCTCACCACTACGCTCGGAAAATAAATTCAATTGGTTCCATAAATCAACACTTGGGTTTTTTAGGGGTTCCGTAGGTAAAAAGTATAGTGGCTGCCTCGTAACCTAAAGGTCGTAGGTTCTTCGATCTTGGTGGTCGGTGCCAGTATTATTTTTTTACGCAATAACATCACTCTTAATTTTGTAGTGTGTAGTTACTAGTTTGTTTTTATGATACGAAATCATCACGTTGAGCTAGACTTTTGAATTTTTTTTGTATTCATTGCTTGTATTGTGATGTCTGACACTGAGCTTTTAAAGCTATATAAAGTTTTTAAACAATGTTAGGTACGTTACGATTTCAAGAGTTTGAGTTACATTAGTGGGTCTTTAAACGGAATGCTGCAGCGTAATTCCGTCGTGACATTTGTTAAATACCGCTCTCATTTAACTTCCATAATCTAGATTGCAAACGTAAAGTTGCAGCTTAATTGTTCCACTTCGTTAAAAACCGCATTGTGACCTAACCTATTTGTTTAAAAATTCCCGGTACATTTTCCAAGAGACATAATATAATGCTTGTGTTTAAACAGTATAGCCAGTGCTTAATATGTTACTTTATTTTATTTATTGTAGAGTAGCTGCTACCCGCGGCTCCGCATGCTATTGAGATGAAACAGCGACAACGACTCCACCGTATATCTACCACTTTAAAAAACAATATTTATACATTTTGACATTTTTGCCGACAGTCTTTGCGTGCTATCTAATATAGGTATATTACGCGTGAATTTTGAAACGATCCCCAATTTTACCGTCTTGAGGGATGATTTTAGCAAAAAAACACTGAAACACGTAATTCTTTATTTCTTACCAAAAGTCTAAATATGAAGTTTCAAATCCCTAATTTGAGAAATGATCGATTCTCCATACAAACTTTCATCCCCTATTTCACCCCTTCAGACTTGTTTTTTTAAACAAACAGTAGCCTATGTCCTTCCTCAAGATGCACTCTATCTCCTTGCCAAATTTTATCGAAATCTGTTTAGCGGTTTACGTGTGAAAGCGTAACAAACAAACAAACTCACATTCGCATTTATAATATTAGATAGGATTATAGAATCTCGAAAACTACGGCCATTGGCGTCAAATTGAAATTCGAACCAACGACAGTTTGTTGTAACCGCTGCTCTGGTTGTCAGGTTAACATTTAAGTGAGCAGATATTCAACATCTGTTCTGCGCTCCGAAGCAGCACATGAAACATCATTATCAGATACCCCCGATGTACAGCGTACAACCCCTAACTCAATATCGTGTTGATTAGATCGGCTTTGAGCTGCACATCAGTACCTACGAATAAGCATCTACTGGTCATGTGCTTAAATATATCTCATTTGATGGCTTTGACTCGGTAGTACATGATACACGACACACGGCTTATGGCAGTAGTGACTAGTGTTACAGTGTATACTGTAGTTTGTTGTTAGTAGAAGTTTTGTTCCAAAAAATATGTATTGAAGGAGATTTATTTGGTTGAGGATAACAATTGAAAAATAAGCTTTACCAGAGTATCGTTTGTGGCCAAAGTTTCGAAAAATTGAGGCCCTGATGATGAAAATATATTTTTCGAAACGTTCGCCACAAGCGATACTCTGGTAAAGCTTATTTTTCAATTGTTCCTCAGCCAAATAAATTTCCTTCAACAGCCCTGTTTGAAAAAAGGTAATAATTAAAACATCATAGATTTGGATGTGATTCATAATGTAATTACCCACCCTAATTTCTAGCCCACGTTCGTAGCCTGCAGAATAACCATTTCGTGCGTCGTCACTCAATATAAGTAGCGAAAATTATGACAGTGGGGTGAACACATCCCTAGCGCGCAGCTACAACTAATTTATTCTTTATTAATTTATGCGAGAATCAAATGAAATACCAATAATTCACGGCGAATATATATTCATTGCGTTTTGCTTTAAACGTGTCGAGAAATGTCAAATCTAAAAATATATGTCGTTATAAATTACAACATTCTCTAAATAAAAAATTAAATACGTTAGTTATGTAGACCTAATTCTAATAACAACACGAGATTAAATATTAAATTTATTTGTGCGCACCCGCCTATAAAACAGCTGCTTTTCGGGTCTGTATAGTAAAATGGTCCGTTTAACGCTCGGGCTGTGAACTGAAACAATCGAATGCTATCTTAAGACAAAAATAAAATATAGTTTAAAAAAAACTAAAAAACACGCTTTATATCGGACTAAAAAGTAAAAAATAATTGTTTTAAAATAAGCTTAAAAAGCGTTGGGCGCTTTGTTCCACATTTTCGTACATCGAGCGCCCAACGCTTTTTAAGCTTATTTTAAAACAATTATTTTTTACTTTTTAGTCCGATATAAAGCGTGTTTTTTAGTTTTTTTTAAACTATATTTTATTTTTCACTTTTTAGTTTGAGGATCTATAAAAGAATTTATTAATCCTGGGGGTCCTAATAAGGATAATGGGAAACTGTTATCAAATTATTGCATTGTCATCGGTCCTTGATACGTATGCAAAGTTTCAAATTAATCAGACTTCGGGAAATTGGTGAAAATAAAGCGTTTACTACAGAGGATCTATAAAAGAATTTATTAATCCTGGGGGTCCTAATAAGGATAATGGGAAACTGTTATCAAATTATTGCATTGTCATCGGTCCTTGATACGTATGCAAAGTTTCAAATTAATCAGACTTCGGGAAAAGAATTTATTAATCCTGGGGGTCCTAATAAGGATAATGGGAAACTGTTATCAAATTATTGCATTGTCATCGGTCCTTGATACGTATGCAAAGTTTCAAATTAATCAGACTTCGGGAAATTGGTGAAAATAAAGCGTTTACTACAGAGGATCTATAAAAGAATTTATTAATCCTGGGGGTCCTAATAAGGATAATGGGAAACTGTTATCAAATTATTGCATTGTCATCGGTCCTTGATACGTATGCAAAGTTTCAAATTAATCAGACTTCGGGAAAAGAATTTATTAATCCTGGGGGTCCTAATAAGGATAATGGGAAACTGTTATCAAATTATTGCATTGTCATCGGTCCTTGATACGTATGCAAAGTTTCAAATTAATCAGACTTCGGGAAATTGGTGAAAATAAAGCGTTTACTACAGAGGATCTATAAAAGAATTTATTAATCCTGGGGGTCCTAATAAGGATAATGGGAAACTGTTATCAAATTATTGCATTGTCATCGGTCCTTGATACGTATGCAAAGTTTCAAATTAATCAGACTTCGGGAAAAGAATTTATTAATCCTGGGGGTCCTAATAAGGATAATGGGAAACTGTTATCAAATTATTGCATTGTCATCGGTCCTTGATACGTATGCAAAGTTTCAAATTAATCAGACTTCGGGAAATTGGTGAAAATAAAGCGTTTACTACAGAGGATCTATAAAAGAATTTATTAATCCTGGGGGTCCTAATAAGGATAATGGGAAACTGTTATCAAATTATTGCATTGTCATCGGTCCTTGATACGTATGCAAAGTTTCAAATTAATCAGACTTCGGGAAAAGAATTTATTAATCCTGGGGGTCCTAATAAGGATAATGGGAAACTGTTATCAAATTATTGCATTGTCATCGGTCCTTGATACGTATGCAAAGTTTCAAATTAATCAGACTTCGGGAAATTGGTGAAAATAAAGCGTTTACTACAGAGGATCTATAAAAGAATTTATTAATCCTGGGGGTCCTAATAAGGATAATGGGAAACTGTTATCAAATTATTGCATTGTCATCGGTCCTTGATACGTATGCAAAGTTTCAAATTAATCAGACTTCGGGAAATTGGTGAAAATTATGCTCAAAGATTCCGTTACGGACAGTTAGTTACATACATACATACACACATATTTACAACCCAAACTAATATAAAGCGTTTAATTACAGCCAATTGGGCGACGGGACCATTCCAACTTGAAAAATATTAACATTTGATATAACGGCTACTATTAAATAATATGATATTTGCTATTCGTTTGTATGGTTACCTACATAATAATATGTTCCACGTCACGTAAAAATTAATCAAAGCATGCTTAACTAATTTCTTCTGACAGATCTACAGAACAAAAGAACAGCTGATTTTTTTATTTTCAAAATATTTCCCAAACTATAAAGTTTAGAAAAAAAAATTTTAACAAAACTTTCTTGAAAAAATAAATAGAACAATAAACCGTTATGAAAAGTATATATCTTTTGCGCATGCACCGATTTTCCCCAAAAACAATAGCGCTCTTTATATTGGCATATCAAACATCCTCCCAAAATTTAGGTTCAATTCGCTCATCCGTTTGACCGATATCATGCTTTCAGACAAACAGACGCACGCAGTTTTTCCAAAAATATAATTTTTGGATTCGGGGAAATAATATAAAATTTTGAAAAGTGAATTTTAATCTAAATTTTCACCATTCCACATTTATGATTTGGTATGTATAAATCCCGACACGGAAAGTTGGTTTATCAACGATTGATTTCTTACCGGCCGGCATTATGAACGTACGAATTTCTTTAATGTTGCGCATGCTCTGTGTATCAACAATGAACTGTAAGCGATTAAAACTAATTTACCGTGCATCAATTCATTTCGAACCGTTTTATTGACCCCAGAAGTCACATGGCACGACAATAGTTTCTGTACGACAATAAGATTCTGTTATGATCTCGGCACAATGACCCCCGAGTTTACGAATACTCAGTCGGTGCGTGTAGATTAGGAATGGGAAACTTATCGACCGCAGACATCCAGAATCGACCTAATTTTCATTTATCTATATTAGTAACGTAAGCTGACAATATCTATACTAATATTATTAAGAGACAGTTTGTAAGTTTGGATGTAGGAGGTAATCTCCGAAACTACTCAACCGATTTCAAAAATTTGTTTACCAATATTTAGAATGGACCTTCAGGATGGACATATGCCATATATTATCATTTATCACTTTTGTTTTCCGTCACCTTTATCGAGTCACTGTAACAAAGGACCCCGCACAAACCTTATGGGATTTGGTTCTCGTTTAAATTGATCGAAAATGGTTTTATTCTATAGTTTAAAGGTCACTAAGAAAAAGTGCCTAAAAACCAATAGATCTTTAGCTACAGATATGTTAGCGAGATTTTAAATATAGAGTGCTAATAATGAGCAGAAACTGTACGATAATGTATTACTGCATAGTTTCTGGACCAATAGGAACGCGGTTAGCGATTTGTATTTATGAAAACATTAAACAACATCGCAATTCAGCGAAAGTCAGGGACATCTTGTCTGCATCGAGGGCGGTGGGTACGTCAATCAATGAAATGATTTATTATTTTTCCCTCTTTTATCAGGGCCCCAATTACATATTACTCGTGCTAGTTGAATAAAGTATTATGTGCGACCATTGATTGAAGGAGAATATTCCACTCGCGTGTTACCGCACTCGCTACGCTCGTGCGGCAAATTTCACGCTCATGGAATCTTCTCCTTCTCTTACTAGTCGCACAATATACTATTATTTGAAGAGTTCTATTCAGACGTTAATCAAAGATTTGAATCCCATAAGGTTTGTGCGGGGTCCTTTAAAGCTTTTTGAACAAGTATTTTTGGAATTTTAGAATCGCCTCACATGTTTGACACACCTACAACGTCTCAGATTGTTAGATGTGCGTGTAGACAGTCTGTAAATTAGATAAATTAGAATATTTATTAAAACACTTAGCATAGCGTACACAAGAGCTATCTGTTTATAAGTCAGTATACAGTTATGTACATTTATTTATATAACATGTGTCATTCATTCATGCTCATCACTTTGTATTTATGCAGTGATGTAACCGATCGGCATTTGTTCGCAAACAGATGACTGCTGTTCATTGACATTATGCACTGTACGCCGATTTAAATTTTTGGTTTCCCTATATAGACTTTGACGCAACCCTCTTCGTTTGTGTTTCAGTTGATTATTTAGGATACTATTTTTTTAATAATTTGTAACAAACGGTAGAATTTCGAAAAAACGTGCCCTTCCCTTGCACCGAAAACTAAAAAACTGTAAACAGAATTATTTTCAAACTAGATTGCTTTTTCTGCGAGGTCTTTACTGTGAATATATTTTGCACTCTGTAACTTGAAGTTCCAGTCTCGCGAACTCTGTATCTCGAAGTAATAAAATTCTCGATAAGTCAAGAATTTCAAAACTCGAAAATTTTAACATTTCTCTTAAATTCGTGTTGCTGTTTCAAAAACCACAATTTGATGTGACAAGTTGGCGCCTTTTTCTTTTTAGTTTTCGTCTAAAATTGTCCGTCCCATGAAACGTGCTGCCCTAGCCTATTGGTAAATTCGTTCCTGGAATTGCGCACCGGATCAGAAAACGTAGTAGAATGAGATAGGCAGCTACTTTATCTCTGTCAGCACTGAGATGGGGAATACGCAGTCCAATTGCTATGTCAATTGCTGAACAAGTGCCAGTTCAGTAATCCGCGGATACAAACAGTCATTTGTTTTATGATTGTATTACGTCGTCAATAATGCGATGCGTCTTTTGTTTTCGGAAATTGTTATGTTTGATGTTCTCGTGGGAAAACAGTTGACTGTCATTTCGAGAATTGTATATTTGTCAACTTATTGGATAGTTCGGCTTTTGTTTTGTATTTGGGGAAAAACCGATGTATGCTAATCGAACGCACATCACAGGAAGCTTTTTCTTTTGTTTTTGTTGGATGTACGTTCTTTTGTTTATATGGTGTAGATTTAACGGGGAAAAACTTTCGGTAATGTATCGGCGGTGTTTCAGTAAAACTTTCTATCTATAAAATTACAGACGCCATATGAAAAGTGTTTAAAATTACTTAAAATAACTTTTCCGACATTCTGGGCGTAGTGGCGTGGTTTGCAGGCCCAATCGAAGGTAACTCCAAACGGGCTAAAAATGAGCATGGTTAAGAGAATAAAAAAAGCGTAATACTAGAGTAGGTATGCCAATTCAAACAGCGTGATGCGTGCCGTGTTAAGAAAGTAAAAAAGCGTAATACCAAGGTATGCCAATTGATTTGTACTAACGTGCTGACGGTAAACGCAGCACAAAGCCGATCTAAATAACACTCTACAACTTGTTGGTCAGGCGTTGCATGTTATACACCGGGGGTATCCGATGATGACGTTTCATGAGCTGTTTCGAAGCGCAGCACGCTTATAGATTCCCAGGACACACAACCGAATGAATGTTTAAAAAAAATACTGCTGTTTTTAACAGTCTCCTAATTAATTTTCTTAAAAGTTTACGCAATGCTAATTTTCTTTTTTATTTTAAAACTATAATTTTTCCGTGTAAATCTGTTAACAGTTTATATTATCGTTGTCAGTTGCAGAGCGTTGTTTTTTATTTACATAACACACAAATCTGTTGAACACAAATTAGAACTTGTTACATGCGCCATATTGACAGCAGCTGTCGATAGTGTTTTATTATAATATCTCCTCAACTTTATTAAAATGTAGTACCGTTGAACGTTTGCACGAGTGCAATCTTTTTATTATTTCATATTAAATACTGCTGCAGTCACTTACAGTGATTAAACGTGGACGATAAAAAATGACTATCCAGATAATGGCGAGTGTATGGATAAAGCTGCCCGATTTAACCACTCGCGAAGAAACTCTTCCACCATTAATATGAGCTTATGCGGCTTCTCCATTACAAGCTTTCAGTTGCCAGGTTCTAATCCTGGATTTTCAATTGATTTTTGATGTGATATTGGCGCGTTACTGCGATTCGTATGCCGCGACGCTCTCTCATGCCGTCATGCCCCCTCTACGCCACCGCTCTCGACTTCCTGTTGTGTGTGCGTGAGCGTATACTATACACTTAGTTGCTGCTCCGTGTGTGCTGTGTATTGCGTGTGGAAACATACCTAAATAAAATTTTTTAGCTCCCTCCAAAATTTGTTTTCTGGTTGCACTGCTGGTTGAAACTGTTATTTTGGGGAAATGAGTAGCTTTATTTAATTCATAAAATTTAGTGTAGGGAGGCCCACTTGAGTCTCGCTTTTCAGTCACAAATTTTTGTTGAAGTAGATTCAACTATTTCATGGAAAAAATCATAATACAGTAGTCTCACTAATCCCGAATTTTTGGCACTTACAATAATCCGGCACCCCCCGCTCACGCCTCCCTCATCCCTCTCCCTACTCAATGTCACTGTTATCTTTTGTGAAATGCTTTATTTTTATTTACATATTATGAATTTTTCTATACAATCCAATAATCCAAACATTCCAATAATCCGGCACCCCTTAGTTTTTAATAGTGCCGGATTAGTGAGACTATTATTTTTTTTCTTTATTTTTTTTATCTGCAAAACTCAAATATCAAATCATGTTGGAAAGAAAAGTCAACCTTCCTCTACAAATCTCGTCTGAGGATGGCGCTTTGTGTTATAAATTTTAATATCGTATAAACTATAATCCAACGCGACGCAGCTTAGAATCGTCTTTTTATTATTTTGAATTTTTATTTATAAAAACGTTTTATCTATTTGAAAAGTTTTATGTTTATTTATAAAATTCAATTCATAATATTTAAAAGTCGATATATAAACTGTGTTCAAATTTATTTTCACATTGTCGTATTTTATTTGTGGATAAACTTTGATGTTTCTAGAAAAAAAAATCGTTAGAAATATAGTGTTCTTTCGTTTTTTAAGTCCACCTAGCTTTCCATTCATATTGTATCGACCAATGTTTCTGACAATATATTTACAAATTATATAATAATTATAATTCAATAAAAAAATGTGTATAATTACATTTTCATACATTTTTCGATATTAAAGAAACTCAACTGGAATTCATTTAGGATTTTTATATTTAATAGTTTAATTCTGAAGAAGATACAAATTCGGATCGAAACGTTAATTAATTGAATTATAATTATGTAATTTGTTAATGCATTGTCTGAAAAATTGGTCGATAATTTTTATTATTGAAAAAAAAAGTTCAAAAACTAAAACCCGACTACTGAAAAGTATGAAAATATTCTCATCTGAGATAGCCGTGGTCATATGCCACCTACCCTAACAAAACAGTACGTTTTAACAGTAGTAAGCGATCATAAGCTCCAGGGCAAAGTGCTTCACGCTACACATCTAAAGGGGCCTCATATATATGAGACGGTATACGACCACGGCTATCCTCAGATCAGAATATTTTCTTGTTTCATACTTTTCACTAGTCGGGTTATAGTTTTTGAAGTTAATTTTTATTTAAATTATTTTTTTTTAATTTATTGTTTTTCCTCACTCCTGGGAGATATTCAAAAATAAATGTAGCCTATGTTACCCGGGCCATAATAATGAATCGATTGACACCTTATTTATCAAAATCGGATGAATAGTTTAGGTGCTACGGTGGAACATCAGTAATTACAAACATACATAAACTGCTAAACTCATAATAATAATAATAAATTTTTTTAACCCTTCCTTTTGGCTTCGCCGTAGTTTTTAAGTTGTTTTTTACAGTAAATCCCAGAAATACAATGCGGCGAGAAGTCTTTTGGTAATTTATGTGGGCTGGAAATTGTGACGTAAATGTAATTAATGTGGCAACGCTGTATCACTATAATTTTTCGTTAAATAACTATAAATAAGAAGGTATTACACCGCATTACGACGCATGGAACATAGAGGTTATGCGTAATGTAGTCACTGATCTCTATACTAACTGGATGGCTGACCGTAGCGTTAAGACCTGCCTTGGACATTAAAGAGGCACAGGCTATACTAAATATTTTACTGCAACGGGAGCGCCATCTGTTGCGTACAGCGCCGTCTGTGGGACGTTAAAACTACACGCGTCATGATGAACATTTTACGGCAACGAGAGCACCACCTGTTGCATACAGCTCCGTCTGTTGGACGTGAAAGCAACATGCGCCATACTAAACATTTTACGGCAACGGAAGCGTCATCTGTTGCATACAGCGCCGTCTGTTTGACGTTAAAGCAACATACGCCATACTAAATATTTTACGGCAACAGGAACACAATGGAAGCGCCATCTGTAGGACGTGAAATCAACACACGCCATATTAAAATTTTACAGTAACGGGAGCGCCATCTGTTGAACGCAACAGCGACGCACGCAGGGCAGACTGTGCCACTGCAGTGCTTGGCCGGGTACAGCTAGTTATAAATAAGCTTATTCTGTAAACACTAGACCAGTGATGTCAAAGATACGGCCCGCGGGCCGCTTCCGGCCCTCAAGCAATCTCGGCCCGCGACCGGAATCTATCCAGTGAGGATTTTAGACGGCATTCGATGCCACTACGGTTATTTAAAATGCTGGATCCTCAAGCTCAAGATAATTTACCTTATTTGTTGTTTGTTACCTTTATATGAAATAAAGATCTTAAAATTCAAATCTTTGATTAACGTCTGAATAGAACTCTTCAAATAAATAAAATTGTCGACCAATTTTTCTCAGACCAATATATTGACAAAATATAAAAAAAATAACAAATCAATATAACATAAGATGACGTTTCGATCCGAATTTGGACTTCTTCAGAAAAATCTAAAAAATAAAAATTATTAGTATTAGTTATTTAATATTTAATATAGAATGCACGATGATTGAAATTTTTTTTATATTTTGTCAATATATTGGCCTAAGAAAAATTGGTCGACAATTTTATTTATATAAAGATTTTAATTTAGTATGATTGTGTTTTAGTTTTTAAATTAGAGTCTGGCCCGCTAACACACCTTAAATATTATAAATGGCCTTTTATAAAAATCAGTCTGACACCCTTGCACTAGACTAATGAACAGCCAATAGACCGGGGTGGTTATATAGCTGGCGCCTCTAGCGGGCGTGTTTCTGATTTTTCCCCGATAAATAACAGCCATCCATTTAATACAGAGATCGGTGAGTGTAGGCCAGGTATGTAAAACATAAATTAACATTGATTTATTTTGATTTCAGAATGGCTTTGTGGAACACTCATCCCATTTGCCTGTGGAAACGTAAGAAAGGTAAGCCGAGAACAGATCTCTTTATAAATGATAAATAACCATTATTTATCACACGCGCCGTCGCATACATACACCCGGTACCTACACCACTGCCACTGCTCGTTTCTTTTAAGCTGGCAATTTTTGTAATGTCTAAACACAAATTCGAAGACCTGACTGAAGAGTGGTGGGACTTAGCCAGGCCTTGAATTTTTAACTTTGCGAAATATATATATCGAGAAAAAATATGTTTGGTCATTTTGGTGTGACTTTTTACCCGCCATCTGATTGGAAATATATACGGGAAGGCGAGTAGTGACGCACTGGGTTGAGTTGAAGCGTGCTGCAATACGATTGACTCTCATATTTCAAACCTGCTGAATTATTCGGCTTATTTATTTTTTATTTTATTAAATAGTAAATTTCAAGGTATTGCAATTTCAAAATATTTTTTGCAAATAAAATTTCGCAAAGTTAAAAATTCAAGGCTTGACTAGGCCCCACCACCCTTTAGCCAGGTCTTCGATTTTGTGTTCAGACAGTACAAATTTTCACTGTGCCTCAAGTACCTACCAAAAAATGTTTGATAACTCTACTACTACAAGGGATAATAAAACGCGATGATAAAGACGAATATAATAAAATTCCACCAGAAATCAAAGATCTAACGCTAAACTCTTTCAAAAAGTCTTAAAAGACACAATGTGTGATAAGAGTTACTTTTATATAGCAAATATTTTATGCAAATTTTATTTCGTTTTTATGGTCACCATTTTCTTTGTACGTACATTGTACAAAGCAGAAAAATAAATATTGATGTCTATCTTGTATGCCTAAAACAATTTTCCCCTTCGGTTACTCTCATAATATGGGGATATATTATATCCCCTTATTACCCGACTACGAAAAAAGGAGTTAGGATTTTCATTTTTTTTTTTAAATTTAATCACATGTTAATAATCTGCACTGAATAAATATGGTACCTTGTATTAAATGTTCATATTTTGCATCGGTTTTTAATTCGCTACTTTCTTCATATCAACGATTTAAAAAAAATATTTTAAATCAATGCATTTGTTTGTTCCTTCCCCTTCTAGAATGTTGTGGGAGCTTCACTGTCCACCCACCTTGATCAACTGTAAAAAAATAAGGTTATATTAAGCTAAACGTTTCGACATCTCTTGAGATTTGTTTATATCAATTATTTTTGTCGTACTTTCGAGCTTCAAGTTTACATTCTTTTAGGCGCGACTTGAGAGTAACTCAGATCCTTTTTCTGACGGAAGTTACGTTCATTAAAGTCTATAGTCTATTTACGCAGTTTCCGCTATCGTAGTAATAAAGATATCTCACAGATGGCGACATCAAAACGCATCTGCAGAAACTATCTTGAACGAAAGGTGAATCATAGCTACTGACTTTTTAGAAACAGTATACATTTTTAATGTAGATACTTTTGTACCGCGTAACCTATATTATTATCCGACCCCCGACTGTGTACCACCGTTGAGGTGTTAGGTGTATCTCGCATCCATCTCACTTCATGAACAGGGTGCCGTCATATATTTTACTCTGTCTTACTCACAAAAATCTCATTTATCTGTATTAAATCGGTTCCACTGAAATTATTTTCGTATCATTATTTCAACTTAAATAAAAGACGAGAAGTTCTCTCGTTTCTCTTTGTTTTAAATCGAGTTATTTTTTTCGAAGCTTGCTTTTGTTTAATTGCTAACTTTTTAATCGACGGATAGTGCTATTTCGTCGTTACGGTAAAAGTCTGATAAACGACGTCTGAGCGGGATTGAACTACCTTGTTATTATTGTTTTAAACCGTGAAGCTTCTTAAACGATATTTAGACATTTAGACCACAGCTCACGCTGTCTCCGCTCTATACTCTGCAGATAATATATGTGTATCAATTGATTTTTAACTTAATTAATGCAAGTGAATATTCGAATTGTATTGGTCTATTTTAACTTGACAGTTAGTGGCCGTAAAAGCGTATATAGCTCGAAACGCTCCACATTTTTAAACTGCGCCCTGTTCGAAATAAAACAAATTTCGTAAACAGTTGTGTGGGTTCTATTGTATATATTTACGTAGGTAACTTTAATTTTGTTTTAATATAAATTTCATTATTTTTTAAAATATATTTGTGTTCGCGGTTAAATTACCGCATCCTCAGAAATTAAATCGCGAAATGAGTTTTCGCGGTTTATTATTTCACAATTTGTAAATTATTTTTAACACGCAATTTCACTGAAATTAAAAATTCGGTATTAAACAAAACTTTTTTTAATTGTGTGGAAAGAAAAGATTGGGATTAAATAAAATAATGCTATTTCAATTTATTTAGATTTCTGAACTATATTTTGGGACTTTCCTATAATAATTAATTCGTTTGACTATGCTTGGTTATTGGTTCATCTAAATGTGCAACACTATTTTTAAAAATTAATCAGCCATTGTTTTAATAACTTGCAAAAAGACAACGTGATTTCTTATAGCTTTTTAATTATCAAATAAAATCACTTGAGTGGATATGTGAAGATTTTTATGATTCGAACATTTTGCAATAAAACTACAGATAGTTTGTGCAGTATTAAAATTGGAAGAGGTCACAAGACTCAATTTCCTGTTTTATGTTTGAAAGTTAGAGTCCTTCCCACTTAACGAGTATTGAAGAAAAGATAAGAGAAATTCGAAGATAATTTTTGAAGTGAAACTTTTTTAGTCGCGTTGATTTAGACTAAAGCGGCCTACACACCTTGATACAAGCTGCGATGCAGGCATCGACTCTATGTTTCATGAAACTTGCATCAGTTGCATAAACGCCTATTTAAATCGAAACCTATTGCGATGCCTGAATCGACTCCATGTTCATGCAACCACAAGAACAGTAGGTTAAGTTATTTTCTAGGTACCTAGTGCTTGACGAATAAAATGAGGTACGATTTGCCAACACCAGTTTTATTAGCAGTAGTTGGGGCACTCTTTATACTCCATAAAAGAAAAAGGAAATCAAAAAGAAAATGGTCCAAAAGATGGTTTATAGAAAGAAAACGTCATTCAAATGCTTTATTTGAAGAGCTAAAAGTACATTTGTATTCCAAAGACACGTATGCAGATGATAAATGTTTATGAACTCTTCCCAAAATACACAATCACTTTCCATCATGGAATTTACACACAAAAAACAACAAAGTAACCTCTAAAATGGCGCGGGAAAATAAATTAATATCGTCTTGGCATGACGCAATTCTACACACGCTGAAACTTGTATCAGCATCACCGACTCGGCGTCGTGGCTCGCCGACCAAAATGGGATTCCAGACTCTGTATCGCTGCAAGCTGCAACTGATGCCAAATACGTGATTCAGTACTACACACACTGCTACTTGCATCATGAAACATAAAAGTAGATGCCTGCATCGCAGCTTGTATTAATAGGCCGCCTCCCCTCCTCCGACTTCAACCAGAATCTCACGCAAACTTTTTTTCAAATATTTTGTGACTGTCTGATAATCACGCAATCAGTCTCTTCCACAATTATTTAATCTGTATTTGCGTTTCTAGCACGTTTTAATAGTCGTAGCATGGCAACATCTGCCATAAATAGTTATTAGCTATAAAATATAAACTTGCGGTTATGAACTACTATTATGCAGCTAGTACTTTAGTATTTACTCCACTATTAATTTTAAAAAACTTGTCGCTGGTAGCGACTAGTTGTATATGTTACGGTTTATACCCGAATTCGGTTAATGACCGAAATAAATGCGCAAAACTAGTTTTGACCAACTAATATTTACAAAACCCGAAAACTTACATTTAAACGGGTATTGACTGTTATAAAATGAGCAAAACTAGTTTTGCGCATTTTCAATTGGACAAAACTAGTTCTGTTCATTTTTGAACGGACAGTACCAGTATGGCATCGGAATCTTCTTTGCGTTTTTTAATTAACTTTTCCACATCAATGATACTTATTATATTAAAGCGATTTATTCTTCTGTATTTTTTAGCAGACAGAGGTTTTAATTCAGATTTCAATTTTACTTTCTTAACCTCACTTAGTGTAGTAAGGTAATTATGTTTCGTCTCGACTCGGCTTCACCTTGCATTTTTACTTAATAATTATTACACTGAATATCCCACAATTATATTAATTATAACATTCAGGAGAACAATTCAATAGATAGGTACATAAACAAGAACATAACCCTACTTTTGTTCGGGTTCGGACTTTGAATGAAACAAGCAGAACTAGTACAATCCATTGGACAGAACTAGTTTTGACCAATTGAAAATGCGCAAAACTAGTTTTGCTCATTTTATAACACTCAATACCCGTTTAAATGTAAGATTTCGGGCAATATTCGTTGGTCAAAACTAGTTTGGCGCATTTATTTCGGTCATTGGCCGAATTCGGGTATAGACCGTAACATATATAAAATTTTAGTCCAACAATATGTATAACTCGGTAATGTTTACCCTCACGTTGTTACACATAACACTGTTATTGTATTTATTATATGTGTAGGTACTGACATCTACGTATGACAACATAACTACAAATATGAAGTAGGTGGTGTTTTGTTGTCTCCAGTCGCATTGTGTTCTGCACACGGCGGTTTATTGAATCATAACTGTCTCGACTAATTAAAACACGCGCATAATTAAACATAAATTCAATTACATTGAATCACCTTGACACTCGTTTTAAAACACTGCATAGGTACTGACATTGTCTGTTATTTATTAATATAAATATTTACTTAAAATTACTGTTGTTTGTTTTGCGTTATATAGTTCAGTTTGGAAATTGTAGTCAGTGTCTACTACTTAAAGCTTAATGAAGCGGCAAAGCATTAAAACAATGTAAAAGCATGCCCGCGTTCTAAGATTTGCCCATGCATAAAACTGTGCTACGTATAATTACATTTTGTAACTAAGTATATTAATCACTGCCAACTAATGATGTAACTAATGTCAATTTTTAGATATTGCGAATATTTAGTTTTCAAATCTGGCGTAAGCTAATTGGCCGCGCAAATCGCACGCACGCGTTTGCAGTACTTAATTATGGGTACTAGGTTGATTTTTGATACTAAGGCTTTATTACCCGATGTTAAAGTAAAGACTGATCAAAGATATAATTGCAGGGTTACCTTAAGAAAAAACTTTAAAATATAGAAATTATGGTATAAAGCCTTATAATTTGATATTTTACTTGTAACCAAGGTCACGAATCCGTCGGTAGGCACATTAAAGAGCACCGCCTCCGATTCATGCTTCAGATTTTTATTTATTCTTGCGACAGCTATATCGTTCAGTATAATACGCGCCACGAATCTTAAAGGCTCGAAAGTTAGATGCGAATGCGGGTTTGCGCCTGTACAGTGTTGAAAAACTACAAACTCGCAACTCAACAAAACTAAAATAGCAATAACAATTTGACAATAGCCTACTCGACTGTACTTTAAAGCAGGAAAGCGACAAGTGACAAAGGCAACGAGCGATCACGGCCAATCATCGACGAGCGCACGTTCCGAGCAGGTATAGCTGGGAGGTGGTGGGAGTATCAACGGCTCTAAAATGTGCCTTTGCGACGCTGTTTGTGACTAACTTCCGAACCTTTTAGATCCGTGGCGCGTATTATACCGACGGAAGAGGGACTACGTCGTTAGCGACCGGTCCGTTTAGCGCGTTTCGTTTTCAGTATCGCGACAAGACACTCACCTCTCTCGGTTATGTGCGGTGAGGTGTTTACTGTATATCAGTTGCGTTGATGACTGAACAGCAAATGAAGTGTAGACGACGATGACAGCACGGGAAGTGCCAAAAGGAAGCCGGAAGAATTAGGTACCATGTTTTGACTGCAGTGCGTGTTTTCGTGATGCCGGTCTGTCAGACCGCACATCGTATATTATATGTTGTTATGGTATATGAAGAAGTAACTCTCTCTGTGTGACGGAAACACTGCGGTATACGATTTGTAAATGGCGTGTCCGCCCGGAAGTGTTACATAGTGCATTGAGATTATATTATAACAGACAATCGACAACTGTCATGAAAAATATAGACAAATTTGATTAAAAAAAAAGACGGGTTGCAATCTGGGAGTGCCGGCAGAAGTGAAAACTTGAATATTAACGTCTTACGAATTTTCGATCAAAATGGTTTGTATCATCGATTGCATTTTTATGTACGATATTTCAACGCTAGATGTCTAACGTTGTATAAATAAAAGTTTTCGTCTTACGAATTTTCGATCAGGTCTCGTGTCCCTGACGCGAATCAGGTCACGTGTCCCTGACGCGAGTTTAACATTTTTTACACATTACAAAAAAAGTGTACAACGCCGCTAAAGAAGTTTTCACTTCAAAAAAACAGCCCAGGAACTACAGATTTCTCTAATTGTTGTTTGTGAAGTTTGATTATTTAGACGAGAAGGAGTCTCGGTGGTGTCTTTCTCGGTTAGTGACGAGATCTCGCTCTTCTCTCGCGTCTGGATTTATTGGGAATAAAACAGTCAGCGAATGAAAAAAGACAGGAAAAAATAATTTTAGGTCAAAACACACTTATATTCAATTTCTTAGAAATTAAAACAGCAAAATTTATGTTAAACATTATAATTTGAATCAGGGAACCAGAACTTGGTATTAGAAAAAACAAACGTGATAATGATTGAATTTTGTAATAATTTATACGGTAGACTATAAAGTTTAAGCAGGCTGTAATAAATCTCTCAGTAGATTGTCAACAATGTAAATTCTCGTAACTTCAGAGTTCAAAACGTTCAGACCCTACTTATCATTTAGTGACAGCTTTATTAGGGAAACTTCTCTAAACGTAGTCGTCACATCTATAACCTATATTTACTCTTGCCTCATTATCTTAGATATCAAAATCATAATCCCAATACAATTATTTAACTGAATTACCGAACAAAGGATATGTTGGTTTAGAGAGTTAAAACCAGCAATCAAAATCATGATTTGACTAGAAACTGAAAATACAAGAATTGTGAAGTTATTTAAATAAATTTTCTTCTAATCAGGATTGCAGGAAGGTGAACCAGTGGTATAAATAAATGTAATTAAATTGAACCTAGGTAGGCAAAGTTGATTTTTGTAAGCTTGAGTGGAGCAGGAATATGTTTCCTACTTCCCTATCCCATAAAAATATCGAGAATTTGGTTGATCCCCAAAGATCTTAACCCTATAGGAAATCGAGTGTTTGGGTACCGAGGTAATTCATCATCTCCATCACGAATGAACTTAAGACCCAGGCCTATTCTAGAACTAGTTACCATCGGAGAGGTTTGAATGAACCAGGAAAATTCTTCCTACCTCCTCTCTCCCAGAAAAATACCTAAAATTTCGTTGATTTACCTTCGGCAAGAGATCGCCGGAAGGTCAACGAGTGGTATAAATAAATGTAATTAAATAAATTGGACCTAGGCAGGCAAAGTTGATTTTTGGAAGCTTGAGTGGAGCAGGACAATGCTTCCTACCTATCTCTTAAAAATAAAAATTTGGTTAATATACGTCAAGCCCCAACAACTTTAACCCTAGGAAATCAAGTGTTTGGGTACGAGGAATTCATCATCTCCATCACGAATGAACAAAGGTTTCAGGTCTACTTACTATCGAAGAGGTTTGAGTAAAACAGGAAAGTTCTTTCTACCTACGCTATCTCACAAAAATTAAGTTGATTTACGTTCGGCAAGAGATGATTTCAATTATTGACGGAAGTAATGTCGCCATGACAGACTTTTTAACCGCACTTTGGCGGTTTCTTGTTTACCGAGGCGAAGTATGGACTGGTAGTTGAGGTGCTGTATTTCCGTTTCAGCATATAGGGTGCATTCATGCGAGTACCACCTCCACAAACTCTATATAGTTGCAGTGAAGCAAATCGGAATTGTGACTGCAAAGTGTATAAACTTTGTTTGTTTGTTTCACCTTAACAGGAAGACTATATATATGTACTGATATCATCCCGGTTTAACATACAAAGCATAAGCCCAACGCTTTTGCCCCCATCTTGTTATGCCCCGGCGTTCCTCGATATCTTACGCTGTTCGTTTTGAGCGCGGTGTGTTTTCTAGCGTTGATAATCAAAACACAGGGTTATTATATTGTTTATTTTTGTATACAGGTGCCCCAAATCGATCGCCTTCGGGCAATAGAGAAAACAATTCTGGATAGAAAAGTTCTTAAACCTTTTTTTGATCCTAAAGAGATATAAATAAAAATATAAATGTTCCTTTATTCAAAATCTTAAATCTCTGCAAGTTCTTCACCGATTGCTTTGAAATTTTGACATAACGTTGCATTCGAATACGCGCGTTATTTTATATAGTGTACCCATTATATAGATGTCACAAGCTCTACGCAGTGCCATCTGTTGGACGTTAAAGCAACACACCCTTTACTAAATATTTTACGGCGGCGGGAGCGCAATGGGAAAGCCATCTGTTGAATACAGCGTCATCTACAAATTTGCCGTTTTCTCGACCTCTCCTCCCTCGTTGGTGAGATTCCGTGAAATTTTGCTCCCCCCATCCCCCCTCTAATCTCACGTAAGATTTTTCTTTTTTATACGCTTTATATTAGTTTGGGTTGTAACTAAGTATGTATGTCCGTAACGGAATCTTTGAGCATAATTTTCACCAATTTCCCGAAGTCTGATTAATTTGAAACTTTGCATACGTATCAAGGACCGATGACAATGCAATAATTTGATAACAGTTTCCCATTATCCTTATTAGGACCCCCAGGATTAATAAATTCTTTTATAGATCCTCAAACTAAAAAGTGAAAAATAAAATATAGTTTAAAAAAAACTAAAAAACACGCTTTATATCGGACTAAAAAGTAAAAAATAATTGTTTTAAAATAAGCTTAAAAAGCGTGGGGCGCTTTGTTCCACATTTTCGTACATCGAGCGCCCAACGCTTTTTAAGCTTATTTTAAAACAATTATTTTTTACTTTTTAGTCCGATATAAAGCGTGTTTTTTAGTTTTTTTTAAACTATATTTTTTAAATTTAATTTAACCCCGTTTTCTCGCAAATTTACACTGTCTCTTGTGGAAAAAAATTACGTGATATTTGCCGAAACCTCTCCTTCTCCCCCACGTGAGATTGAGTGAGGTTCGGGTCGGCCCCCTCCTCCCCTAAACACCTCACCTAATTTGTGAACGTTCCCAATTCTGTATCCCGAACTGTTCGATATGATCTTCTATCTCGCTTTTTTCGAGTCAATCCCCTCCCCCTAAACACGTCACATTATTCGTGAACGTCCCCAATTCTGTCTCCCGAAACGTTCGATATGATCTTCTGTCTCGCTTTTTTCGTGTCGACCCCCGGGTTCCCCGCTGCAGCGCGAGAGAAAAGTTGCGAAACATTCGATGCATCCCCTAGCAATAGCATAGATGCCTATACTTTTATGGAATGGTGCATCCCTCGCGTTCTCCGCTTCCCACTATTTTCCAATAGCGGAGCGCGTCGTACTGGCTGCTCGTTTTCACTGTTCGCTGCAGCGTGCAAATAAGGCTGCGTGCTCGGCAGCGATAAAACTTTCTCGTGAACAAACGGAACATTCTCTGAACACGCGTATGTACATAATATGCCTCTATATCTCTCTGCGACCTGACAACAAAACTGGCTATGACGATTTTTAAAGTGAAACTTTTATTCTATCGCCCCGAATTTTTCTGGCCGTCTGTTGCATGTCGCATTACAGGCGGCCGCGGAGTAGGGGTAAAGTGAAAGGCGTTCGCAGTAGGCGCTCGGTAGAGCAGCCAAGGCCAATATGGCGGCGCCCATGGTTAGCATCAGCTGACCGTGTAGTATGTATAACACATAGTCAGTCTGTCGTGCGGGCAAGTGCTGTACAGTGTTTACATGTTTTTATTCGTGTATTCATGTGAATATTGTTGTTTATAATTAATCGTGATGGATAAGTGTCTACAATCCAACGCCTACAATCCAATAAAAGTTTCATTTGCGTCGTGGTTTCTTAAAACCACACAACTGTTTTATTTTTTGTAATTTTTGATGTGAAACATCTAATTGCGCGTTTGGTTGGGAGTAAAACCGTGCAATTGGCGCGACACTTTTATGGAAGGACGTTACGTTTGTGTGCGTTGGATTTAAACGTGGCTTGGGTTGAAGGCGGCATCTAGATAACAGGGCGAAATTTAGTTACTAGTATTTCGTTAGATGATGCTTGCTTTGTGTATGCGTTGGATTATAACTTGGCTTTTGTTAATGGCGACGACTAGATGACAGGGCAAAATTTAGTTACAGAGTGAAATTTAATTAGGGGCCGAAATTTAGTTGCTAGTATTTCGTTAGTTGTTGCTTGCTATGTGTATGCGTTGGATTATAACTTGGCTTTTGTTAATGGCGACGACTAGTTGACGGGACAAAATTTAGTTACACAATGAAATTTAGCAGCAGGGCGAAATTTAGTTACTAGTATTTCGTTAGTTGATGCTTGCTTTGTGTATGCGTTGGATTATAACTTGGCTTTTGTTAATGGCGGCGAAATTTAGTAAATGATAGAACAAAATTTACTTAGAGAGTGAAATTTAGTAACACGGCGATATTTAGTTACTAAAATTTTGTTAGTTTACAGGGCGAAATTTAGTTACTAGAATTTCGCTTAAAATGTTTCACGTCTGCCAGGCGTTCCACGACGGCTCACATTTTTTTCTGTATTCCTAATATCCGACTGCGAAAATAGAGAGAGAGAGATATTGCAAATTATAGACGCTAAACAGAACAGTTATTTAACCGACTTTGAAAAAGGAATAAAAGTCTAGGATTCGCGAGTGGATTCCAAAACTAAAAATTAAACTAAAATTCGATTGCGATAAAACAAGCTTCTAATATGAAAAGTAGCCGGGTAACTAAAACTAACAGCTAAAAAAAAAATGTCGACATGTGCGGTTTTGCTTTTTGGTCCCAGATTTGTGTGTACCTACCTCCTGTACCTTACCTTCCTTATGCTTACCGATGTGTATGTTGGTTCTTTTTGTTTTATGAAAATTAATCTAATAAACTTAAATTAATATCGCTCTTAAAAATTATTTTTATTGCTTTGGGGTCGCTTCATTTACCCCTTTCACGGTTCGTGCGCTCGCCGCGTGCATGGTACCATATTTATTACGTCGTCGTATACACTTAACTTTTGTAAATTGATGCGGCAAAGTGGAACCGTTATTATAAATGGAACTGGCTCCACTGTAAAAAATATGTCCGCTCAGACGTAATGCTGGGTTGCAGAAAGGGTTGTCAAAAATCTGATTTGACAGTGACATAATTTTCAGTTTCCATACTTCAGAAAAATATAGAACAACTAAATATAGCAACAGTTCGCTCTTCAAGGGGATACATTATTATAAAATCAATTCAGAGTATTTTCAAATTTTCAAAAATAGAGTAAACAAATTGCTGATGGATAGTTCTCCATATGATTGCCGCGTAAGATAAATCTGTCCAATTATTTTTATTAAATATTTTTACTGCACTGTAAAAAATAGTTCCTGACCTCAAACCAGAATCGCTAGGCTCAAGTTCCCTACGCGCTTCGATACGGTCAGACTCATAAAGTGATACAGTGAAGCGCTCTGTTCGCTTGACGGTATTTCTCGGAACAACACACAGTCGCTAGGCTCAAGTGAATAAATCCTAATGTTTTTGATATTTAACTAAAATAGAACTTGTTTGGAATTGTTAATTTTGTTAAAACAACTACAATTCTTATTTTAAACAAAACATTTAACTCGAAGTAAATATCAAGCTGATTTTGAACTAAATGAAAAATACAAAATATTTTTTTTCCATTTATTTGATTTTTTTTTTACATCTGAGTTTTATACATATACTTTTTTATATTAAACTTAATTTGTCGACTAATGTATTTTCAATGTTTCCTTCATCCTCACTTAGTTCAAAAAAAGCTTCACTAATTTTAGGTTCAACACTTTTCTATTGTCTGAGCAACGTAGGAGAAATTTTCCGACTTGTTTTTTCTCTTTTCATTTATAGAATTCATTTTTCTGTCAGTCAGATTTCTTGTTTTTTTAAATAGTTTATTTTTTAGTAGCCTATTGTCGTTACAGTTCGCTTTGATCAAGTCCAAATTTATAGTAATTTCTAATCGTTCAGACATGACAATAATTATAAATCTAAATTTATAAACAATCATAACAAGCCATTAGTTGGCACGTAAATAGCGGGTAATAAATTTCGATAATTTGATACATTTCAGTTGTCTGTGAAAGTGCGCCATTTATTTTCAGTATAAATTTTAAATGCGCCAGTTTATTTTGTATACAAGATTTTAATTAATTTGTACCGCACAAATATGTATTTATAGTACAATATTAATATAATGTATATTATGATTAATTATTATGATGTGTATACCGCATTTTAATGTATACTGTAATACAGTAGTTTACAATTAATTTAAATATATTAGTTAGGTATTTTATACATGCATGCAGATTGGGTAAAGCTAGTGAAATGTTGTTTGTTGCAACCTTAGACCATCTCTACTAAATAGACAGAGCATAATATTTCCAATTGGCTGACGAGACCATTCCAACTTCAAAAATATTGAAATTTGATTTAGTATAATAAAGAGAATAAAATTTCTGATATCGCGTGAGGTGACGCGGGTAATGACTAGTATTCAATACGATATAATTTACTGTTAGTTGCCATAGTTACCTACATAATATGTTCCACGTCATGTAAAAATTAATCAAAGCATGCTTACCTAGTTTATTTTTGTCAGATCTACAAAACAAAACAGCAGCTGATTTTTTTTTTATTTTAAAAATTTTTCCGAAACTATAAAGCTTAGAAAAAAAATGTTTAACAGAACTTTCTTGAAAAAATAAATAGAATAATAAACCGTTATGAAAAGTATCCGATTATAGTACCTATACCTATATCTTTTTTGCGCATGCGGCGAATTTCTCCAAAAATAATAGGACTCTTCATATTTGCATACCAAACATCCTCCCAAAATTTGGTTTTAATCCGTTCATCCGTATCGTGTTCACAGACTAACCGACGACAGACGTACGGAGTTTTTTCAAAATTATGTTTTTTTGGATTTGGGGGGGAAAGTGATTTTGACCTAAATTAATACCATTCCCCATTTGTGGGTTGGAATGGAAAAAGGAACACCATTGTTCAGTGTTTGCCGTTATTATAGTGTAGGTATGTTAAACTTTGTTTTAGAAGAATGCAGGCCGGGGATTATATCAGAAAAGCGAATTTTAATTTAAGTTTTAACGGGACGATCCCATTTCAATTTAAAAATAGGAACATTCCGTCCTTTGAGATATCAACGGTTGCAGCGTTTCGCTCCGATTTTCTTCGTTGAAACTGCTGCGTTATTAAGTTTATTAGGAAACAAAAAGTAGACTTCTGTTCGTGCGGCGTCTTCGGTGTCATCTAGTGTCAGCCGATGCTTATTCAACTAACCTGACAATGAAGGGGCGATATTGTACGGAAATGCAAACTCAGAAACAGTGAAAATACTTTGTTGACACGGACATACAACTTCTTTAAAATTAAAAACATAACAAATGATAGTTTCACAGGTATTTGGACTAATGATATGCCGGATATCCGTATCCGCGGATATCCGAGGGAGAAGAAAGATCCGTATCCGTTAGTTTTTGACGAATCTTTTACGTATCTTTTACCTTATTAATTTTCAATTCATAGATGAAATTTTATATATATAGGTGATTAGGTAATAATGAAAACCTGTCAAATTCCATTCAGATTATTTTTTGTTTTTTTAAATCGTATTTGGCACCTTTATATTGCAAACATTTATCGGTGTGTACCATACTAATAGTACATAACTCAAAGGTACTAAATAAATCAACTATCTTTATAATGTGATATTGCAAATTGATCTTTGGAAAGAGACAATCTGTTATGAGAGTTAACTCTTAAAGAGGTCAATAACTTTTTCCCATAACAGATACCTAGTCTCTTTCCAAAGGTCGATGTGCAATATTTACCGCCGCGTACTCTAAGAAAGTTAAGATCCGTATCCGCGAATCTTGAAACCAAAAATCCGTATTCAGAATATACATTTTTAACGATCCAGCACAATGTCAAAAACAATTAGTTAATTGTTGATACGCGACGTTTATTTGGATGTGAATATTTTTTCTCCTATAAAATAGCTGCGTTTCGTACAGTACGCGCCACGGATCTAAAAAGTTTGGAAGTTAATCACAAACAGCGTCGCAAAGGCACATTTTAGAGCCGTTGAGACTCCCACCACCTCCCAGCTACTTGGACAAAACGTGCGCTCGTCGGTGATTGGCCGTGATCGCTCGTTGCCTTTGTCACTTGTCGCTTTCCTGCTTTAAAGTACAGTCGAGTACGCTATTGTCAAGTTGTTGTTGTTATTTTAGTTTTGTTGAGTTGCGAGTTTGTGGTTTTTCAACAGTCTGTATTCTACGAAATTCTTTCTTTTGTTTGTTGGGACGAAAAACGCCAGACTAAGATAACAGACTATATGCTAACATTAATGGATTATTTCTTCTCTCCATTTAACGACAACTATCAATAACGCCGCAAAGTGCACAGTCCCTTGATTGTCGCTATATAGATAATAAACACAATTTCAAAAAAAAAGACATTTTTGTAATGCTAAATGTTTCTTTGTGAAACTTCCTGCGGTCGTCGATGGTATTACTCAGAATTAATCAGTCTTATCGTATTTGGTGTGAAATGAATTAATAAATTAAAGTGCATAACAAGCTCTGTTGAGTCGTTATAGCTTACACCTACCCCTAAAACCATTGCACCAATATATTACAGTGAATATTAAATATCCCCATTGGTTTCGTTTCTAATATTATAATACTAGAGAGCGCAGCATATAGTACCTACATATTATGTGAATGCATACAAATCATTTTCCTAGCATGAATCATCGTTTATAATTTATTATAAAAACGGTATATGTATAACAAATTATCCCAGGACAACGCTACACTACCCCATTGTGTATGTGTGGGTACTATTTATATACAACAATACGTCCTGTGCATATAGTATATGCGACATGAACTGGCGTTCTAATAGAGAAATGTTGCTCCCGAGTTGATATAGTCCTCGAAAAAAAATTTGCGATGTGAACTTGAAATTCATGAGTGCGACAAAAATACGCGATATTCGAGAGTGGTAAAATAAATTATGGACGACACAAAATAATAATTTTATTTTTCTTATTCTTACTACACTCTCTTTTAAAAAAATGCGATTTTTGACTAAAACCGAAATCTTTCGGAACTCTCTCAAAATCATCATGCTTCTAGAAAAAAACACGCTGAATCCAATGAGCACAAAAAAACGTCTGTATGTTTTTTGGTTTAGAAGTTATTTGCGTTTATAGTTTTCAGAAAATCATATACCTAAAACCTTCGAATGGCGGTAGTTTCCAAACTAAAAGAGATACAGACGTTTGCTTACGCTCATTGAATTCAGCGTATTTTTTTCTGTAAGCATTCTCAATTTCAACAGTATATAAAAGAATTCGATTTTTGCAATTTTTTCAAGGCATACCCTTTTAAAAAATGAGATTTTTGACGAAAATTGAAATCTATCGGGATTTTGGCAAAATCATTATGCTTATAGAAAAAAACACGCATGATCGTAAAACGTCGTGTGTCGTCCAAAAAAAGTTTCGAACTAAAAAAAAATAGTATTTAACCACCTCCCCCCCTCTCCCTTTACAAGTAACGCCACTGACTTAGTGGCCCACGAGCTATAGTACTAAAAAAAATTTGAAAAGAAGTTTGACCCTGCAGGCCATCCCTGTAACTTCCCGCTATTTTCGAGTTCAAAACGCTCAAAAATATATAAAATATAGCAAGAAGTTTATTTTTTAGCTCTTCGAGCTCAAAAAAAAAACACTTTGTTACGAAATTTTCGTTCACTATATCTCATGAACAAATGAACCGATTTTAATGCGATTTGCGGCAGTCGACTCAATTTTTTATCCTAAAAAAGTAATTTATTACAGAAAAATCGATCTCATAGGAATTTTACGAGCAATTTAAAAAAAACACTTTTTTACAAATTTTTCTTTCACGATATCTCGTGAACAAATGAGCCGATTTTGATGCGGTTTGCGTCGATCGACGCAGTTTTTTTAACCTAAGAAAGTAAATTATTACAAAAAAATCGATTTGATAAGAATTTTACGAGTAATTATAAAAAATTACTTTTTTCCTAATTTTTCGTTCACGTTATCTCATGAACAAATGAACCAATTTTGATCTGGTTTGCGGCGATCGACGCAGTTTTTTTAACGTAAGAAAGTAAATTATTACAAAAAAATCGATTTGATAAGAATTTTACAAGTAATTATAAAAAATTATTTTTCTCCTAATTTTTCGTTCACGTTATCTCATGAACAAATGAACCAATTTTGATCTGGTTTGCGGCGATCGACGCAGTTTTTTTAGCCTAAGAAAGTAATTTATTACAAAAAAATCGATCTGATAACAATTTTAAGAATCATTTAAAAAAAACACTTTTTTACGATTTTTTCGTTCACGGTATCTCGTGAACAAATGAACCGATTTTGATGCGGTTTGCGGAAATCGACGCAGTTTGTTAAGGAGAAGAGCTGATTAGATTTTGGAATTATTCGGTTTAGTAGTTTAGAAAATATTTTACAAAAACAAATTTTAAAAAATTTTTGAAACTTGTTTTTTTAAGATTTCTCAAAATTTTTTGGGCCGAATCGTTTCAAATTTTCAGGAAGTCTAAGTTCACCAAGATCACGTCAGATGCCGCAAACCGCGTTTCAGTCGGACACTCCGTTCAAAAGATATAAAAGGTTTACATACATACATACACACACACACACACACACACACACATACATACAGCCCTACGGACATCATCGCCAAAATAGTTTTAATAGCTTCATAGGACCTCAAAACGTCGAGATCTGGCGAAAACTCGATTTTCGAAAATCGGGGTGAAACCAATAACTTCCCGATTTTTGAAAAAAAAAATTTTTTTTTTTTTTTAAAGCGGGAAGTTAAGAAATTCCAGCCAATTGGGCGGCGGGACCATTCCAACTTCAAAAATGTTGACATTTGATTATAATAAGTTTGGTTTCAATCCGCTCATCCGTTTGATCTGTATCGTGTTCACATACTAACAGACAAAGAGGCTGACACATGCACAGAGTTTTTTCAAAAATATGTTTTTTGGATTCGGGGGACCTCAAAACGGAAAGATATTGTAAAATTTTTGAAAAGTGATTTTTGACCTAAACTAGTACTTACCATTCCCCTGCACTTGTGGGTTGGAATGGTAAGAATTAACAAAATTTGACCCACTTCTCAAAGAGGATCGCCATCACTCTTCTAGAACCTGGTGTGCCAGTTCAGATCGTACGTACTCTATATGCCCGTCCATGTAAGCATGTGTTGTGTCGTAGCTCATTAGTTAGAAATGGTCGTAATTGATGGCCTGTGTCGTGTCGTGCCGTGTGCGAGGCCTCCGCACGGGGCTCCGGTGACGAAACGGTGGTGTGGGGACATGCAGCCTGCATACGATGATGAACTATATTATTATATACCTACGTACTGTGTTGGGATTGAACAAATCCAATCTCGCAGAGTCGTCCCGACGGGGTCGGGAATGAACAAAAACCAAAGAAAAATAAATAAATACAAACTAAAATAACTGAACGTAGCCGTGGTTTGCTCCACGTTCCGTACTGATATCAAAGTGTGATGATATAGGACCGAAAAATCATCTTCTAGATTTAGGTCAGATACTGATTGTATTGCCCCCCAAAGTGATTTTCCGTATGACGACTATTTCGTTCACGGTTACTTCTGGAAAGTGCATCATTTCACTTGTGTAGCAAACTTAACTTCAATATAATGAGTATTTACTGCAAATATTTAAAGTACGCTCTTGATCGTTGTAGCTATGTTAATGACAGGATCGAATCCCAGCTCAGGAATATGAAATTATAAAATTAACTAAATTTTACTTTTTCGGTCGGGCGGCAAAGTTAAATTTATCGCCCGACTCGTCATTGGCGTCGATATTTGTCGTTTTTGGACCAATTTACGTGCGTCAAAAGCAGCTATTTTACAGGAGGTAGGGCAAAAATTATATTTTTATTAAATTATTTTGGAACATCGATTTTTTTCTATCCTTTAAAAATTCACAGAAAAAGACTACATAGGGACTGAGTATTTTAATGATGTTTTTAATGATAAACTTATTTCCATTTAAATTGCATAGACCTATATATTCTAAAAACGTTTTTATTTATTATTCTATTGACATTTTTGAAATATTACCTTCCATTAAGTTTATATATAAGTACATTTCTACAGTTTTTGTACCTATAACAAAAAGTTTTTTTTCTTCCAAACTGCCACTGAATTCAATGCATAACCAACATAGTAGGAACGATTTCACTTGAATATATGTATGTCCTGTAGCCACAAGTCAAAGTGGGCTAAGTAATTTTTTTCGTCAGAAAAGATCCAAAATTCCATACCGACGTATTTATATAAACGTAAAAATACTTATCCGACCATCTGTAATTTATTTCCCTGCAATGCGGTGTAAAGGAAAATTATTGAATCAGTTATTTTATTACATCCACAGCTTCGCAGACGACGAGTCGAACAAAATTTATTCATTTTTTTAACTAACAAGGTGCCATATGAACCGCACTATTCCCTATTTTTAGTTAAGATCATAAAATCAGTGAATGAAATTCGTTCGATTTGTTATTTAGGACGATCGTGTAATTATTATACGTGCATAGAACTGGACTTACAGCGCCCATGGTGGCGACAAGTGGAATATTTTCATGAACTTAAAACATCGACAAGATATGTGAAAACATGACACACGCGGAAAGGACAAAAGTAGTTTTTTTTATATTTTTTTTATAAAATTATTTTTTTACCGCGCTCTGGCGCTACTCCTAGTTCCAAAATAATTAGCAGTGACGTCACACTTTCACAATATAAGCGGTACAGTTTTTATGCATGAGATGGGTATTCAGTAAATTTTTCAATTCGATTCAATTCAAACTTTGTTTGTCAAGAATGTTTATCAAAAAAAAAAAAATATTACCGAACTTACTATAAATTTGGATGTATTTTTTTAAAACTTAGTGTCTATAATATTCGCTAAAACTGAAGATCAAAATTTACTTAATGATTTTTTTGAAATATTTAAAGTAATGTCCTTTGATTTTCTCCGATAAAAAGGCGAAAAATTTATGTCCCATGAAGTCAGGGCTTTGCTGACAAATTTTTAAGCGGTGATACATCACATAATCATAAATATCGACCGTAACCGAGTTTTAGCAAGTCCAGTGCAAAACTTTTAAACGATACTTTTCTACCGTCTATCCAAGTAAGATTTTTTTATAACATAATATGTACATCTTATTCGGTTAATAGGTTACATGAATAATAGATTAATATGTAGTAGCGGAGAACTTAATTTATTTCTCATTACTTGTATACATTATCTGCCACGCACTAAGTTTCAACACTCGCTTTGTACTAATGATTTTGTCATCAACGCCCCATAATATCATTCGCCCTGACTCACTCACTTACCGACTTATATTGCACATACCGCTAAACTAGCGGTATGTGCTTTATTATCGCTTTGTGCGTCAGAGCTGACTTTCGTTCATATAAGAAGTTATATCTAAGTTAATTTCACACGAAATCCATTCAAATTGAAGCTTTTTGAAAAGAGGAGATTCTAATCTATAAAATAGAACCATTTTTAAATCAATTTGAGTTCATAAATACTATTAAAATTGTAATTGAAAATCACAAACAGCAGTTGTCGGTTGGTCTGTACGTATGTACGTACGTATGTACGTACGTATGTACGTACGTCACGACTCTACAGATCGCAATTTTGGTCGGATTGCCTTGGGTTATATTTTATTCACTTTGTTTACTATCAGACCAGAACCCTATTTAAATTCACTAAAATGTGTTCAGTAGTTTAATTTTTATAAACAGTTTTATTTTTTATTATTTTTGACAGCTAATAGTTTAAAAACAATATAATAATTGCTGGCTAAACATAGTGTAATCCATAAAACAAGTGCTACACTTGTATACCGTGATAACACCACTATACGTATTAGGCAGCCGTGGCGTAATGGTTATGCCGTTGGATCGCCAAGGGCAAGGTCCTGGGTTCGATTCCTTACGATATCATTGATTTTTTTCTTTTTTTTTTCTTTTTATTTTGTTTTATTTTATTCCACTTGATATTAATTATATATTATATTATGTATAGTACTTAATTTTTTTTATTTTTGCAAACTTAAAAAAAAATATTTTTTCAATTTTTAATTATTTATTTCTTTAAATTTTTAAATCTTTTTAAATTTATTAAAAATATTTTTTAATTGTTATTTTTTTATCATACAGTGGAAAACTTGCGGGATGTGCACTTTTGGTTTTGCCAACTATTTTTATTTATTTGGAAGTGCGCGAAATTCTGTAGTCGTGGCGAATATTTATATAGCACGTGCTTTTTAGGGATCCGTACATCCAAAGAAAAAACGGAACCCTTATTGAATGAAGAGGAAACATGTTTTCAGTATTTTTTATACATTTTCATTAAGGTAGTACAAGCACCAAGGCAATTTTAAATAAAAGGCTTGATTTTTTTATATTTCGGAAGATGAATGATATGTTTTCATTGATTTCTCCAAAAATAGTCGGTGGAAATTTATAAAAAAAACTATTTAAATTATTATTATTATTTTAATTAGTCGGGCACAATGGTTTTTTTTGTTTTCAATAATTTATTAAGGTTTTAAATTTAATTTAAATAGTTTTTTTTTATTTCCACCGATTAGTTTTGGACAAATCAATGAAAACATATAATCCATCTACCGTTTTACCATAAAGCCGATGTTAAATATGCCTACTTTTGAAGTCATTTATTTATTTAAATAATCGGGAAACCCCTCCTAAAACTTTCAGAATTGGTTAAGACTTAGTCAAACTTCATATAAAAAAAATCAAGCCTTTCATTCAAAATTGCCTTGGTGCTCGTACTACCTTAAACAATTACTACTTGCCTTTAAAAAATGACTCAGTTTTTTTTTGAAGTTCAGATTAGAATGTTTTTTTTTTTTTTTATTAACCTCTCGTGGCTAATTTTTTGTAGTGTGTACGTGACTTTTAATGCATCGATAGAGTCCCCGACTCTTACAAGAAACAACAACGTCAGCCATTACTTACATTTTATAAATTGCTTTTATATTTATTTGTATATTTACATACATTATACATATCTTTTAGTATCTTTTGTACTGAATACAATCGAACATAAAATTTATGATTGATTTTCAATTGATACAAGTTTTCTGATAAGAAATATGCGTGTTAAATGACAATATATCAACAAGGAAAAATAAATTGATAACGACGATAGGGTAGGCCTAGAAGAACAACTAGAATATGCGTAGAATGTTGCAGTATTTTATGCAGGCTGCTTCTAAAATAAACGATCAAACACATAATAATCAATAAATAGTTGGCAAGACCAAAAGTGCACATCCCGCTAGTTTTCCATTGTATGATAAAAAAATAACAATTAAAAAATATTTTTTATAAAAAAAAGATTTAAAAATTTAAAGAAATAAATAATTAAAAATTGAAAAAATATTTTTTTTAAGTTTGCAAAAATAAAAAAAATTAAGAACTATAATAATATAATATATAATTAATATCAAGTGGAATAAAATAAAACAAAATAAAAAGAAAAAAAAGAAGAAAAAAATCAATGATTTCGTAAGGAATCGAACCCAGGACCTTGCCCTTGGGGATCCAACGGCATAACCATTACGCCACGGCGGCCTAATACTTGTAGTGGTGTTATCACGGTATAGAAGTGTAGCATTTGTTTTATGCATTACACTATATTTACACAGCAATTATTATATTGTTTTTTAAAACTATTAGCTGTCAAAAATAATAAAATAAAATTGTTTATAAAAAATAATTTACTGAACACATTTTAGTGAATTTAAATAGGGTTCTGGTCTGATAGTAAACAAAGTGAATAAAATATAACCCAAGGCAATCCGACCAAAATTGCGATCTGTAGAGTCGTGACGTACGTACATACGTACATACGTACAGACCAACCGACAACTGCTGTTTGTGATTTTCAATTACAATTTTAATAGTATTTATGAACTCGAATTGATTTAAAAATGGTTCTGTTTTATAGATTAGAATCTCCTCTTTTCAAAAAGCTTCAATTTGAATGGATTTCGTGTGAAATTAACTTAGATATAACTTCTTATATGAACGAAAGTCAGCTCTGACGCACAAAGCGATAATAAAGCACATACCGCTAGTTTAGCGGTATGTGCAATAAATAGCTGACCATTTTTTTTTAAATTAGTCTTTTTTTTTTTTAACTGCTTTTGTTAATAAATAGGTACCTTTGTAATTTTGATAATTCCAACGAATAATTTTTTGAATTAAATTTTTTCATAGTTAAAAGTATTGAAATACTTATAGGCCACTGCGTGAGACTTGGTGCTAATGATAAATTGGCTTTTTTAAATCACCAAAAAAACTATAAACCTTACGGCGTTAAAATTTTGCAATAACAAATATTTCAGTTATACACGGTGTCCCATTTTAATTGTAGCCACCCTTAGATTTGCGATATTTCACAAGATTTGAAAAAAATGTTCTGTTTTTACCCACGACGGAACGGAGCAGGTATATGCGTTTAGCCTGAGAGATTGTTTGTTTGTTTGTGCACTCGAATGTCGCCATTTATCTGGAAAACGGTTTGATCAATAATTCAGATGCGGTTTTCTGTAAAGGGTTTTAAAGTTGCTCAGCTCGGAGAGGCCATAGTGTGAATAACATCAACTTTGCTTTTTTGACATGATAACGTCTTATAAATTGATGAATCACCAATCTTATAAATTGATAAAACACCGGCTGCATGCACGAAAATGTGTAACGTTCCTAACGTAACGTTCCTAACGTATCGTTCCTAACGTAACGTTCGTAACGCGTAACGCATAACGTTCCGCCTGACCCTGTGCGTGCTTTTCTCGAAAACGGCCCTAACGATTTGGATAAAATTTACTGAAAAGGGATTTTGGGGGGCAAAAAATCGTTTTAGCTAGGTCTCATCTCTCGAAAAAATCGTTTTCTTACAAATTTTATCATTATAAAAATCAATTTTTTGACGTATGAAAATACTTAAATATTGTAAGTAGGTTTTGGAATTTTATATTATAAACAGTGAAACAATTGTTTTATAAATATTATGACAGCTAATCTTTGAGACTTAAAATAAATACGAAAGAAAGTTAAAAAAAACAATTATATTGTATGGTGAGTAATTTAAATAAATAAAATTAACCTAAATTTGAAGCGAAAGATGCAATATCATAGATTCGAATTATTATAATTATTATATGTAGAATTTAGGTTATGTATTACAGAATACGTTATCACGTAAAACTATCGTCCGTAAACCGACTTTACAGACAACCAATTTTTTTTTATGGAACCTTTATTATTCACATTATGTCCCACTCCGAGCTGAGCAACTTTAAATCAAGACATTTTTTCGAATCTTCTGAAATAACGGAGATCTATAGGGGTCGCTACATTAAAACGGGACACCGTGTATGTATCGATTCTCAAAATTCCACGATATTTTCGTAATTTTTGTAAAAGTCTTTAAACTTGGATTACCCGTGTTTTTATTTTAGAGCCATCGTGCGTAATTTTATATATTTATTTGGAACAAAGAACTGAACACGGGGGAAGTAAATTATCATTCTTTATTACATGCCATTAGCTTATACTCTAACGTTAGTACAATACCATAACTGTGCAACCACCACTGTAATACGTTGTAATGCAATCCAATAAGCATTTATTACTGTAATAAAATGTCGTTCATTTAGATGATGCTTTACTGTATTGTAATACATAATATGGCAACTGATGTATCTCTGCTAATAATAATAATAATATCCGTTTTGTTTATGTTAATTATACACAAATTATAGTAGAGTTGCGTGTTGGAAAATAGATCACTTCAAAAAAAGTAAATGGAAAAGTTGGGATTTTTTTTGACATCTGTGAGCGTAGTGGCGAGAGCATTCGGGAGGTACCGGGTTCGAATCCCGGCGGGGGCAGGTTTGACCGGGACTTTTTCCTGCTGCCTCTCGCTGGGAAACGGTAATTCCTGTACCGGCCATCTTGTTGAGGGTTTCCGTGGTTTCCCTCAATATACCAGATAAATGTCGAGATGGTTCCTTATTCAAGGCCATGACCGATTACCTGTCAAACTCCTACGCTCAAAATTTATCCTAATGTCCTAAAATTCCTTCATTCTCCCATTGCTATTATGTAATTAGTTGAAGTTAAAAAAATGTAGAAAATAGCGGGAAGTGTGATGATGGAAAATAGTAATGGTGCGAATGGCGTCTGTTATGAGTCGAGAAACGGACGTTAGACGCATTATTATTAAACAAAAATATTAGGAGCACTGTGGTTTGAATGTAATAAAAAAATAGAGAATAGTTACTTCTTACCACAAAAAGTTTATTAGTGGATGTACATTTCGAGAGCTATGCATAGCTCTCGAAATGTACATCCACTAATAAACTTTTTGTGGTAAGAAGTAACTATTCTCTATTTTTTTATTATTATTATTGTTTTTGAGAAAACATTTTTAAAATTGGCATTGATTATTTCTTGTTTTATAGTTTTCGGTAGACAAGATTCTTTTTTCCGCATTTATCTCGGTGGAAAAAAATTAGAAAATGTGTAGCATATTATGATATGCATTGAGTGTAGCACGCAAACGAACGCGTGTCATTGGACTGTGATCGTATCGGTGAGATGATTAGTACAATGGAGAGTAAGACCGGATATACATGATGACATTTTTAACTGTTTATCGAAATTTATATATATTAAGTATACAAAGCGAGAGAGAGACCTCATTAACACACAGGATGTTGGAATGGGTGAATAATATACATTTACACAATATTGTATACAGAAATATCTGCGGCCGCAATGCGAAACGGTGTACGGCAAAATTTCTACCGGAGTTTAATGCCGATTCAAGTCTTCGTTTATGCGATTAAGTAAAAAAATAATTTTTAGTTTATAAAGATTTTGTTCGACAGCGATAGGACTTCCTATCGCTGTTGAATCAAATTCTTATATTAAAAAAAAAACATTTTTTTACTTTTTAGTTCACATTGCCATAAAAGAGTTTTTTTTATCTCAATTTGAATTATAATCCTAAAAACCAACACTCAAATAAGTATTAAATTAAATTTACAACTTTAAATGTCAAATAAATGTATTCACGTTTCCATTGACAAATAAAATCGAAGAATCTCGTTAGAGATTCTTTTCTGTGCTAAATGCCGACGAATCTCTAACAGATTCTTATTTCTTATACATTGATTTTGCCTCTCTTCCATATAACGCCGTGTATAAAAGGCCAGTTTCCAAGTTTTATAGTTCTGTGACCACGTGATTTTCGTCTTACCAAATTTTCGTATCATATACTATACTGTACTATATTTATATAAATTATTTTGTAGATTTATAAATGTTTATATAAATTATTGTATTGTCGTGGGTTCTTCATACGTGTACAAAATTTCAAATTATTCAGACGTATGGAAGTGGATTAAAAGTAAATTGAAAAATTCTATTAGATTGATACGCACATACATACAGGTGAAGTTAACAATTAATAGAAACAACGCGCGCTTTTTTAATTCACAACGCAGAAATGCGACATTTCGTTCTATAATTAAAAATGAGGCGACCGCAGCACTTTTTAAGCTCACGCTAAACGGCCATTGTTTTTGTTGTACTAACTAACGGTCTGGTCTTAAACACTGAAAAAACAGTTCGGTTAGATTTTCATTCATCTAGTTACTTTCACGATTGGCAAATTAAAGTACTGTTAGACAAAAATAGTATTGAACCTTCTTTCAAAATTTTAAAATTTCTAATTTTTAATGAATTTATTTATTTTGTTTAAATTATTGTTAAAATAATAATATGTAACATTTGACAAACTCTCCTGTTATACGCATGTCATAGAGTAATAAAAAATTATTATTATTATTATTATTATAAAAAACTTTTATAAACCATTTTGTCTTGTGACCACAAAATATAGATTCACAAATAAACACAGGACATGACATTTCGTTGACATTCAAATATCTTGCCACATAAAAAGTACCGCGTGCGGTGCTAATTTGTCATATTTTTTGTTTCTGTGACTTCATTCTAACTGCAAGTAAAAGATTAAAATCCACTCGTCATTTCGTATTAAATAAAGAGATGCGTTGCGTTTCTTATAAGATCACGGCTCGTTACCTCCTTCCCGCCCCGGAAAGGCTCAATTGTATACTTATTTAAAAAAAAAATACAAAATAAAATTTAAGCAAATTATTATATCATTATCCGCGACATCGCTCACGTTAACAGAAACATTTTTTAAAAATATTATTTGAGATAAAACACGGCAGTGATAACCTTACTACAGTCTTGCCTCACGGGTCTGCGTCCCGCCTGGCAGCGACAACAGTAGGGGGGCCATTGGCTTCACCTGTTTGCAGTTTTGCCCCAAAGGGCTGCGCCTCGCTCGGCAACCATTGGCTCCACCTCTACTGTATTGCAGTACCGCTTTAAAACACAATGTCTATACACATTGATTTTTTTTGGTCACAAACCTTCGCGAGCCCTCTCACAACAACTCACCAAATTTCATCGCAATCGGATCAATGGTGTGGGATTGCATATATCCCGAAAATATATTAAAATGAGAGCTAAGCTAGATGTCCCATCTGTGAATTGAGGAGTGTAATGTGTACCTTAAATTTCATTAAAAAAAGGATTGGCGGCTTAAGACTAGGCGCGTATGAATGCAGGATGGCCATTTTCTGGATAACCTGGAATTTTACTCGTCAGGCATTTTGATGGAAGTCAGGAATTTCTGTGAAAAAAAATGATCGCGTGTGAATCGAAGTTACGAATTCGTTATCCATTTTGAATTATAAAAAGGTTATCTTATATTGAATCATTTTCCCTTTAACGGTAGGTACAGAAAATTTCAAACATAAATATTGATAATAACATTAACAGAAACAAAATTAATAGTTCTTCGCTCGCATTTTATAGCTTCGTCCCCCGCCTGGCGAATGTTCTAGAAGCATCTCAACCTTTTTTTACATGCGTTGCATTCTCCAGACATTTGTATGAAGATCGGGGTTTTACCTGCTTTCCATTGTGATCTGAAATATTCTATGGAACACATTATCGTGTCAACAGGGAGCACGCAACAATATCTTAACTAATTTAAATTTTAAGAAAAGTGTCGATACAAGCAAATTTAAAATGTTGAGAGCGATACTAAACGCTGCTAAACGGCGCTTCTTTTAATTAATTACAAGACAATGAACTTGTCACTATATAAAGTGCGGGCGGTGTAACTATTTCCATTTAACTGAACGGTTGCAGTTGGTTCAAACCTAGCGCTGTGCAATTCTTATTTATAGATTTGTACTGAGGTCAGATCTATTTGCATTTAATAATTTCCGTTTCCTTCACTATTGCAATTTAATCAGTGGCGCACAGTCTCCAGAAGTAATCGAAAATATTTGAATGAAACCAATTTGATTGCTTCTTATTGGAGTAAATAAAATATATAGACATCAGTTCAAATCAACGAAGCTTTTGGGTCATATCTTTGCATTTTATTTTTTCCTCTTATTGGTGCAGAATTGTACTTGGAGATTAATATGATGATCTCGTGCCCACTGTCTTATTAAAGGATTTCTAAAACTTTTTTTTTTAATAATGCCCGATAGTAGTTACATAAGAAAATGTATCATTTAATTACAGTGTCCATACATCAAGAGCAATCTAAACTCCCTGTCATCCACAACTTTAGATTGTACTCCCACAAAAACAAATGTTTGTTCTACATAGAAGATCGATTTTCTAGCTAAGTTTTGATCAAAATACCTAAAAAACGTTGTTTCGAAGTGGAAACTGTACAAAAAACGATGCTAAATACATGTATACACAGTTTTAGATAAATATCGATTCAATCGATCAATTACTTTTCGAGCAGGATAGATTTAAAACTCTACAATGCTTTTCTTATGGAGAAATATGTGTGATCACAATCTAACGTCATCGTCAAATCAGATTTACTGACAACGCTTTCTGCAACTGAGCCACCAACGCGCGTTATCATATAAACAGTTCTATACAATTGTATAGAAACTGTAAACGCGCGTTGGGCCAACGTGCGTTGAACGCCTCTCATATAAACTAGGCCTTAGACTAAAATTCAATTGAAAAAAATCATATAATTACGTAATACTAGGTATAATTTATTTATATATTTTTTTTCTGTTTCAGGTAAGATCTTCATTTTAATAAGAATCCATTTTGAACAATACCCAATTATGCGTAAGTATCACCTACTGTTTTGTTTGCTTTAACAAAAATTTTAAAGCCCCCCGGTGTGAGGTTTAATACAATTTTTAAAACACTTTCCACTGCAATGTGGTATTTCGAAATACTCAAATAATAAAAAAATATAAAATTTCTAGCGCTATTTGTGACGTAACAGGAAGGAAATTGAAAGTGAAAAATGCACTGTACTTTTACATCCTGCTGTTAAAAATATGTGAATCTGTCAAATTATAAATTGGAATAAGATTAATTACTAATTTTTATGAAACAAATAAAAGTTTATTAGTCTAAAGCAATATGAAAATTAAACTGATGCTTGGCTATATCACGCTCAATGGTGTATAAAGCGCTTATAAACAAAACAATAAACTATCGATTAAAATTTTATTAGACAACAGACGGCCATAAATATTGCGTATAATGACTACACTTGCAGAGTGAAAAACGAGCTATTCTCCTCGTTTTCACACATTATCTTGATGAACCATTATTCAACATTCTACGATGTTTCCCATATTTATCCATTTTATTATTCGGCAAAAAATTGCGTAAAAATATTTTTTTTTTGCACACTCCTTATAAAATACAGCGGACGTGAAATGGCACATTTCACACTAGTGATGTAAAGTTGTGTAAAATAACTATTTCCATAGTAAAGCATCTTCTTCAAAACTGACCTGTCAAAAGTTTAAAAAAAGCAAGGTGAAAACCAGCTATTATTTTATAGGAACACGTACAAAAAACACTATATGTAGGTATATGTCGAGATTATGATTAGTGTGACTGTAAAAACTGGCTGGCGCTCATTTTTAACATTCACTGTAATATTAGTCATCAGGTACGTAATTTACTTTTGTTTTTAGGGGGCTTCCATATTTGATTTTTTTTCGTTGTCAACTGTTAGAATAAAACAGCCACTGTTGTATACAATGGACACTTAAATCAATAATTAGTAATTATTATTTACGATTTGTTGCGAGTCTAATTAGACTAATTATTATAATAATTATTAGAACAAAACGTTCCCATAACACCATCAGAATTATTCAATAAATAAAATTATCGACCAATTTTTCAGACAAATATATTAACAAAAAATATAAAAATTAATACATTAACGTTTCGGTCCGGATTTGGATCTTCTTCAGAACTGATCTAAAAAATATAAAAATTAATGAATAATAATTCTAATTTTGTTAATCAAAGATTTGACCATAAGAATTAATTGATTGTGTGTTGTACGGCGCTTCTGTAAAAACCAAAAATATTAACTACCTATATTAATTCCAAATTTTACGTAAATAAATTTTGACCCACCTGACTCACTTTTTTAATACAGATATTTGGAAACCAACGTCGAGTGATTTTCCAAACGATGCATTTTTTACAAACTCAGGAATATTAAATTCATGTTATAATTTTTCAATAATTTGGAGTCTTTTCGTTGTGCCTCGTTCAGTTTAGAACCCCTATTCAAGGTTTATTAAGTTTTTATGATTTTATAACCCATTAATCACCGTTTCAACTACCCTGACTCCTTGCTTCGACATTTTTGTAAAGAGTCAGGGACAAAGCTTAGCACTATTATAACGCGATAAACTCAAAAACTACCGAACGGATTTTCATACGGTTTTCATAGACAGAGAGATAAACGAGGAAGGTTTCTGTATATAATTTGTAAATATTTTGTAAAAAATGGCTGAACTATGATGGTGTTTTCGTACGCTTACATGGCTAAAGTCTTTTTCTGTTGTGTAGATGGGAAGGTCAATACAACATTTCCAGAACAGTTTTCACCCGCGTTAGACCGGGACGGGCCGCTAGTAATAAATAAAGTGTGAGTAAAAGAGCTATATGGTATCAATGTATTAAATTCGCACTCGAGCGAAGCCGGTCTGAGTCGCTGGTAATAAATATTGTCTCTGCAAGGCTTGAAACAATAATTTTATTATTGTTATTTTGAGTGCAATAACCTCATAAACGTATATCTCTATACAATAATGGGTTTGTTCAATTAACTCTGCACACTTTAAGTATGAATTACGTCCGTTGTAAAAGAAAGAGAGAGAGTGATTGTTTGTTTCTTTGTCAATTTAACGATTGTACGATAATTATTATTGATTTCAAGAATTCTTAGTTTTCGATTGCAAGCAAAGTTGTTTTAAATTAACAATCTAGTCACGAAGCTGAATCGATAGTAAAATTGTAAAATATCGATCGCATATTATATATCCAGCTGATTTCTGCATAGTATAAAGAATATTTTATGACGAAAGTTTCATGACTTTTTGTATGATTCGTTGCCAAGGCACACTGTCATATTTTTGCGCGCGAAAAACAAAGCAAAATAGAAAAATGCAAAAGCTGTTATGATTTTATTACCGAGGAAAAATTTTGTTGCATGGTTGGCTTCCATCCAATTTTAATATGGCACGTATTACGGTGGGGATTTTCACAAAAAGAAATTTCTCTACTAGGCGACAATTGAAAGCCTTAATAAGAAATAGCTTATATTGAAACTTGATATTCTCGTCTACTTTGGGTATACTTGGACCCCATAATTTTAGCTGTTGACGCCTTAGCAAAAATAATCAATTAAACATCGCATGGTAAAGAATTAAAATCGAAGAGTAGTTCTCAATCAATGAACTTTTTCCACTTTATTTATGTATTTTGATCACAGATTTCTAATGAATTCAAACATTTTTTTAAGACATCTGGTTGACTGTTTTTAAAATAGATTCTTATATTGCGAACAATGCACCGCTACTGTTTAAACAAAATATTTACAACTTAATTTGAACAATATATATGATGCTTTAGATATTTGTCAAATTCCAATCGTTTTTTTGTGATATAACACAAACTTGGCGTTCAATTTGATGTTTTGAAATTTTTGGTATAAAAAACATTTCACTAAAGTATTTGCTTTTTGTTTATTAATAACCTAAATTGTCAAAATAATAAAAAAATGCGTAGATATTTTTGTTTAATTGAAGTATCACGGGTAAATCTTAGGACACTCTGTCACGGGGGCGGTGCGGGTAAGACGCGAGTGGAAATGGCTGAAAGATAGACATGGTACTCAATCATGGATCGATTGGACGATTTTTAAGGGTTTAATAAAATAATTATTTCTTGCATATGGAAGTGGAGAGCCGCAACTTTACATCAGAAGAGCCGAATGCGGCTCGCGAGCCGCAGGTTGCCGACCCCTGATATAGGCTATTATATTATCGTGTTAAAATAAAAGCGTTTTTCATGGAGACCAATTTTATAACTTAAACGGTGGCAATCTACAAATTAAGGCTAAGCCGGACCGATCCGATATTAATAATTGCTGACAAATCGCTCTCATTTATACGTCGCAGTAGCGTTGAAATCGCGTATTAATAGTGGGAGAGCGACTTCAGAATTGAAATCCTCCATGAATTAATTAAGTGTCCAGTTTCTGTCTTATTAATTACCCAACTCATAAAAATCTTTTTATCAGCAATAAATTCTTACGTAACCCGCTGTGTTTTTGTTTCAATAACTAGGTTGAAATGCTATTTTTGTTTTGTAATCAACCATTTTGTTATGAGTTTATATAAAAGTACCAACTGTCAGAACTAAAAATAACACCGTTTATCGCCCACGCGTGGTTTCAGTGATTATATTAAACAATGTGTTTTCATACCGTGTTCAATATATCTCATTTATATAACAATTCGCTAATAATAGCTGGTATTTTTGTCTTTCACGATTCCACATACTTTGTGAAATTTTTAATTCATATTATATATTTAACTGTATTATGTAATACGTTGGTTTTTTGAATTAAATGAGTTTTTGTACAAATTAAAACATTTTTGGAGTTTACTCCTTAAGAAACGATTTTGTACTATAAGGCCCGGTACAGAAATTTTATGAGTAGTAAAATCAATTGGTGAGACGTTGCACTCCACCTCTTCAAGTGTGACGTTATGCTCGTCTGCTTCAAAAGAGACAAACATATATATTTGTTGGATTTAACGTGCAAAAGAATGAGATGGAATACAAAAGAGACAGACATATATATATTTGCAGGATTTGACGTGCGAAAGAATGAGATGGAATACATTACACAGCGTATCTAAGGAGTTAACTCCAGTCGTCCGTCGGAGCTGACACACACACATTTTTTTTTGTAATACACTCCTTTTATGATGTAGGCACCCCTACTAAGAAAGTTTTTTTTTTCGAAATTTTATTTTTCATTTTTCACTGAAAAGAAGTTGCGTAGGCACATTCTTACAAGATTTACAGTAGCAAGAATGTATTTTCAATCTGTCTGTACTAATCGACTGATGTAAGTATTTTCAACTCTTTCATCTTCACTTCTTGGCAGCCACAAGTCAATCAGAAAAATACCTTTAATTAGAGATTAAACGTTATCAAACGTATTTTTCCATTTAGCAGCGTAGGGGGAGACACAGGGAACAAAAACAAGAAAATACGTGAATCAAATCCGTCCCGGAAATCTTGGTTTTTCGTTCTGGCAGTCCTGCTGGGTGGGAGGTCGTGCATTTAACACATAAAATAAATGTTATTATGGGGAATCAGCCAAAGCCATGCGGCACAATATAACCCAGCTGATATGGATGGCAGACAACGCAGGCACAACGAGTACTACGTGTTGTGTTCAACACTGCATGTTTGTGAACTCCATTGTGGTGGAAGATGAGCATTATCGAACTGTTCACTGCTTTTCCCACTACGTAAATACACTCGGGCAGTGGCGTAGGGCTACCCGTCTGCAACAAATTTCAGAAGAACGCACCAGAGACCTTTTAATAAGTAATTGGACTTGAGGCCTTACCAAACTTGTATGGAAGATATTAATTATGAGTCGTCTGTTCCCAACTTTATTAGGTTTTCTGATTTGCGAGTTGGTGCTCCAATCAGATGTTGAGCAGCTATAATGTGCAATATTCTTAGATTTTCAATTTATTGTGAAAATTAATTGTAATTGATACACGGACTAGAAACCTTGACTTAAACCATTTTTTTCAAAATGTCAGAAGAGATTATTCCTAACCTAGATACTGCAGAATGAACTATAATCAACGTTGGCTATTTAAAGGACTAATAATTTGCAAACCACTTGCTATCTCGTGTCCAATGTCTAATTATACTATACCAAAAAATATCTTCCTTTTTTTGGTATTTTTGATTGATGCAAAGACCGAAAGGTGCTGCTTGGGTGAGTTTCACCATTTTCCCAACTAACTCCAGGAAGACAGTGTCAGGTTTTTATGATCACTATACCGCATAACTTCCGAGACATTTCAATATATTTTAAAGTGCTTCAAGTGTTCAAATTAATTTGTTGTCCATTAGTTGCTCGACTTGTTGCACTTGAACCCAAACATTCCATCTCCACGGAAAGAGTGTCTGATGGACATTTTCCAATGCCTGCTGTTGTTGTTGGATTATTCGGCCGGACGAGTAATCACGATTTCAGTGAACGGCCGGCCTTGAGTGCCTCTTATACGTAGTTCTGAAGGAAATCTTTCTTGCGGACCGCCTTTTTTGTACGGATTTTGAGGCAGGATGAGTCAGTAGCGTATCGGATTGCATACGCACGCCACTGAGCCGTTGTGCACTGCACAAATCATTTGTCGCGATGTGCAATAAACGACTAAACTAGAAAAGCATTCTGCAGTGCGCGCGTGTATACAGGGATTTTTACTTTTTAGTTTTTGCACTCGCCAAACACCCAAACTCACAACACAGTGACCGCTTTCTTTTTGATGTTCAGTTTTGTATTTACTTGGTTCGCAATTTTCACTTGCTTTGTAATAATGTTTCTAGACGATCTGTTGTCGAAGAATTTATTTTTATAGAAATGATGAAATAAAGAGCCGCTTCTCTGCAATTGCAACCAACCTCAGAATGTTTAAATTGACTATAAATAATTTGGTTTCTATGTTTTCCCAACAATTTTAATCAAATAGATAAAACTTTGTTCATGCATCATTGTTTTGTTTTTTCATATCTATAATACTAATATTATAAAGTACTAATATTATGTCCAGAGTAATCTCCGGAACCACTGCACCTATTCGAAAAATTCCTTCACCACTATTTTGAATGAACCTTCAGGATGGACATAGGCTATAGCCTATCGCGTTAAAATAAAAGTGCTTTTCGGGGAGACCAATTTTGCAACGTAAGTCGACGGAAAAACGGTGGCAATTTACAAATTCGGGTGAAACCGGACCGGGCCACTAGTTAGCAATAAATAGACAAAGAAAAGGTTACAAAAATGGTGAAACAATATTTCATAATGAAATTGACTGAGAGACAATTATTTCGATATTTCACAATAGATTCTTGACGGTACGTATTTTGAGAGTGAAATTCTACAGAATTGGTAGTAAAAGGAAAGCGCCTGCATCAGAGCACAGCTGTTACATTCAGCAATGATAATAATGTGTGCAGGACACCTTCTTATATTACGAATGGTGACAGAAATGGAATGAGAAGCAACTACCACCAACTTCTGCCGCGCTGTTACTTCTATAGCTACATCACTACTTAAAGCTTAAGCTCTTTCTCACAACAGTTGCTGTAAGAAAGCTCCCTGTTTATAAAATAAAAACATAACCTCCCAACGAAAGCTCGTTTTAGACGTGTCGCAAATTTTTCGAGTTTACGTTGCCTATGCGACGTAACCTATAAATGCGAACCGATTTGATGAAACTTGATAGCTAAATAACTTAAGTTGGAATTCCCGTCGAAACCGACATTGATGCGGGCAAACCTGGTCTACCAGATTTGCCTGCATTAATGTCAGTTATTGTTGTTCGCGCATTGCTCATTCTCCGTTTGTGGTATATATAATTATATAGTCTTTCAATAGTTATTCAGTAGGTTTCTAAACAGTGAATCAGCTTGGAATGAAACATTATGTTAAAAACGACACAGCGAGCTATAATATAATCATGCACGAAGACATACCGGGTGAGGCAAAAGTCCCGGAACGGTTAAATATCTCGCATACTACGCATATCAAAAAAAAAAAAAAAAAATACGTGTCAAATATTTTTCGCAAAACTATTTTTTGATACCACACATGACTCCCCACCCCCCACCCAGTTGATGGGGGGAGGGGCAACTTTAAAATTTTAAATAGGAACCCCTATTTTTTATTGCAGATTCGGATTCTACGGGAAAAATTACATCAGTTGTATGTAATTTTTTTTAAATTTTAATATTACTATCAATACAACAAATTAAATTCACCCTTCACTAAATAAATCCATATCTACAAACTAACGTTTTCATAAAATTTTTAAGTCTGGTCCTGTCGGGCCGATTTTAATAAAATTTTGGTAGCACATTTTAATCATTACTAAAGGGTTAAATTTCAATTTTGAAACGATTCGGAGAAATTTTTTGGTATTTTCGGGCCCAAAAATATTTTTCAACCCCTAAAACCCACGGGAAAAATTACATCAATTGTATGTAATTTTTCCCGTAGAATCCGAATCTGCAATAAAAAATAGGGGTTCCTATTTAAAATTTTAAAGTTGCCCCTCCCCCCACCAACTGGGTGGGGGGTGGGGAGTCATGTGTGGTATCAAAAAATAGTTTTGCGAAAAATATTTGACACGTATTTTTTTTTTTTTTGATATGCGTAGTATGCGAGATATTTAACCGTTCCGGGACTTTTGCCTCACCTGGTATATTGTTTGCACGTATCCCCTATGTAAAATAGCTGATTTTCACATAATTTTAAAAAATGATGACAGTTCAATTTTGAGCTAGTTTACTTCCAATCGTAAGATGTGTTTGATTTTCATACTTTCACTACGAAAATGGTAGTACGACGTTTCGCATTTCTCTTGTTTTACGCACTTGTGCAAAATGGGTAATTTTACCACCGCTGCACAAACAAAAAAAGCAGCTTATATTATAGAAGGTCGTGCAAAAAAAAGTATTTCAGTCTACAGTAAGCTTTACAGTATTTACTGTGTACTAAAATATAATGCCAAGTGCGGATGACTCTGTGACACGTTATAAAAAAAGAGCTTCTTGTTCAAATTAAAATATTGAATGCGTTTTGTTTGTCACGTTTCTTATTAAAACTGAAAACGGAAATTTTCATTTAAAACGTAAATAATAATTTTCCGTTGTGAATTGATGAGGTTGAAATAAACTGCGTATTTAAAAAAAAAGCAAAAATGTGTCACAATGCACTAAGTATCTCGGTATTTTAGTATATTTGCCTAAATATAATAATAATATAATAATAATAAATTGTCTTTATTCATGTGACTGCTAAGCAGTATTGAATGCGTCCAATACAATTAAATAAACTTAAATATTTATATTAAGACAGCACGATACAGATCAGCATAGGCACTGGCAATAGCCAAAGTAGGGTTGGAAAATTCCTAATCGATTTTTTGTACGTGATGTGTTTTTGCTTTACGTGGAATAATAGTATATTGTGCGACTAGTGAGAGAAGGAGAAGATTCCATGAGCGTGAAATTTGCCGCACGAGCGCAGCGAGTGCGGTAACACACGAGTGGAATATTCTCTTTCGATCAATGGTCGCACATAATACTTTTTTCAACTAGCACGAGTAATATGTAATCAGGGCCCTGATAAAAGAGGGAAAAATAATAAATCACTTCATTGATTGACGTACCCACCGCCCTCGATGCAGACAAGATGGCCCTGACTTTCGCTGAATTGCGATGCTGTTTTCATATATACAAATCGCTACCGCGTTCCTATTGGTTCAGAAACTATGCAGTAATACATTATCGTACAGTTTCGGCTCATTATTAGCACTCTACGCGTCAGCATGAAGTAACTTATTATTTCTTCCGAATTTAGCAGGGCCCCGAAATTATATATTACTCACGCGTGCTGAATAAAAATTATTATTATTTATATTGAAGTATTCATCAACAGAATGTAATACTTCGCTTATAAATTATTTTCTTTAGAATTTCTTTTCTTTTTTGAACACTCATTTCCAAAATGCTCGAAGGTAACTTGTTGCAAATTCGAACTATTGCATTATATTATGTGCTATCGTAAAGCACATACCGTATTGGCGTCGGTCGGATGGCAGGACCTACGGGACTAGTTCAGTGCTAAACGAAAATACTCGAGTCGTGTCGGAATAACACGAAAGTTCATTTTTCTCCCGTAATTTCGTCCATCTACAAATACACGCAGCCGCGCTGTACCGCTAGGGGGAAAAAGTTTTCTTAATGAGCAGACAACGAAAATTTTTTTTCCGGGCTGTGCTGCGCTATGCAACTAAATGACCGACAACATAACGAGCTTTGACGGTAACATATTTTACATTAACTACATGCCAACGTAGTCGTAAGGCAATTCAGTTGCAAGGAAATAAATAAAAAGGGAATTTCATCAGCAAACAGTGTCTGATTATATGTTTGATAAAACTTATCTTGAATATAAAATCGTTAGAAAATTCCAATAAATTTCAGTCAAGCTTCGTTAATAATGCACATACACTATATTTCCTTGATTCATTGAGATTGTTTGATATAATTTTTTTTATTCTTTTGTAAGCCAAATTATATCTATATTGTCGATGTTTTATTCAAAGAAAATGTTCAAGTAAAATATATTTATACCAGTGGCGGTTCGTGTGTCCCAAGATTTTTGGACTGTCAGGAGCTTTGTACTTATACTCAGGTGCGTCGCAAATATTTTGTTAAAGAGGGGCTAAAATATAAAAATTGGAAATGCGGAATATACACTGTAGTAAACGTCACTCGATATAAAGACAAACTCCTTAAAACGTCGAAATTACTTAACACTCTAGTAACTAGTTGGTTTACCTTGTTGCTCAATATACAATGATACACTCTAAATAACGACACACACACTCTAAATAACGACAACAATACGTCATCATTAAGCAATTTAAGCAATAAAAAGTACTCGTTTGTTATTTTGTTGCTTTGTTGTGGGCAACATGCGTACCGGAGATTCTAAGAAATTCGTTCTTTTTTTTAGCTCACCAGCTTATCAATAAGTTATCATATTCTTAGTTACCCACAAACTGGCAAACAATAAAAAAAATATTAATAGATTATTTCTTCTCTCCGTTTAACGACAACTCTCAATAACGCCACAAAGTGCACAGTTCCTTGAGTGTCGCTACGTAGAGTTTACACTGTATATAAAATTCTACATGTCGAATTGGTACCCTTGGTTTAAAAGCTCACTAAATAGTTGCTGCATAGTTGGGTGAAGGAATTCAAAGTTTTGTCGTCCAACTCCTGAACATACAGACAGAGATAGAGCGTGCATGCGGCCAATCTCTATTCTTGTCAATCCTAAATACAGTACTGCGTCGAGATAGATTTTGACACAAAACGTTTGAAAAAGTCAATTAAAACTTTTTCTGTTACATATAAATTACCAAATAACAAAGATCCTTTTCTTCCTTTGTGTAGTTTATTCCCTACTTCTATACATACTTTATTTTACACTTGTCTGCGTTTTTTTTTACATTAATTCAATTTTAATGATATTTTTTACGTCTTAAGAAAAATGCTTGAAGTATTTCCCAAGCAAATAACGTTTTGGTGTAAACATTTTTTTTTACAATTTTCAATTCAGTTGCTATTTTAAGGCTTATGACGTAGTCTCGCTATAATTTTATACTCTTATTGCTTTCTTATATGCTCTGTCTGTACATTGTTACGCTGTCGTACATCAAAACAACTTTAAATATTTTGATGTTCGCTTGAAATGAAATACCAAACATACAGGATGAAAAAAGAAACGTATTTTCGTCTATGTATAAACATCAATACACTTTAATAAAACCGTAATTATCGAGCTTCATGTGGTAAAATCATATATCTATTAATTAACTGTATGAATAATTGCCTATCTACTCAATATGCGGTGCGAGTGAACGCAACAAAGCTTAAAGAAAATATATAAAACCTTAATTCTTAAGCTTCATACTATAGCACATTGTACAATAGAAACGATTGATTTGTTTCTATATATCTACAATATGCATTATACATAATATGGGTACAACATTAGATTTCACCACATGCGAGATTAATATTAACGAATCGTAGAGAAGTTAGTTCATTTAATAAAATCGTAATATACACAACAAACTTTAATGATGCTTAGAGCAAAGTCATTTTCATCAAAAACCAATTTTAACCAAAGTGGAAAACGATGTATTGACAAAAAAGATTTGAAAACGACCATTCCAAGTAACGGATAATCACCCTGTATCTTATTTTAATTTCATACTATCTGAATTTTAATTAAAAAGTACGATCTTTTTATTTACGGTTATATTATTCGATTAATGAATTAAGTGCTGATGTCAAAAAAAAAAATTCCTAAAAAAATTATTTTCGATAAATGTTTGAAACGTATTTATGTAGTATTTCACTTTAAATTATTATGCAATAAGTGCAGAGAACAAAGGAATCGTTAATTTGAATTTAATTTTCTTTAGACAAAATTTATTACTTACATAAGCGTTAATTATGCATACGGAAGTCTGTATTGAATGAATACATTACTCCCACACATCGTTATTATACACACGTTTTGCAGGTTTATTCGCTGTAACGTTCGCCAATTGTTTTTACGATAGTCAATTGTTAATTTGTATAATAAACAGAAGACTGCGTACTATAAACTGTGAGTGACCGTGCTATAATTTCCGTTCTTCGTTTGTTTTACAGAAAAAAAGAAGAATAAACGAAGTCGTTCATTAATTATAATGAATTACGTAATTCAACACTTCGTTGCTCGTTTTATCTTCGCTGTATTTTTATATTTTGTTTTATTGTATTTGAACTATAGTTCGAAAGGTTTCAATTTTATTTCAAATGCACAGCTTTTATAAATACATAGAATTCAGTTATTTTCTCTGTCGATATTTTCTATTTTATTTTAACGAAGAAAACTTTTCATACTTCAGTTGAGTTTTTCAATATTTTATGGAAACTTTTAAATTAGCGATTTGTTTTATCATTTACTTTATCAATCATGAATAATAATAAGCGCTGATAGATGAAAAAATACATTTTAAAGTTGATTATTTTTAAAAGCTGTTTTATCACTTTGATTTTATGACTGAGAGCAGTCGACGTCGTATTTACAAACAGCTGGGTCCTGGGACCCTAATATGAGAATCGGTGAAAGTTTCAATTGTATTTCATCTTAATATTAAAAATCTGTCACAATATTTTTTTTAAATATTAATTAACAAATTGAAAATTGAAATTCATTTTTAAACAATAGTACCTATGTCGAAGAAACTAGACCTATCTATTCCCGTGTCACAATTTTGGCTGCGCTAGTCTCCGATTTTAATGACATTTTGTAAATGTGTCTTGCTTAGTCCAACTTATGCTATAGAATAGTTTTTATTAAATATTTTGTACAAAATTATCGTGTTTTTACAAAAAAATACTGTTTTAGTAACATGTAACAACGTCTGATAGAATTTACTCAAAGCTATTAGTTTAGAAGCAAGTAGCGACTTCTGTTAGAATTTGCTCAAAGCTATTAGTGCAAAAGCAAATCTGGTGGAATTTGCTCAAAGCTATTAGTTCATACGCCGGACCGCAAACGAAAAACATTTTGCAGAATTATATCTATCGCACCCGGATAAAACCGGGACGGACCGCTAGTATTTTATATAACAAGAGCCGTTAAAGTATTAAACAAAAAAATCTGACAAAAAGAAAAATTCAAAAAAAGTCGGCCTCTGAAATAATTATTTTAATGTTTGGATAAACTACTAAATTGAATTGTAAACTTTTTTAATTAATGCCGTTAGTATGGAAAAAATAAAAGATTTATAAAGATCTAAAATAATAAATAATATGCTAAACAAAAATAAAACACCGCTGTTTAAAATCTCACAAATAAATAATGCATTTTATAAATATTTAAATACATTAATGTATGCTATGCAAATATTTTGCTTTTGTAGATTTTTGAATATAATTTCGCGGAGTTATTTTTAATGAATTCGGTTTTTTTAAATGTGAAATGCAGAAACTGGTGTAATGCTGTGTTGTTTTTGACAAAATAGAATTTTTTAAGCACGACCCGAAAATTTTCACAACGCCTTTCGGATCAGGTTCATTTAGGGTTCCGGTATCATTTTTATGGTTCTTCGATACCTACAAATCAGATTTGTATTTCCTTCAAACATACAAACTCTCCAGTTTTATTATAATAGTATAGATTACAAAAAATTCGTTATACGCAGTTCAGCCTTGTGGTCGCTCAAAAATACCTATATGTGGCCTGTATTGATATCTAAGTGTTATATTTTTTAGCTGTCGTTGAAAATCATAGTTTAGCTGAAATGGGTCTGACAGTACAAGGAAATAGCGTTACAAATATTTCACTCAATTTTATTTCTAGTAAATAGGATAAAAGATCTCCCCTTGCGCTTGAAAATAAATATTTTGACATTCTTAAAGCGCGGTTTTATCTTACATTGCGTTCCTGTGTCACTCTGTGAAAGTGTACCCTATACTAAAGTGTTATTGGAATTACCTTTGCAGCTTGATACACTAACTTTTGCCCTCGTGTTCACTCGCATCGACGTCGCTTTTGACAGAAATCTTATCTTACCTGCTCGTAGCGGACGATTATTCAGTCAGTGACTGATGGATGTACAGCGTCAGTTGCGTTTGAGCAGAAACCTTATTTGAACTCGACCGTTGCCTTTTTTTATTGAGCACTGAAAACAGACGAATTAAAAGAAACATTGAGTATCTGTCAAATACTCGCATTATTAACTATTTTGCACAGTTCCTACTTTCTCTTTATTTTTTTCTATACATTTTGAACTTCAACTTTGTTAGTAGTGGATGAATTATCTGAAATTAGAATAAGGTAGGTGACTGTATAAGTTTTGCAGGTAATCTGGCTGAGGAACCATCTCGATATATCTGAAATTTTTGAGGGAAATCATGGACAACCTCTATAAGATGGCTGGCACTGGAAAACAAAGCTTCTCGCCGAGAGTCAGTAGCAAAATTGGCCAGTTACCACCTACCTCCGCTGAAATGCGAACCACAGTCTTGATATTAATCTGGAATTAAGGAGGAAAACTATGAAAACCGTCACAAGATGGCCGGCACAGGAAAATAATGCTTCTCGCCGTGAGGCAGTAGCAAAATTGGCCAGCCACCCACCACCTACCTCTGCTGAAATTTTAACCACAGTCTTGATATTAATCTGAAATTAAGGAGGAAAACTATGAATACCCTCACCAGATGGCTGGCACAGGAAAATAATGCTTCTCGCCGAGAAGCAGTAAAAAAATTGATCAGCCACGAACTACCTCTGCTGAAATTCGAACCACTGCCTTGATATTTATCTGGAATTAATGAAAAAAACTATGGAAAACCTAACAATAATGCTTCTCGGTGAGAGGCGGTGGAAAACATTCCTAAATACAACTGCCTCCATCGGAATTCGAACCGCAGCCTCGATATTTGTCTGGAGAACATGGAAAACCTCATCAAGATGACCGTTACAGGAATTAACCAGTTCTTGACTGGAAAGACGGTAGAAAAAAGTCTTAGCCACATCTTCCTCAGCCGGGAATTGACCACTCCTTCGAGATTCATCTGGAATTATTAAGGGAAAACATGGAAAATTTCAGCAAGATGACCGTTACAGGAATTAAGCAGTTCTTGACTGGAAAGATGGTAGAAAAAAGTCCTAGCCACATCTTCCTCAGCCGGGAATTTACCACTCCTTCGAGATTCATCTGGAATAATTAAGGGAAAACATGAAAGTTTTCAGCAAGATGACCGTTACAGGAATTAAGCAGTTCTTGACGGGAAAGATGGTAAAAAAAAGTCCTAGCCACATCTTCCTCAGCCGGGAATTGACCACTCCTTCGAGATTCATCTGGAATTATTAAGGGAAAACATGGAAATTTTCAGCAAGATAATTGTTACAGGAGTTAACCAGTTCTTGACTGGAAAGACGGTAGAAAAAAGTCCTAGCCACATCTTTCTAGGCGGCATTTGAACCATCCCGCTTACTCACTCGTTTATCTGAAGATATCTGAGGTCTTTGCACAACGGTAAACACGTTTTACCGTAACAGAAGGGTTAACATATGCAGTAGAAAAAAATGTAACTGAAATACAAAATCCTTAAAAGTTGAACGTGACTTGGATATCAAAACTCTACAAGAGAACATATTAAAATCCAACGGTTGGCGGTTGTTCTTCTGTAGACGAAACTTATACCAACGTACAAAAAGTTTTCTGTGGGTATAAATTTAACAATTTTAACATTTTTGCGCGTCATACGTTCGCTGTTGAACATACATAAATTAATAAATTCTTTTCATACTGTTTATATTTTATAGCAGCTACTAAAATTGAAAAACGTTTTTTTTTATATTGGAACTATACATAATTTATTATTTGAAGTATTTTAAGAATTTTCTTCTCGTAAACCTTGTGCTTTATAATACCCGATTTTTAAAGTGCCTATTTTCTTTAAATACATGTTTTCATATATTTTATAATAATTTTATCATCAGCTTTGCTCATTTTTAATGCCAATTTTGATAGAAATCTTGACCGTATAGCTAGATAAGAAGTAGTCTATAATTTAATCAATCTTTTTGATGTGAGTTTGAATAGAAAAAAAAATTGGAATATGCATTCTCACCTGTAGATATTCAAAATAAAGACAGATGGAGATTCCGTTTTAAATGTGTATACGAAAAATTATTTCTCGATCAGTCTAAATTATAATTTGTGTTCTGTAGAGTTTTTTTTAAATTCAACACACGTTGTGAATAATAAAAAAATACACCTGTACCTAATGAATTTTGCATAAATGTATTATTATTTCGCGCATATTGACACCAGTGCCCTGCATCTGTGCCAATGTATTATTTATTTATTTGTTTGTTTACGTTTTACGTATTTATATATACATCTGTATGCAGTTGGCGTAGAAATGGAACGATACGGGTTTTCTACCTGTGTCAGTCGTGGGAGGTCACGCAAACTTATTAACGGAAAGAGAGACGGAGAATACGGGAGAGCGGCGTCGACGTCGGTTTCGAAATAGTGATGGACAAACTAGTTTTACACCTGCTCGAAAACGGATTGAGAATGACGCATACCGTTTCCGCACGGCCCCAAATTTCCATGTTTAAATCCATGAATTGATTGTTCGGTCCAACGAACGAGTATTCAAAAACTCGGGACTTATATCTCCAATATATCATTAAAATATGTCTTTTTTTTAATAACAAAAAAATTTACTCATTGGGCCATTAGATCACTTAAAATGACATTTTTTTTCTGCTTCAATATTCGACTTGCATTTTATCAATACAATTCTTTTGTACCCGGGTAATTCACTAGCTGCTAGTGTTTTTCGTGAATTTTGAAAGTCGGGTCCAATTTTGATAAAATTTTACGGATACATTTTAGTATTTTCGACATTGAACCGATTCCGTAAATTTTTTCACTGTTTTCGAATCTAGATAAAAAATTCAACCCCTTGTCAAATTACCTAAATACGCGTCGTGTTGGATTTTAATATATGTTTACCAGATTTGCTTTAAATAGATTTCGTGGATTATTGCCCGAACACAGATAAAGAAGCTCCGGGAAAAATATATCTAAATTAATTATTTTTATAACGGTTTTGGAACGTCCACAATCCGCAATTTCTCTTTCTAAAAATATGGCTAGGTATCAGGCAATCATGACAATAGTGGCGATATCTTTATAAAACACTTACAATATAGATTTGATAATCGTTTGAAAAAAAGGAAGAGAATAACGTCAACAAACAAAAATAAACTAATGAAAAGCGTGCGATTGTTGAAGGAATTGTTGTCAGTTCGTGGTCACACATAATCTGGATATGGATTAATGAGCGCACGCGCAGAATAAATACGTCAAAAAGGATGCGAATTGTCTAGTAAAAAGGATCCGGTGGTATGACGGTTCGGGACTACAATAGCGTCGTCGTCTAGTTTTTGTTTTGTGTGTCGACGTGGCGACGCTCGGATGAAGTGCAAATCCTAACGATTCGCATAATAAACACGCGCCGAACAAGTGTTTTGAAAGGATGTGAATCCGTTCGATGTGTACAAGTGAGAGTAGAACTCAAGTCTTCAGGGTTTTCTGTAGGTACCGTTATAATCAAATCGATAAAAATTAAGTTTGTCAATGTGATAATTCTATATAGAATCACAAATCAATGATTTTTGGATGGTTTCCTTTATATATTATGAGCTATGAGATCTTTCGTGGTCAACGGGAAGTACCCGGTAAGTTTTTATAATCACGAAGACGCTGAGCGGTGTAGCGTCGGGAGGTATTGGGTAGCGGAGGAAGATGTGACTGTTTCGATAAGTTGTGTGTCGATGGCTCAATTTCCTGAAACAACTATTGATTACTATTATTTAATCTGAAAAGAATGCTTAATTGCAACCGGTAACCACTGATTTTCAGATTAAAATTGTCTAGGGGCAAACTGATTAAAAAATCGCCGAGAAACGGTAATTCCTGTACCGGCCATCTTGTTGAGGTTTTCCATGGTTTCCCTTAATAATTCCAGATAAATATCGAAGTGGTTTCTTATTCAAGGCAATGGCCGATTACCTGTCAAACTCCTATGCTCAAAATTTGTCTACCTTATCCTAATGTCCTAAAATTCCTTCATTCGCCCATTGCTATTAATTAAGTGGAAGTTTAAAAATGTAGAAAATAAGGGGAAGTGTGGATAATGGAGAATAGTAATGGTGCGAATGGCGTCTTTTATGACATAAAGTCGAGAAACAGTCGTTAAACTGAGCTTGATTCAATCCTTTTCGTAGATTCGAGCAGGTTGAATCTATTAAAAATAGGTCTACCATCCCTGTCGGTATACCTATAGTTACGTATTGCGAAGGTCGCATTTGCATATGAACTGGTCACGTCTTTATTTAGAGAACTGGCATTTATGCCATCCCTGTCGGTAGCCATGCGTGACATATACGCATAGATAGGAATGTATTGTGGAGAGCACATTATGTATGGGACATACGCATTGAGGATACATGCGGAGATATAATATACAGTGTAGTAGTGTATACAGTGCAGCGAGTAATATCAAGTGCTTATAGAGAGAGAGTAAAGGTACCTGTTTTCAACCATCCGCCTGCGCAGGTCGATCGTTTTTACCCGCAAGGGAAATGTGTTTATGTACAGATAATAATAATAATAATAGATTTATTTTAAAAGACTGCACGAAGCCTACTAGCGCCGGGTAATACAGAATTATTTAACTCACTTTTTATAGAAATCGCGACTTGTTTCTTGGGTGATAAGTCAAAAACAAAAACTGCTGTTAATTTTATATGCAATAAAGTTCAGATTGTAAACCATTATATAAATAGCATAACATAAAAGGTACGTGAGAATTATTTATTTATCAATTATGACGTACAATATATAAATAATTTGTTTAGACTGACAGCGTAACGTCAAATTATGGAGCCAATGATCTTTATTTTACTTAAATCGCCATCAGCAAAACAGCCCGGAACACAACAAGCATTTCCAGATCGCCTAGTTTTGCCCATGTTTTCTTTGTAATTAAAAAACTTTATAAAATTGTAACTATTTTCACTTTTAAGAAACATTGCTCACTGACATAGGAAAAATTTGAGTTTGAAGTTTCCCCTAGTGGTCACTACAAACGTTCGCATCGATAAATTTGTAACTCCGCCTCCCTACACATGGTCCATACAGTATTAAAAGCGTCAAATATATAATCTTGTTCATTATAATTCATAAAAAGAACTTTCCAGCAAATAACTTACTAAAAGTTTTGTAAATTTATTTTTATGTACGGCTGATTTTTTTATTTTCAGGCAGCTTATTAACAATGGTAACGCCTAGGAATGTAGGGAACTTTTGGCTTACATTTAAGCGACTGTAGGACACTCGTAGGGTATTTTTTTGGCGAATATTTCTGTTGTGGATGTCATATAACGATACTAAAATCTTTTTGCCATACTAGTTTTCATATTTGAAACTGTAGTGCGACGCCTAGTTTTTGGCGACACACTGTATTTATTCGATGTAAGCTAGACAAAGACACTGTTACAGAATGACGTATATATATGTGTGTGTTACTCCGCATCGGGGATGTCCCCTGGCGTCGCCCGACGTCGGTTTGACACGCATGCATTCACAACAACCGGCAATGTTTCACCTGTACGTACATAACACACATACGTACGTACAAACATACGTTGTGACATCCCATATAATACTCCGCTATACCGGCTGTATTTTATCTTGTGAATTATATATGAAGTGTTCGTCAAAATATATATCAATGTCGATGACTCACCGATATTACAGGCTAGACAGCTGAATCACTCGAATTGTAAAGCTGGGAACTCATTTCTCTATTGTGTCGCAACGCAACGCGAATCACAGAATCGCAGATTTTTGTCACAGCACAACAGACAATTCCGTTCCCAGCTTAAAATCTATCAGACATATACATGGTGTCCCACGACATGACTGCCATAGCCTGGGATTGTGTTGCTGGGGTGATTTCAAGTCAAAAATGTCTAATGAACATAAACCCGGAATGCTATCCTAACTGAGCTAGTAGCATTTGAAATTTTAGATAAGTAGTAGTAGGACTTCCCTACTAATTTAAAAACCATTTAAAAATAAATCGCTTTATTGAATTAGTTGCTCAAAATGTCCACTCAGTTGCTGTATACATAGTCTAGCTCTTCTTAGAATTAAAGTGGTAGCTCTGCGAAGAGTCTCAGGATCAGCACTAATGGTGATTCACAGCCACCTGGTCTTTTTAATAATAACAAAACTAACAGCCGAACCTAATACCTGCATTAGTAGGCTTACTTATTTAAAATTTCAAATGCTTCTAGCTCAGTTAGGATAGCGTTCCGGGTATATGTTCATTAGACATTTTTGACTTGAAATTACCCCAGCAACACGGTCCCAGGCTATGGCAGTCATGTCGTGGGACACCGTGTATAAAAAAGCTGATAAAGATTACACAAAAACTGAAGCGCCAAAACTCAAAAAAAAGTTTGTTTTTATATTTTTTATGAGCTTTGACGCTGAACGTATTAGTCATTTTATCAACCTCTTTATTCAAGATTTTAGACCTAGAAAATGAAGAGTTAGGACAGTCATGCTTTTTTAGTGAGAGGTGTAGCAAAAACGTGTCTCTAAGCGTAAATTGAAGCGACTTTCTTGCTTAAAAAAATGTTCTGTTTTTTAACTTGGTTAGTAAATGAGCATTATAAAGGTTAAACATTTTGTTGTAACTGTTGCCTTGAGTTAACTGTAACTATTCCTTGAATCGATAATCATGCAAGTTTTGACAGTAACAACGAAGGTGTTAACAAACTTCCTAGTAGTGATCTAATCGCACCGACACCTTAAATAGACAATCCAATTACCTTATACCATATAAATATTGCATAATTTTTTTAATAGATTTTTTTAATGTTCAAAACAACGTAATTTATTATCTCATTAAAAGTGATCTCAGTAGCTGTGAAGAAATATTGCAAAAAATTACCTTGTTACTCCTACAGTGCAGGGTAATGTTGGAAAAATCTCATCGGCAGAAGCATTGCTCTAAGTTCTCGAGCCACATTTCTGAGAATTTAAGAGAACTAAAAAAACAGTTTTTTCTGTACTATTTTCAGAACAACTATTGCTTTTTGATGTGTTTAATCGTAATATATCGTCGTTGGTTCTGTAATACCTCTTATGTGCAAAATGTAAAATTTGCAGGAAAGGCCAAAAAGTGGTTATTTCAGCAATGGATGGTAAGAACTAGCAATTTCAGAGGTATATTACTAATTCATACTTATCTTTACTATACATTTTTAATTAAGACGTAGTATTTTCTTAAAAAAATATTTAACGTTAATTTCGGATTTATTGGAACATGGGAGGAATTATTTGATACAACTTTTCACATAAGAGTTACTTCCCCTTGTTGGCTATTGTAAAATTAATTTGGAGGCATTACTAGTGTATAGAGCTCCGTTTCCTGAATATTTTCATCTAAAAAACGTAAAATCTGCCAACTATACACATAGCTATTACAGAACCAACGACGATATGTCTTTTAAGGTGTCTAACTCTGGCTTGTTCAGATTGAGATAATAATGTATAATTTTAACTCTCGCTTATGTGAGGGTTCATGCCCGGCGTCACCTAATGTAATGATTAGCTGTCGCACGATTTGAAATAACTGTTACAAATTGCTTAGAATCATTGTTTGTTAATTGTGGAGTAAAAAAACTCTGTCCGCCGCGATAGTGAAAAGAGTCGGGGTTCGCACCCCGACAATGAAATACATTTTTCTAATATAGCGATGTAACAATGTTTATTTCTTAACAATTGTAGCAAACAATACTTATATCTGTGTTATTAATATATAATTTTAGTATTCTTAAATGTTCCCAGAATATTCTAGACCCACGAAATCGCGAACTGTGCCACGTCAACTATTTATAAAAAAGTAGTGGATTTAGTTAACTATAAAAAACGTCGGGAGGTACCATCGCGAAAAACGTTTTGTATTTCGTTGATTTTAAATAACGAACACATCACGTAATTGAACCAAATAAAATTGAATTTATAAATATTACTGTGGTTCGTTGACGGCATGACAAAAAGATCTATTGGTTGAAGAAGAACTTTGCGTTTTGTAAACGAGAGGTTAAGTAGTTGAATCGTTAACAGAAACAGTTAAATCGTTGACGAACGATTAACGATGAATTTTAGTTCGTTGAATCAACGCCCACCACTACTCCGTTTTATAGAGATGTTGACCTAACAATATATACATTTTATGGAAGATACATCTGCAAACGTCTGCGCATAATCTTAAGAAAAAAAAATGATGTTTTACTTTCACATTTATTGCTAATGAATTATCCTATCATAAAACGCCTCCTACTTAATTTTGCACTTAATGAGCTGCCAAATGTCGATATTTTATTAGTTTCTAGTTTATGTATAACCGCGAATTTTTTAGAGCGGCTCTTGCGAAAACATCTTGCAGTAATTCGCGGCACGTGGCAACTGGCAACTGCGACACGCAATTTGAGGTGCACTCGTATGATTGCTTTTAATTTATACACTCGATAGGTTAGCTCTATGCATTCTCATGAAACAGTGATGTGTCCATATGACTCTTTATTGGGAGCTGGCTCTGTGCGCTCCGCTCACTAAAAAGAGTCACTCAGAGGGAGTCGTTCAAAGGAGCGACAGTAGACAGTACGCACTACTGCAGAGGTGTGAACTGTCATCATGCCATGTTCAACAGTTACGTAGCATTGCACAGCACAATACACACACTCAGCCCTGAGCTCATTTTAATATGATTCTGATCTTATATTAATCGTATTTCGGATAAACTATAAAGCATAATAAAAGCTTAACAATAATAATGTTTATTGTTACAATATTTATATCTTTGTCAACGACGTCAATGTGAATGGTTTAAGTCACTATAAGCTTAGTACTATTACACTTACAGTATGTCATTCAACATTAAATGACTCAGCAAAGATAACTCCATACGTGCAAGATTCTGATAACGTTTACTTTATTTTTCGCACGAAAACATAAATTTTCGGTTTCTGCCGAAACGGAGACTCAAACCGAAATTCGGTGTCGGTTTCGGCCGTGAGAACTAGTTTCGATCGGACATTACGGCTACATGGAAACGATTCGGATTACCAAAGCAGCGATATTCCAAATTGCAATATGCATAATGAAAACAAAAAAAGTGAGCCGTCGTGGAACGCCCGACAGATGTGAAACATGAATTTAAGCGAATTTATAGTAACTAAATTTTGTTAACTAAATATCGCCTTGTAACTAAATTTCACCTTGTAGAAGTTTTCTTCCCAGCTTGACAACGTTTGTATAAAGGTGATTTTTAAATTTACGTATACACAGCCGAGTCATTTTTTTCGGTGCAAAAACAGTTCCATTGTAAGAGCTGATGAACCGTTCAACAAGTTTTTACATAGTTGAGTGTACAAGGCGGTTATCTTCACTTGTTTGTGTTGTGATAGATGGTACACCGTGCAGGCTTGCCAACGCAACTAGTTGTTCAGACCACTGCTTTTGGTTTGGTAAACACATCGTCAGATGATATATTTTTATTTGTAAAGTTTTCCCATAAAGAAAACCACTGTTTGTATAGAATATCTCGCCTCTACAAACATTTTACAATGATTTTAAACTACACTCACAAAACACAATGGACTTTTTGGTCGTGTTCAAGTTTTTTTTTTTTCAATTTGCATTGAAATTTGGTACTTGTGTTAAAGCACCGTGTTCTCATTTTTTGAATGATTTGATTTATTTTTAGGCTAGACTTACTGCCTTACAATTGATGCCGAAAGTATGTACTCTGGATCGAGGTATGAAGAAAAAAAAATTTAATATCACTTTTTCTGCGTATCGGCAAAAACCCTGTTATGTAACGACATACGAATTCGGTGTACGAAATGGACGCAGCAAAATATCAAATCTTAATCAAGACAGTAAGATTACGTTATATAATTTATAATACGAGATCCCAAACAAGAAAGGAAATTTAATTAAACAGCTTATTTAATCGGAAGAAGGGATTTTACAGTAAACATAAAATCTTTCTTTTTTCAATATCCCTTTAGTATTGTGATATTCTTAGTACAATAGAGAATTAAAGGCGGATTCACATTATCTGAATAGCGGTTCACCTTAAAATAAATATGGATGTTCAACTTCATTACCTATTAATTTCTTTAATTCTATTTTTATACCTACCTATCTGTCTAGTACCAATTCCCTTCATTAAAATAGGAATGTGCCCACGTAACCTTAAAAAAATATCGAAGCTTAAACAAATGACGATCAAAACAGATTAGCTGATTATTCAAAGTATGTTTTGACGCTATGATGAACACACTATCTATATATCTATCACGTTGGTTTATAAATTTGAAACAAAACATGTCGTTTTACAAGAAACGAAACATAAATATGAGCGCTTTAATAAAATATAATACAATGTGGCTGTTTCACTGCGACAAAAGTGGTGTAAATTTGATGAAGGCAGCTGGATAGAAAGATTTAGGTTTTTTTATGAAACCACATCTAGCACACAAACGCCAAATGTACACGTCTTCTTTATCCCTGTATTCCCTACATTCTGATTGCTCTTCCAGGTTCGGTCAAACTTATTGATCGAAGGTTCAGTCAAACTTTTTGACTTCGTATGGAAAATCGTACATTACTAGCGCTTCTCTTATTTTTCACGTTTCTGAAAAATGGAAATTTCTAGAGATATCATTTTTGCCCTATCAATTGAAGACCAGTGAAATTATAGACATTTCTCGTGTCATCAGAGTAGACCGGCGTATTAATTAAGCTCGCGAAAATATGAAATGTGACACAAAAATGACGTTGGGTTGTATTTAAAACACAATAAAATGCGTCTTGGGAGATTATGCAGGTGATAAAAAAAAACACATTGAATCCCCAATGCATTCAAGAGATATGTAAAACATTCAGCTTTCAATAAAATGATAGCTGCACATAACCTCAAAATAGTGAGAGTAAAATACAGCAGTGAGTGGGATCTTTGCGTCACCCTAGCAGAACTTTGTAGGAGGACGATGTTTGCACAAAAAAAAAATAACGATTCTTTGAAAAATAGCAAAAGTATGAAGTTTTTGAAAAGTAAAGATTTTGATATCATAACTAATTTTGAAAGATTCTATAAAAAGCGAATTAGATTTTAAATATTATTTTTTTAATTTTTTTAGATCAATTCTGAAGAAGATCCAAATCCGGATTCAAACGTTAATGTATTAATTTTATATTTTTTGTTAATATATTGTCTGAAAAATTGGTCGATAATTTTATTTATAGTAAAGATTTTGATTATGAATTTTTTGTTGGCCATGCCTCGGAAGGGTGAAGCTTTGGGTACGTTGTAAGACAGATCAGAGACCGGCTTTAACTGGAACGTGATTTGATTTTTATTATAACGTAGGTGAAATTGTTCGTTCGTCGATTCCGAGTTTCGTCAGTGGACGACCGACTGCGTCACTCGGCTAACTCTAAACTCCATGTGTGCCGGCTGGGTGTTGATCCATTGCCTCATTAATCACCATTAAATCGTTCACAGCACACTGTTGAATGCTAAATCGTACACTTAAAGGGATTTAGAAGCCGGTGTTCTGATTGCATGCTCATCAAATATGCGACTGTGAATCAGCAATACAATCGTCTCTTTCTATCTTGCCTTGCTTATTTTACTCTTAAAGTTTCTCCTACCAATAGCCATCCTGCTAATTCGTTCCTGATATTTCTTCCAACAGTAGTCATCTTGTTTAATTCGGTAGTGATGTTTCTCCCAACAATAATCATCTTGCTTAATTCGTTCCGATGTTTTCCCACCACTAACCATTTAATTTTTATTTGTTTTATTTTAGAGTCAGGCCTGAAAGCAGGGAACACAGGTTTGCATAGTCTCCTGCTAGCATGCTCAAATCTTCATCCATATCGCGAATCCATCTATCCGTTTCCCTCCTTGTGCGCGCCTGGTAATTTTCTCCTTATTCCTTACAGGAAAGTACTTCAAAACCAAAATTAAATCAAGCTCCCTTCGAGATATGACTCAGTTACCCGTAGACCATGATCGAAATTCAGGAAAGAATATAATATAATTAAACATTCCATTACCTCGACTGTTGAGCGTCTATAATCTACAATATCTCTCATGGTTTTTAATCGACGTCGATGAACAGAAATTACTTGACGTGCCGCACCTGATCTGTCTGCACTATTGTGATCTCTTTACCAGTCTTGTTTTTTTCCTCTCCTTACCTGCAAATCCAAACGCCTCCCAACCTGACGCCTGGAACACTTTTATATACCTATATCGACGTTCCCTTTTTTCCCTTCTTTTCATTTCCGGCGATTTTACATTCGATTTCGGCCGATTTTTCGACATGGTTTTTTCAAATCTCCGATCTTATTGTATTGTCGCACTATGTAATTTATTTGATTACATGAACCTATATATGAGCTTGGTTTTGTTTTTGGAAGGTGAAGAATAAATTGCTGATGCAAAAAAGCCGACATACAGACTGTCTTTTTATAAAAATAAAAAAAGCTTTAATATTTCTGTGAGTCGGCGAGTGAGCCTAACGCTCACTTTCAGAAGGTATTGGGTTCGAATCCTGGCGATGGCAAATGTGACAACATTTTTTTCTTACGGTCTCGCGTGGAGAAACTTAATTCATGTGCCAAGGCCATCTTGATGAAATTTTCCATGGCCGCAAGAATGATTGAATTTGGTAAGAATTGCTAAAAGGATACAATTTGTACCACTCACCAGGTCACATGTATCTAAATTTTAGTGTGAAAAGAATCGTTTCAAAAACAAAAAAAAATACTAGTAGATAATTATTATCTATAAACAAAAAAAATCCTCTCCTCAATTTTTGGTAAGTTCTTCAATTTTCAACAATCGAGAAAATGGCAAACCGCCACTCCTGCTCCTTTGATGGAATTCAGATTTTGTAACTAGAATTAAGGACACATGTCAGATCCCAGTGGTACTATTTTGTTTTTGAAGATTTTCGAACGTGCGATATATGGAACGACCGAGATAATATTCAAGATTTTCGCTATATCTATATTCTATATTATATGCGTTATACAATGGCTGCATTAATTCTCGCGAGGAAACTCTCTTGTTTGATCTAATTAATCCACTGTCGTTATAATAATATATAGTACCTCCATAACGCAACGCGTCATGCAAATCTAAAACACCTAATCTTACCTACCTCTGTCTCTTGCTTCATCAACAGAGTAAAGTTGAACGGACTACTAACTCGCTGGTATTAATGCAATGTGTCTGTATCAATCAGTAATCCACAGAAACGTGTGCGTACCTACAACGTTTACGCGCGGTTGAAGTAAAACATATAAACAATACATATATTGTTAGTTGCTGAATGCCATTTGCTTCATCAACAGAGTAAAACTGAATGCTGACAATCACACACTCGCTCATATTAATGCAATCTGTATGTATCAATCATTAATCCATAAAAAAATTGTGCGTGCAACCTTTACGAAGTAAAATATGAAACAATACATATTATATTGTTAGTTGCTGATTATTTCTGTATTAATCAATTTTTTATATTTATGAATCTTTTTGTTCACTTTAAGTAAAATATTTAAAAATTTAGAATAAAATAGGATTTAAAACTGTCACAAGTCCGTCACTGCATTCGCCTTTTTACATAAGATTTTAGATCTCTAACATTGAATTGTGTTGAGTAACATCCATTCACAATTTTTTATTATCAGTATCGCGCCAGTGCAGTTTATATTTTAGCAGTTTAATTGTGACGAGTGAAGTTATTTTTTTATAGTGAAGTTTTGAGATTTGTGAAATTTTAAATAAAAAGTATTAATGAACGTATCAATATTATTTTTAGTAATATTTTAAAATGGTTTCACATCTAGCATTTTGTAAATTCCCATTGCTACATAAAGCAGAAGAACAGCTTATCTTTTCAGTTGAAAATCAATATATGGAACTGTAAAAATTTTACCTTTATTATTTATCGTTAAAGTAATTGTTTAAACGGGGATGTTTTAAAGAACATGTGTATAATCTCAAGTAAGTCGACTTTCCCCTTTTACAGTTGAATGATAAGGTACACAAAGACAAATTATAATTTATAATATGGTGTAGTATTTGCTGTTCTTGTCAAGTCTCACAATCAAATATTAGATATTAGCATAGTAATACAGGGATGTCCACAATATCTTCGCAATTAGTAGATTAATTATACGGCTTCTTGGATTCAATACCGATTGAGTACGTCTCAGGATTATATGAATGTACTTGCTGAGACGAACATTTTAACGTCAATTTAAGAAAACAATGTAAAAAATTACTGCAAATGGCGCCAGTATCCCATAATCCTGCAGAATAAAAATAATTAACTTATCACTACATAGTATAAAACAAAATCGCTGTTTGCCTCTGTCTGTTTCTCCGCTTACTTTTTCTAAACCACGCAACGGATTTTTAAACGATTTTTACTAATAGAAAGAGCGATAAACGATGAAGGGTTGTGTATATAATTTGTAATATTTGTACAAAATGGCTGAACTTGACGGTGTTTATACGCTTACATGGCTAACGCTTGCCAAATCTTTAGAGATAGATTAAATCAATAGATGGAAAGGTCAATGTAATATTTCTAGAGAGAGAGTGAGAGAAACAGGAAAAGAAAGACTATGTATTAAAAAATCTTACACTCGGGTAAAATCGGGACAGGTCGCTAGTATTCTATACACGGAAAATCTGACGGTGGGCTTTTTATGATTTGAAATTGCAAGGAAATTGTCAAAAGTTACAAATTCATCTATCGAGTAAGGACATGAATCGAGCTTTATGCAACGGAAATGGAAGACCAGTGAGAAGTCCTTAAAGTGAGAGAGGTTATTTGTTGGGAGAGAGAGACAGTTGTTAATAAGAGGAAACAGAAACACGAGACGGATGGTAAGTAAAACCTGAACATATTATATAGACGGCCTGTCCTGTGTGTGATGAGGTGAAGACGGAAATTGTGGACGTCGAAGGCGGAGGGCGAGGGACGCAGTAAATTCACCACAAAGGAGGAAAGCCAATAAGAGAGACAATAAACATGACAAGTGTCAGTGTGGCATTGTCAGCTCTAATTAGTGCCAGTGTCCTGTGTAATGGAGGAATTGCGCTCGTGCTTCAACAGGACCCAACTTTACCGACCGACCCCACTTTCATATATATATATATATATATATATATAACCGCCGGCCTCTAAATGTATTGACCCGTTCCGTTCTACAGTTCCCGTTTGTATCCAGCTGACTTAATTAAAAACAAACTGCCAACTTTAGCCGACGTGTGTGAGCGTAATCTATACTTATACTAGCCGTTACCCGCGGCTACTTCACGCGATTGAAACGATACACGGATGCCCATTATTTGGCATAGTTACACCAAAAACAGATTTTGCGCAAATCCTATACAAAAACAGATTTTTGACCTGCCATCACTTATACTCTCTCTCTCTCTCTCTCTGTATGTGTCTCCCTCTCTTTCTCTGGAAATATTATATTGATCTTCCCATCTACGTAACTATCCACACCTACCCAAGTGACATTTCACATCCATAGTATATGATGGTAGGTGAAAACTTCATTGTGAATAGGATTGCATGAAATCCGTTATCAGTCGGTTTCAGAGTTTCGAAATAAATACGCACAGGGATAATTGAAAATGTCACAGGAGTGGAATGAAAAGAGTACACTTCCAGTAAGTACGATGTACGATAAAAATTTCAATTTTGAACAGTGCAACGCCTGTATTCCCAAAGTAACCAGCGGAATAATATTATTGCCAGCCAAATAAATGAAATTGTCACGTACGCAATTAATTATTACAGGAATTCATTTTCGTTCGAACAATTTAGTGGTTGTATAAATCACTCAGGAAATACGTAGGTAGGTATTGTTCACGTCGAACATATCTATGGTCACAATGCAATGCAGCTTATGCCAGATTTTTTTTCTCTTTATATTCTTTTATCATGATAGCTTCTGTTCTACGCAATGTGGAACAACAAAACAGATACCAAACTGTCCAGCTACACCCAATACTTAAGTAAATCTTGAGCTGCTGTTTTGTTTAAAAAAGACGGTGCAATTTGTATGCACAAGTGCTAGCGTAAGGATTTTAAAATAAGAAATTACTTCCACACAAAGGGCTCTCGTAAGCCTGATTACAACATAATATTTTTGTCTCTCCAACTTATTTTCAAATCCACTCTTACCGATGTCCATAATTAATTTGTTCTACTAAAAAATCAACATAGTCCATTTTGCTTTGTGCTCCCCCGGATATATACCACTCATCCCTGATTTGTCCCCCTGCTCGGCTTCGGTCTTTTCCATTCACACATTGTCATTGGCCAGTACTTTGATAATATATTTCTTTCATTTGGTTCGAGGTTAGGTAAATAGCAGGAGATTCGAAGACGCGCAGACAAAAACATTTCTGTACAATAAATAAAATTGATCGATCCAAAACGCCGACTTAATCACGAACTCACTGAGACATACTGTGCATTGAATTAGAAACAATTTCTTATTACGAAACTTATCAAGAATGTTTTGCCATTAATGTAGAATACAGCTAATAAATGAGATTTAAATATTTTATTTGAAAGTTAAACACATGATTTTCTAACATTTTTTCTCTCTATTTTTTCAGGTGAGCTTCAAATCAATGCAAACTGTGTTTAACATTTAAATATGTAAGTCAAAAATTTACAAATTAAATTTATAAATATATCTTTTAATATACGTATATTTCGTTTTTACAATAAGATAATTAACGAAGAAGAATGATACAAGGATGGAGTAATCGGAAATTAGATGGTCAGAATCGATTCAGAATGACTTTTTTATGAGTATGTATAATATCAAAGAAAACGAAGCGAATTTATATTTTAATTTTTTTTCAATTTTGTAAGAAGGGCCTCCCCTCCCTAAAATGCATATGAAAACATGAAAAGATTTGCGATATTTGGAAGAATATAAAAATATCTCAGACATGGTTAATATTAACCTGTCTTATAGAAAAAAGTACGCTGCATCGATTAGGACTAAATTCGTATCTCGATTAGTTTAGAAGCTATGACGGTTTAAAATGTGAAAAAAGTTCAAACAGTTTAAATTGGCTATATCTCCGAAACTAAAAGAGTTACAAGATTGCGGATGGTCGGATTCGATTCAGAATTACTTTACCAAACGAAACGGAGCGAATTTATTTTTCAAAATTTTTTCAGCTTAGAAAGAAGGGGACCCTTTTTTCTAAATTGAAAAACTTTTGAAAAATAAATCCACTCCGTTTTGTGTGTCAATCCGATTCTGATCATCTGCAACCCTGCTTCTCTTTTTGTTTCTGAGATATAGTCGTTTTGAACTACTTAAATTTGTATACATTTATAACTTCTGTACTAAACGAGATAGGAACTTGCGCTTTGACAGCGCTCCTTTTTTTCCATGAGACAGGTTAATATTGGACATATCTGATATATATTTATACTTTTCCAAATATCGCAAATCTTTTTTGTTTGGTTTATCGCAGTTTAAGACCGCTGGTCTAGATTCAGTTGTTCATTGTTCTGCTCGGTACAGTGAAGTAATTTCTTAATTATTTAAACGAAGCCAGACACTAACTTGAAAACTTACGGGCGTGATCTAAGTAATAATCTCGTAGAGCGAAGACAGTGAAGCGTTAATATATTGGTCATCTCTTCAATGAAAATTACCAACTTGTAACCTAACCACAAATTAAAGTCAAACGAAGCAACTAACTACTTCTTCTTAAGTAAAACCATTGACTTAGAAATCACAGAGCAACGGCTCTCAAACTTTTTAATCTAACGGCACACTTTAATCATTAAGGAATATCATATCTACCTACATATAAAATAAACTGCTTTGTAGGAATGTTTTCAAGGTGTATAAAGTTACAAATTAAATGAGAATTTCTGAAGGTCCTGTTGAAAAAATGGCGCCTCACTGTCAACATGATAACTGCTTGAAATATTGATGCTTCTGCAAAATTCGAAAAGATTATTGTAAAGTAAGGTTACCTTTATCGCATATGGAGTCAATGAGTAAAACCAAAAAAAGTATTATAGAGTCGGCATGCAACACTAAAAAGGCGTGATTATAAGTATCCCAGTAGGTACCGTCATTATTCAGAACTTATTCATTAGTAAAGTAGTAAATTAACAAATCGTTATAGTTTCGCTTACTGCTCATTCCCCGTTTGTTGTAACGTAATACAAAATAGCTTTTGCAGTTCGTAAAAACTACACTTTTCGACATGATTTTTTAAAATCAGTTCAGTGGTAGTCGGGTTTTGAGGTAACGTGGTACAAACTTATTCTATTATCACAAGGAGAACGTTTCTATAACAATTTTAGTTTTTCACTAATAGATGGCAGCAGAATCTTATCGCTTATACAACTTGGCTGAATTATTGTATTGAGGTCCCTCTATAATTTACTTAGTATATGGTAAAATTGAACTTTTCTCGTTGAATGGGCCCCTTTGAAGTGTGTGTTTGGTGCAATTTTGATATGTTAACGAATTAAAGAGATTGTTTTCGTCAAACAAAGCACAAGTCTCTGGGAATGCTACTAATTAAATCTGACAAGTGAATGTGACCGCCTTGAGGACTAGACAAAACACTGTTACCTCCTACCCTCTTCAGATGAATCTAGTAATTAATTTTCTTCTTAGACGCATCGGCTTGAATGCGGGTTGTTTAATAGAAACTGGACTATGAAAGACAACCCAGACACAACAGCGGATATTGTTCGCTGAATAAAACCGATAGGAGTGTATGACAACAGATTAACAGGGGTCGTATTGTGTCTTGCATAGAAGCAGCACAATAAAAATTATTTAATTGCTAAATTAATTATTTAACCGACTTTAATAAGAACTCAATGTTTTTCCTTTGTTTTCATCTTTTCTGGTTAGGGCCGTAGTAGCCAGAATTCAATGTAGGTTGGGAAGGTTTGTAAAATGAATGGCAAAATGTTTGTGGTCGGTTAAATTTTTTAATTATACTTTGTTATTTTACCCTATTTAGTGACCCTTTTTTTAAGGAAGTTACATTTAAGTTTTTAGTAGAGCTGTAACAAACCGTATGTATTCGTTACTGAGTAACGGGTACATCGTCTGATTCGAAGTAACGAATTGTTACTTACAAATTCATTTCGTTACTCACATCTTTCGCATCCATGTCAGTTCGACTCGTTTGATGATGCGGTTATACGTTATACGAACGAAGTCATACCGTATCACGTATGCGACGCGCCTCGTCGCGATGCTTATACATGATTGATGCTATAGTACATGATTATATGTCGTATGAAAAGTAACGAGTAACGTATACCGTACGAAAGTAACGGGTACTGGTTCTTTAAGTAACGAATACATACGGGTACACAATTTCTCGTTACTTTTACACCTCTGGTTTTTAGTGTCTAATGAAACCGAAGAACAACGTTCATGCCAACAATTACTTGAAAACTTGAACAGATTAAAAAAAATTGTATACTAATGTTTACGTAAAGAGCTTTGCTTACTTTTGCTGACAAGGGAGGGGAGTCTACAATGACTAAAATTCTGCTTACGTAATACTTGAATTGGGTCCTGAACAATAACAAAAAAAATGAGATTAAATATTTCTTAAATTCTTGTTTGATTCTTTAGTTGTTTTATATAACCGTAGAGATGAAACGTTTTCCATCGCCGGTAAAAAGGGAAACTACAGACGACTCCAATATCGACAGAGTTTCTCTGTGTGACTACTAAAGCCCTGCGGGAACTTTCTTGATGGTATTTGACAAACGAATATAGTCCGGTACCGCCTTCAATTGTTATACTGGGAAACGCGTCCTTTTTGTTTCAAAGCTGTGTCCTCATTCCCTCCGCATATAATAATATATTATTTGCTTTTGTTTCAATGTCATCATCGTGATGGCAACAAATTTACGAAGCACATCTATCGGTGTAAGTGGAAAGTAAACAGTTGCTGCAAACTACACAAAGACAAAAGTCACCGACATATGTTATTTTAATGTTGGCTCTACTTGTATGCCGTTGTGTTTACGTTTTGTAAATTAGCTTTTTTTTGTTGTTGGGCTTTTATAAACATTAAGAGTATCATCTCAAATTTCACTCGTAATTTTTTTCCAACCTTTCATCGTAAACACTAAAATGGTGTAATAAAACAAGTTTTTAAAACAGTTGAAAGTTGACATGTGTCCAATATTAGACTGCACTGTATGGGGGGATCTTTTAAACATATAGAGATACATATCCCTAAAAAAAACAACATTTACAATGTAAACTTGAAGTGAGTGCAAACTGGATGACAAAAATAACTGATTTCAAATTGTCAAGACAAATCGAGAGTATAGTGAGAATAAAATTAATAGAACGAATTGCATAATCTACAATATTCCGTCCTTCATTGGTCTTAAAAAAATCCAAAAAGGCTAGTTCCTGATTGAAAATTCGGCGTCAATGCAGATAAGCCAAAAAATGCAAATAACAGAGGATCTGATTGGCTGGTGGGTAGTCTATGTACAAATGCGTCGAGAGACACACTCAATCGACACGTCCCTCTGTGTTGTGCATATATTCAATACCCTCTATATTGCTAGCAAAGATCGGGAGAAAGACTTAAACACTACGGTGCAGACATATCTGTCTGTCTCATGCTCATGTCCGTGAATGGATGCGTCCATGGAACTAAGCTGTGAAAGAGAGGCGGCTTGCTCTATTCCATTTACTAATTGCTCCACTACTGACGCGACACTTGCGCACAACGGGTCAAATAAAAAGAAAGAGATAGAAAATAGTAATTTGCTGCCTCACTTCATGGGCCACGCTTCCACTTACGGCCACTAGCAATATAGAAGTTACGAAATATATTGTGTTGAGTGTATTCGAAACGAAAGTGGTGAGTGTAAACGAGGCTTACTAAAACAATTTATTGAATGGCCGGCTTAACGGTCACTTTCGAGGTTCGACGCATATTTTTCTAGTGCTTGTGTCAAGTGTACACATAGATATTTAAATAGTATTTAAGGTTAGCGGCAAAGTTTGCGAACATCTGTTGAACACATTATGCAATGGCATTTGACATTTTGCGTGTGGACATTATATGAATCATACATTGGACTAGGATGGCTTCTTCGACACATCTGATATCATTTTGCATACTCTTTCATATATCAACGGCACCACGTGTTACGTTTGTGAAGTCATTCACTTCGACCCACGCAGTAAAAATACCGCTTTGCAAACTGAATGCACATTAAATGCACAAGGTCAGTATTCATAGTTTATTCAACCTTGGGTTACATATTTGCAATTATTGATTTGGATTTATACATTTGATTGAAAAATTGTATACAGTCGGCTCTCACCATGAACGACTTTCCTTCTCTAGAGAAAGCGCTGTTAACGCCTGTATAACCCTGAAATAGTGTAGAGTAATAAATCATTTTGATTAAAAGTTTTTGACAGACAGCGTTATTTTAAATAATTCCCAAATGCATGTAAATACTAAAAACCAATTTAACGTTGTCTACCACACAGAGAGAGAGAGGGGAATTTGCAACCTCTTAAGTCCTTAAAGGAAGAGGGTGGGTTAATTATTATTGTTAAATGTTCGATCACACTGTTTCTTCTCTTAAAAAGTTTATTGGCGACTCCTTAAGTTTTGACCTGAATTTGTGAATGATTTAAATGTAGACATAGGCACCTACTGCGGGAATCTGTCATATAAAAATGATTATTAGCTACTATACTTATACAGTTATACCCTATTTCAGGATGTTATCTATACCAATATTATAAAGAGGTAAAGTTTGTAAGTTTGGATATACGAGGTTACCTCCAAAACTACTTATCTGATTTTAAAAATGTTTTTATCAATATTTAGAATGGACCATCAAGATGGACATAGGCTACTATATTGTCGCGTTAAAATAGAAGCGCTTTTCGTAGAGACCAATTTGGAACGTAAACACGATGGCAATCTACAAATTCGGCCAAAGTCGGTCGGATCGCTATAATTCATAAATTCATTGTAGTTTTCTTTCCATTCATAATTCTTGATAAGCTTGTTCATATTCGCGGTGGCTGGTAATTGGTATACAGTTAGTAAAAGTCTTGTATCATGTATGGTTTCATATGGTGTGTGGTTGGTTTCATTGTATTGTTACAGCTTTGTGTCTAAGGAGATTTCAAACTCGAGAATGAAATGAGAGAGAAAGAGAGAGAGAGAGAGAGAGAGAGAGAGAGAGAGAGAGAGAGAGAGAGAGAGAAATCAATGGCGGTGACATTAGCTTCTAATGTAATATGAGCCAACACTTAACATCTCCCGTTACACTGGCATGTTGGAGTCCTTCTGTCTTTCATCATAATATATATACTTTTATACAGGATTATCCAAATATAATCATTTTAAATTGAACTACATCCAATTAACTTTCCCTAAATCGAATTATTTGATGTGTTTGTTGGGGCTGAGCTCCCAAAGATTATGTCGTCAATACTGAATTTTTTGAAACGCAACTTGACTTGATTTTTCGACTTCCGGAATTTCTTTAGAAATGTCATGTCGCCACATTAAATGCCGCTTGAAACGCTATCGCGACGACGTCCAGACAATGAGACGAAAATTTCAGTCGTTTTCTGCTCGAGAAGTTTACGCTTGTAACAGTTTTGTATGTTGAAATAACTTGTCAAACCATCTAGTGATCGATCTGCTCACACGGTAGATTGATTTCTCTTCTTTGTTCATTTAAAACTTCTTTTTACCTCAGCCTTATACGGTACTAGCGGCTCGCTCCGGCTTCGCCCGAATTTGTAGTTTGCCACAGTTTTTTCGTCGACTTACGTTGCAAAATTTCTCTCCAATTTTTTTAATGCGATAATAGCCTATGTCCGTCTTGAAGATCCGTTCTAAATATTGGTGAAAAAGTGTTTGAAATCGGATGAGTAGTTTCGGAGATTATCTCCTACGTCCAAATTTACAAACGCTACCTTTTTTATAATAATAATAATATTGCCGTATTGGTTTTTCGTATAGTTTAAAAATAATTAAAAACTGTAACAGAATCAAGTATAATCAAATCTTTGATTAATGTTTGATTAGAACTCTTCAATAAATGAAATTATTTATTTATTGAAGAATCAAGTATAGCTGTAATAATTTGGCAATTTCCCCCTGTACATATAAATACCTACATATACCACCTGTCATCTTATTCATAAAGGATGATATACAGTACAATAATAATTAAAGGAAACTCATTACATACATCATTTTTTTAATCTTTAATCACTTTGTACATTACCTGATCTGCAGATACCTCGTCTTTATTTTTTAGAAGGAATAACATCATAAACTGTAACTTCTCATAATTTCACGTGGGTTGAAGCGAACTTTCATGTGTAAACACCAAGTTAACACTAAACAGAAAAGGTCGTGTCGATCGAGATTCCCTCTGAAGGCATTCTGCCAACCAAGCTCATTTTACTCCAGACGGTTTCGTTTTTCGTTTTGGTTACTCTCATCGCGACTAAAGAAGTTTCACTTCTAAATGTCATTGGTATTCAAGCCCCGAAGCATTCACGTATTGCATTTATTGTCAGATTTAACCTCAATCTCTGTAGATTGCAATAGTAATCATGTCAATCGACCTTTAAAATGTTTCACGCAGTGCTCTGTTTCTCATACAAGTATTGTCTATCCCACTTAGTCACTCTCGTATTAAGTTTCAAATTAAAGAATGCAGTATTACGAGGAATTCTTTACGTCCTTCGTTATACGTGAAGCATTTTTAAATGACATTATATCTTCCCATCTGTGGACAAGTAACTTGTATGTTTGCTCTGTGAGATTATTTTACGAGCTGCACTAATTTGCAATTCGTAAATTATCGAGTTACCGTCAAATTTTGTATCCCCTACTTGATTTCAGAGTATATCCGTTCGATTAACACTACCACGAAAAATACCTCGTAAACCAAAAGAGATACAGGCTTGTGTTCATTGAAATCAACGTGTTTTTCCGCAAAGATTCTTAATTTGAAGAATATATTTGTCACCGGGATATTGTCAAATCCGTGATTTTGTAATTTCACTAGTGAAATTACAATATCACGATTGACAAAGATTCGTGATATTATAATTTCACTAAGTGAAATTATAATATCACGGGTTTGACAATATCCCGGCGACATATTCAAGATTTAGGTTCTTTTCTATTTTCTATGGCATATACCTTTAAAAAGTGCAATTTTTGATAAATTTCAAAATCTCTCAGAGCAAACTTACCGCATGCTTGAACGGAAAGACACGCCTGCTTCCAATAAACACAAGCGAACGTCTGTATCTCTTTTAGTTTAGAAGTAAATGAGTATAACTTCTAAACCAAAAGAGATACTCGGTGACCGTGACATGCCAATACGCTGTAGAAACCGCACGTCCAACCAATCGAGTTGCACTGCAATCCGAAGTTGAACCGACTAGATTACCGATCACGACCGAGTACTGCAGTGATATCGTAAGGCGTGTATATTTTTAGAATATCCGTGACTCGTTTCATTTTTCGTTATATCGTGATTTCAGTAACAGGTATTTTTCAAGTATTCCGTTTGTAGAACAGTTCCAAATTACCTGTTACTAAAAATACTCCCCGTATCCAATACGAATTCCGATGGCGTTTTCTTCTGCAAAGCGAGTTTCAGGTAACATTATATGTTTAATTCAAAGGAAAACTTAACAATTAAACTTGCCTACACCCACATGGTTTTGAGAGGGATGCCCACTCATCCATCGAATATTGCGTGAACTTTCATTATTTATTTTTATCAACATCGAGTCATGTCTGGAAACCTTGACCTTTACCGTTCACTGGCTATTGTCACTTGTATCTTTGTTGGATGCTCACTTAAGCAAACAATTCTAAAGAACTTTCAATCGAATATTTGAAATGTTACGCTTCATTGTTGACTTGTATGTATATGGAAAAAAATAACAATGAAAAAGTCAATAAAATAAAATAAATTAGAGATCGTCGATAAAATTCCCGTATATTCAAAGAATTGGGCCGTGAATAACAACAGCCACGTTTTGAATGAAGTAAATAATGAAGTTTGTTTCTAATTCTTTTAGTACGGGAGGTTTGTTACTGTAGATTATATCAAAATCTAGTGATGTGCCGGATATCCGTATCCGCGGATATCCGTATCCGTATTCGTTAGTTTTTGACGGATCTTTTACCTTATTAATTTTCAATTCATAGATGAAATTTTATATATATAGGTGATTAGGTAATAATGGAAAACTGTTCAATTCCACTCAGATTATTTTTTATTTTTTAAAATCGTATTTGGCACCTTTATATTGCAAACATTTATCGTAGTGAGTACCATACCAATAGTACATAACTCAAAGGTACTAAAAAACTGTCTTTATAATGAGATATTGCACATCGATCTTTGAAAAGAGACAAACTGTTATGAGAGTTAACTCTTAAAGAGGTCAATAATTTTTTCCCATAACAGATAATCTCTTTCCAAAGGTCGATGTGCAATATTTACCGCCGCGTACTCTAAGATAGTTAAGATCCGCGGATCTTGAAACCAAAAATCCGTATTCAGATCCGTATCCGCGGATATACATTTTTAACGATCCGGCACATCGCTACCAAAATCTACCCGAGCGAGCCCGGCCGGACAGCTATATTAAAGTATTGTTTTTTGTTTCAGGTAATTTCTCGAGCGATTTTTAATTTAGTATTGAAGACAAGATAAGTGTTTCAGTACCTCTTTTTTATGTGAACGTTTTTAAAGAGATTAATTATAGAGAAGATATGATATGCTTATTAATTATAACAAATTTGACATTTTTAATTTCATGGTCAATTACACACATATACTGCATGATTTAGGACGTTAATTGCATATGGGGGCTAGTCATTCGGTATAAAAATATTTATATTTTGTTTGGAGCGTGCTGAGGAATTTTTTTGAATTAAAAATATAATTGAAAAGCTTGTTTCCGGATGTCGCTGGCAAGCATAAAAAATTGATTCAAGCTATCATGTCAAAAATAATTTGTCATTTTGAAATGAGGTATTTTGTAATTTTAATTTTTTGCTATGAGAACATTATTAGGCATTTATAAAAATCGTAGAGTAATCGAGGCCTCCAAATTAAATTATTTCTACTCTTTATTTATTTAAGTTAGTATACCCGGTCCGGGATTGCCCAAATTTGTAGATTACTACCGTTTTTTCGTCGACTTACGTTGCAAAATTGGTCTACACGAAAAGCGCTTTTATTTTAACGCGATAATATACAGCCTATGTCCAGCCTAAAGGTATATATACTAAATATTGGTGAAAACATTTTTGAAATCGAATGAGTAGTTTCGGAGATTACCTCCTTGCTCTTACATCCAAACTTTACCTCTTTATAATGTTAGTAGGTATACCTATCGTAGAATATTATTATTATATCATTGCCTTGTATCAGGAGGATAGGCAGAAATTGAAATTAGGGAAGTGGTGCCATTTTTTAAACCTAAATCAACTAATCTTTTGTGTAGTTTATAAATTGCGAGTGGAAGATTACATTGTGCATTCATGAAACTAACGTATTTTGTCAATTTTAATGAGGCTTAAATTCTGAAGTATGAATTAATAATTATTTCACCCTCGATAAGTTGGACGGCATGAGTGAGTGAGTGGAAAGTGCAGATTGCACGCCATCTGTCAACTGAAATAAGTAACGAACCGACATACATGTCACATCTTTAACATTGACATGTTAAAATGGGTATATACCATTCAGTTAATGACCAACAACACAATATTCTATAATGCAATAGCTATTTGTATAACAACCAAGCTCACTACAAACTTGTGCCAACTTCAGACCAATCTAGTTAACATGAATCATTCAAGAGCCCTAGCGTCTAGCAGAGCCCCTTGCTATATTCACATGTATATAGAGTAGTGCCTTTCTGTCAATTTGACGTATAACTTCCAAATGTTTTAAGTGACTTTTGTGATAGTGCATTACAGTAGCGTAGCTGCAAGGCCATTTGAAGAGTGGCATTTCCAATCCCCAAAAATTACCTTCTAGCATATTGTATCACCCAATTGCGCTGGATATTAGTTGCTTTAGATTTTCCATTTTTTTTTTATTCGAATTTTTTACGCCTCTTGACTAAGCTAGTACCTAAACGTTCCACCAGACTTCAATAAACTTTTGAAGCTTTCAGAGTCTTTTTTGAGTAAATTAAACATTTATGCTGAAATCCACCGAGGATTTCGTACTATGGAAAGTTGTAAAAAAAGACAAAGCAATACTGGAGCTGGTTTACAATTGTTATTCTGGTATAGTATTAGACTAAATAAAAATATGATACCTGACGGCTCGACAAACGTCGAGATTAATTGTAGGACTATTTTGTTAAATCCGAGGGTGGTCCACTTTCTAACATACTGGAAACGCCACCCTTATTAAAGTTTTTACCTGAATTTGGAAATGATTTAAACGAAGGCTGGGTTTGCTCAAAGACAACGATTTATCACTCTACACTATTTCAGGACGGATTATAATCACGCAAACAAAATAAAACTCGGTTGAAGAAAAATAATGTTGTCTTTCCGAGAAATAAAATCTGGTTTTACTTTACTTCAAAAGTGTCGTGAGAAAATAACACGCAAGATGCACTTTTAAGGATTAGCTTCACATATTGTCAGAATTAATGACTGCACTGCAGACTATTTTTATAATGACTATATTTCTAAAGCATTAAAAATTTATAATACTCGCGCGGCAGCTTACTTCTTAAGGCCTCAAGTCGTAATCAATATTCTGTTCGTGGTAATTTATAGTTCTTAGCCATGTGATTGATTACCTTGTTATGCAGGGAATTCACTCTATCGTGCGTAAAGAACATTTTTTTTTTTGTTGAATTCTGTTTAATAATTTTAATACTTTTAGAAATTAATATGAATATAACATTAAAAAAGTTTCTACTTAAGTTTTGTTCCTCACAAATTGACGTAAGTATATATAAGTTGAATTTGTCGTAAAAATAAGTAATTTGCGCTTCAAAAGCTTTAGTAAAATTATTATAATGTTTATTAACAAGGTACACATTTTCGAAACGCGTCCAATTAAATATGTAATTAATAAACAATAGAAACGGACTTTCTTCGTTAATTATTTAAATAAAAAAAAAATAATAATTACAAGAAATGAATTTCCGAAACGTCAGAAAAATTGTTCGATTGATATTTTACTTTCTTCATTAATTGTTTCAATTAAAACGTTACAATTTATTGAATCGGAAACAAGAGACAGTAGCTCCGTAAACAATAACCAGTTACAAACAAAAACCAATCTCACGGCAAAACAACTGCTAGGCTGTTTACAACATTTTACATAATCGTACGTCACACGGTATTACATACAAGACGATAATGAAGCATATGTCAGTAGATATACTGGATGGGTCATAACACAATTCATAATCTCCTTATGAATATGCTTAATCTAAGTATAATTTATTCTAGACGCCGTTCCTAATATTTGAGATTAATTGAACAGAGATCTTCTTTTAGATAGAGAGAGATTGATATATTATAATGTCGATTCGAAATTAATATTTTTTTTTTTATAATTAAATAGACTTCAATTAAATCTACCGTACCCCTCGATGAAATAATTAATGTAGATTTTTCAAGTAAAAATCTCTGAGTTAAGGCCGCTGCACACGAGGCTGGTTTTGCCGCTTGCACTTGCGCTGGCTGCGAGGATGGAATGACGTCACTGCGTGGTTAGATTTTAAAAATTACAACCGGGACTATTTTTCGTGCTTGTTTTGAGCAAGAACCAATCGGAAAACAGTGTCTTGTCACGTGGCCGACATTAGCAAACGCCTACATGGAGTATTTAGTATGTGTTTTGTTCAGAGACAATAAACGATCACATTTATTTGGCGCGCGCACCAAACTTATCTACAAAGCCTGCTTTCAAACGCGCATCGTGTGAAGCGAACACACAAAAGTCATCGCTAAATCGAGCGTCACAGCATGCTTGAAATCTAATCACAAAACCAGCCTCATGTGCAGTGCCGGATTAAGACTCCTTGATGCCCTAAGCATTTCTTGCTTATCGGCCTCCATCTCTATGTTCCGTTTATAAAAAAATCAAATTGATAGAAAAAAGTTAAAAACCACAGATTTTTAGGAAAAAAATTGAATTTTACAATCAATGCTGTCACTGAAAATTTGGCTATCTATAAAATCGGACCTTAGGCATTTTTATACAATTAATAGAAAAAAAATTCCAAACTTTAAAATTAAAAAATTGTACCCTTAAGAAATAATGGTTTTTTTTTCGTTTTTATTTTCAAAAATAAATTATTATTTATTTTTAACTTTTATATTTCTAAATACATATCAGTTAATCAAATTTTTGAGAACATGACAAAAAGAAAAAAAAATTGTTGGCACGGTTTAGTAAGGTACTTTTCATTTCTGAGTGGTGCTTCTTGGTGCCCCCTGAGACGTGATGCCCTAAGCAATTGCTTCTTTTGTTTATAGGTTAATCCGGCACTGCTCGCGTGTAACGGCCTTTATATAATATCACAAATGTGATTTTTAATTAAGCGCGGTGCCGTCGCAAGTCTTCTTAAGAGTAGCCGATTTTTAATGAGTCACTTCGTATGCGCACATTAATATAAGAATGAAGGAAGGAAGAAAGTAGGCGCTGCGTGTGTGTGATTGTGTGTGTGTTGGTACTTTTACTTTCATTAAACATGCGCTGACGAAAACGAAAGTCGTTCAGCCAGTTGCGGCTCCAGCCGACTGCACTCCGGTATATTATATCATCCGTTGTTGAAAGACTCTTACCATAATATTTAATACGAGGCCTACTTAACGCTCAGGGCTGTAGCAGACGCGCTGCGCCGTGTTACTGTCATTTCACTTTAATAATCTTTTTCAGATTGCACCAGACGTATAATTTTAACAGCAGTCTTAAAGCATTTGAAATTTTAGATAAGTACCAGTAGGAATTCCCTACTAATTTAAAAAGAAATCGCTTTATTGAATTAGTTGCTCAAAATGTCCACCCAGTTGCTGTATACATATCTAGTCTAGCTCTTCTTAGAAGAGTCTTAGGATCAGCACGAATAAATACTAATGGTGATTCTCAGCCTCTTGTCTTTTTAATAATAACAAAACCGAACAGCCGAAACTAGTACCTGCATTAGTGGGTTTACTTATTTAAAATTTCAAATGCTTCTAGCTCAGTTAGGATAGCGTTCCGGGTATATGTTCATCAGACATTTTTGACTTGAAATCACCCCAGCAACACAGTCCCAGGCTATGGCAGTCATGTCGTGGGACACCCTGTATATGTTTGTCTTTTTTGAAGCGGACGAGCGTAACGCCACACTTGAAGCGGTGGAGCGTAACGCCTCACCAATTGATTTTACTACTCATAAAATTTCCTTATAAGTTATAACTCAAAATCGTTTCTTAAGAAGTAAACTCCAAATAAAAAATTCACAGCTAGTTTGTTTGTTGGACGGAAATAAGTTATCTTTAATATGGTTAGAAATGACTGCTTAGAATTTCTATTGCATTGGAAATGCCTGCCAGTCAATGGCGTAAATTGTAGATAATTAGTAAATAACCTGCCTTGTCATTAAATATTCATTTGTTCATGTTATTGTGTCAGATATATGTTTTATTTGTGACGGCAATGTACACGATTACAAAAGAAATTGCATCATATTAATTAAATATTGATAAGGAAAATAGCCAATAGTAATATTAATTATATTTATTATCAATAAATACAGTCAACATTTGATAATAAATAATTGGCTATACTTACCGGTAAAATATATGATCGCTATTCAACTATTGACCTCTCTCTCTCGAAGTACCTAATATTTAAAAAAAAAATCGAAACATTATGATTTGTCGTATTATTATTATGTTTACAAATACAGCCTGTATTATGTCCGTATTGATCAGAAATCGATTAAATTTGACCGAGACCCAATTAGTAAAAGAATGCGCAACAAACAAAACAAAGTGTCCAATATAATCTATTGTGTACCTATAACAGTTTCTGTGAAATAAAAAGAAGGCAGTTTTCTTGTTTGTTTTTTGAGATCAAATGTTGCAAACTGATCACTTTCTCTCTCTTCAAAATGTTTTCTGCATTCCGGTGACCCACCTTGTTAATTTTATTTGCTGTTAAATAGTTTTATAAATTTTTATAAGCAATAAAATAACACGTGCTTACGTAACGTAATTTTTTGCTTTAGTAATTCCGCCTGCATTATAACCCCAAAAAATGCTTTGAGTAAATTGTTTATCCTAAATCAGATGCCCATTACCACAAATATATTAACTTTCAAATTAGCTACTTGACTGTTATTTTTAAATTCTCTTAAAATGTTCATATCGTAGTATTTAATCCACAGGGATTCTTATTTCCTTAAATGTAATTGTTTATCTGAAGAGAACAAGGGAGAACACAAGAGTGAAGTCGCCTTTTGTCAACATGTTGGCTGCCATTTTCGTCCGGCTTTTTGAACTCCTGATTGGTTCTTTTTTTTTAATTAGAAATGTGCTCAGCAACTTAGGCTATATGCACATGATAAAGTGTATGGTACTGATTGGTTCTCTTTTGTATGTTTGCGGTATCTCCAGCAATTCGATTAATATTCCGGCAGTATTTCGTACCAGGATATATGGAACACAAGCTGCGCTTACTCATAAGATAAAATAATACCTTAGGTACATGAAATGGACGACAATCCGTCTTGAATGGGTTGGTATAGCATCTTGACTTTTGACTATCTTTTTTCTTATTTAATTTGTCTAATGTTATGCTTATGAGCTAGTCCATAATCATTAAATGGGCGCAGTCAAAATTAAATTGTCTATTGAAATACGAACGGACACGCATCTTAGAACGGCTTCTATTAAAGTTATTATAGTTCGTGAGGCAGAGTGCGTATAAAATAAAATATGTATTTATACAAATTGTACAGCCTACTTAATTACCGACAGGGGGCGTTGACGTTTGCTTTCGTTTGTTTATTGTACCGAACTACCAATAGCATAGACACCGGACAATTTCCTGTATCGTTTGAAAATACGCAGTCTTGAATTTAGAGAGACGACGCAAAGCACTACTCAATCTGTTCATTACACAAGGTTTGCCAATTGTTTTGTAACTTCGAAAATAATTGTTCGTGTTCATTGTTAAACAGAGGCTACACACATGGCAAGCTTGGCCCAATAACGACTATATGGCCGCCAGTAACAATGATCGTCAAATGTTCGAGACTGAAAGCTATTGGAAGGCTGGTTTTCAATAAATGTGATTAAATCTTGAAAGTGAACCAAACATCCAAAATGATTAAACTTGTTTTAAAGGCAGCGCCAACATCTATACAGATTGTATCAAATCAAAACAGTCCATAGAACATTCTGTGTGTAAGACAGAGACGATATTATATAAAGCACTAAAGCAGTAAGTAAGAATGAGATAAATGATCGCTAATAGTTACTGTGGTTATACAATCTGATAGTATCGTCTTTGCTTTTTACAGTAAAAATCACAATTTTATCAAATGCCAGTATTCACTAGTGAAATTATTGATAAAATGGCTATTTATTATAATCGATTAGGATATTGTTTGGCAGAACGTGGAGGTCTTTTTGAACATTTAATAAATTAATTATTAAAAGTATTGTTAAAACTTTTGTACCAGATATAAATAATAATACGAATTAATATTATGATTTAGTTGTTTTAATTGATAAATTGGTAAAAAGATTTACAGTGTACGTAATTATTTATTTACGTAACCACAGTAACGATTAGCGATCATTTATCTCATTCTTACTTACTGCTTTATATATCGTCTCTGTCTTACACAGAGAATGTTCTATGGACCGTTCTGATTTGATACAATCTGTATATAAATACCGGGAGGAAAAAAAGAGTGCGGTACCGATTTGAGTGTATTAATTCGTATACATTGTGATGAAACATACATCGTTCTCTTTGTTTGTTCGTAATAACTGTAGTGCACCTGTTCTCTACAATTCAATACTCCTGACTATTATTATTCAAGGGTGTGTTTTGGTTCGTTTACTGGAAAAAAATACTAATTATTATTGGATTGTTATAAGCCGGCTGTGCTACCTGCTTCTGCTATGATTATTACAGCTGGAACTAACAGATATATTTTATCTATTTCCGGTGTAAACAAGCGGGGTAGTAATTTCCTGTTTTGGATGCGGAGTCGCATTTTCATCCCTTTCCTGGAAAACGTATTTTGCGGTATATTAAACAAAGATTCGAAAGCTGCACGTTGGTAACATTTATCAATGGCGCTCTAATGATAAAAATGGTAACAAGTTTTTAATCTAATTTTATTTTCTTTATCAGCTCGACCTTGAAAGTGCAAGTGACCAGACTATTTCGAAAAGTTTCACTGTAAAACAAAATATTACTCAGTTAAATACATTTGATATCAAGCTATCAGAAATCGTTAAAACTATTTTGCAACAACTATCGCAACTTGCATACTTGATATGTTTTATATTAGGTTATCAGTAATTGGAAAAGTTCGATTACATCATCTTTTTCATTGAATTATTATTTTAACGGGATATCAACAACAATCTGGAATTCAATATCTTAGTTGTTCAGGTGACTCGCAATTGAAAAGATTTGTGCCGTGGTGACAAAGTATAAACTTTTATAGTTTGTTTGTTATTTATCAAAAAACGGGCTACTACGCTACGAGGCATGCATTGGATCCGTATTTATCCCGATGTACCTTTTCTTCTAATGTGTAGCCTCGCAACAAGACAGTACCGAGTAGGTATGATACCAGGCCATCAGAAGTTTTATTCTGTCGTTAAATAAAACACTACAGTACTTCTTCTGCTACCAGGCTCTCAGAAATTGAAAAAGCTTTTTAGTTTAATCCTTGAAGCGAAACAAGGAAAAATTATTAAACATATTCTAATCTTGGTGGTTCTTTTCTTCTAATGTACAGTCTTGCAACAAGACAGTGCCGAGTAAGTATGATACCAGGCCATCAGCAATTACAGAAGTTTTGCTCTGTCATTAAGTAAAAAACTACAGTACTGTTTCTGCGAGCAGGCTCTCATAAATTGAAAAAGCTCTCTTCTTAAATTCTTGCACCGAAACAAGGAAAAAATTATTAAACGCGTGTGTTGAATATCCCTCTCCGGCGTCACACAATATTATACATTAATATTATTAACAATGTCTATATTCTTGTATAACACAACAGAAAACAATAGGATAATAACGATTTGGTAGAGTTTCCTGCGGATACAATTCTGGTCACGGTAAGTTGACAGCGGTAACCGGTCGACCGTTGTCACTGACCGTTCCCGCGCTCGAAACTCAACGGACAAACACGACAGACAGACAAGACATGTACGCGGAACGCACATGTGTATTTTTGTACGCCGCTCGTGTGTGAAAAATAAAAAAAAAAGCAATTTGCATACCGGTTTTGTTTTAGTTTTGATATTACTGTTAAATAAATAATTGTATATAATTTCAGTACAAATAATGTTCATTGATTCGTTGCTGCTTTTTTGTTTTCGTTCACATTTTGCAACCACATCTCAATTGTTCTGTGTCCTTGATTACGAGACGCTTGAAAAAATTCTTTTGCAGTCGAGGCTGTCGGTTTACACACAGTCGGGATTGAGTACGTGACCTCTTAGCAATAAAGAGCGGTCTAATAATCGAATGTTTTATAAGTTACTGAAGTTTTTGAAGTGAAAACTTCTTTAGCGGCGTTGTACACTTTTTTTGTAATGGGTAAAAAATGTTAAACTCGCGTCAGATCGAAAATTCGTAAGACCTGATCGAAAATTCGTAAGACGAAAACTTTTGTACACTTTTTTGTAATGGGTAAAAAATGTTAAACTCGCGTCAGGACACGAGACCTGATCGAAAATTCGTAAGACGAAAACTTTTGTACACTTTTTTGTAATGGGTAAAAAATGTTAAACTCGCGTCAGGACACGTGACCTGATCGAAAATTCGTAAGACGTTAATATTCAAGTTTTCACTTCTGCCGCCCGTCTTTTTTTTTAGGGTTCTGAACCGTATGGTTTAACAGAACCCTATTTTTGTGGCAACGTTGACTGTCCGTCAATAATGTGTTCTCTTATAATTCAAACTTCTGTTCGGTTGAAACTTTCCATCAATCGACCACCGTGAATTTAAATCTAGAATGAAGCCACAAAAATGTAATTTACTGTTCAATCAGTTTTTGTGTGAATATTTTCATGTGTCAACGATACCATATAATTTCGTATTTGTATACTCTGATGGCTTACATTTCAAATTAAATGTCTTTTTTCGATTTTTTTTCGCACTTGAATTTAGACAGGCAGATACACAATTGCACATTTGCATGTCAAATAGAAACAGGTGTTAAAATACAAAAAAAAAATATTATTAGCATACTAGTTTTGTTTTGAGTTTACGAATTGACAGTTTATTGTAAGTGTTCGTTTATTTTTTCAATGTTGGCAGGTGAATGATGCCGATCAGCCAATTGAAACTGTCAAGTTTATAAATACACATGCTTTTGTATAATTAAAAACAATCACTTAATTGAAAAAAAAGTAAAAGTTCTCTTATCTATTTCGCCAAGTTTAAATTTTTTTCAACATTGATCTTACAATTGTTACAGTAGAACTCGTGTATTTTCAACCCCTGTATTTTCAACTCTCTTTCATTCTTTAGCCGTGACAGTCGTAGACCAATCAGAAAAAAACCTTTATTTATTTGAGCTTAAACTTTGAGCGGCGTAGTAGAAGACATTTTGTGTGAGAAGCACGCGACTTCGGATAATAATAATAATTCGAATTCCAGGTCAAGATGTTGGAAGTTCTAGATCTGAATTTTCGAATTGGAGGTCCGATTACTCTTAAAGTGTAGAGCAGAGGCGGGCAAATCATTTGATCGGCGGGCCACATAGCTGATGAAAATTTGACCGCGGGCCGGATGGCTGACGAAAATTTCACCGCGGGCCAAACATTTGCAGAAAAAAGATCGTCACATTCTATTTCCGCATTCGGAGAGCAAAAAAAAAAGGTCCTCATATTCTATTTCCGCATATGAACTATTTTTCTGAAATGCTTCGCGGGCCGGATTAAATGGCGCTGCGGGCCGCCATTTGCCCAGGCCTGGTGTAGAGTCTTTGAAACGTGAAATAAAAAGCAAAGATCCGTAAGAATCGACAACAATTTTTTTTTTTTTTTGACCAATGCGTTTCAATCCATGATTTGCATTTATAACGAAATATTTGATATTTTATATAAGAGAGACTTCAGGAGAGCGTATGTCAAGAGCAGACAGAAGCAATTTATAAATAATCAATCTCTTTTTATTTCTTTTCGTGTATTTAAATGCCTAGAGACAGGTTGTTTGCCTTAATACAATATGTCAAAAAATACATTCAAGTAATATACAGACGTATTTATCTACACATAAAATATTGAATGCTATAGGTATATATACATAAAGACTTACACTGCATATTTGTGCGGGGAAAGTAGTTAAGCGAAGGTGACAGGCTTGTTGGGGGATTAAACCCTTTCTTGACATTGACAAATTTATCAGTATACCTGCGTTCACTTGTCACTGATAAAATGAACACATTGGCTTCTTTTCAAAATATTCTTTATAATTTCAGGATAATGTTCACCAATATTATTATAGTAGTCTTTCGAGGCTGGTTTTGCCGCTAGATTCGTTACTTGATTTCGCTGCTAAGTTACAAGCGTGCTGTGGTGCTGGATGTCGCGATGGTTTTTATGTGTTGGCTTCACACGATGTGTGTTTTGAAGCAATTGATATTTTTAATTTTGGTTGTTGAACAATTTGAAAGAAGGATTTTTAGTTGAATTTTTCATTTAGTATACTTTAATTATTTATTTATTCGTTGTTCTTAATTACATTTGAAATTATATAATATGCCGAAAAGCTGTAAGTAAATAACATTTTTAACGAATAGATAATATAATATATATGTTACCGGCCAAACCCGATTTCAGGACAAACTAGTTTGGCCTACTACCCATACTAGGACAAACTAGTTCAGCCTGGTTTGTAGAACTAGTTTGTCCTGAAATCGGGTTTGGCCGGTAACATATATATCTATTGTTACGTTTACAATCTAGAATTTAACAAGTCATAATGTTACAGCGATCTCAAAAATTAAATATCATACAGTTTGTATATTTTAAATTGGAAGCTATGAGAAGCATCAGCTTTTCTAATATTATATATCTTCTTATATAAAAAACCGGTATGTAAACCATTTTTTTAAATCACAATGAAACGTTATAAGCACGATTTTCAACAAATCGTTATGTGGGATACCGGATAACATACAATTCTGACAACAAGAACCTATAATATATGCTTGTAGAAATCGTATTAAAAAAGAGACCAATAAAAAGAAAACGTCTTTTTTTGTTATTAAAGTAGATAAGTAGATTTTGGATTGTGTTTGTGATCCTCAACACCAACGAACAGCCGAAACAGATTTGAAAATAATTATTCATGAATCTCGCATACGTATGGTATCTGTGACCTTTAGGCAAAATAGTTTAAGTTCCATTTTTTTTATGTTTCGTCATGCTTTTGGGTTTAATTTCTTTAGACTCTGTTCTCTATTTGTTATTTATTTTCGAGGCTAATTTACAGTTGATTGGAAAAGATTAAACAATTCATTAAAGCTTATGTTTAAGCCTGTCTCAAGATCGAATTTCAAGATAAGTTTGATATCTTAGAAGAGAAAGCATAAAATAAATGGAATTTTATAATCATCGTTTCGTCATTTGCAAAAAAAAGGTGACATAAGTCACTTTGCTTAACGACCGCAAATATTCGTTCATTTGTTCTGTCTTCTTCTTCCATGAGGTGGTTTCAAGTTCATTCTTCCTCTTCTTCATTGCCTGCTTATCATTGCTTTAACCGCGTTCTTTCAGAACAACCTACCTGAATAGATTTAAACAGAAACTACAATGCCAAACTTAGTTTTCTCAACTCTTTACTTCCATTATTGATTACACGTAGGTAAGCGATTACTGTTTTGTGGTCCGACGTTATTTTGTAGCATTGCAAGATAATAGACCAAAATAAGCATTTCAATAACCCAAATCATCTTAAAGGAACGATATTTTCTGATTGGATGTGATTTTTTCCTCGGAGCGGAACAATATAATCAGCTTTCTGCACTTCCGAAAATGTGAGCCGAATGCAATTCTAAAAATCAGCAGCATCTAAATCAAAGCAAGATCGTTACGACGTGTCAAATGATGTTCCGTTTTGATAATAAATCTTGCAACCGTACAAATTTATTTCTGAAAGATTCCAAAATTTTAGTAGAAAACTCACAATAAAAAGCAAATTTCCATCGACCTATTGATGAGACATCTTGACACGAATCAGCAAAAACCTGTGCGGATGATAAAATCCCTTCTCTCGCTACAGGGCTGCATGCAAGATGGTAATTCGTTCGAAAACGTGTCTATAATAGGTACCCCGAATTTGGCAGCTTGCCGCACTACAAAATGGCATCAACCTGCTTCTTCCACTCCCCAAGTAGATACTCCTCGGCCAGTATGTAGTAACTGACCGAGGAGTATCAAGAACTAATCTTGATAAGTTTGATTACTGAACGATTAACAATATTTACACAAACGAAATTTAGTTTAATAACCTTGATATTCCAAGTAGCTGGCAACTTTCAGTTAAAAAACATTCACGTTGACGAACTGAAACGCCAACCGAACTGAACTTAAACTCGTTTTGTCGTTTCTCCACATCTCACACCGTTTCGCTTGTCCCATTATTTCTTCCATATTTCCATTCTTCGCGTTCACATTAAGGACGACCCGGACACCCGAGTAGAATTGGATACCAGGGTACTCGATTCTCGATGACAGATATTTGTTAACCGACAATTTAACGAAAACAACTTTTTTTCTTGTTCACTCGTTGCGTCAGCTCAGTGTTCAGAATAAAATATTTATGTGGTGGTTCATTTGTACTTCCTGTTAGGGTTATCTGAGCCTAGTACCAATAGATATTTTTGAATTGTTTTTATAAATTTAATTAGCATAATAAATGCAATTTCTACCATAGTATTGCTTTTTTCTGATCCTATGCTATCTTCATCCAAGCATCATAATCAACCAATGATCATATTCATCTCTTCATCGAGATAAGTTTTCTTAATAAATTTTTAATTCAGTTTGTTAATTTTCAAAATAGCGTATGGGAACTGATGGTTTGTAATAGATACGGAAAATGATTGGTTTAGTAATTGAGAATGACGGCTTGGTGTAATGGTTAGCTGGCTGGTTTTTGGATCAATTCCACCTCCACTCATACATGTTTTGTGTTTTTGTTTTATTTAATTGGTTGTTATTAGACGCTAATCATCTCGATTCTTGAGCGTCTATAATCTGCAGTTAAAAAAAGCGATAAAGGTTGATGAGAAGCATGTAGTATTTGTCGCCCAAAATGTCACCCAAAGCCGCCTTTACCTCCCACGTTCTAATCATAAGAGGTTTCAGTGGTTGTATAAGACCATCGTCATCCATTAATTAGGTTGTAAAGGCCGAGTACCTACTCGATACGGGTACCCGATTCCGAAAATTAACGAGTTTCGTCATATTCCTTACTTCGGATCTCTTTACAAACATTTTATGTCTATAACAGGATTGGATTATATGAAGGTATGTGAGGAAGTACATAATTCCTTTGTTCTTACAAGCCTGGCTGGTACATTTTTTATCGTCTTGTGCGTACCAAGAGACTTTTTTGTATACCGGATGTGAATAATTTTGGTGTAGCTTCTTCTTCTTCCGATTTGACTGTCGGAGATGTTTTTGAAACGATTAAAGTATGTCAATTTCTCTTTCAGTTTTCATATTTATTTAAACTCAAGGCCGAAGAACTTTTCTTCTTTCTTTTAATACCCATTACAAAAAGTCTTTCGGATCATCTACTTACTGACATCCTCTATGCGTAACCTTGTCATCAGACCAACGTTTTCTTTCAATTTTAAAATCTTCTCTCTATACTTTATTTAAATCAGTGTCGTTACATATTTGTGTTTCGTGTTTCATCGGCGATAGAATCGTGTCCACTCGTTTCTGGTTGAGTATTGTGTTTGCCCGGCTGTAAAATTTTGAAACATCTTGTATAATTAATACAGGATATACTCGTGTGTCTTGAATAAAAAAAAAACTCAAGGACAATAAAAGTCTTTTATTATGATATGTCTTGCAGATCAAAGTCGAAATGACAAAAGAAGAACACGAGCTGCCGCCATGTTTCACGAATTTTATTAACAATAACAAATTTAATTACTCGGGCATATAAAAGATAAAAAGCAGTACAATATTTAGATTTAATTACATACTCAATTAATTTAGGGAATCTCGTAACAAAGTTGTTTTAATGAACGAGCGTGTATAAAACATTTCAGAGATTCAAATTTCTGTATTTATACGTCGTATTACGCAATCCAATGAAGCGGAAAATTTTGAATTGACACTGAACTGAAGAAGGAGACACTGCAGACGAGAATTTTCTAGGCGCGTCGACTGTAGACACATACATACTGCATAGTGATGCGCCGAATATCCGTATCCGCGGGTATCCGAGGGAGAAGAAAGATCCGTATCCGTATCCGTCAGTTTTTGGCGGATCTTTTACCTTATTAATTTTCAATTCATAGATGAAATTTTATATATAGGTATAGGTGATTAGGTAATAATGAAAAACTGTTAAATTCCATTCAGGTTATTTTTTATTTTTTAAAATCGTATTTAGCACCTTTATATTGCAAACATTTATCGTAGTGAGTACCATATAGATATGAGCGCCGCGCCGGCGCGCCGTCGCCGCCGACGATTTCCTCCCGCCGCCGCCGCCGTGAAAATGTAACGGCGCGCCGAGCAAAAAGGCATATGTTTAAACGATCAGAAAATGTTGAAAAAATATTTTTAAAGACTACTTTATATTTTTTTATGATTTAAAAGAAACATCTTTGTTTTCTCTAAGATTTATTTTCTTGTTAATTGTTATTAGAACTTTATGACAACGTTGATTTTTTTCTGCCAATCGAAGTGCCAAAAATATTTTAGCTCTAGGCTACAAACCATTTCCTTATAAAAATAATTTGTGTTAAATAAATAATAATTCTGATTGTTAAACTACATGTTTTGTTTTATTGTATCCTGCCCATCATTAAAAAATGCTCCTAAGGTCACGCCGCCGACTACGCCGCCGCCGCCGACCTCAAAAAGTCGGCGCGCCGCCGCCGCTCCTTTATCCATTGGCGCTCATATCTAGTACCATACCAAATAATACATAACTCAAAGGTACTAAATCAACTATCTTTATAATGAGGTATTGCACATCGATCTTTGGAAAGAGACAATCTGTTATGAGAGTTAACTCTTAAAGAGGTCAATAACTTTTTCCCATAACATATAGTCTCTTTCCAAAGGTCGATGTGCAATATTTACCGCCGCGTACTCTAAGAAAGTTAAGATCCGTATCCGTATTCGCGGAACTTGAAACCAAATATCCGTATTCAGATCCGTATCCGCGGATATACATTTTTAACGATCCGGCACATCACTAATACTGCATACAACTGCCTGTAACGAACCGCTGCATCGGACCGCGCTCACTGCTCAGTGTCCGCCCTCTCACTAGCTCAACCGCGTAGGCCGTAGAGTGATGCATCGCTTGTCGCTGAAATCGTTGTTGACTACGAGACTGACGTCACTGCGAACTCGGATACAAGTTGGATTTTAACATTAAAACCGGGTCTATTTTTCGTTGTTGTTTCTGTGCTTGGTTTTATGCAAGAACCAATCAAAAAACAGTATCTTGTCACGTGGGAGACATAGACAAACACCCACAGACACGGCGTCATAGCGTCTGTTCTGTTCAGAGACAATAATCGTCCACTTTTGTTAACAATCGAACTGTCACTGGGCGCGCACCAAACCCATCTACAAAGTACACTTCCAACGCATGCATCGTGTGAAGCGAACACATAAAAGCCATCACAAAAACCAGCGCTTGAAAACTAACAAAGAAATAAACGTCCACTTTTGTTAACACTCGAACTGTCACTGCGCGCGCACCAAACCCATCTACAAAGTACACTTCCAATCCATGCATCGTGTGAAGCAAACACATAAAAACCATCACAAAAACCAGCGCTTGAAAACAAAGAAATAAACGTCCACTTTTGTTATCAATCGAACTGTCACTGCGCGCGCAGCAAATCCATCTACAAAGTACACTTCCAATGCATGCATCGTGTGAAGCGAACACATAAAAACCATTACAAAAACCAGCTAGGAATCTAGCGGAAAAACCAGCCTCGTGTGCAGCGGTGTTAAAATTGTTGTCCGTGTGATAAAATAGTTCGTGATTTTTTTTTCATATTTTGAGGAAGTTTTTGATTCTTTTAAAAGAATTTTACGCGGTCCCAACGCAAGAAGGTCGATGATCTTATCTAATATTATAAAGTATCCAGCAATAGTTTCTCTGAATATTCCAGTCAACAACCGCACGTTATTCTAAAAAAAAGGAAGTGTCGGTCTTTTGAACTTGGATAAATAAATGATGTACAGTGTTACAGAATATAAATGTTCTGTCCTTATTGCACCAATACACCTGACTTAGACACATTATGTACAGTGCGAGCACGAAAACGAGGCGAGAAATATCTTTAAAACAAGTCAGAATAAATAAATAGTGTAAACAGTTTGGTTGGAAGTTGAAGCAGCGACAGTGCCACAACACAACCCGTATTTTTTATTTTCTTTTTGTTTAGATTAAAGTGCACACATTTTTGTTTTCACTGTACCTACACATTTTGTTTATTATCATTTTGCTTCCGGGATTAATCATTAAAGATGATACGCCGGATGTTTTTTTTTTTTTTGATTATGAGAAATAAAAGTCCCTTTCTTGTTAATTAATTATTCTTTCATCTTTTAATTAATGGAATTTAGGTTGAAAAAAATGAAGCAATTTTTACTCCAGGCAAATTAAAACTTAAGGTAGTTCACTCGTGAAACGGCTTTTTTTAGGAATTTAATAAAATTGAAGTTTAAGGTTAATAAAAATGCCTTATATTTAATTTAAAAAAAATAATTTTTTTCAGCATCTGTAAAACGAGATATTAACATTCAAAATAACATACTGGAGGCATACCTCGTATAAAGAAAACGAGTACATTCCAGAATATCTCGAAAACGGTTCTTAGTATGTTTTTTAAAAACTAATGCATTGTAAACTCGAAAATTATATATTTTTTGAAAAATAAAACTGATTTTTTACCGAATTGTTAAAGAAATATAGTTCTTTAAAATGAAAATATCTTTATTGTATTTGCAGTTGTAATTGGATAGGATAGTACCTAAAAAAATTCACGACGAATAACACTGTTGGGTATGCTATACTTTTGTCTACGACTGTGGCGAGTGAACTAGCTTAAACATGATTTCTTTACTATCAGAATAGAACCCGATTTAAATTCACTGAAATGCGTTCAGAGTTTTAATATTTAAACAATTTTATTTTATTATTTTAGGACAGCTAATACAGTTTTCAATATGTTTAATAAATTATTAAACATGTAGTATGCTAAGTACGCGCTTGCCTTCCACAGAGGAAGTCCTCGGTTCAATCCCAGCCGACGTCATTCCTTTTTTTTACGGCTGTTACATTGTATATATAATGCAAAATTAATATAAAACTCCTGTTTCTGCTGTAGTCAAATGGAATATCAGCGAATGTTTTCACAAATCGAAATAGGTAGACCGGAAACAAAGGATGATAAATAAAAAGGGGAAGTTAAAACAAGAAAGGGATAAAAACTCAATTCAACTTCCACAATAGAACTAATCTCTTGTGAATACAGTGAAAGAAATTCAGTTCGTCGTGGTTCACACCAACGAGCTCCCTTGGATCAGGAAAACAGAAATAATATGTAACGCAATCGCTGTATCTTTTTCGTTCGAATAATAACAATTGTATTGTCTTACAGAAAATAAAGGTGTTTTAAAAGCTACATAAAATACGCAATTAGTTAATCAGAACGGAAAGCTTTGTGTATAAAAAATTGATTTACTTTGTATCTCAGTTGCAGACAGAGAAAGAGTATTTTTTTAAACGGTTTTATTTAGCTGGACCCCGTATATTTGTTTGTTACTTTCAAATTTTGCTTTTTCAACTACTTCCCGTTATCCGATTGGATTGAAATTCTGCATACGTATGTTGTTCCGATGACAACAATATTATAATAGCTAACTGACCGATCCGACTTTTAAAGCACACGTAAAACTTGAAAATAAAATAGGTATAAAAGCGTTTTAAGTTAAACGGTTTTATTTTACTATCGATGATATACCTACTAAGAACTAGAAAATAATTATGAGTCGCCATAGGGCTTTGATTAAACTAAAATAAAATCGTGGGGGCATTTATAATTACATTATTGTCGAAGAAGACAGTCGAAAGCTAAATATGATTTCCAAGCGCGAAGAAATGAAAGTTTTCTATTTAATGCGCCTCGCGATTTTATTTTATTTTAATCAAAGCCCCCTATGGTGACTCATAATTATTTTCTAGTTTTTAGTACATCATCGATTGTACAATAAAACCGTTTAACTTAAAAAGCTCGTTGACGTATTTTTTTATAATAATTCAATTATGCTTGGTTTCTGGTATGACTTGGAAAGAATTTTGTTTTTCATTTTTTATGTAAATCTGGGACGTTAGTACAAAAGTCATAACACGTTGCAAGGATTTACTATTGGTTATATTTTCAGGTCGTAAATCTCACGAAAATAAATAAATTGCTAAATATCTTTGTAAGTGACCTTAAAACAATTTGTTTTCGCTCGTAATTGAAAGCCATCTGTATATTGTATTTCTTCAACTAATCACAAAAAAACGCCTCAGTAAAAGTCAAAGAATGTTCCGAAGAATCCTTCTGACAGATTGTTTAAAAATAAACATTATTTATTGTAATTCATCGTGTCAATTAGCCATGGATAACACGCTAAATAAAGGACTAAGTCGAAATATAACCGACACCCTAAAACGAAAAGTCGGTAATTAACAAATTATATTTTTGTTACAAGGAGTATAGTAGATTTAGTATAGTTTGACAAAGCATTGTAGTTGAAACAAAAATAAAAAATATAGAATAGTTACTTCTTACCACAAGAGTTTTATTAGCGGATGTACATTTCGGGAGCTATGCTTTCATCTTTAGTGTTTGCTGAAGATGAGAGCATAGCTCCCGAAATGTACATCCGCTAATAAAACTGTTGTGGACTGTGGTAAAAAGTAACTATTCTGTATTTTTTAGTGTATTTGCCATAAGGCACTTACACTATTGGCGTCGGTCGGATGGCGGGACCTAGGGGTCGGACCAAAATTTCTCGACGTTTCATAACTTTCTAAGAAGTTTGGCACCATTTTTGGAAATGTTTATATATATATGTATATATATATATATTTATATATATATATATATATATGTGCGGGCTATAACTTTCGAAGGAGTTAATTGATTTTAACGAAATTTGGACCACATGTTGAAATCCATCACCGCACGAAGCCTATTTAAAATGGGCCCAATCGGGCCATGTTAAGGGTGGTATTTAGGGGTTGAAAAAAGTTTTCGGGCCCAAAAATACCGAAAAAATTTTCGGAACCGTTTCAAATTTGAAATTTAACCCTTTAGTAATTATTAAAATGTGCTGCTAAAATTTTAATAAAATCGGCCCGACAGGACCGGACTTACAAATTTTATGAAAACACAAGTTTCTGATATGGATTTTACATACAGAAGAGTGTATATAATTTGGTACAGATGTTGAATTGATATGTAGTATTGAAATTAAGTAAAAAAATGTTTTAAGGGTTGTATTAAGGGGTAATTTTTTTATTTTGTCCAAAAACAAAGTTAAGTTCATATAATAGAGCCACACTGCTTATAAAAGCAAATACACTATATGTCGGCAGGGTTTCGCACTGCGACCCGGAGTTTTTATAAATATCTTATCAGTTTTGAAAAATACAACTTACTAATAATTTGAGAAAACGTATGTTGATGAATAGGCAACATTCCCCACGAAGAATTAAAATGCCAGGTGTGAAATAAATATAGAATTTATATAAAAAATATTTCATCTTTTGACGAAAAGATTTATGAAATCGTAAGGTTTAAAACTGCTCATGTACTTTTTTCAGACTTTTATTGTCAACGTGAACAATTACTAAATACGCCGATAAAAATACTTTGAATGTAGAAAAACGTAGTAACTTATAAAAAACTGTTTAACCTTAGTACTAGAAATGCTAGTAACTTTTACCTTCACGGCGATGAAATATGCTTGTAATTGAACTGCACTGTATTACGTAGTTAGTTTAGTATCGATTATGCAATTGCGTCACTGTGAATTGTATTCTGTTTTATATTATATTAGTCTCTTACGAACTACTTTTGAGTGCGCAGAGTAAATTTATATTATTTGATTTAAATAGACATTTGTTCGAAATCTTTATTTAGTGTTTTTACATGAATACAAAAATATTTTTTATTCGGATTTCTAAATTGTGTTTTTTATGTTCATAATTTCTATCTATATATATCTGTCTTTTATGGTTATTTTACGAAAAAAAGTGTGCGTGAACATTTACGCGCGGTTGAAGTAAACCATGTTAACAATACATATATTGTTAGGACAGATAAATTATAAACAGACAGAAAATGACAAAAACTGAATTTGTTTGTATTCATTCAACTGACATCTCTATAATTCATTAAAGAAACGACTCTAGCAGTGTGTGGACTACGTAATAAATGATAGTATGTTGTTCTTAGCGAAATTCACAAAATGCGACTAACGAAGCTTTACTTCAAAAAAATGTATTTCATTTGTTATTATTTTGACGATTGTGCTTTTCGTGTAGTGATGTGTGCTTTGCGTACTGTGAACTAAACTTGTTGACCCCTCGTCGTAAAAGTTGTACACGCCCGCTGAAAACACACATGTTTAAAATAAATCAGAGTGATCCACAAGCAGGCTCCTGGATCGTGCAACAGGATCCAGATTCGGGACAGGAACGTTCGGTAGCAGTTGGGGAACGATAACGCATGTATACATAATTATACAGGATGACTCTGATAAGGTGTGTTTGGTATCGTGCTCCACTTTTGATACTATTGCGTTTTGTAATGCTCCAGAATGTCAAAATGGGCTCAATAATACATTTTTATTCCATTCTATTCTAAAGATACACCGGTCTGTTCCTTACACTTTTGACACTATTGCGTTTGTGTATAGTGTCAGAATTAAAAAAATATTGAGGCATCGCTGATTTCATTTCACGAAACTGTAAAATATTCTTTTCGTAATAAATAAGGTTAATTTTTGTGTTCAAATATTTTACAAATTTTAATATATTTTTTTTCTTTTCAGGTAAGCACTGACTCAAAACTCAACGTTGTGGTGGATGAATTTTAACGTGAGTTTAATAATAATTAATAAACATACTTTTTTATTTATTGATTTATCTCATATTATTTTAAACGACTTGAGTTCAAATCTGTTCATTATTAATAATTTCAAAGCATTTAGTTTTTTGTTCGTTATGATTGAACTGCTTTTTTATCCCCGGAAAAGTCACGTCGACGAAACATTGCTTTAAACCTTTTAAAATATATTTGGGCGACCTATGGGATCAGTTTCATAGACATTCTGTATATATGTAGTAGCGTAGCTTGTACATACAAAATGTGTTTTTATTATCTTTTGCACATAATTCTTTTTATACGGACTGTAACAAAAAACTGGTGACAAACATATGAGACCAAATTCGGTGTAACAAAATATTTTATTTGAAACGCGTACCGTGTTAAAAAATAGAAATCTAGTTTTTAAAAATCGTTACACTATTATATATTTTAAGTAGGTAAAGTTTTGCAGTGACAAGCCGTAAGCTACTTTGACTCAAGGCCCTGAAATAGGTTTAGATAACTAAATTGTTTTTTTTATAAGTAATATCAAACTTTTCCGAGAAACCAATAGATATTTAATAAATAAAATTATCGACCAATTTTTCAGACAAATATATTAACAAAAAATAATAATTATAATACATTGACGTTTCGGTCCGGATTTGGGCTTCTTCAGAAATATGTAATCTAAAAAATATAAAGAAAGGATTAGTATCTACATATTTTACAACAGAATTAAGATTGAAATTTTTAAATAATTTTTGAAAATTATGAAAAATTACTAATTCTTTTTTTTTATATTTTTTAGATTACATATTTCTGAAGAAGTTCTAAATCGGGACCGAAACGTCAGTGTATTAATTATTATTTCTTGTTAATATATGTGTCTGAAAAATTGGTCGATAATTTTATTTATTGAAGAATTCTAATAAGACGTTAATCAAAGATTTGAATAGATATTTAAAATAACCTTTCGATTACCCTATATTTTGAGACACGCTGTGTACACACCCGATGTGTTTTTGTTATCTTTTACACATAATTCTTGTTGTATACATCGATGTTAATGTATTCCTGTAAACACAGGGATCTCTGCACACGGCGGGTCTGTAAAATATCATTCGTTATATCGCTCACAGCATATAATATCTATAACCGAACAGCGAAACCACGCACGTCGAAATTGTTGGTAATTTTTTTAGACTTTCAGATAGACTTTTTAATTCTATTTTGGGTAACATATTAAAAAAAAATAGTGCATTTAATCTTTACGCGCGGTTGAAGTTATAACTTCTTTTAATTTGTTTTTATAACTCTCATTTTTTGGGAAAAAATCACTCACAAATTAAATCACGTAGGCCTACTATTGACATGCGTCAGTAGCTTTCGTTCAAGATGGTTTCTACAGATGTGTTTTGGTGCCGCCATCTGTCAGTCGATAGCAGAAACTGCAGTGTAAACACGTAACTTCCATCCGAAAAAAGATCTGAGCTACTCTCGAAAACATAAATAAATAGCTATAATAGGCTACAATGTCACAAACATAAAAATCTCTTTTTTTAGCTAAAACCGACTGAATTGGTAAAAACTTATATGGGACCAATCCGTGAATAATTTCAAGTGGCGTCTAAATTTTTCTAATCGGCTAACGCCTTGCGAAGTTATGCCTAAAAAAACATAAAAAATAGATACCTATACATTTCGAATTGATAGCATTTTTTTTTCAAAAAAAAATCTCTAACTGTGTAGAAAAACGTCTGCCATACGCGACTTTTGCGTAGGTATATTATAATACATTTTGACTAGCTGCGTAAACTATGACAACGTATGCTACTGAGTGATAAATAGTAAATAATATTAGGCAAAGCTGCAACGGTCTGTGTTTAAGAAGAGGCCGACGCACTTTAAATGTAAACGATACGGTCATTGACAAACGCTTAGTTAACGTTACAAATTTAGATTTCTTCTGAAAGCATTCTAAAAATTTGACCTATGCAAATTATATTATATTTTAAACTAGCAGTCCCGCCCGGTTTGACCCGAATGGGGGAGGAGGTATATGAGTACGCACATTCATCTTAGTTTACCGAGATGAATGTTGTGTCCAAATTTCATGATGATCGGATTTACCGTTCTAAAGTTTTTGTCGGACGGATAAATTTGGAGTTACATTTTGCAACATTTTTCATTGATGCTTCGCTCCTATTGGTCGTAGCGTGATATATAGCCTATAGCCTTCCTCGATAAATAGGCTTTCCAACAAAAATTTTTTTTTTCAATTCGAACCAGAAGTTCCAGAAATTAGCTCGTTCAACCAAACAAACAAACAAACTCTTCAGCTTTATATATTAGTATAGATAATAGACCGAGAGCTACTGAACTTTTTGAAAGCTGATTCAATTTTTATTCGATAGAGTATGTGTCAAAAGTGGTCCCATATAAATTTTAACTAAATCGGTTCAGCAACTATTTAGAAAATTAACAAAAATCAAAGAAATATTGCAAAAGTTGTAATTGTCGGTGTGAACGTCACTCTTCGGTTTCATTAGACACTAATGAAGACCACTAAAAAGTTTTGAGGTTGGCACCAATTTAATATACCTAAGTGCATAAAACGTGATAGTTATTTAATTAGTGCCGACCTCAAAACTTTGTTATTTTACGCTTTTTCGTGATACTTTTTTAAACGAAATCAGTTTTTTTAAAGTTCAATTGAAATGATAATGTTTTGTTTAAAATAAATACTTTATCTTAAAGATTGCTTTTTCGATATTTCTACTTCGGTCTAAGGTGGAAAACAACAAAATTCGGTTTCGACTGAGAAAATTGGTCAATAATTTTTATATTGTAAAAAATCATAACCTTTTCTTTTTTTCACAGTCTGGAAAAAATGAATCACAATTATTGACTAATCGTTTTAGTTAAACAGATTTGATATAAAAATGCCAGCCGAATGTGCAAACAATTTGTTTATCTCGTATTGCATTTTCATTGTCTTGTTGAACCTTGAGGCGGATTTCTTGATTTCCTAACAGCTAATAATAACGCTGATTAGAGATATAATATTGCAACATTGGTCGGTACGTGTACACCCAATGTTGCCATGAACACGATTGTAATGCAATTTTTATCTGAATTGGATCATTGCTTCAGCACTATTTACTACTAGTTATAGGTAGCGAGCTAGTGAAGATTTTACTTATAGTTTTTCTTCAAACCTGAGTTTTTGTACATTCATTAAGGGCACTACCGTGAACCTAAAAACCACAGTTTGGCAGCTGTGACTTAATATATTTTATCATGTTTGAAATTTCCTGAGCGATAAGTTCAGGCGCCCTTGAGCACAAAAACTCAAATCTGGCATTTCGTATCCGATACAACCCCTGATGTCTGGCAAAGGGTTGAACATTTCAAAATTCGTAGCTCCCTCAAAATATTTCACCAAGGCTGATTTTTTCAAATCTGACAGTAGCAATAATTTAGTGTTTCTATATAGTTTCATGCCTGTACTAGATTTGAAAAAAAAATATTTTGAGGGGGCTACGAATTTCGACATGTTCAACCCTTTGCCAGACGGGTTGTCTCGGGTACGAAATGCTAGACTTGAGTTTTTGTGCTCAAGGGCACCTGAACTTATCATTCAGGAAACTTCAAACATGATAACATTTATTAAGTGGCACCTCCACTTTGAGATCTTTGACCGGGACCACCCACGCATTGTCCCCGGTCAAAGCTGCCAGACGGCGGTTTTTACGTTCAAGGTAGTGTCCTTAATGAATTTACAAAAACTCAGGTTTGGGGAAATACTATATAAGTAAAATCGTCACTAGCTCTCATATATTGCAGTTTGTAATTAAATCATTTTTTTAGACGTCATCATTTCTTTTGCTTCACGTGTAACATTACTCGAATGAATGACAATGCATCAGTAAAAATAAAATTAAAAAAAGCGACTGGCATAATCGTATTTCATGCGAGTTCCGTACTTCATTTGATCTTTAGTTTTTTAGTCTGAATTTTTAATCGTTTTTGAATACTGATTCACCATTCGATAGAATATTTCTTGAGAAAAGTTTAGATTCATCGACCCGGATTCGCCCGAGTGCAAATCAGATTAATTTTAATTGATCAAGACTGGCCGTTACCCGCGTCACCGCAATTTTATTTTCTTTATTATAATGATATGTCAAATATCAATATTTTAAAAGATAGAATGGTCCCGTCGCGGTCATCGCCCAGCTGGCTGAATTTTTTTCGTTTGAAAATTAAAAATCCTGCTGACACTTTCGAGTTTCCCCGATCCTCAGGGCTCAGATTAAGAGCATAGTTTTTTTTTTATAGCCGTGATTACATCTTTAGGAGGCGTAAATGATCGAAAATGAACCCGTTAATCTAACAATAATACTTTTAGCTTGTTAACCTTTCGCTAAAATAATAGTAATAATAATAGCAGCTATATAATCGAAATGTACTGTAACGATTCTGCAATGCAACGTGAAAGAAATGAGCAAATCGAATTGACTTCGACGTTAGAGCAATTTCGATACAGCATTATTATATAGCAGCGTTTCTCAAACTTTTTCACCTACAGACCCCTTACAGAGTAGTCGCGACTCTCCATTAATATAAATAAAGAGTAAATTATTTGTTTAAATTTGTTGAAGTATAAATGTCAACTTATAACTTCTGCAGTGTGTATAGTGTGAACAGCATATCACTGCTTGCCGGACGACGCTCGTACATGTCATTACTTTGCGAACTTACAAACTTGCGTTCCAGATGGTTGACAATTAAATTATCGTTGACCGGACGGTTATACAGTTCGACCGTCGCCGCATGAACTGTATGGATTCGCTGACTATAGAATCATTGTTTTCCGGACAGTGTTCGTACAGTTCGACGGTCGTCGTACGAACTGTATTTTTTTGCCCACAAGGCCGCCGCACACGAGGCTAGAAACGCTGCAAGGAGTTCTGCTAGCCGGTAGGCTGGGTACGAAGCTGGAAATGACGTCACTGCGGGCTGGCCTGCTAGCTCAGAAGATAGGTTTTAAAATTAGAACAGGGACTATTTTCCCTGCTAGATCTGCCGCTATAGGTATAAGCGAGAACTAATCAGGAAGCAGTATCTTGTCACGCGGGCACTTGAACAAACACTCACAAACCAACATGGCGTCATTCTGCTCAGAGTCAGACAACAGACACGTTTTGCTCTGTGTTTATATTCGAACTGTCACTGCGCGCGCACCAGATCTATCCACAAAACAAGCTTGAAAAAATAGTCTCGTGTGAAGCGAGCACTTAACATCAATCAAGAAAACCAGCGCTAGAAAACTAGTAGACAAATCTAGCAGCATTTCTGGCCTCGTGTGCAGCGGCCTTTACAAACCTGCGTTCCAGATCGTTGACTATAGAATCGCTGTGTGACGGACGGCATTTGTCCACTTATACCAGAGATGAATCCGCGGACCCAGTAGGTTATATAATTCCAGTTTAGGAAACGCTGCCATATTTGTAGTATCAAGGTATATCGAAAAGTTGTTAATGTTAAAGGTGCACGCCAGGGCCGTAGGCAACGCAGCGGCCGGCTCGGTAATCGAATGATGTAATATTATTTGGCGGTGGAAGTAGGGCGGGCACCATCGGTAATGTAGATATCTCGCGGTGTGAGACAGTTCGTGCCAAGGTTGCCACGATAAAATGATATTGCTGCAAACCTATACAGCACACCGCATGGGCGCAGCTTACAGGGCGATCGCCCGAAATGAAACTCGTTTTTATAAAAAGATTTTGTAATTTCAGGATTTGATTTTAGCGTGGCTAATTACGCGTATAGGCGTAGAAGCCAAAAAGCAATATATTAAAAAAAAATAATTTGAGGACAGGTTTTTTTTAAGAACGTCGTTTTTAACAGTATTTTGGGTGGTTTTAGTTAAATAATGTTTCGTTCTAAAGTTTGATTTTAAAATCTTTGGGAACCAAATGTTTGGATATCAAGAGATTTATCTATCACGAATGAACAAATCTCTGTTTGGGACTCAATTCATTGCTTAGAATATACATATTTATAAAATAGTTCGAGCTTTTCCAGTTTTTGAAGCTGAAAGTATTTACTCATTTATATCACAGCAACACTGAACTACAATACTGCCGTAAAAAGGTAAAAGGCAGTAAGTGACCAACTTATGAATTTGAGTAAATCAAGATTTACTAAAAATGTCTTGATCGTCCAGAATTTTAGATTATGGAAACCAAAACATGGGGGAAACATTTTTTAAAGACAATAAAATTATTGCTGCAGCACTTACTGCTGTCGTTGGTTTCAGTATGAACTCATTTTTCAACAAATGTCACTTACTGCCCTTTGCCTTTTTAGGGCAGAATATTGAATAGGAATGAGCCTTCTAAGGGTAGTTATCAAAGATGCACAGTGGGCTCTTAAGATAAAAATAGTAAAAATTAATGTTTTGTGACTTTATTGAATGAATTTCAATTTTTTTAAAAAGATTTTACTTTTTAGTGGCTTTACAATACGTAGCTTGCACGTTATTGACTGCCTTCTTTCGTATTATTTTAACACGTAACTAGGGGGGAAGAAAACTACTGAACCGATTTGAACAAACATTAGAAATGCTCGAATATGAAGTAAAAACTGCGTTTTTTCAGTTTAAAACGACTGAATCGATTTTAAAAAGATATATATGAGTCAATACCGTAAACATTCGGAACCAACTGGCGTCTATTATGTAGGTAACCATGGCGACGAATAGTTAATATCATATTGAATACTAGCCATTACCCGCGTTACCTCACGCGATATCAGAAATTTTATTTTCTTTATTATAATCAAATGTCAACATTTTCGAAGTTGGAATGGTCCCGTCACCCAATTGGCTGGATTTTTTTAAAAATTAGTTAATCCCTCAAACAGGCATGCCTGAACAATCAAAAAATATATATCTGGAATTGATAACGTCTTTTTTTGAAATCCGTTAAAAAGAAAAGAAATGTAGGTGAAACAACACAAGCACGCAAAATTATTGATTGCGCTGTAGGCGAATAAGCTTTTACAGCCCCGCCGGTGACAGTGTTTTACTTTTAGCGACGTCGATGTTAAAGAATGTCTATAAAATATATACTATATAGTCAAGCATTGTTTATCCATTCATGTCACCAACTATTACTCATTTCTCGTCAGACACATGGTTATTGTGGTCACCCGTCTAGAATCTAGAAATATCGATTAAATTTTAATGAACGCTGCGACCACACAAATAATAGATATTAATTATTAATACATCAATTCAAACGAAGAGTTACATGAGTTACAGGAATGGTGTGAAACATCTATTGGCGCGTTTGGTTGGGAGTAAAACCGTGCAATTGGCGCGCCACTTTTATGGGAGTTTGTGTGCGTTAGATTAAACACGGCTTTAGTTGACGGCGACGTCTAGATAACTGGACAAATTTTAGTTATTAGTATTTCTTCGTTTGCATTGTTATAATTTTTTTAATTTGTGTGCTCAGGGGAATGTTTATAAATAAATCGATAATATATTATTTATTATTACTAGTCATTTAATAAAATATCCAGTGCCGGATTAATCAGGCAGAGTAGGCAACTGCCTACGGGCCTGTGCACGCACCAAGAAAAAAACATTGAACGAAAATTTTATTTGAAAATTTGTATGATTTTTTCCAACAACAATATTATTTTCTTTCGCTGTTTATTGTAATATTGCATTTAATAAGATAAAATTTAAAATAACTACGTCACGTCTCATTTCTCTTTCCTGACCTATCAAAAAACCTGGATCATCAATTATCTATAACCTATTCATTAAGACCATTTCAATAAAACTAACGAGTCAGGTTAGGCGATGCTGTAGCATCTAGTCAAAGTAATCATGTTGTTACAATATCACATAAGACATTGAAGTAACAGGATGCCTGGAGTTGATCATCTGGAAGTTACTCACAACCCTTCATCAACTTGAACAGACGTGATTGCATTGCCTAGGGACCCGGATAGGGTTAATCCGGCCCTGAAAATATCTTGACATTTCATGAAACGCTGCTGTTCATTCAGCGTTTCATGAATTGTATAAATCTGCAATGTAATCGCAACTATAATAATTGTAGCAATCTGAATATTTTATGAAATGTTTGTATAGTTCATGAAACTGATAGCGTTTCATGAACGGTCTAGACTAAAACTATCCAACCCGAGGCTCGCGGGCCTCATGTGGAAATATTTCAAGTTACTGAAGCATGTCCATTTTTCTAAGGAATAATTAGTGTGCGCTTTCGTGCTAAAGCTGCCAAATGACAAACAACTTTAATGCCAAGTATCGCATTAAGTTTATGATACGGACAAAACAATGTTAAATGAATTTCATGGTCTGTTTTTATAATAAAAAATTTATGCACAAATAAATTTTAAATTACTTAAATATGATAACATATTTTACTTTTTTTTTCGCTCATCAACTATGGTAATATATTTGGTGCTCAAAATATCATGTCTTCTTCCAATTTGGCCCAGGGAAACAAACAGGTTGGACACCCTGGCAGTCTAGACCTTTACGATTAGGTAGATAATAGGTTAAAGACGCTCGACAGCTAGAGTCTAAACATTGCGGTTACGCCATATATGGTAGAATTATTATTATTGATTGTAAATGCATACGGATTGATACTAAACCAGGTCTGGACGAGTGTAATTTAACCTTAGATTTTTTTGAAGCTTTCAATTTACCACGGAATCGAGGATCTTACAAAAAAAATATATAAGGTTAAGTTGAATTCTGTGTGTTTATAATCGAGGCTATACAATTACCGTATCCGTGTACATACGTATTTTGATATGGCAAAGAACCTTCACAGCTCAGCTGGTATCCGATGACGCGCGACGCGCCAATTGTCTTTCTGTTATTGTATACATATTCTCTTTGAGAGTTTTTTCTCCAATAAAAATGATAAATGAGGTCGTTAAATTTATATTTTTTGATAAAAATCTACGCAGTTCTTTATAAAATGTCAACCTATACCCTTTTTGAATAGGCTTCTTAATAATAACTCAGCCGGCGTATATTAAGTTGATGTATTATACTAGTGGATAAAAGATCTCAATTTCAAATTAATTAAACACAGATTCAGATTTGACCTTCTAAACAAATTTCTAATCGATTGTACATATATTATACAAAACCGAATTATTTCGTAATCTGTTGGTGTTTGGGCGTTTTTAGAAAAGTTTCTTGCGTTTTCTATAATAGTAGCTCTGCATAATCTTCATTCTCGAGAATGATCTATAGGAGCCTAATCGATGCTTATGGCCTCTGTTGGTTAATGTTTATAATCTATAATATATATATCTAAAGCAAAACCGATAAAATATTTGGTGAAATCATTAGACTACCACGTTTTTCGTTGTAAAGCAAATTCACCTTGTTTCATAATCTCTTCCAATTGATGGGAACCAGCTCTGTATCTTCCTTCTAGAAAAATTAGACCAAAGAAATATTTGGCATGAGATCTATATTAATTTTTTGGATACCATCATAATGAGCTCATTCTACCCTGTTTCTTTTCATGAGCGCTTTAGCACCTACCCAAGAAGCCAGTTCCTCATCCAATTATCCATGAGCCAGGTTACTCTTGTTCTTTATACATCGAGGAACACCATAGCACCTACCCAAAGAGCTTATTTTACACTCATGAACACCGCTCCATTTGTTGATTTGTTTCCAAATAAATAAATGTTTCCTATTCCTTAACCATGTCTACCAGAACACCTACTCGGACCATGAATGCCATGATAGATTTTTCTAGTTCTTAGTGACTCGCTACTGCCACAGGATTACCTTTTGTAGCGAAAACATTGATGTATTATATATGAATTATTAATAATAAAATTATTCTTATTCTATTCTTATTCTTACTTCTGCCTCAAATATTCCAGAGTCACTTACGCAAGGAATATTATCACCAATGGAAGCTGAACAAACAAAATATTTAACCATCACACTGATTTGCATCGTGAAACTATATTGATCAACCTTTGAACCCAATTTCTCCCAACTCCATTAAGCACCTACCCAAAGAGCTTATCTTACACTCATAAACACCGCTCTAACAAAATAGGTGTCCATCACATTTGTTGATTTGTTTCCAAATATCTTAGCGAATCGTTTCCCATTCCTTATCCATGTCCACCAGAACACCTACTCCGACCATGAGTGCCATGATAGATTTTTCTAGTTCTTAATAGTGACTTCTGCCTCAAATATTCCAGAGCCATCTACGCAAGGGATTTTATCACCGATGGAAGCTGAACAAACAAAATATTTAACCATCACACTGATTTGCATCGTGAAATTATATTGATCAACCCTTGAACCCAATTTCTCCCAACTCCATTAGAGTTGCCAATAAAACTGTCGATATTTATGTTTACCATATATAAACGATAGAATAGTATGAGTACACTACACACATGTAGTGGCACATATCGAGGAGACTAAGTGGTATAAGGCGCTACGTCGCCCACACGTCTGTTTGTTGACTAAGAAAGCTTCGTCAGCGTCGGCGTCGCAGCGTGCTTTATATTACGTGTACGCTGGTCCGTGAATTAGACACACACATACATACTAGGGCGTGTCACCTGTTGATGTTATTGTTGTACATGGCTATGTGTTGAGCTGTTTTATAAGGTAAACTAGATGCGGGCATTGTTTGTTTATTTTATGTGGATGGGAACGATCTGTAATTACCGAATTTCGAATGTGAAGAGACCAGACAGCTTTTCGAAGTGTAAATTGTCCATTAATAAATGACGGGTCCACAAAAAACAACCAGTTTCTATAGTCATTCCCATTAACTTCCAGAGAAAGTTTTTAAAATTTCCACACTTAAAAAAATTTGGTAATTACCCTGAGCAAGGCTTCCCCCATACTAACCTTCTATCTGAATTTAATTCCAAGCTCGTGTCTGTCCGTCGTAAAAATTTTGCTATTACATTCCTCTTTAATCACAATTACGTTGATGATCCGCATCTCCTTAGTATTATTCCTTTCAATGCAACATCCTTAAGAACCCGTAAAACTCTCACGTTTTATCTTCCTTTCCCAAAAATGTCCCAAAACTCCCCTCTGTTTAATATGTGCAGTTCTGCCAATGAATTAAATATTGACATTTTTTGTGCTACATTAAAACAATTAATGAATCATTTTCTGTGGTTGTCTTTCAATTGGGATTATTATCTTGCTTTTGTTTATTTTTACACTATTTGGAACTTTCTGTTCCGTTGTGTTTATTGTTTTAAATAAATAAATAAACAGATATAGAGGAGTCGCTGACTCGCTGTGTTCTAGGACAAGAGTAGAGGGTTGGTACGTAAGTAAAGCATCTATCATTGTCCAAGAATAAAGCTTCTCTGCATTCAAAGAGCTAATTCATTTAAATTATTGTAGATTATAGATGCTCGACAATTGGATTAATTAGCGTCTAATTAACAAATTACAGAAAATTTACAGAACGCTAAGAGCGAAGGTGGGATTCGAATCCACGTCAGTCTGATCCAAATGCCAGCGTTCTGAATGAATCAGCGTCTGAAACCGATATATTTTACTGAAAATTTGCCTTGTAGACTGACAGACCTGTTAGCAATAAAAAAAACTATTCTGTTTTATATGGTCATTAAAATAACGATATAAAGTATCTTATAGGTACTGTATTAATGACATATTGTACTAATGATTTGACGATTATTATCGCCATTAATGATAAAAATCGATTATTTTTTTATTATTAAAAGTCGTGTGGCGCCCAACAGACGCTGTCAAAACCACAAAAATATAATATTTTTTTAATTTATTAAATACGCGATGTCGCGTGACATCGCCGGAAAAAATGGCGTGAAAATACACCGTCTGATTATGTAATCGCATATTTTCTTTTAATATTTCATTTCGTTGCTTATACTGCTATGGAAAATTACAGAGTTTAATGATTTTTTTATGATCATTATTATTTAAAACATTTTCCTAATGTTTAATATTTTAACGGGCAACTAAAAAATAAAAATTAACTGGATGGCATCAAAACCTCAAATTTAAGCTCTGTTCCTTCCTCTCTGTGAACAGTCTACTGCGCAAGACTGTGATGATATTCAGAGAGATTGGAACAGAGCTTTAATACATCTAAAAGTTAATCAGAAGATGGCCTATCTATGATGAAGAGTTGGGTTATTACACATGCAACTGATTTTTATTTTAATATTCTAAGAGGTAATTTTAATCTTAAAAAAATAATTATAGATCCAGCAACTTGCAAAAGTTCGATCCCATCGAAAGCTAAAGTTTAATTAATACCATTCACGTTACAGCTAATCAGAACATGGTCTATTAAAAAGTTAGGTTAGTAAAGATTATTATAATATGGTAATTTTATGGACCATCAACAGATGTCGTGCGGAAACCACACTCGCTCTCTTCTTAAGATCAAAAGATCGATTTGCACGCTACAATTCCAGTAGATGTATATCTGCGGTTAAAAATCAAAATCACTTATGTTGAGATTTTGATAATTGTATCGCACGACACATCGGAGAAATAAAAAGATGTTGCTCTGGAGCTTCTCTGTTTAGAGTAGATGACTAAAACGGAAATAATAAAATACATATATAATAAAAAAAAAACCTTATGAAAAAAAACTTTTATTAAAATGTATATCTACTAAAACGAGAAATATAACAAACAATCAAATATAATCTTTTTATCATTGTTGACATGGCCCAAAACCTTGTTGCGAGAAATGTTCATAAAAGCTTTTAGGTCAGGTCAATAATGATATTTTGTTTGTTTGATTGTCATTTTCTTCGTTTTGTACATCATCATATATATTAATACGCTAAGGTTTAAGATGTTTGCCTCCCTTTTTAGAAAAAACCACACAATTTCTCCACATAAATTATATATCATTTTACAGATAATTGCTTGCTCTACTGACATCGACAACTAAAAATTTTATTATTGCTATTGTTTTTGTAAAATAATTAAATTAATTAAACTCTGAACAACGTCTGCCATCTGACGGCGTAACGTTAACACTTCGATCTGTCATCTGACTATGGCCCTCCATACATCTGACCTTCATATTGTAAATACTGCATACTGCCATCTGACGGGCAACGCTGAACAACGCTTTCTGCTACTTGCGCCTCTATATGACAATTTGAGTAAAATATTTCTTTTACAACAAAAAAAAGAACGTTATAAGCAGTGTGCAAAATTAGAAACGAATTGAATACCTTCAATCATATTTAAAAAATAATTTTGTAAAGTGATAATTATTATACTTATTTAGTGCGAATAATTCGCACAGGTCACGCTAGTATTAATTACCATGTTTTTTACTTGCATTTTTTTCTCTTTCGCATAACATGTTAAATTTTAGTAATCTCCGCGTGATAGTTGTTAGAGCAAAATGTATAAAAGCTGAAGAAGCGCTTTTGCCTTATAACCGCAGATACAGTAACTGATATCGTTAATTCTGCAAATGCTATAATACGCGTATACGTATACTAACCCTTGATATTGAGCGGGAGACGAAGGGATGATACGGGGAGGAGAGAAATATAGCGCACATAGAGGATGATTGTGTGAAGGCGGCCAGCTGACAACGGCGGCGTCTTCACGGCTGACCGGTAATTACTTTGAGCCTCTTTGGGACCGAGCCTGTATTCTCCGGCACCGCAAATACGTATTATAATGGCTAACCGTTGCTTATACGTCGTCAACAGGGATGCAGCTGATCAAAGGCGTCAAATGAAACTTTCTTGGGCAATGCCATAGACAACTTCTAAAGGAAAAGCGATATTCAAAATCATAATAATAATAATGCGTTTAACGTCCGTTTCTCGACTTTATGTCATAACAGACGCCATTCGCACCATTACTATTTTTTTCTACCACACTTCCCGTTATTTTCTACAATTTTTAAACTTCAACTTATTTAATAGCAATGGGCGAATGAATTGGAAGTTTTAGGAAATTAAGGATAAGGTAGGCAAATTTTGAGCGTAGGAGTTTGAAAGGTAATCGGCAATGGCCTTGAATAAGGAGCCATCTCGATATTTATCTGGAATTGTTGAGGGAAACCATGAAAAACCTCAACAAGATGGCCGGTACAGGAATTACCGTTTCTCGGCGAGAGGCAGTGGGAAAAATTCGAAATTATAATAGTAAAGCACTATGCGCGCTACGTATTTTTATAAATATTTATTGTTTACAATTATTATGGAACTCTTCAATAAATAAAATTATCGACCAATTTTTCAGACAATAAATTAACAAAAAAATAATTAATACATTAACGTTTCGATCCCGATTTGGATCTTCTTCAGAACGGATCTAAAATTATTAAAAAAATAATTAATACTTATTTAGTTTCTATTTTTTTTTTGTCTGAAAAATTGGTCGATAATTTTATTTATTGAAGAGTTCTAATCAGACGTTAATCAAAGATTTGAATTATTATGGAAGTTACCGTCATTGAAAAAATCGAAGAAGAAGCACGATACGTGCTGTACAGTGCATGGTTGTGTTAGTAGATCAAGTGTAAATTTAAAGTTAAATTGAAAAGTGACAGCTGTTGATTTCGTACGGTTTCTCTTTCAAAGACGTTCCCAACAATATTGCTACATTGTATCAATTATTATATGCTACATATAACGATATGATCGGTACTCGCGATTTTTTCCTTTCCAATAACTTTTTTAAAGATATCACCACAACGACAACTTTCTTGCTCGGAAATATACACTCGGTAAATAAAACATAGTGTCAATGCAAACGTTTCGCATAGGGCGGCCATATTGATAATTTTGAAATGGGCTTGCCTCCAAGTAAAATCCCGGAAATGTATTCCGGTGATCATAAATACGCTGCGACCAATTCTATATGATTGAATTGAAACTTTTGACGGACACTGTATGAACGAGATTTGTATGCAAAATAAGTAATCCACACGACATAAATAACAATAGGTGTTTGCTTGTATGCGTTTCAGCTGCTTTTTTCCTATGTGACTGATAATTTATCGACGAAACAATGAAGAGAATAATGTTGACATTGTGCGTGCGTGTGACAAAGACGAATATCAACAAATCAATCAAAAACCTTCCGCTTCTCGTTAAAACCAATATTGAACGATCACCTTTAACAATGAAAGCGGATGACACGGATGATGATTAAAAGAATTCATTATTATATAACCGACCCTTCTGCCTAAACAACCTGCTCGGGGGCTTTTTTCGACGTCGCGTTATTTTATTATGAGAATGTATAAAAAATTATGTGATTATTTAATTAGATCTAATCAGACTGGCCGTTTCAATAAATTAGTAGATGTGGCATTCAAACTATAAAGCGCTTTATTTCAATCACGCAGGTTTCCAGCAGTACTAAAACTGCATATTTGAAATACTATAATGCTTGAACAATATTTTTAATATTATAACGATGTTTCATAATATAGGTGCCTAGTTTAATTTCTTTATTTCAAGTGTACAAGTGCGTTCACACTGTAAAGCGCTTTTTTTTAAATCAAGCAGGTTTCAAGCAGAACCAAAAGTGCAATCGAATATTGTTTGTAAATAATCGTTCGTTTCAACAAATTAGTGATAGAGTGCAATGTATTAAGCGCTTTGTATAAATCAAGCAGGTTTCAAGCAAAACCAAAAGTGCAATCGAATATTGTTTGTAAAAAAATCGTTCGTTTCAATAAATTAGTGATAGAGTGCAATGTATTAAGCGCTTTAAATCAAGCAGGTTTCAAGCAACACTAAAAAGTAAGTACGATATGTGCGTTGAGTATTTGGATCACGGTTCGTTATTTGATTATATAAAGAAAAATTATTTAATTAGATATAATCATTAAATTAGTAGCTATAAGTAGCCTTCAAGCAATTAAGCGCTCTTTTTAAATCACGCAGGCTTCAAGCAATGTTAAAATAGGGTGCATTTCTAAACCGGTTTTTATTACGTCACGTTGATATTAGAGCTGTAAAAGTAACGAGAAATTGTGGACCCGTATGTATTCGTTACTTAAAGAACCAGTACCCGTTACTTTCGTATCGTTACGTTACTCGTTACTTTTCATACGACATACAATCGTGTACTAACAGCATCAAGCATGTACTATCGCATCGAGGCGCGTCGCATACGTGATACGATATGACTTCGTTCGTATAACGTATAACTGCATCAAACGAGTCGAACTGACATGGATACGACAAAATATGCGAGTAACGAAATGAATTGGTAACGATTCGTGACTATGAGTCAGACGATGTACCCGTTACTCAGTAACGAATACATACGGTTTGTTACAGCTGTAGTTGATATTCTCTCAATAAAACATACCTACACATGGTTGTTGATTTTGCTAGAGCTCCCAAAATCGGAATATCTAATGTTGCGTTTTAATAGGATTACCCTTGCTTAATCAGTGAGGTTAGTTACCCTATCGGTCAATTGAGAGTATAGTCAGTATACTTCCAAAATAATAAGATGAAGTTACGGCGTGGCGTTTTTATCACCTAAAATCAGCTTTTTTGGTTTCCGATTGTTAGAACTCTGTTGCGTTACTATTCTTTCTATATTAAACACCCTGATTCCCAAATTTAGTTTTTTTTATGATTCTTCTGATATTTTCCATACAGAAAAAGGTGCAATGAATCCAATAAGTAAATAAGCTAAAGAAAACTGCTGGATCTGTTCAAGTTCAGAAGTTATAAAATGACATTAAAAAAGTTTGTAATATTCCTGAGGAACTTTAGAAATCCTTATAGATAAAGAATCAGGAAGTGTTTTTACAAACTACTAAGGATAGTTTAAATTTTGCCAAAACCTGTTTTTTGCATCTTAAAAATGACATTTCTTGATATCTTCTTCTGTAATAGTTAAAAAAATTAACTCTCTAAAAAATAGTCACAATATTGTTGTTGTAGCTGGGTCTTGGCTCCTACCAATTTGAGTATCACAACTTCGGTTCACACTTTACGTAACCACGCCTTGGCTCCTCCCATTTTAAATCCATCTTTTAACTATATCTTTGTATTCACGAAATGAACGATAAACAAACCCGTCTTCGGTTGTAAATACTGTATACAAAATACATGACACACGACTGCGGCCCACTTGTATGCGTGTTGAACAATACACTTTGACAAATTAATACGGACAATTTGAACGTCCTAACACCGCCGCCGCCGCCGCCGCCACCTCTTGTTCTGTTCAAAGTCAACGCAATAGATTCGTCGGCTGATTAGTTTTTGTATATATACGCCTGTATTCAACATAAATGAGTCACATTTTGATATTGTAATTTTACCACTTTATCATCGCATTTCATCTATGTAGTTTTTTTGTCATAAATTTATAAAATATCACATTGCTCTGACATTTGATAAATGTATTAAAGCTTTTATATTAAACTGTTTTTGTATATGTTTTACTAAACAACTATACAAATGAAGGCTGTTTTAATTTAGGTCGAAAATTGCTTTTCACAATTTTACAAAAATTAATCAAAGAATATCAGAGTTAAAATTGTAAAAAGTTAATTTGGACCGAAATTAGTACCTTTCTCATATTAATGATATTTGGACTTGGAGTCAGAATTCTCTGTTTACAATTAATAAAGGAAGAAGACTTTTTGTACAAATTGTGAAAAGTTAATTTGAATCTAGTACTTCAATAAATAAAATTATCGACCAATTTTTCAGACAAATATATTAACAAAAAATATAAAAATTAATACATTAACGTTTCGGTCCGGATTTTGACCTTTTTCAGAACTGATCTAAATAATATAAAAATTAATTAATAATTAGTTTCTAAATTCGCTTTAAGTTTTTAATTATCAAATATTAAATTGGTCGATAATTTTATTTATTGAAGAGTTAATCTATTGATTTAGGTGAAAATTTACTGTACGTAGTTTCGCAATATTTGGAGTCCCTGGAGGCCAGAATAGAAAAATACATTTTACCGTTCCAACTATACGAGTAATGGCATCTACTAATTTCGGATACAATTAATTTTCTTATTATTTGATAATATTTTGGCTTCTTGAAGTTCCCGAATAAAAAACTGGTTTGGTAAAAATCTAACCGGCTGAACGAATCGAAACCAAATTGTGATAATAAAAAAAGATAAAAATACTTTATTAGCTTATTTTATATAGAAGCTTTGTATACAAAACTTAAAAAATTATGGTTTTTGATAGCGTACCCGGTAATAATCACTACAACCAGCTGTATTTTTTATTTTTGTGTGAATGGAGAAAAGTACTTTGACTATTTTGTATTTTTCCAGAAAAAATTGGCAGGAGGTTCAATTGGATTTTATTATTTCTTAGCTTTTAAGAAGAATATGTTTAACTCTCTTATAGGAATATTTTTATATCGTGATTCATTGATGAGGTATTTGATGCGTAAATGGAAAAAGCCCTTTTTTTTGGAGAAAATTGGCGTACCTTGTTTTTCTTCCAATTAATTATTGTACACATTTTTTAAACTTTAGTTATTTTCTGGATACCTATTTTTGGAAATAAAAAAAAATGATTTGTTCTGAAATAGTTGATTTTTGAGAAAAATAACTAGAAGAATTTTCTCTCGTAGTAGTTAGAAATAAACTGGGATATTTCTCGCCTCCAATTTTTGGATTTTCAGTTTTATGATAAACTTGGTCATAAAATAGAACGTGTCACTGTAGACCGCGTTAGGCTCAGATGGCAATCTCTTTTGAAAGCCCTATGTCCCACTTAGGAGCACGTACATCTACAGGAATATAATATTATGTCCCTGCCAAAATGTTTTCTTTCTCTCCATTCAGCTATTCGGCATGTGACCTTTCCGAATATTCGGTTTGATGACTATTATACACCTATTCGTTACAACTCTATTAAAATTCAATCGATAAACAATTCTGATCAAAAAAAAAAAAAAATGTAGGTAGACACGTAAATAGTTCACCTTTAGTCCGTAGTTCATTATTTATTTGAAATAGCGTTGGCGTTTAATAGAGCTGTGTTGATTGTTCACACATTTTCTAGCCATTCGATGTTTGTGCCGCCAACGGCCGATTCATTTTAAGCCTTATATTTTGACGTCGTTAATTAAGGGGGTCGTCTAGCTATAATTCCCATTTTTTGGGGGAACTGGTAAAGACATAAGATTGATGTTTTTTGTAGATATTTATTCATCTTTAAAGAATGTTCAGGAATTTTTTGACGTCGATATAACGACTATGACTATACTAGCGGTCCCGTCCGGTTTCACCCGAGTGTAAAAAGAACGAATGGGGAAGGAAGGAACATGAGTACACACATTCATCTTAGCTTACCGAGATGAATGTTGTGTTCAAATTTCATGATGATCGGAGTTACCGTTCAAAATTTTTTGTCGATAAAAAGCAGTAGGTATTTATACTTAAATGTAAGCCTTAGAAGAAAGCAACGTAGAAAATAAAAAAATAAATAAAAATATATTCACCCAACGTGGGGCTCGAACCCACGGCCCTGATATTGAGTTGTGTACTCAGAACGCTAATATGAGTATATCTATTATCTAGTTAGTGCATTTCACATGAATAGAAGCTTATTTTTGAGATACATTTTGCAACATTTTTCATTAATGCTCCGCTCCTAATGGTCGTAGTCTGATTTTATATAGCCTATAGCCTTCCTCGATAAATGGGCTATCCAACAAAAAAAATTCTTTCAATTTGAACCAGTAGTTCCTGAGATTAGCGCGTTCAAACAAACAAACAAACTCTTCAGCTTTATATATTAGTATAGATGGAGAAAAGTAGATAAAGCGGTGACCATGATTGCGGCTGTTTTGCTTGTCTGATATGAAGAAAAAATGCATTTTAATCGAGGCACTTAGGGTTATAGCCCGAAGTAAAATCGTTGCCGAAACTACGAAATGAAATGTCAAAAAAAAAATCGCTTCTTTTGATCTCTTCTTGACCTAGTAAAAAATTTTATATCGCGTAAATTCCTCCGTCACGCCAAAACTAGAAGTTTTCAGAGTATCTATGTGTTGACCATTTCAGAGAATTTGGTCAGCACATCTTGAGATATCGTGGGCACCAGGTCAAAAAAAATGATGATTCGGGAAAGCCGCGAACCCGCAGTGACGTCGTTACCATCCTCGTAGCCTGCGCAAGTCCCGGCGACAAAACGAGCGTCGTGTGTAGCGGCCTTAAAATATTATGTGTGTATAATTAATATAATATAGTATTGGCAACGGTCTGCAAAGTAAGCTGAAGCTGCCTGGCTACGCCTTTATCACAAGCACCAGCTGTTATTAAGGCCACTGAGTGGCGGCAGCAGCAGCAGAAGCACACGGCACAGCTGTTATGACGTCAAACCGGGGGGGTTCCGTAGCGAGACAGCTGAATGCGCGACTATATTGACAGATGTTTGTTGTGTTGTACCCGCTACTGATGTAATTACACGTGAACTATCCGATATAATGTGCGTTTGTCGCGATTGTGTCGTGTTGATTACGTCAGTGGTTCTAAAACGTGTTTTTTTTTTACCGAAGTATATACCTCCAGACTGCTCACGGCTTATGCACCTGGAACTTGAGTCCTAATTATTGCAGGGGTTTCGAAAAACAAAAAAAAAATAAATAGTTTTTTGACGTGATAACGTCTTATAAATTTATGAAACACCGGCTGCATGCACGAAAAAGTGTCACGTTCCGCCTGACCTTCGAGCGGAATACGTTATCACGTAAAACTATCGTCCGTAAACCGACTTTACAGACAACTAATTTTTTTCCTTAAGAAACGATTTTGAGTTATAAGACCCGGTACGGAATTTTTATGAGTAGTAAAATAATTGATGAGGCGTTACGCTCCACCGCTTCAAGTGTGGCGTTACGCTCGTCCGCTTCAAAAGCGACAAACGTATAGGTATATATAATATGTAGGATTTGACGTGCGAAAGAATGGGATGGAATACATTACACAGCGTATTTTATTTCTTTGTTAGTTTTCAAGCGCTGGTTATTGTGATGGCTTTTATGTGTTTGCTTCACACGATGCGTGTTTTGAAGCTGGTTTTATAGATGCGTTTGGTGCGCGTGCTTTTTAATTAAAATTTAGTTTAAAAAGCGATCTTTTTCTATGTTAGTATTTGTTTTTATAATGGGAGTAGAATCTAAAATACATAACAGGGAGCTTGAATACGATATTAGATTGCTCCTGCATGTATGGAAACTGTAGTTATATGATCACAATCTAAGGTCATTATCAAATCATTTTTTTTGACAATGTTTTGCGCAAGTCACCATAAATAGTTCTTGTAACTGTTAAGCGTTGAATAATATAAATACAAACCAAATCGAAAATATTGTACGTATGGTTTACTAAAATGAAAAAAAAAATATCCACTAAATGATAAATAATTTTAATCGAATATTTTCTAGAAATTTGATTCGTTAACATCGGACATGTGTACAGTTTCGTCCCCCTTGATTTTATGAACCCCTATTATATTTTTTTATATAATAAAAATACATTTTTTTATTTACAATTTATGTATGTGTACCGGTAGGGTGTGATGGAAATAAAGGGTTATGTATGAGCAATATGACCCAATTGAATAAAAGTTACTATGTCTGTTATAAAAAACCAACGCTGCACTCATCTTATGAGGTCATGACTGGAAAGAAAGTAATTTATTATTGTTTTAAATAACATTATAATCAAATGTTTCATAAAAAAAAATATGGATGACGTAATACAACATGCATTTTTAGGAAATGTGAAATAAATGTCATATCGCTTGACATTTACCTACATTTTTATAATTAAAAAGATTTATGGAATGGAAACAAAATATAAATTAATTTTACGCGTGGTGCTAAACAAAGAAACAACGTCAAACACTATTGACAGAACGATCGAAGCAAGTGGTGTCCCATTTTAAATGTTCTGCCCTCGATACACTCAGCTACTGAAAAGTAGATTCCTCAAAAAGGACAAGTATTTTTTTGTTGACCTACAAATTATTCCTTTATGAAGTACCGTATTAGCCCGAATTTAACGCGACTCCGAAATTTTCATAAAAATATTTAGAAAAAGAAAATAATATTCATAAAAGAATTCAGATAAGCATTTATTTAGGTAATTATAGGTTACATTCATGTCAATATATTTCACGTTTTCAGTCTCCCACAAAATGTCATCTTCCGGGACATTCAACCTCTGTGGCCGAATGTCCTTATTTATATTACATTCCATTACCTAAACCCCGAATTTAGCGCGAGTCGATTTTTTTACGGAAAATAAATGGTCGAAAAATGCCGCGTTATATTCGGGCTAATACGGTACCTAAATGATAAACTTTATAGTACTAACAGACGGCCGAACTTGGTTCGAAGCGGACATCGGATCTGGTCCTCTCCGTACCAAATCTGTTCGTCTGTACAGTAGTCTGCGTGTCCGCCCGGTTCGATGGGAACAGATTCGGTCGTCTGTTGTAAGATCCGCCGTACCATGTCCGTTGTCGGACCGGACCAAGTTCGACCGTGTGTTAGCACTATAAAATGTCAATTTACATCATTTCTTGACAAGAACGATGTACGTATGGTCTGAAAATAGAGGTCAATAATAAGTCAGTATTGTTCATATTTTAAAATCGGGCTACAATAAAGAATGTTGTTACGTATGTTTTTGAATGCAGATATCGCGTTGTTCCTTTCTCTTTCTTTCACTTACGTAACACAAATTACTTTTTTAATTTTTTTTTATCTTATAGCTTCCGCTATACATTTTTTCATGTAATGGTACAATGTCTCAAGGTCATTGAATACAACCGAAAGCCCTACATTTTTTTCTTTGTTTTTTGCTGTACAACTTCCTATATAAATTGATATGAATAGAGAGAAACTTGTAGAAAAAATCACGTCTTTAAAAATATTGTTCAGAAATGTCTTCAGCTGTGTATTTACAAGGCATTTTATTTATTTTAAGAGCGGGATTAATTCTTTTTTATTATTCAATATTGATTTATATGGACATAATATAAGCTTTTTTTCAGCAGTCGTTAGAAGACCTCATGTTGAGTAAATATGGACCGTAGAATATATTTTCAAATTGACACTTTTATTGTCAATATGAGATCTTCTAATTATTGTTAAAATAAAAACTTGAAACATCCTATATTAATGGGCTTACGCAAACTGGAATAAGGGGGCAACTGCCCCCCCCATCGATTTTGAATTATGAAATAATGTGTGACAATGCATTAAGCCTGACAGTTCCTTGAATTGCATAATATAGATTATTGTTTATGACCTAATTGCATGTTTACACTCACAACTCGTGTCCTCCCTTAACAAAATTCTGCGTACACCTTTGCTTCTTTTCAATAAAAAAAACACGATTTGTATTAGAATTATTATTTCCAAATTTGCCGACCATTTGTTATTATTTATAACAGAGATCCCCAAACTTTTTTGTCTCGTAGACCACTTGCCATGTTTTTCGGTTTTGGGTAGACCCCCTGCTTATCTGATATTGATTTGTTGCAAATTCATTAATTTCAAATGTATTTTTGACAACCGGTGTAGTGTTACTCACTTTGAACGATTTAAATTTATAACGGTAGTGAAATGTAATGTGAAATGTTTAGTTTTATACATTTATTAATTAGATTCAAATTAAACGAATCAAATTAAAATTTACTTTCTGTTACATAAAATAACTAAGCAAAAAAATAAATGCTTTTATTGTGAGGGATGAACCTGATGCTTTAATAATAAATTTTCAACATTCGGCATCAATTTAGTTATAGATTTAATCTTAAATTTCTTCAGTTAACGATGTTCAGTTTGTTTCTTTTTTTGTTAGGAGATTCACTATGGTTGACCCCCATTTTCATTTCATGGACCCCCAATTTTTTCCCCGCTGACATGGACCCCTTGCAAGTTGTTGTCGACCCCTGGGGGTCGATATAGACCACTTTGTGAATCACTGGTTTATAATGTAATAGGTTTCTAAAACAAGCTTAAAAACCCCGATAAATCATTATTTAGGTATCTATCTACGTAATATGCGTTTGCATGAAAATATTCGCAATTTAGCTTAAAGCTTTTTTTGAATTTTCAATACGGAAATATAGATTACAAAAAATTCCAAATCACCGCTGGCATAATAAAAACAACAGACAAAATCAGCAATCGAATACAATTTCTCGTTATTCTGTTTTCATTTAACATTCAATTTTGTCTAATTGAAAAAAAATTAATTACAAGCGCACAAAAAATATGACAACTAACACGCTTTTTTGAACAAGAAGACTATAATTAATTGACATGGAAGTCAAATCTAATGTTACATTTTAATTAACAAAAAAAAATTAATCCATTGAACAGTTGAAGATCGATTTACAAGTTATCAGTTGTATTTAACCTTCCATAAACATTAATCAAACAATTAATTAACTATGCATAATAACACGATATTGTATTTTGATTTTTGGGTCATTAACAAGTTTATTTTTTTATCAGAAACGACAGTTCAGTGATAAAAAATTCTAAAAAAAAATGTTTTATACGACAGTCGTTTCAACACTTTATTGACTTATTAGTTGCATGGTCCGGTACGCCCGAGTTCAAATCGCTCTTTGTCCATTCCCCTTTTTTACCCAGCTACGGAAGGAAGAGTCTGTTATGATTTTTGCCGCTAGATTCCTTGCTAGGTTTAAAGCGTACAATGGCGCTGATCTATATGTTTTTGCTTCACACGATGAAGCTAGTTTTCTAGATGGGTTTGATGCGCGCGCAGTGACAGAATGTTATCAAAAGTGGTTTATTCTCTCTGAACAGAATACACGCTATGGGGCCGTGTTTATTTGTGGACGATTGTCCATCGCCCGCGTGCAGACAAGATACTGTTTCCGGATTGATTCTTGCTCAAAACAAGCAGACAAACAAACACGAAAAATAGCCGACTCAGTTCGCGTCTAAACCGCGTTGTTTTATATGTAGATTTTTCTATACGGATTTTGATCGAACTTCGTATACACAAAGCATATTAAATTACATTTGAAATAAAATTGATTTTTTCACTTTATTTTTTTCATGTCCTTAGGCTAGTTTATTTGCAATGCATTACACTCTAAAACGTTTAACACACAAACAAATAGATTAATGACATTCAGATTATTTGCAATCGCTCAAAGAGATAAATATTTTACCTTCTTTTCATTTTTACTGATCATTAATCAAGGCGTTTTTAACCCTCCAGCTAGGGCTTGAATAACAGCTGTTAATTTCTAGATTTTTAGGGAGTCACGTTTTGAGATTTCATGCTGTAAAATTTAAGCAAAATCGATCTAATGATTGGAACCCTGGTCAATTAGTTGAAAAAATGTAGAAACTAACGGGAAGTGTGATAGATGGAAAATAGTTGCGAATGGCGTCTGTTATGCCATAAAGTCGATAAACGGACGTTAAAGGAGTTATTATAATTGTTATTATTGGAACCCTGGTGAATTTTTCGACGTGCCTCATTTGTCAAACGTTTCCACTCTCTTAAGACCGCTGCACACGAGGCTGGTTTTTTCGCTAGATCCATTGCTTGATTTCCAAGCGGGCCGTAGCGCTGGATTTCGTGATGGTTAATTTCACACAATGCGTGTTTTGAAGATCGTTTTGGTACGCGCGCAGTGACAGTTCGAATGGTAACAAAAGTGGACGTTTATTGTCTCTGAACAGAACACACACTATGACGTCATGTTTGTTTATACCCGTGCCGTCCACGTGACAAAGACACTGTTTTCTGATTGGTTCTTGCTAAAAACCGGCACGAAAAACAGCTCCGGTTCTTATTTTGATGTGATCGCGCAAGCGAACCCGCAGTGACAAGTCCCAGCAGTGATTCCTGTGGCAAAACGTGCCTCGTGTGGAGCGGCCTTTACCCTGACTTCAGCATCACTTGCATTTTATTAACTAGCAGCAGACTTAACACTCAATGAAAGAGCCAGTTGCAATGGAGTTTTCTCCTGTAAGTCTGGTAGCAATTTAAACAGAATATTACCGTCGTAAAAAGCACTCGAGCGATGAACTTTTAAATCCTAACAGTCTTCGGTGTAGAATATAGATACTCGTTCGGTATATTACGAAACAATATCAGATAGAACAATGCAAGTAACTAGCAATTGTTTATCATAAAACAATGGACTGTTGCTTCTATAAAAGTAACAACGAAGTGCACATGTCTACCAACTTGCTACGTATTTTCTTTCGTTTATTAAAACGTTGTATAGCATGCATCACAAAATCTGTCATTGGATTACTGACCATTAAGTTTGTAGAGAGAAAAAAAGTCCATCAGTTTCTACGATTCAATCAATATCAATTTATTATTGACTAACGGCCCAATCCGGCTTCGCCCAAAGTTATAGATTATCACCGTTTTTTCGTCGACTTACGTTGCAAAATTGATCTCCACCATGAAAAGCGCTTGTGTTTAAACGCGATAATATATAGCCTAAGCCTTAGATCCATCCTAAATCTACAAATTTGGGCGAAGCCGAATCGGGCCGCTAGTTTATTAATATTGTAACAAAACTGTTCTAACTCGTGTCCTTTGTTGCTTTCATTGTTGTCTGGAATTTTGTACCTACGCATATTGTTAGAATAACAATCAAGTCGATTGTTGTCTCCCACAACAATTTGTGTCTCATTGTCAGAATGAGAGCCGATTGTTTTTAGACAACAATGTATGTCTTTGTCAGAATGACGAATCGATTGTTATCTCACGAAATCATTTGTTGTCCCAAATACTAGCAAAAAGTAAGCGTCAGTTCGTCTACAAACGCTAGTTGATGAATCCCTGCAAAGAACTATTCAATTGATTTTTATCTAAACATTTTTGCCATCCCTTGATTTGCTATAATAACCCCCGGGATTTCTCGTAAGAAAATACAAGTTAACCCTATTTCTTGGCAACAAAACTAAAACTCATTTTAAAAACAAAGTTCTTTATTTGTCAATTTTTTGAAACTTGATATATTATCCTGTTATTATAGTTTTAAAACAATAAATAGCTCTTATCCATTGTCTATTTTGAAATACGAGTAAGAACTATCGGTTTTCAGTGCCTCTTAAAGAACAAGAGAACAAACTACCCTCATTGTGCAATATGCATACATTATCTAGATTGCATAATATTTAATAGCTTGTAAACATTACCCGCATGTCTTATGTAATGCAAGATTGTTGCAAAATGTCAACTTATACTCGGCAGGATGGTCGATTTTATTTGATATAATATTGTCGTTTTATGCACTTTTGTAGACTGAAGTGTTCGTAATATACTGCTGTAAAACGTTATTCGAATATTTTGTACGATAGACAAAAGAATTCGTTTTCAGAACGTTCGATAGTAACTCTTAAGAGACTGCCCATAAAATAAGTACGTTAAAAGGGGAAAATGTGGGCAATCGCCTTGCGTGTTGATATGCGAATTTTGTCGTTATGAAAAATACAAAAACTAAAACTTAAATTCCAAATAATTTTGATCTTAATCTTTATTATAAAATGTTTTTTTACCCACGACGATATATGCGTTTAGGATGAGAGATTGTTTGTGTGTTTGTTTGTGCACTCGAATGTCGCCATTTATCTCGAAAACGGCTTGATCAATTCAGATCAGATGAGGTTTTCTGTAAAATGTTTGTAATTCATCTGCGATGGTTCTTAGCTCAAGAAATCTCTGAAAAGTTTAAAACAAAATTAAAAAAACCACGACGGATGTAAACGCTCTAATTGAAAAAGGATTAAATTAAATTTTGAAACCCCCCTACTAAAAGGAGGTAAATAATCAAAGAAAATCCGTCGGGGAGCTGCCATTCGCTGCCTTGAAACTAACTAAAATATTACAACTTTCAAATCACGTTAGGTATATGTAAATAATTGTAATCTTCAATTAATATTTTCCTATTCTTAATTCAGGACAGCAAATGGCAACCCCCGATTGATTTTCTTTAATTACTTACCTCCTTTTAGTCGGGGGGTTTCAAAATTTTATTTAATCCTTTTTCAATTACAACGTTTACACCCGTCGTGGTTTTTTCAAAAATTTTGATTTTGTTTTTTATTCAAAACAAATCTTCATTTTGGAAAGCAAATTATACAAAACTGACCGAAAGAAAAACCTGTTGATATTTCCATAACGTAGCGAGTATCGGATGATTATTTTAGAACACTCTTTGAGAGTTGCCATGTTTTATCCCTGAAAATAAAAATCGTCCGCCAATTGAACACAGACAATGCTCTCTGTCGCGTATGCTTTACACAAAGTACTTGAATCCATAGATATTAACATGCGCCGGGCATACAGTGAGCTTGGCATTTGTTTATTCAGAGCATCTGTTCCTATTTCCATGATGACGCGACTCTAAACACGTATCTATGACCGCAAGGCAAAGTGGCACAGGGCCAGCTACTTTTTGTATCACGATTGTGCGATTGAGTCGCTTCTAGATCGTCAGATGCAAATACCAACAGCGAAAGGCTTCGCGCGTTATTCGACGGAATATACGTAACTGATGTATCGCGAACGCGCGATTGTCGAACGCACTGCGAATATTTAAAACAAACTCGTCGATCGTTGAATCGACTGAATGTGCGATTGAATTTCGATGCTGTTGCAAAATTACGCATCATCGTCAAATTGCGACGCAGTCATGTTGCTAAACCGCACATTTTTTACACGCTTTTGACGTAGGTCGTCGAGCGTCTATAATCTACAATGTTTCTCAAAATTTGTGTCTATAGAATTTTTACAATAATTGTGCCAAAATACATCGAATATTTTTTATTTTAAAGTTTGTTCACTAAGAACAATTAAGTTAAATCAATTAGTAAAATGTAGACGTAAGCCATTTTGCGTCTTTACCATCGATATTATAGTATAGCGCACGTCCATATAAATGTTATTTCAAAATTATATAAACAGTTAATGAGTGCTTTGAACTCTCTTCTCTTTGCTCTTCTACATCAGTTAATTTACCACTGTTCCATACCCTCGTATCCCCTCCCCCCTGTTCTTCTCATGAGCATCCCTGACTTCACACCCACACCTCCCTGCGGTTGCGTCATTGTCTTGTATTACAGCATCTAATGAAAAAAAGTTTTTTTTTTGTTATTTAGAAAATGATATACAATTATGAACAAGCTCATGCCATAGTGAAGTCACTGCACCCATATATTCTTATAAGATATACAGAAGTCTTCTTGTACTTATATTAAAATTAGCTTTTTCTATTAAGCGTAGTTGATTTGAATGAAACAAGACGGCTATTCATATGAACAAAATGCTATTTTAGATCAAAATTAGAAACTGTCTGATCTTTCCAAATGCTCCTGGTTTCTGGGCGTTTTGGTCTTGCTTCGTTGGCATTTCAAGCTGACGTTTCGTCTACAACTGCGGTGGACATTTTCAAAGACGATGTGGTAGCGGGCGAAGTGTCCTAATCGGCTCATACGTAAGTATGTCGACGACTGCTGTTCTCCCTTCTTTTATGCTCAGCGTGCTAGTGTTCTCTACTCGGTCGTAGTTTGCTTTGCCGTGATTGGCCGTTCCGTTCAGTGGCTTTGTATGTCGCAATGCCGGTGACCAGGTTTTACTTAGATTTAGGCCTTCGTCGACAGACGTATCTGCGAGACGGCAAGAAGGACACTTCGCCCACAGCCACGCCCCCTTTGAAAATGTCTACCGCAGTTGTAAGCGGAATGTCTGGTAGAAATTTTGAACCACGGCCTACAAGTGCGGAAACCAAGGAGATTTGGAACACGCTCTGATCTTCGGTAGTTACGCAAACTCCAATAGTTTGTAATATAATATCTCAACCCATACTAAATATAGATCGATTTTGATGAAATTGTAGGGCCGACATTTTATTTGATTGCGGTTGGATTACATTAAAATAAAAAACCAACAGTGAAGATAGCGACTAAAGACTAGTTTGTTAATAGAAATAGCAATAAATAGAGTCTGGCAGAATTTCTGTCGTTAAGAAAGCGAGAGCCGTTATTAAATAAAGTGCATGTTATATGAACTTGCTGTAAACTATAAATACTTTTTAAATTTTCCATGATCTCGGTAACGTTTCTCTTACATTTAAGAAATCCTTTTATGTCATGCGATGCAGATTTTGACATTCTTAAAAAATGATTGATGCCAGATGTAGCGATTTTTAGAAGGGTATTCAAAATGTCAAAACGGAAATGCCATTAATACGTGACATCACTGAAATATGTGGCCAAAACGCTAAACCAGTCGAGTTGAGTTTGTGTCGTGAATTTGTCTTATCTTCAGATACGTAGATTTCTTTAACATTACTCAAAAGCTTTGCGTAAATTTAAAGGGCACAGTCTTAAACGACTTGTTGATCTTTCAGTCGAGGTGTAAGTCTATTTTTTGTAACAATTGAAAGAGGCAGCGCGCTGCCTTCCTATTAAACGAGCGTCGCGATCGCCACGTCAGACAAAATTTTTTCATTAACGTTTATTTTAAAACAATACGGTTTTAATTTGTTCAGAAATAAGTTTCGTTCGGTTTGGAGGTTAACACGCTCTTGTAATAAGAGACAACATGTGACGGTGCTGTTTTTTAATTTCTGTGAAAAATAGATTCGGACGAAAACATAGATGAAACGAAGGGGTGGAAAACAAAAGGTTACAAGTGTATTTTTAAAGCAAAATGGTTCAAGTTCATTTACGAGAAAGTTGTATTTGTAAAAAGTCAAAAATATACTTCCTTTAACAATTGTACAAAAAAATATAAGTATATATTTCACCCTCCTCCAAACTTCTGTTTTTGCACTTATGTACTCATTTACTTCTTATGTCGTGATGTTGTAGTGTTTAAAAAAAGTCTCTCTGAACAACGAAGATACCGAAAAATATTCCAAAAATCCGACACGAGCTGGTTTTTTTTGCCTCAGAAATATTAAGTCACATTGAAATAATCCTACGTAAATTTTTACACAAAAATCTAATTAACATTTCGAAAGTTCAGTGTACCAACAATGAATAAAAAAACTGGCCGCTGTTAGGAATATTGTAATAACAAATGTTTCTTTGTTTCCATTTTAGAATAGCTCAGACAGCCTCAGGCATTTCGTTTCCATTGTAATTTGTAACGAGCACTGATTTTACATAATCGTTTTTTTATCCGTATCTAATTGATCTTAGGAAGTAAGTAATTTTTTGTTAGGTGGGATTCAAGGTGATTATTTGAGAATAATATTGTAAATTAGATTTTTAACGCCATTGACCTGGTCTCATTTGTTTGTTAATATAGCAACCGCGTTTTTGCAATTTTTAGAAATCTGACTAGGGATGTGTGAAATAAACTATGCCACGGTAACAACTATATCAACGTAAAAGGGTTATTGACAGTGATTAAAATTAAATATAAAACTGTGTTATAATGAAAGTTTATGGTCTAAAATATCGTTTAGAATTATTATTTTTATTAAATAAGTGCGTTAAATATATTAAAATAAATAAATAAAATCACGATGTTTAACCTATGTGTCACGTGACTTCAAACACCAGTTGACGTCATTAATCATGCATTCATAGAGAAGGAACAATACATGCATATACCTATCTTCTTTGGTTATACCTGTTTGTTCTCTGGTACCCGCTTGCTTAGTGTTTACAGATTGCCTATAACTGTGACGTAGGCAATCAGTAAATATGGCTGTCAAGGTCAATTGACGTTTTTGCGCAGAATTTAAAGTGAAAATAAAAAACAACTAATAATGAGTCAAATCTGTCATATTTATGAGAAAAAATATTTTTTACGGGTACATATACCTTTATTCTTTGATTTTAAATACTTTTTGAAATTTTGTCAATAACCCTATTAGCCTAATTGTTTAAAGAACTGAACTCACATTCGGAACGTACTGGATTAGAGTACCCGATTGGGGAATAAATGACTTCACGATGAAAAAATCACTGTGACCAGCCGTAAAATGATCACTGTGATCTGACAAGAGGTAACTACGTTCCAAAGTAACGTATGTTGTTCCATGCCACCGCAATCACAACGGTCGCTCCAACCGAGTAGCCGACGTAACGTCAGACCGAGTGTTTGCTCGGTCGGGATCGACGTGACAAAGTCACGATGATTTTTCACTGTGATTTTTGTGTACTAGAGTAACAGTCACTGTGATCACATAGCAACGACTTTTCGCATGTCTATGGGCTATGTGCAGGGAGGCGGAGTTACAAATTTTTCGATGCGAGCGTTTGTGGTGAGCACTAGGGGAAACTTCAAGCTCAAATTTTCCGTATGTCAGTGAGCAATGTTTATTAAATGTGAAAATAGTTATAATTTTATGAAGTTTTCTAATTACAAAGAAAACATAGGAAAACTAAGCGATCTGGAAACGCTTGTTGTGTTCCGGGCTGTTGCGCTGATGACGATTTAAGTAAAATAAAGACCGTTGGCGCCCTATTTGACGTTCCACTGTCAGTGTAAACAAGTTAACATGAGTTTTTCTTATTGCATTTTTTTGACACATCATGGCCAACTAAAGTTTTTGACTAATCACTTTAGAAACATGTCGCGATTTCCATAAAAAGTGAGTTCAATAATTCTAGCGGTGCTAGTAGGCTTCGTGCACACAGCCTATAGGGGAATGTAGCTAGAATTGCCTCATGATGGTGTTGAAAAGAAATGAATCCGATAGTGCGATTTCTTGATTTCGTCTCTCTGTCTGCAATCATTCGTTCATTCGAGCTCGTCTCGTCACAAAACCGAATAAGTCTGAAACTAACTAAATCGAGAAAATTTCGCTTTCGTACGAAGCCGTGAAATAATAATAGACTGTTAGCACGCGCCCGTTGAAGGGTTAATTTATTATGTAAGATCGGTGCAATTGTTTTAACGGTCCGCATGGAATAGAACAGATCGCTTGTCACACGACTTGGCCCTTGGCCAGCTTGTGACTATCAACGTTTATCGGACATTTCATGAATACATAATAAATTGTTTAAAGTGTCAAGAGCAAATATTTCTTCCTTTTACAATAATGAATAATATTGTCACACAAAAACGCCTGTCCTTTCTAGAATCACTTTCAAACATGCCATGAATAATTAATTATTGTTTGGTTATTATATTTGATTTGATAAATAAAATTATCGACCAATTTTTCAGACAATATATTAACAAAAAAATATAATTAATACTGAAAAATTGGTCGATAATTTTATTTATTGTAGAGTTCTAATCAGACGTTAATCAAAGATTTGCATATTTGATTTTGATACGATTTTAAATAAAGTTGAGTTTTAGGCATTAGTAATAATAATAAGAAATATTCCCACAAATATTTTACAAATATACATTTTTTATCTTGCATTACATAACCATTTCGTAATAAGATAATCGCCAACAAGTTTTAGAACCTTATGCCGGCACTCACATGGCTATTTGTATTTGTGTATTTGGCATATTTGGCAAACAATTACCAAGCGTGGAGGGTTTATTTGACAAAGTGTTGGCCTCTTTTGCCTATTTGGCAAATAAGGCCAATACCAAATACGTGTTACCGTGCGCTTGTCGGTTTTTCGAGGCACATCAAAGGAGTCAAATAGGCAAATACGGCAAATAAACCGTCCACACAATGGCTATATTTAGAAGCGCACGCGCCGTGAACCTGTACGGACGTGCAGTATTTTTGTGTCTGTGCTGTGAGCGAGAACTGGAACAATTACTATTGAAAATGAATTGGGACAATGAAACAGTGCTAAAATTCCTGGAATTTTGAACCTTGCGTTCTGCTGCCAAATGTTTGTGTTTGCTATTTGACTGCCAATGTGTGGATGGTCGTATTTGCCTCTATTTGCATGTTTGCCTTGAACGTCATATATTTTGCCAAATACAACAAACACCCAATAGCGAACACAAATAGCCATGTGAAGTGCCACCTTTAGAAGTTTCACTTCTAACCGCGAGAGTCTCACGCATTCTTTTGTTTACAAATATTAAATCAGAATAGTTGTTTCACGATGAGTGATGGCCGCGTGTAAGTCGCATTAAAAAAAGAGTAAATGTTTTCGTTTTGTTCGCTTTTTAACTCTTTTGAGGTTGATGTATGTTTTGGTATAATATTAATCCATTCCAGTTCTTTAGTATAGTTCTATATATTGTAGCCACTCAGCACGGGGAGTTTCTGTGTACGGCTTTTAAGTTTCGACGAATCTCGTGTATTTTGTTATTCCAATGCATTCAGATAATATTGAAATGCTCATAAATTTCACGTCTTCTATCTAGAGAAGTAAATCCCGTACCTCTGTATATGAAAGAAGAATATATCTTATATAAATATAGAATATATATTCAAAAAGACTTCTTTTAAGTGTTTACACATTTCAGTTATATATCCATTCATTTTAACAACGGATCACACAATCAAGATAGCATAATCCGCTAATAATCTCAGTGGTCGAGTATCATATATATTAATACGCTAAGGTTAAGATGTTTGCCTCCCTTTTTAGAAAAAAACCACACAATTTCTCCACATAAATTATATATCATTTTACAGATAATTGCTTGCTCTACTGACATCGACAACTAAAAAATTTATTAAATAACTTTTTAACTTAATTGTTTTATTTATTTTATTTTATAATGGATTTTCATCAAGTAAAGGCAAAAACTATTAGATTTAAAAAAATTATTATTGCTTTTGTTTTTGTAATTTAATTAAAATACATCAACGCTGAGGAACGTCTGCCATCTGACGGCTTTAATTTTGAAACAACGTCAACACTTCGATCTGTCATCTAACCTTCATATTGTAATACAACAGACACAATACTGCATACTGCCATCTGACGGCTTTAATTTTGAAACAGCGAGCAACGCTGAACAACGTCACAGCAATGCTGCGTGATCCCATCTGATGGCTTAGCTCAACGCTTTTGCTACTTGCGCCTCTATATGACAATTTTAGTAAAATATTTCTTCGATCTGTCATCTGAGCTTCATATTGTAATACAACAAAAAGAAGAACGTTATAAGCAGTGTGCAAAATTAGAAACGAATTGAATACCTGCAATCATATTAAAAAAATAATTTTGTAAAGTGATAATTATTATATTTATTTAGTGCGAATAATTCGCACAGATCACACTAGTCTTATATATACCGAAATATTGCAGATAGATAAGACAGATTGGAAATTATACAACAGCTGAGATCATCAGCTGGCATACCAGAAACCGATTAGTACGAGCTCGGGTTTCTGGAAGCGCTAATTAAAAAAAAATATGTTGGAATGAAATATTGCACGGTGAGCGTAGGTACATGATTTATCAGTTTTGTATTAGAAAATTAAAAAAAAATAATAAACCTCAAACAGGAAGTTCTTCTATAAGGTATCTGACCAGTATCATTAAATACCAAAGTTGACTGCAAACGACATCGCAAAATATCAGTGAGTAGAGGTGAGATCCAAAGGCCAGTATATTACGTTGTCCTCTGAGCATTAATTGAATGATTAAATCATTACTAATCGTATTTGATCAGAAAGCTACATTTTAACCTCCTCTTTCCGTTTAATTAAGCAACTAACTTCAGGGACCATAAGGAGGTAAGGTTGTTGTGGCCGTAGGATTGAGTTTTTGCAGTCCGTTATCACGCAGAATACACTAACCACGCCACCCTTGACGTTAGACGGTGGATGTATCGTTGTCGTAGGCAGCGCTACACAGGAGTTAAAACCCTGCAAGGCTCGCCGCCACCGCCGCCGGTATGTTGGATACCTTTACGAACCCCGGCGCACTAGAGATACTTCTTCTCTATATCTCCACACATCACATACATGTGATATGCATTATTTATTCGATACCTCCTGAATGTATAATGTATGTAGTATATCGGTAATTCACATTGTTCGTCTATATTGTGTCCGAAAAATGTGGCTAGCTTTTGCTCAAAGTTAATCCGAAGTGGCATTAAGTTTAAGGCATAAAAAACCTGGGATGTGACGACCATTGTTGATATATAATTATATATAATAGCGACCCAGTGTATTAGAATCAACTCAAGTTCAAATCAGTCTAACATTTTTTTAAGTTGTCTGAATATCAAAAACAAACCTTGCAAGCCTCGTCAATACAGTAACATATTTTATATCTGGAGCTTAGCCCGGCTGCCGAAGCCCTCATCTCAAAAAAAAACCCTTGAAAAATATTTAAAAGTATCCACAAAACACCAAAATATTTAATGATAATTTTATAGCATAGTTATTATATTTTTTGGGATTAATCTACCTAGCTTGGTGAGGTCAGTGTTGGGGCAAGTTATTGGTGAAAAATAAAATAGCAAATTCAATCATTCTTGAGCATGTATCTACTGATGATGCTAACATAGGTACATCGAGAATAAATTGTTAAATATTTTGGTATTTTGTGGTTACTTTTTAATATTTTTGTATCTTCACGCCTGCAAAGGTTCCGTCACTATTCGTAGTACATAAACAAATTTTGAATGAGGAAAAATTGGGAGAAATAATCGATTTCAGTGTACATGTGTTGATTTTTGAAGTGTAATGACAAACGTTCAGTTCCCGAAAAGATCAGTTGATGGATTTATTTGTTTATTACTAAATTGAAGCATTTCTTAGAATGGATTCGTATTTGGTATTATGTGTCATTGTTTTTGTATTTGAGAAAATCGTAAATAGTTGAAATGCCTCATCTCCAGAACCTGCTTCGAGAACTCGTAAAATTATAAATTGAATTTTTAGTTTATTAATAAAAAATATATATTTTTGGAACAATGAACTGGTAATACAATATGACATGGCAATTCGCTGGTTGCATGGAAGTTTTATAACATCTGCAACATTTTTTGATTCTTCTAAATATAATACTCATATTATAGCCGTTTTCTATTTTTCAATTTTAATAGAGCCGTTATAAATAATAATAATGAACGATATTATTTTTGATACTCTGCCCAAAACAATAAACGAACTGTGTTGACAATTTAATAAGTCTAAAAAATCTAAGTACATATTTTCATCTTTGAGTTTGTTTATATGCAAATTATAAAATCTATCTAGTTTTATATATGACACGTGTGAGTTATTGAGTTATTAAGTTCATACGCTGTTGAATAAAATACAAATGGAATGCGTAGGGAGTGATCTGTGATTCTGATCAATCACTTCCTGATCATTGAACACATCAAATGCTTTTTAGATCGGAGATATACGGCCGATGCCAGTGCAGCATCCATGAATATGACGTTCCAATAGTTCCGTTTAAATTCTGCATTTCCAAGTTTATCAATGTAAATCTTGCAATAGTTAGCTTTCCTAAACCCTCATTTCTAGTACGCAGTAGATATAATTACGATAGCAGCACGTACTAAAATGATTACATTTCATTTGCCGTTATTAGGGCAGTAGGGTTCATCTTAAGATAATTTATCTGACTTATAGATGAGCTAGAAAGTTAAATAATTGAAAATTTGCAGGTAGGTTATTTTATAGACATATCCCACTTTTGAATGTGTTGGAAAGATGACATTTTTCGTCAACCGATAGAGCGTGGACTGATATATAAAAACGCGAAATATTTCACTCCAAAAGATAACGAAAGGAAGGAAGTTTGACAGATAGATTGCAGACGACCGACATCTAAGATCGTAAACGACTATCAAAAGAAGTCGCTAAAAATTCTAATTGACCATTCCTGCTGGTTATTTATTTTTCATCGTCACGAAACCAGAAATATAAACAAACAAAACCTATACATAAGTGTCAAAACTTAACGATTTTTTATTGAGTGTAGGTAATTCGTTTGTTTTTTACTTTTAGTGAAGTATGAATATTATTCATTATTTAAAAACGCGTCGTTGTATATTTATATTAAAAGCAGGAGCTCTTAATGCAGATTATCTTGGAGAAGAGACATTGACGGTGGTTTATATTATAATATTATGTATTACAGGGGTTCTGTTGGGTATATTTATGTTAACCGTCGCGAATTTTTCCATCCTTGCAGTTGTTTAAATTGACTATATTGACATCATTAACACAACATTTTAGACTGGCCACAAAACTGGGAAGCCTGGATATACCAGAGAATATTTAAAAATCCTAAATGTGGAGGTAAAGTTTGGATGAGAAACAATTAAAGAAGAAGCTTGTGGTCAACGTTTCGAAAAATGTATTTTCATCTTTAGGGCCTTAGACTAGTTGAAGAGTGGTAAATCACCATCTTTCTCTTTAAGATTTTTAATACCCTTGAATTAGCCTGAGGCCCTGAAGATGAATATATTTTTTTTTCGAAACGTTGGCCTTAATTGAAATATCAGTAAATTGTTCCTCATCCAAACTTCCCCCCACACTTAATATTCATTGGAACGGACAACATTAAAAATATCAACACACTGTTTCAGGGTGGCCACCACCACAATATTGAGAAATCTTGATTTGTAGTCAGTGAAAAATAGCAAATCTAATAGTTTCCTCTACTATTGTATATAATAATAATAAAATAATAAAAAAAAATTTATTGTCAAAGATAGTAAAAGAACAAAAAATATTACAATATTTATTACAGTGTACCATGACAACCAACTATTGTATATATTAGTAGTAGGTACTTATGATTATTTTTCAAGAAAACCTCAACAAGGTGATTAATACAAGAATTATCGTTTCCTAGTGAGAGGCAAAAGGAAACAATCTTGTATAGCATATCTGTCCCCACTAGGATACGATTCCAGTACCACAAATCGTTCACTACATAAAGTAATAAACCATAGTAATTGGTACGAATAAAAATATGGCATCTTCCTTCGTACGGAAAAGGCGATATTGTTTTTGTGTCATTTTTATTTTTCACTGGAGTCTCACCACTACACAACTCACTCACTTCTAAGCCATATAAAATCATAAATTATGTTGATACGAATAAATATAACGTCATCGTACTTATTTAAAAGGCTATATATACCTATATTATTTAATTCATGCCACTATTTATTTTACACGTGTTGTTGAGGAAAACCAATTTCACCGTAACAATATGGGGTCGTTTTAACCAAATTGCTATATATAAGACTTTAGATGGTAAGTTGCAAACAATTTTCGTTGGCAAATTCGACGCTGCTCAACTATAAATTATGCCTGAGAATAGGGAAAGTAAGGCAGAAGGGAACGAAAGGACGATAGATATTTTGTATACGAGCCATCTTGAATATAATATTCTCTTGTGCGCATTACTTACAGATTGTTCAAATAACAACTGCAACCCCTTTTCGAACTGATTACATTTGACTAGGTTATATTGTGAAAACATACAAATTCTTTATATGCGTAACGCTATATATAGCCAACCATATTATTCGATGATATTTCTACTTTATCTCAAGGCAAATATTTGCAAGAGCGATCTTTGTTTAAATAGAAATAGTATATAGATGTCTAATAATCTAAATAAGCTTTATTGCGCATAAATTATAAGCCGATATAATATAATAAAAATAGCTAAAACACTTTTAAGCTAAACGATTTTATTGTACAATCGATAATAATTATGAGTCACCACAGAAGGCTTTGATTGAACTAAAATAAAATCTTAGGGGCTCTTAGTAGAAAACTTTCATTTGTTTGAGACTGGAAATAATATTTAGCTTTCGACTGTCTTCTTTGACCATAATGTAACTATAAATGTCCCCCAGGATTTTATTTTGGTTTAAGCAAAGCCCCCTATGGTGACTAATAATTATTTTCTAGTTTTTGCTACATTATCGATTGTACAATAAAACTGTTTAAATTAAACGTTTTTTTACCTTTTATAAGTTTTAAGTGTGCTTTATTAAAAGTGCGATTTGCATCCGGACGAAAGCCGGACCGGTCAGTTAGTTATTATAATATCGTGACGTATATTCCTACACCCGGTATGTGTTTTATATGTGTATGTTATGCAACTCTAACTCCGGAAAACACGAGCTGTGTCAATGTTGACACTTTTTCTTTTGCGCAGTGCTTATGTTTTTGATCCTAGCACATCAGACTGCGGTGTAGAGCTCTCTTGTTTTTATCAGCGGCTGCTCGTCTCCGAGATAGCTGGATCAAATTTACACCTAAAAAAAAAAACATAACGTGTAATTTGAAAAGTATACTGATCCAGTGTAACGATGTCGGGACTTAAAATTTTGCATCACCAAAGACAAATATTTGTTACGTTAGGATTAATACCTTGATTATACGTCTGCTGGTTCTTTTACTTAAAACATATCAGTTCCGGAACTGAAAAAAAAATAATATCGAGATTCCGGAATAAATGAAACTACATATTTAAAATAACATTAATTTTGCTTTAATTACCGAAGAGATACCTGGATTTAATCATCAATAAAATAAAATTAAGTTTTTTATTTTCTCTAAAAAACTTTTTTTCTGCTTGTATTATTTTTGTAGGCTTTTCTCAATATTGGAACTAGTTTCGGAATTAAGAAATCTCCGATATTGAAGGCCCCAATTTCAATATATAATTTATTTTTTATCAAATAGAATTTTTACCATCTCACTAGATGGAGACTTCTTGAGCTACCAAATTTAATAAACATTCTACTGCTCTGATTCGATAACTTTACTAATACTTTTTTTTTGCAAACGGCACGTCACTGTTTTCTTATGTATTGTTCTCTGCTGGCCCCTTCTTGTTTTTGGTCAATATTAAAAGGGATTTTACTTTGAACAAACCTGCAGTATTTGAGTTTTTCTTTACATTTTTTTATGATTCAAGTTCAGTTTTTATTACTAGGCTTATTTTTGTGACATCATTCGTATAAAATTTGCCTTTTTTATTTTTATTTATTTTTTTATATTTTTTCCGGCGAAGTATAATGTGTTTATTTTATTTAAATATGATTTTAGGATGTTTTCATGTAAACGATATTGAGATGCTAAAATGTTAATTTTTCGCACAAGAGCGGATTGAAATGATTTTTTTACCATTTTAGTACGGGACATTAATTATTCCACTAACTATATAAGTAAAAATCGATCTTTAATAAACAAATATTTTTCTATTACGTGATATTTTTCAATTTACTTGAATTAAGTTGCAATTAAAACAGTGTTTATATATCAGTAATCGAAAAAGAAAAAAAACGTACTGTCTGGTCGTAAAAACATATTAATTTTAATCGTGTTTTTCCGAGAAGGCGATATTTGCCAGACGTATTTGCCTTGTTTATTTATTTCACATTGCGTATATAATTATTCGTGTTTACAGTTTGTCTTTGTATAACTACGCTGAAATTTCAATTTTCTTCAGCGTGAATTTTGTTTTTTTTCTTTAACTAGATGTTTCCTGTAAGAAATTATCTTTGTGTACGGAATATTCGTTTCCTATCCTCCATTTTGTAAGAGCAACAATTGGTATGATCATTTGAGTTCGGGTACCACACAGGCTTTAAAAATTAAAATAATGAGGTTTTTATTTTTTACTATGTCATAGAAAACTTTTAAATATTAATATTGACTCTATTCAATAAATAGAGTAATTGTGATCGGTATTTGGAAAAAATTCCGTGGCATAAGGATCGAAAATTAAGCAATACTAAACTTTTCAAACTTGCATTTAATGCTGACGTTAAGATGATACAAAACGTATCGAAACGTCAGCATTAAATGCAAGTTTAAAAAGTTCAGTATTGCTTCATTTTCGATCCTTATGCCAGGGATTTTTTTCCAAATACCTATCATTAATATTTATGATGCAAATCGTGTCAGCAAAAAAACCACGCGTGAATCTCTAGCGATCGGACGCCGTATAACTTGGCAAATCATTTGCATATTAACTGATATTATGAATAAAAAAGTTTAATTATCTTGAGCGTGAGTTCTCTAGTTTTTGATAGGCTCTTTGATGTCAGGTCTAATTTCCTTACTGGATACATTCTGGTCGCGGGCCGTATCTTTGACATCTGCACTGATCTAAACAAGTTTCACCGCACAGATTCCAGCTAATCGGGTACATTATCATCCCACCTGTACTGAAGTATGACAAAGAAGGGAAACAAGTGGGAAAAAAAGAAAACATTTATATCGATTTTACATTACATCACTATATAGACGAGGCCATTTCTCTTTCAGACAGACGCCTATTCTTAAATTCATACGTCTACTTTGCATCCGCGTCATTATAAGCTTTTTTTCAGGACTGTAACCTTTATGTAATCAATAAATGATGTGCAGCTTTCTTACAAAAAGTGTATTTGTACATTTAGATAGCTTTCGAATTTTTTTTCTTTCATCTAAAGTTTATTCCCGTCCTCCTGACACAAATTCACAACAATTTCGGTATAAAGGTTTCTTATACAAAGATCAAATGGTACGTTGCGTTACAAGGGCAGAAGATTGACGATTGCGAACGAGGATGACATTTACTCGTTACCAATTCCGCGCGAGTAGCATACTTATAGAAATATATATTATTTGGAACCCAAAGGAATGTTGAGACCTCTGGTGAGAAATGCGCTGAACTATCCAAAGGGCATGATGGAGGCTAGGTTATCCTCCATCATGCTTTTCTAAATCATTATTTACCTGTCAAAAACCCCCCTTAGGACAGTTCGGCGCATTTCTCCCCAGAGATCTCACCACTCCTTTGGGTTTCGAATAGTTTACAATTGTAGCGTTGGATGACGCCACTTTCGCTCGCAAACAATTCCCCAAGGACGAAAAATCTGCGCGTGCGCGGTCTTTATTTCACGCCATGTATTTTATTCACCTATAATTCTTTTTTATACTTAGACCAAAAATTGTTTTTAAGTTTTGTGTATTAATAAAAATGTTTTCTTTGTTTTAGGTAAGCTGTTTTTGGATTCAACTTTTCCACCAATCGTATTCTTCTAGTTGTCATACTGTTTTCGGTAAGAATTTGAAAGTTTCTGGGATATTATCTTTATTTAAATCTTAGATTAACGTCTGAATAGAAATCTTCAAATAAATAAAATTATCAACCAATTTTTTCAGACTGTATATTGACAAAAAAATTATAATTTTTTGTCAATATACAGTCTGAAAAAATTAGTTGATAATTTTATTTATTTGAACATTATCTTTATGACTGTTTTTAAAAACAGATTAAAGAGTCTATGACTTCTTTAAAAAAAATCTATTTAAATATCAGTCATCACTGTCAAAATATTTCACCCGTTGCAGACATCTACTGTCGTCTTTTAAAATGCAACCCAACTGCAAACAAAATTAAATTTGGGGTGCGAATATAATTAACGAACTTCTATACATCATATTACATAATAAGTGTTAACATTTAGACTAAGAAATCACTTGAATCTCTATGTCTACAATAGGAGTAGGCAACCTTTTTAAAAGTCGGGCCAAATAATAAGATACAGTCATCAAATTGTGTTAAATATTGCTCAGGTCGCTTAAGCGTACTGACAAGTTATATAAACACAAAGCAAAACGTGCCTGTTGTCATGCTGTTGTCTGAGCAGAATGACGCCATCTTGGTGTGTGGGCATCAGCTTCTAGGATCATTCATATTATCAATTTATTATTAACAAACGGCTCGGTTCGACTTCGCCCTAATTTGTAGATTGCCACCGTGTTTTTGTCGACTTACATTGCAAAATTGGTCTCCACGAAAGCGCTTTTATTTTAACGCGATAATATATAGCCTATGTCTATCCTGAAGGTTCATTCTAAATAGTGGTGAAAGAATTTTTCAAATAGGTGCAGTGATTCCGCAGATTACGCTCCACATACACTCAAACTCTCGAAATTCTCACTCTCTTTATAATATTAGTATAGACCAGGGGTCGGCAACCTGTGGCTCTTTCGATGTAAAGTTGCGGCTCTCCAGTCCCATACGCAAAACTTAATTATTTTATTATTCTAGCTAAAATACTTTAATATGTTTTGTGCTAAATTATGAATAAATATTTCGTATGTAAAGTCGTTTATTTTAAATCAAAAATCAAATATAATATACTCGTTGTTACATTGAAATGATAATTTTTAACGGCTCTTTAAAAATTGAGAAATTTTAAAAATTGTAACTTTTGGCTCTTCCGTCTCAAAAGGTTGCCGACCCCTGGTATAAAGCTGAAATTTTGTCGTAAAATCGTGCAGTTACAAAATTACAATTGTATTTATTCGTGTTGATATTTTGAAAACGATCGCGGTGCAGATGACATTTGTTTGTGTACCGAAGCTGGTCCGCAGACCGAATGTTATCCACGCCTAGTCCACAACATTAAACAGATAAATACATAAAGGGTACATCTGCTTTGAACGCGATTTTAACATGCTTCTGTTTGAATTATTAGTAAGCTATGAGTATTCAGTTTTTCATTAATCATTTGCTTCTTAGATGTTGGCAACTTGCAATTCACTTTAATTTAAAGCGAATCTCAACTTTTATCTTATCAACGCTTGCGTTGATCTTGATTTTTAAATTTAATTATTTTCTCATAAAATATTTATTTCGAATTTCTTTGTGAATTTTCTTCACTTCTTTAGTCCGTTTTGAAAATCGCAGTTTCTATTCGTTGAATCAGGACCGCATTTATGTCGCTCGCGTTATGTCATTTTTTGTCAGTTCAATTTTCAATTCAATTTTCTGTGGCCAAAAAAATGTATTTAGTAAGCAACAGATCGTTTGAAGTGTCAGATACAAAAAATATTTTTTTGCACTACGCCCTATAAAATAACTTCTTTTCATAGGGTTGTAAAATCACCGATTTAACACTAGTGCGTAAAGAAAAAAACAACAGTAGGCGCGAATTGTAATCTATATAGTATAAATACGAGAAGGAAAATGGTTGTGGTACCCATTTGAGTGTGTTAAATCGCACACATTGTGATGAGACATACATCGTGCTTTTCGTTTTAATGAGGGGGAGTGGACAATATAATATGTTTCATTACGATGTGTACGAATTAGTGATGTGCCGGATATCCGTATCCGTATTCGCGGATATCCGAGGGAGAAGGAAGATCCGTATCCGTTAGTTTTTGGCGGATCTTTTACGGATCTACGGATATAAAATTTCATCTATGAATTGAAAATCAATGAGGTATGATTTTCAATTCATAGATGAAATTTTATATATACATATAAGTGATTAGTTAATAATGAAAAACTGTTAAATTCCATTCAGATTATTTTTTATATTTTAAAATCGTATTTGGCACCTTTATATTACAAACATTTATCGTAGTGAGTAATACGAATAGTACATAACTCAAAGGTACTAAAAAACTATCTTTATAATGAGATATTGCACATCGATCTTTGGAAAGAGACAATCTGTTATGAGAGTTAACTCTTATAGAGGTCAATAACTTTTTCCCATAACAGATAGTCTCTTTTCAAAGGTCGATGTGCAATATTTACCGCCGCGTACTCTAAGAAAGTTAAGATCCGTATCCGTATCCGCGGATCTTAAAACCAAATATCCGTATTCAGATCCGTATCCGCGGATATACATTTTTAACGATCCGGCACTTCACTAGTAATCAAAGGTAAAACCGATTCAGGAGAATATAATGACTAAAGAACCTCAATTACGTGGCGACCATTAGTTTTTATAAATAGCCTAATAGAAGTTATACAATAATTGAACTGTCAAAAAAGTTAAACATTTTACTGAATAGGAAGTTAACAGCGGACAGTATTACCCAATCGGTTACATTTTTTCTCTATTTCTCTTATTTTCATTAGCTGTGCGGAAACTATAGATCTGACAATATGTCAAAACTTTTTTTTTGCAATTCAGCTCGCTCGGGGCGCTAGTTACCGATTTTAAGCCAGAGCTGCACATATTTAAAATTCTGTAGTAGTAGTTGTTTTTAGTTCCTTTTTTAAAATAGTTTTTAAGCTGATTTGTAAGCGTAAAACACGATAGCGACGAAAAATGCATTTTTCAATTTTCACAAAATATGAATATCCGGACTATAGCTGTCCGGACATTACTGCGGGCTATGAAATGTTGATATCAAATTGTTTGGTTAGCATATAAAATTTACTAACATTTTAATTAAAACATGTAATTATCTGCCTCGATGACTGAAATAATTTCAAGTTATTTAAATTTTCACGATGCAAAGAATGGTCGTGCGTAAAAATGCGTAAATTATTTTTTATAATTTAAATAACATCACTGGAAACGACACGCAATTAACTGACTAAATTAACAAATTTAAATCTGTACTGGAATTCTAAAAATGAAACGAGTTTTTCAAAATTGCTTTTTTATCACATCACGGTTAAATATTACACGTGCCAAAACAATTTTATTTTTTAAATGTGCTTAAAACATTCGTAAACCAGTTATCAACTTTTAGATAACATTTCGGGGGGTGTTTTCAGATTTATTTTTGAATAGCTGCTCCCCACGGCTCCGCGCGCTATTGTGTTGAAACACGGTAGCGACAACAGTACTGGAGCCTTCAGCTATCATATGTATTAATACGTTAAGGTTAAAGATGTTTGCCTCCCTTTTTAGAAAAAACCTCACAATTTCTCCACATAAATTATATATCATTTTACAGATAATTGCTTGCTCTACTGACATCGACAACTAAAAAATTTATTATTGCTTTTGTTTTTGTAAATTAATTAAAATACAGCAACGCTGAACAACGTCTGCCATCCGACGGCTTTAATTTTGAAACGACGTCAACACTTCGATCTGTCATCTGACCTTCATATTGTAATACAACAGACACAATACTGCCATCTGACGGCTTTAATTTTGAAACAGCGAGCAACCCTGAACAACGTCACAGCAATGCTGCATGAAGCCATCTGACGGCTTAGCTCAACGCTTTTGCTACTAGCGCCTCTATATGATAATTTTAGTAAAATATTTCTTCGATCTGTCATCTGAGCTTCATATTGTAATACAACAAAAAGAAGAACGTTATAAGCAGTGTGCAAAATTAGAAACGAATCATATTTAAAATCATATTTAAAAAATAATTTTGTAAAGTGATAATTATTATACTTATTTAGTGCGAATAATTCGCACAGGTCACACTAGTATATTATAATAGCGGTCCTACCTGGTTTCACCCGAGTGCAAAAGAACGAATGAGGGGGAGGTACATTAGTACGAACATACATCTTAGTTTACTGAGATGAATGTTGTGTCCAAACATGATGATCGGAGTTACCGTTCAAAAGTTTTCGTTGGACGGACAAATTTTGAGTTATATTTTTCTACATTTTTCATTGATGCTCCGCGTGATATTATATAGCCTATAGCCTTCCTCGATAAATGAACTATCCAACAAAAAAAAATTCAATTCGAACCAGTAGTTCCTGAGATTAGCACGTTCAACCAACCAACCAAACAAACAGACTCTTTAGCTTTATTAGTATAGATAATATAGCTGCTCCCCGTGGCTCCGCCCGCGATTGAGTTGAAACCCGACAAAATGTTTGTTCAGTTCGCAGAGTTTACGAAAAGAATTTCCTATTTAAAAAAATATCTTTTTAGCCTAAATACTCCTTATAACATTAACTATCGGCCACTGAAAGTCCCATCAAAATCGGTCCAGTCGTTTCGGAGATTAGCCGGAACAAACAGGCAGACAGACAGACAAAAACTTTAAAAATTGTTTTTTTTGTTTTAAATATCATATATACTTTCATCTGCATGTAATAAAAAGCTGTTATTTTGAGATTACAGACACTTCAATTTTATTTATCTGTATAGATTCCATTATTGAGAAAACCTATCATAACGCGAAATTATAGATTGAGGTCCAGTTAACTATTTCGATTGTTTGCATTGATCTGAAATAGTAGCTTTTGTTACCAGGGCCGAAAATTGGCGATTGCTCACGATCACGGCAATCCCCAATTTCACCTGACAGTAGTGTCCAATCATCACGTAGGATAGCGCCACTTTTGTTTACCGAAAATAATTTCCCAAGGGACGAAAACACTTTAGTTTTGATCCTGGGCGACTTTTATTTCACGTAATTAGCATGAAAAAGCCAACTTTTGTCCCCGTCAACAAGCACGTAATGATTACTTTAAATTCACGCATTACGAAAAATAATATAAGCGACAGAATTTTTACATAATCACGAGTTCGTTTTATCGTCTTTCGCGTAAAAAAAGAAGCGCTATTTGTTATTAATATGTTTGTTTACATTATACATGAGGCATGTTTATAAATGTATAATATTTATAGATGCATAACGTACGTCACTGGCAAGCACGTTGTCTCCCACGTTGATATAAAAAGAAAATAAAGTATTTAATTTCATCGAAACCGATCATAAGTGTTTATGCACAAGTCACTATTTATCGGCGTTGATTTTAAAATACCTCCAGTATTTTTATGTTCTCCTGATGTAAATGTAGTGTAGGCAGTCGATTTTAATTGATAAATGAAAACCTATCGTGTGCTGATCTCTCCTGATTCTGTTATCGCAGTAACAGGCTCGTTCATAAACCACGTAAAGCTCTCGAGTGGGGGGGGGGGCTAACTACCGAAGTCTACGTGGCATTACAATAAGAGGGAGGATGAATTCATTATTATTGTTACGTCATATTACCAAAACAGCAAACATTTGAAGTGTTATACAAAAAATATCTGATTTTTTTTATTTTTAATGTGAATAACCTTTGTGAGGAGGGGGAGAGGAATCAAGCTGAATACATGGGTAAGAGAAAAAAAACGTTGCTTGGTTAATGTCTAGATCAGAGACTCCCAAACTTTTTTGTCCCGTAGACCACTTGCTATGTTTTTCGGTTTTGGCTAGACCCCCTGCTGATATTGATTTTTTGCAAATTCATTAATTTCAAATGTATTTTTGATAACCGGTATAGTGCTACTCACTTTGACCGATTTAAATTTATAACGGTAGTGAAATGTAGTGTGAAATGTTTAGTTTTATACATTTATTAATTAGATTCAAATTAAAACGAATCAAATTAAAATTTACTTTCTGTTACATAAAATAACTAAGCAAAAAATAAATGCTTTTAGTGTGAGGGATGAACCTGATGCTTTAATAATAAATTTTCAACAATTGGCATCAATTTAGTTGGATTTAATCTTAAATCTCTTCGGTTAACGATGTCCAGTTTGTTTCTTTTTTTGTTAGGAGATTCACTATCGTTGACCCCCATTTTCATTTCATGGACCCCCAATTTTTTTCCCGCTGACATGGACCCCTTGCAAGTTGTCGTCGACCACTGGGGGTCGATATAGACCACTTTGGGAATCACTGGTCTAGATTATAAACCTCCCCCGGTACTGAAAAAGTGCATGCGAGCTCAGGACTCTAAATAAATAAATTTGTCGATATATTTGTTGAAAAAAAATTTTTTTTTCTTGATATTTCCGGACCAAATGTGTAAATCAGTTATCCGAATATTATTAACGATAAAATGTTTCAAAATATCCCGTAATTTAAATTTAAAACATAATGTAAATACCCATATAAATGTTTTTCAAACGAACACAATTTTTGTTTACATAAATTTTAATTTATTTTAAACCGTGTACGGTTATATTTACTTTTCTCTTGTTTTCATTTAAAAGTTTCTGAATTTTAATCTTGTGACTGTATTCAAAATAGTATATATTCATGATTTTTACTGAAATTGCAATTTTGAAAAAAAAAATATTGAAATTATTTGCGTCATATTTATTGAATTCAATAAATATTTTTACATTTTTATCGTTATTTCTGTACATAAATGCGTCGTTATGATTTCTTTGACATTGTATAAGCTACTAAATATGCAAGAACTTGCAATAAACAAATAATTAATCACTGAGCATTTTGAATCACCTAGTCTAGAACAATCTATTTCAGAAAAATCCCAGATCATCTGCGAGCAAATTCCTTGGACAGGTTAACCTTTTTTTTTTTAATTCGCATCTTTTGGTAGTCATCTATGTACGAGTTTACTTTACGCGCTAGTAATATTCAAACTTCGTTCATATTCAAACTGATTAATAAACTATCTATCTATCTAGTACAAAATAATTTTACGACCGCTATACAGGCCTGAAAGCCATCAAAATTTTATAGGGGGCTGCGAATTTTTTTCTGTTATCTATACTACTATTATAAAGAGGTAAAGTTTGTAAGTTTGGATGTAGGAGGTAATCTCCGAAACTACCCAACCGATTTCAAAAATGTTTTACCAATATTTAGAATAGACTTTCAGGATGGACATAGGCTATATATTATCGCGTTAAAATAAAAGCGCTTTTCGTGGAGATCAATTTTGCAACGTAAGTCGACGAAAAAACGGTGGCAATCTACAGATTCAGACGAAGCCGAACCGGGCCGCTAGTTATATATATGTTACGGTCAATGTCCGGAATCCGGGCAATGTCAACATTGCCCGGCCAATGTCGACATTGACCGGTCAATGTCGACAATGCCCGAACCACATCGGGCAATATCCGAAATCGGACAAGGTTTAAAAAATAGATTTTTTATAAGCATGAAACGCTGACATTTGATTTTATCTTTATCATGATAAGTTATCATTAACCCTTTATGGAATTTTTGTCACTGATATCAACTATTGAATCATCAATAATTGTAATAAAAGCTGAAAAATATATTCTTCAATAGTTGATATCAGTGATAAAAATTCCATAAAGCGTTAATTATAACTTATCAAGTTATCATGATAAAGATACAATCAAATGTCAGCGTTTCATGTTTATAAAAAATCTATTTTTTTTAACCATGCCCGATTTCGGACATTGCCCGATGTGACGCGGGCATTGTCGACATTGCACGCGGATTGTATATACATATATATTTTACCAATAATAATGTTTTCCTGTGGTATCCACGAAAAAAAGGACAAAAAACAAAATGAAATATGGATAAATAAAGAGAAAATTGACCAATTAAACAGATCATATCTTTGAAATGAAATGTCTTTTGTGATCAATATTATTTTATAAAATTTTGATCATATAAATTTGATGTCAAAATTGTTTTCATCTCGGATTGAAACAGATGTACATTGATGCCACTACAAGAATCAGACCCGGTATCACAATTTGCATTTATAAGAAGTTGGTACGCTGGATGTGTTGTGCAGTAGTCGATTATGCTGATATTTTCCAGATGTTAACCGTTCGTACTTCGTCTTCGTTCTTCGGTTCTTTATAAAGTGACTAGCGACGCTCTGTACATCTGGAAAATAACAAAAGTGCCTCCAGTCTTGTTCTGTCTAAATACTCTAAATGGACTGCTGCTGGGTTGCAGAAAGGAGTTGTAGAAAATTTTGATTTGACAATGAGATTAGATTTTGATCACATAATTACAGTTTCCATACATCAGGAGCAGTCTAATGTCGTATTCAAACTTCCTGTCATCTAGATTCTATAGAACATTCGATTGTACACACACAAAAACAAATTATTGATCTGCGTAGAAAATTCCAGCCAATTGGACGACGGGACCATTCCAACTTAAAAATATTGACATTTGATATAGTATAAAATTTCTGATATTGCGTGAGGTGACGCGGGTAATGGCTAGTATTCAATATGATATTTGCTATTTATTGCCATGGTTACCTACATAATTTGTTCCACGTCATGTAAAAATTAATTAAAGCATGCTTAACTAGTTTATTTCCGACAGATCTACAAAACCAAAGAACAGCTGATTTTTTTATTTTCAAAATATTTCTGAAACTATAAAGTTTAGAAAAACAAATTTTTAACATAACTTTCTTGAAAAAATAAATACTTAGAATAATAATCCGTCATGAAAATTACACCATTATCTATTATATAAAAACACCGTTATAGCATATATTTCTTCTGCACATGCGTCGATTTTCCGTAAAAACAATAGGGCTTTTCATATTTGCATGCCAAACATCCTCCCAAAATTTGATTTCAATCCGTTCATCCGTTTGACCTGTATCGTGCTCACAGACAAACAGACGCACAGAAAAAAAATATTGTAAAATTTTTTAAAAATGAATTTAGACCTAAACTACTACCATTCCCCACTAGTGGGTTGGAATGGTCGCTTTTCAAACTAAATTTTGATCAAAAAGCGTAGAAGCGGAAACTACAAAAAACGATGATAAATACACGAATACACAGTTTAAGAAATTTGGTTACAGGATGCACTTATTTAGTTACTATAATCTAGTTAGTTGCTAGAGCGAAATTTCGCTTAAATTTATGCCAGGCATCCCATGACATCTGTTTTGTCATTTTTTTTAACGTAGTGCATAACTTCACCATATCTGTGTATTAATACCCAAGTAATTAATAATGACACAATAGATGAACAAAAAAATGTCAAAATTGTTTTAGTCAGTACATTTGGGGGTATATGACTGTGAACTTAATGGGATGAATAAGAGCTACTCAATTTTAGTCCGTCAGCTGTAGAAGCGTTCTAAAGAGACGACAGGAACACGGGGCGTTCTGCCCCCGCACATGATTGATAACTTTCCGCACGGCCCGCGCCATCATAAATCAACGGGCCAACCAACTTTTGTGTTGTGCTGCTGCAGTTTTAGGAACTTTTCTCGGTTCACTTCTCACTTTTCTCTATTGTATAGTTTAATAATATTGTTCAGATGTTATATTTCTCTTGTGAATTTGATCTCGCTCTCCCTCCCCCCCTCTCTCTGTGTGTGTCTCCCTCTCCACCGTACTAATTTATATCGCTATACAGAATAACAAATTCAATTCCCTGTCAATTTTGTAACTCGAAATATATTATTTATGTAGACTGCGTTCTTTAGAAAATACTAAATGAATTTTCATTCTCCTAGTTTCGTCATATTCATCTTGCGACGCATTTTTGTTGAAAATTTAGTTGGGATAAATTGTAAATTGCAGTAATCAGAATCAGAACGGATCGTCCCCCTAGCAAGTCAGAGAAAGTATAAAATTTTTTTGTTTTTTTTGTAAATTTTGTCGTGTTTATATTTTTAAGTTGGCAATAACAATCAAGTTTCTATAATATAGGTAGTTATCAACATTTTTGGGTTTTTGTTTTTTTTTTTAATTCTCCACATTGGTAAAAAACAGATTGACAATTATCTACAATCGGTTTTTTTAGTGTGAGGAACTACGAAAGAAATTTTGTGAAAATTGAATATTCTGCTATTTACGGACATGTTCCCGAAAAATTGTTGAATGGCATTTTTTTTTAATATAATGCGAATTTTTTCGATCTATTTGGGATCCCTGTTTTGTTTACATCCTGGGCACGTGCCCCTGCTGTGCCTGCCCAGTTACGGCCCTGCGTACGTGTAATACTTGAATCCTTAAGACAAGGTCATATAAAGTTAAAAACCACCATGTGTTAAAATTATTTAAATATCCTAGATTCAGCTCGCTGCCATGAATATATTTAAACTGACTGGGCTTCAAGAAATAAAGGAGAGTTATTATGGCTGACACGAATATGTTATTCGCACCGTTTCCTTGCGCCTTTCTGACTTTCTCTCGTCTTTTTCGATATAATGATTGATTGCAAAACCCCGTCCACACACCCAAATGCACGATTGAGCCGCCGCCGTCGAAATTCGCCATCATCGCTTTATAGCTGACGCGATATTATATATGTCTAATATGGGCTTGTTCAAGTCAAACAAGGTCTTTAAGCAAAATTGATTCCGTCGATGTGTTTATACGATAGAAGAACAATCGATGGTATTCTTTTGAACCCTTCTTAAATCCGTTTTCTTCTAACGTCTCTTTAAGTGGAAGCGCCGAGATCAGGACCAATATATAATAATATGAAAGCTTCTCCTGTGTGTTCTTACAGTTCTTCTTTCTTAAGGGTCCCGTCTCGTAGCACCTCTTTCATGTGGTTCGAGAATTTACATATATACCGACGAACATATGTGATCGGTATTTCGTATATGGCGGAATCGATTACGATCCATAAATCAAATGTATTGTTTGATGGACTTGGAAGATACTGCGTCCTAATTGGTTCTTGTTCATACCTAGCAGCGGACCTAGCAAGTAGTGACGTCATTTCCAGCTTCGTACCCAGCCTACCGGCTAGCAGAAGTCCAAAGTAGTGTTACGTAACGAACTATCTCTGTGGCGCCTACATAGTCCATGTAGATTAAAGGGCCGTGACCTTCTTTAACAATTTTTTCCACTCGACACGGCCTAGGACACGCGCCGTCTCTCCAACCCTTTGAGACGTCATTCAACCATCGTTTCCTCGGGCGTCCTGATTCCTGAAGATCTACCGTAGTTCTGGAATGTTCCGTTATGTGGAGATCTTCGACAGCTCTCGCTTGAACATGAACAACTCTTTACGGTTATTCAGAAAGAATTGCAGATAAAAAAATCAGTATGAAGAAGCATACACGACTTTTGATCCATTTTTTTTTTATTATGATAAATTACAATGTGTACAAAGTATTGAACAGATTGGCACCAAAATCAATAGCCTTGGAGCCTACTGAGAAATATAAATAGATAAATGGAAAAGATTAATTGAGTTTTGACCCAGATATGGTAGATAAATAAAAAAGCATTGTGTTTTCTTTGTCAGAGTATTCTTGGTGTCTGAATCACTTTCTCAATATACGAAATCCCATAACAAAAGAATGAAACTTTGAAGCAAAATACAAAATAACTAATAGATTTTATTTTATAGGAATAATTTAATATGTAAGTTCTTAAAAGAGTCAAGTAGGATTCAGCCAAGAAAGCTTCTTCTTTTGTGTGTATGTGTGTGTGTGTGTTGATGGAGTTGCCGTTTAATAATATTGTATAGATATTAAAAGAGCACATTGAGTGTTCTTTGTTCAGATAAAGGATTCTGAAATTCTTCAGTTCAAAGTTTTTACAGTTAATCTGAATTTTATTACGTTTAAACATTTTCAAAAAAAAATTAGCTACCCTGTAGCTAAATTAGAATTATTTTTATCGAATATCGTCCGAGACTTTTTAACTCAGGGATGTCAACTTTGGATTGAAAATAAATCGCCGTTTTTTCGTTCTGTTTTAAGCATTATTGCTGCGCATAAACAAATGAACATTGGACACATAACCTAGATATTTAAATTTCGTGTTGATTTTGCTATTATAATAATTAAATAATGTAGGTACTATTTGCTTTAAAAAATATACAAAAGCAAACAATAAGAAACGTTATTAGTGACACGCAAGCGTGATATCTATTCAAAAGAAAAACACCAAACGTACAAAAAGTTGAGGAAAAAATTGCCCGCCACTTTTGTCGAATGCGCGCTGCATAAATTTAATAAGTAATAACTTGATTTGTCATAAAAATCTGTAATATAAAAAAAGCAACAATCATAATGTATTATTTGAAATACAATGTACAGTCCGTTAAAAATACAAAACCAGACTCTTGTAGATATAATAGTGTACACACTCCCTCCTGGGGTCGTGCTCACCCTTTAAAACACTAGCCAACCCTCGTAGTGTACGTGCGATACAGCGGTAGTCAAAATTAAATTATGTTTTCGATTAATAGAGTTTGCAGCCAGCGCGCAAGCCAGCACAAGTGCTTCCAGCGGCAAAACCAGCCTCGTATGCACTTACCTTTATTTGATAGGAATTTTTGAAGAAGTTTTTCTTAGCGTAAGAATGAATGAATTGTATTATTATAGACACTCAACATCTGATCCTGATCCTTGCGCTAAGAATAGGCGCTGATCTATTCTTACCCAAGGATCAAGATCAATAAAACACAGCGATGATAATAATAATAATAATCCATTTAACGTTTTTTTCTCGACATTATCATAACAGACGCCATTCGCACCATTACCATTTTCCATCTATCACACTTCCCGTTGTTTTCTACATTTTTAAATAAATTAATAGTAATGGGTGAATGAAGAAATTTTAGGACATTAGGATAAGGTAGGCAAACTTTGAGCATAGGAGTTTGACAGGTAATCGGCCATGGCCTTGAATAAGGAACCATCTCGATATTATTATGGAATAATTAAGGGAAACCATGGAAAACCTCAACAAGATGGCCGGTACAGGAATTACCGTTTTTCGGCAAGAGGAAGCAGGAAAAAGTTCCAGCCACATCAGCCCCCGCCGGGATTCGAACCCGGTACCTTCCGAATGCGAGTCTAGTGCTCTCACCACTACACCACCCCGCTCGGTATAGCGATGTTACAATTTTACAAATGCAAACTTCTTCAACAATTGCCACAGATTATATATTAAAACACATTATGCAAAACTAGCAATGCATCACTTATAAGGTTTTAAAAGGAAAAATATAGGATTAAGAGAGTATGTTGAAAGCCATTTAGTTAAAAGGGTAAGGGATTATAATTAACTAATTAGTGAGCATTCGAAGCCGTTGTTTGAGTGTCACTGCGATCATCACAATTCACAACCTAGGGTATAACAAAGAACTCCGCATAGTTTCGTTGATTGTATGGGTTTAGAAGAGTGTTGGACTCGGAATCATTAAGGGTTAAATTGAACAAAGCTCACTGCAGCGCGTGAGTAATGCGCGCCAATATCCCCTTAATAACAAAACACGGTGTTATAACATACAGGATGATTTTTAAGTTGATTCATTTTTTTAACAGTCTGTAGAAATCAAATAGACGAACAAATATTTCCAGTATCTTTTTTTTAGAAAAAACTCATTAATGAAAGAGGAACGGGCTTTCACAGTTATCAGAATTTGAGACGCGTCACGAACAACTGACTGACTGACTTCCACTCCGCTCGCATTTTATAGCTTCGTCCCCCGCCTATCGAATGTTCTGGAAGCATCTCAACCTTTTTACATGCATTGCATCTGCAAGCAATTATTCTAAGAAGGACTGCTTTCCATTGTTGTTGGTGTCGTGGTCTGGAACATTCTATGGAGCCCATAGTCGTCCCAACAGGGAGCGCGCAACATTATCTACCACTGACTGCAGGACAGTATGAAGTGTAATGCCTTTCCAAATCTTCTTGACGTGGTCCATATAGGTCTACCTGACTTTGCGGTTGACACTATCAAAGTCGATGTGGCAGCCAAATCTAGCAAAGAATCTAGCGGCAAAACCATCTTCGTGTGCAGTGGCCTTTATACTACCATGTGTTAACATTTTTAGTTAATTAAAAAAAAATTTGTCAAGTAGCCTATTTTACACAAAAAAAAAAATAAAAAAATTTCCTGCAGCAGATCGTATTATCGGAAAATAATTAATGTTATTTTTTTGTTTATCGATTCATAGTCATTATTAATCATTAGGAAATTCCATGTAATATTTTATTGGAAATGTGTGTAAACAATGGACTATTAATTTTATTGTATATTATTATAGTACTTATATTGTTTACATTTTGATTTTGTAAATTACTTTATGATCCTCTATTATGCATAATGACTGCATTTTACTAAGCGCTTGTAAACACATACCTACTGTTAGTTTCGTATATAAATGTTGAAATTTCTGAAGTGTACTGAAAACCGAAATACAATTTTAATTTTATTTTAGAATTCAAGGGGATGATATACGACATTGGGGACAGACTTTGGGGGTGTACATAAGAATCCATAATAATGATAAAAGTTTATATAAACGCACACTGTAAATTTCCTCTAACCGTACTGTGGGGATTTTATACATTTTTTAAACTAATTTGCGTGACAACCATATCTGTGACCGCGAGACAAAAACGCGTATGTTAAATTTTAGAGAAGGTTTTATACTATATTCAGATAGATTACTGTCACCTCCTCTCCCATCTAACATTTCTGCTAGAGTGAAATATCTCTTCGAAATAGAGTTGCATCATTATAGAGGTGATTTTTAAGTTGATTCTTTTTTTTACCAGCGTATAGAAATCAAATAGACGAACAAATATTTCAAGTAATTTTTTTATCAAAACTCAAAAATAAAAAAAAAATGAGTTTTCAAAGTCTTATTAAATGAAATTTATTTATGAAAATATGTAATATGTCGTTATCTAGTAAACTTTGAACGGCTGTTGCTCTCTTATTTTTGAATTTTGATAAAAAAAGTTACTTTTGTAGTTTTTATTTCAAATCAATAAAAACAGACTTAATTTTTTACTTGTTAATCGTTTTATTTTACAAAATAAACTGAAACTTTTTTCTCTACAAATTTTTAACATAAAAATTTTGTTACATAATTATTAAATATTAATTACTTAATCCTGTACAGAATTATTCAAAAAACGTTTACATGCTGTTCGCTGAAGTCGCCACACTGTCGTCAATTTGATTTCTACATGCTGTTAAAAAAGAAGAATCAACTTAAAAAAACATATAATTTGAAAATAATCTCGAACGTATCTTTGAAAATAATGAATTCACGGATTTAGTACTTAGGACCTTTTTTGTGGGTAATTTAATTCTCTACAAAATGCTACTATCAAAAATTTAAAAAAAAATGTTTCTATCGTTGTTTCCCATGTTAATTAAATGGAAAAAGAAACTCGGTTTGCGCTGTTCATAAGTTTGATCTAGGAAGCTGAAATTTAAATTTAAATTTTCAAACATTAGTCAATAGGACAAAAAAAAACACCTTAGTGTATATATTATGTGCAGCATTGCTGTTTAACAAATTGTACCGAAATAGAAGTTTTGGTACAATTTGACGTTGTTGCTACCATCTTATAATACGCAGTTATACACATATTTTTGTCTGCGACTGTTATACCTCATACATCCTCAAGTTGTCTCTTTGCGGCGCGTCAAAATATACACCATACGTTCATGGTGCGGGCGGTACAACAAGGTATTAAGTCGCTGGTTTTTAAAACACAATTTACCAAAACGTTTTGTTGGCATTGCGATAATTATCTTTATTACTTCCTCAGTTTGACTATAAACAGTTACAAACTCGCAGTTCGCTTCACTTCTAAGTAAACGACGTAAATTTAATATTCCTTTTACAATTTATTTTGTACCTGAGAAAGTGTACTTGCTTAATTGCTTTTTTTCACGAAATAATCATGATAGGTATGTAAGTACTATTTGCACTTGCTTTCTGTTACGTCATATGACAAGAGAACCCATTACATTTCTTTATTCAACACGCGTGAGTAATATATAATTTCGGGGCCTTGCTAAATTCGGAAGAAATAATAAATTACTTCATGTTGACGCGTAGAGTGCTAATAATGAGCCGAAACTGTACGGTAATGAATTATTACCGCATAGTTTCTGGAACAATAGGAACGCGGTAGCGATTTGTATATATGAAAAACAGCATCGCAATTCAGCGAAAGTCAGGGCCATCTTGTGTGCATCGAGGGCGGTGGGTACGTCAATCAATGAAGTGATTTATTATTTTTCCCTCTTTTTTCAGGGCTCCGATTACATATTACTCGTGCTAGTTGAATAAAGTATTATGTGCTACCATTGATCGAAGGAGAATATTCCACTCGAGTGTTACCGCACTCGCTACGCTCGTGCGGCAAATTTCACGCTCATGAAATCTTCTCCTTCTCTCACTAGTCGCACAATATATTATTACGTAATATGTGTCAAGCAATATTATTTTTTCAAATAAAAACAAATTTATTGTAACATCAGTTTTAGAGAACTATTTATTTTCAAAAAAATATGATAAAATTATGTGTTCAACAGCGCGATTTTTAAAGTCACTTTTGTTTAAAATTTACACTATAATTTATAGGTTACCGCTATTTTATTTGATTTGTGAAAACGAAAAACATTTCTGTATATAACAAAGTAAACGCTAAATTACTGTAAGTAAATTGGTACGTCCGGAAATTGGATTTGTGAATTGCGCATTTTGAGTGTTTTATATTTTGTTTGTTTTTCCGAGCAAACATTTAAATGCCACGGATTTTAATTAAAGTAGCTGCCGGTACATTTGTTGATTGACTATGCGAGTTCTGGTGAGCGTCAAGTTTCCATTTCCGGATTAATACTAATTATTTTTGATTAAATGATAAACACATCGTTCAACATTAATTAATAACCTATTGTCAATATTACAACAAAATTGGTTGATGTGAAAGTGGTGGATTCAGGTTCAAAACCCGGCAATCACATCGTTAGGGTTCCGTACCTCAAAAGGAACCCTTATAGAGGGTCACTTCGTTATCCGTCTGTCTGTCTGTCAAGACCTTGATCTCAGGAGCGCGTGGAGGTATCAAGATGAAATTAATATCAAATATTTTTTTTACACTCGGAAGGAAACCCCGTTGACCTAGAATCATGGGCAAGAAGCAATGTCTTACAGCACAAGTAAAGGGAAAATTCCGAAAACTGTAAATTTGTAGTTAAATCACCAAAAAAAATTAATTTTTATTAAATGTTATAACAGTACAGAACCCTAAGGGCGCGAGCTTTTGTCGTATACTTATACGTCTTTTTTTCTGTTGCAAATTAAATTCTTTTAAAAAGCGCGATTACAAACAAAAAAGTATATTTTTGTTATCAAATTGGACGAATGAACAGTATTTTGGCACATACGCTTTTTTTACACTCCGCCAGGGTCGGCTTTATCTTCGAATCCCGGCGGGGGCAGATGTGGCTGGGACTTTTTCCTGCTGCCTCTCGCCGAGAAACGGCAATTCCTGTACCGGCCATCTTCTTGAGGTTTTTCCACATGGTTTCCCTCAATAATTCCAGATAAATATCGAGATTGTTACTTATTTAAGGCCATGGCCGATTACCTGTTTGAAACTTCTATGCTCCAAATTTGCCTACCTTATCCTAATGTCCTTTCTTCATTCACCTGCATTGCTATTAATGAAGTGAAAGTTTAAAAAATGCAGAAAATACCGGGAAGTGTTATAGATGGAAAATAGTAATGGTGCGAATGGCGTCTGTTATGACATAAGGTCGAGAAACGGACGTTAAACGCATTATTATTAATACTAGTGTGATCTGTGAGAATTATTCACACTAAATAAGTATAATAATTATCACTTTACAAAATTATTTTTTAAATATGATTGCAGGTATTCAATTCGTTTCTAATTTTGCACACTGCTTATAACGTTCTTCTTTTTGTTGTATTACAATTACAGATCGACGAAATATTTTATTAAAATTGTCATATAGAGGCGCAAGTAGCAAAAGCCGTCAGATGGCATCATGCAGCATTGCTGTGACGTTGTTCAGCGTTGCTCACTGTTTCAAAATTAAAGCCGTCAGATGGCAGCATGCAGTATTGTGTCTGTTGTATTACAATATGAAGGTCAGATGACAGATCGAAGTGTTGACGTTGTTTCAAAATTAAAGCGTTCAGCGTTGCTGTATTTTAATTAATTTACAAAAAACAAAAGCAATAATAATTTTTTTAGTTGTCGATGTCAGTAGAGCAAGCAATTATCTGTAAAATGATATATATTTTATGAGGAGAAATTGTGAAGTTTTTTCTAAAAAGGGAGGCAAACATCTTTAGTATTAATTTATATATAATTAAGTTAGAGTCGAAACCAAGCGGCAAAACCAGCCTCGTATGCAGCGGCCTTTATGTTTTATTGCGCCTTCGAACTCAGTCCTTTTTGTACACATAGTAACACTACATCGCTAACCGGTATTATTGTATTTATTGTCTGAAGACCGCCTGTTCTAGACCACTGATCCAGACATATAGGGGATGAAGTATATAGAGAGAGAGAAGTGACTCCAACAAGAACGGGCGCTACTGCACATATAATATGTGTATAGGTGGTATATTTATAGCGGACATTATCCGTAGCAGGCATGTTCGAAGCGGTTGTGTTAAAACCGGCTGCACTTGGTCTGTAGACAAGCCTTGCCAGAGAAGCCGGGGTGCTGTTCATTGTCCTTCCATGCTTTGCGTTTAGTCAATGTCAGTGAACGTTTCAGTTAGGACTCCGGTGCAATGCTCTCTCCTCGAAAACGACGACGCGCCACACGATCACTGTCATAAATATGTGCGTTCTTTTTTTTAATTAGTGATTATGCCAATTAATTAATACTTTTTGGCTATATTTCTAGTGTGAAAATGAGATTAAGTGATTTTTAATTAATTTGGTGCTAAAGTGTTAAGTGGATATTCCAATCTAACTAATTAATTAAAACGTGAGTACGCTTTTACAGTTGAGTGAATTGTTTTTTATGTAATGCATTGCTGTGAATATGATTTTATTTTGTTTTTGCAAATTTATTCAGAAATGTATTCCTAAACGAGCGGCAATTGTTTACGATAAAAAAAAGACGAGCAATTGTTTTAAATATTGAAGAAACGATTGTTTCTTTATGATAAACAAAAGAAAATAGACGCGAGGATTTTATGTAGAGTCCTGATTTCCGTTAAAACATTTTTCTTTGTTCGCGATGCAGAGACGTTCGTTGCCTTGTACGTGCGTGGGTTTATACTGGTTAAATAAAGAGAAATAATACTTCTTTTTTTGTTGAAAATAGTATCTACAAATTTGTTTCACTTAAAATTAAACAATAAGCTTATTTTAATGAATTATACTAATTGAGCTTGTTAAATACTGGAATGTCTTTGTTCGTTCAACTTACACGGATTTTTTAATTAGTCATTCATACTTAAATTTCTTGTTCAGTTTCGTACTAGAATTGTATTTTGTATATATTTTAAAATAGCCTATACACAATGCTACGCCGGAAATTATTAGTACCTGTATCTCAAACTATAGCGGCCCGGTCCGACTTCGCCCGAATTTTGTGCGCTTTTATTTTAACGCGACAATATATAGCCTATGTCCATCCTGAAGGTCCATTCTAAATATCGGTGAAGAAATTTTTGAAATCGGATGAATAGTTTCAGAGATAACCTCCTACATCCAAACTTACAAACTTTACCTCTTTATAGTATTAGTATAGATTAAACAATAGAAAATGGTCTTGACGCCATCGTATTTCAGTGAGTTTTTACAAATCCCTTTCAAGCTAGTGGAGTCTAAAAAGTATCAAGTGAAAACTTTTGCAGTGTTAAAAATAATCGTGGAAGTTTTTATGCTTTGCCTAAAGTGTCGTAATTGTCTCTTAATTTTTCCAAACTTGATAAAAAGTAAAGAACGGTTGAAATGTTACCTATGTATTGATTTTAATTAAAAAATAAAATGGGGAGAATTTATTATTTCATAAAATAAAACAATAATTATGCAGTTTGTAACTAAATAATACAAAAGCAGGGTTGAGCAAAACGAATGAAAAAAACAACCAAAATATTTCAACGTAAGTCCGGATTCATATTAATTTTGGAGCCGAACTTATGTCTTTTGTGGTGACTTAACGCAATATTTATTTTTAGTTTTATTCGTGGCATATAAATACTTACCTAATAAAAATCACTTTAGAAATCATACAATACCGCAAAATTCCGTAAAGAACGATGTTTTAAGTAATTAAATTTTGTAATCCACTTTTTTACAACGCAGGTTTGTTGAGATTTCTTTTCTGATTTTTAAAACTATTGTAACTTCGAGGATCGATATCTCAGGTAAAAACCGTTGGGTCGCCCATTCGTTCAAACTTTTTTATAGTAAAAAAATGTAGGCACTCAGTATACCTGTATACTGGTTTGTTTATCTGAATAATGTATAGACGCTAACGTCCTTTGTTTTTGGACGTCTACAATCCACAACATCTAATCGATAATGATTACTAATCGATTGGATAACGTCATGATTCGATTATTCTTGAATTACTCCTTATTTTCGTTTTTTAATAATTTATCAAAAGCGGTCTGCATTTTTCTTTGTTTATAGTACTTTTTAATTACTTTTTTAAGCTAAGTATAATTTTCTGTAAAGCTAAAAACCGTTGAAAAATTAAAACAATAGGCTGTAAAGATTAAAAGGTGATAATAAATAGACTATAGAACTACTATAATATACAGTAAATAAAATAATCAAAATTGATATAATCAAATCAAGATAAACATAAATCTAATCACAACAAAAAGCATGGATATAAAATATTGAATTGAAGTTTTAACTAACCGCCGGGCGGACAAAAAGCATCAAAACTGGATTAATTTTCAAAAATCTAGAAATTGTTTCACTTTTATGTTGGGGGTCTGTAATTTTAACTCTCGTGTGACATTTACATTCATAGACGTTTGGAAAATCCATTTGCCTTTTTTTCAGTCGAAATATTTATTATCAGTTTTTAACAGAATTATATTTTCTACTAGCGGTTCGGTCCGGCTTCGCCCGAATTTGTGGATTGCCACCGTTTTTTCGTCGACTTGCGTTGCAAAATTGATCTCCACGAAAGGCGCTTTTATTTTAACGTGATAATATATTATAGCCTATGCCGAAGTTCCAGTCTAAATATTGGTGAAAACATTTTTGAAATCGGATGAGTAGTTTCGGGGATTACCTCCTACTGCATCCAAACTTACAAACTTTACCTCATGATATTAGTATAGATAAAAAAATTTCGTCAGCATCATATTTTCCTACAATAGATGCGTTTCGTAGTTATAGCCGCGCTTCTTTTAATAGATTCGTTTGAGAAGCACTGCATTAATTGCAGTAGCTCCCAATTTTAGAGTAAAACGTATACCACGGACTAGACACTGTTTTGTTTGTTTACATAGTCAGAGCGTATACAATATGCATAACTGTGGCATAAAGGGAAAAACGCTTATGTCGAATTTAAATATGAAAATAAGTTTTAGTAACAATTTAATCTTTCCCCTCAATGAGCGTATTCATACTATCAGCACCGCTCAAGTTCGGATCCAATCACGCTCCGGTACCGATCCGTTTAGAAGAATATTTTGCTGGAGCGTGATCGGACTTTGCCTGACTTATGAATAGGTTTTTGTTTCAAATGCAGTATTCGTCTATTAAAGGTACAGGGTGTAGTATTCACCTTACGTTTTCCTCGCTAATAAGCTTGGATGCACCCACATTCTTCTCTTCGTTGTCTTGCGTTTCACTCTTTTCTTATTTGCCGTTTCTTTATCAAGAAGAATAGCTATAACATAAAAATCGAACGACATTGTCAGACAACTGGAAAAATTGTACTTATGAAATAAAATAAAATGTATTGCAAAGGAAATACATCAGACTTCTTGCAAATCGAGATTGAACCGTGATCGAAGCCAGAATGATAGTGTGAATACAGTAAGATTTTACCGGACCGAGAGCGAACCGTGACCGGCACTATAGTGTGAATCGGGCTTAAAAGTCGCGATGAGAGTGTAGCTTGTTCGAATTCATTCGAAGTAATTTTTACGTCCATTTTAAAACATCTTCGAGGAGGCTCCGACGCGGTGAGCCGAACTTCACCAGCGTGTTTTTAAGTGTTTCTCTCTGTTCTAACGTCCTGTCATAATAAAATATGTTCACAGAAAAAGCGTCTGTTGCTACTGTAATGTGCGTTTGTGTACATTGGTGTCAGTGACGTTGCGTCAACACTAAATTCTTGTCGTATATTTTAAAGATTGACGTGTACAGGGTGTTAAAAAAATATGCGTTTTTTTATTTAAAACAAACGAAAGTCCAACGCTGCGTTGCAGAAAGCATTGTCAAAAAAATTGATTTGTAAACTACAGTGGTCATATGGGCTATGCGCACGGAGGCGGAGTTACAAATTTTTCGATGCGAGCGTTTGTGGTGAGCACTAGGGGAAACTTCGAACTCCAATTTTCCATATGTCAGTGAGCAATGTTTATTAAAAGTGAAATTAGTTATAATTTTATAAAGTTTTTTAATTACAAAGAAAACATAGGAAAACTAAGCGATCTGGAAATGCTTGTTGTGTTCCGGGTTGTTGCGCTGATGGCGATTTATGTAAAATAAAGACCATTGGCGCCCTGATTTGACGTTCCGCTGTCAGTGTAAACAAATTAACATCAGTTTTCCTTATTAAATATTTTTTTGACACATCATGGCCAACTAAAGTTTTTGACTTATCACCTTAGAAACATGTCGCGATTTCCATAAAAAGTTAGTTCAATAATTCTCTATTCCCACTAGCGGCGCTAATAGGCTTCGTGCACACAGCCTATAATAACAGTTTTATATAGGCCAGTAAAATGTAGATGATTTGACCACTGAATATTTCCAAAAAATCGCAAAAGGGTTCAAATTCGAAGGAACATTATAATCAAAATCGCACCTTCGGGCGATGATTGGAACTTGTTAAAAACGTTCAAAAAGAGTTAAAAAACTGTGTTTCATGAGTTTTTTTGCTTCAAAATTCAATATCGTAACCATGGAAAAGTTCTCCTAATTTTCGAATTAGTGAAAACTGATTTCGTCACTTTACTGACCTATAAGTATACATGCCGTCCTGTTTATTTTGGAGCTATTGAAATCATTAATGCATTACAGAAAATTGTTCCGCTTAAAATGCAACATACACCGAAAAAGAATAGACCACGAACTCTGTAACCAGGACACCCAGCTCGAGCGTAGCGGTGGACCGATATCTGTCGCATGAACGAATATGGCGTCAGCTACTGGGTAACGCACACACGGCTTACATGTGTGTAGTGTCTGTGAATTCAAACAACTTTGATAACTATGGCGAAAACAGGCGGAAAGAACCGAAGTTTTCCCAGGTAGTGATAACAGCGCCATCTCGCGTGCGCCGGAAAACGGTCCGTCTCGAAACACAGCAGGCATAGGAAGCTATAGGTCTCCTAGTTATAGACTCCGTGGAATAGACTATTTGATAAATAAATAAATTGCAGTAATGATTTCCATAGCTAACAAATAAACAGAACCGGTTGATAGAAAAAGATCGCTGTCCAAAATTCGTAGAAAAATGTTGTTTTGCAGTGAAAATTGCGCAGAAAACTATATGTTAATATACGTGTGTACACAGTTTATAAAAATTGAACAATTATTGGCTCGGGTCAGTGGCTTCTCCTAAAATGACTACGACGAGCCGCCACTGTTTTTATAATGACAAGGACAACGGATGCGGCCGTTAAGGAACGATAGTTTGTTTATGTAACCAACTTGCGTCTACCATATGATGATTTTTCAAGATATTATGCATATATAATCGTCCACACCCTGCATCCAAAACCGGGCATTCTTGTTTGTTTAAACAGTTTTTTTCTTTCTTACACAGGCACTAATTGTCTTAAAATGTAATTCCCTGAACACTATAAAGATCCTTGTATACTTAATTCTGTGCTGTCTTAAAAAATTGGGAACCTCAATTAGAAAATGAACGAGAATATAATATATTTTAAATAAGAGACTTTTTTCAAGATTGTAAATTATTGTCTGTGGATTTTTTCAAGGGTAAACTTGAGTGGAAGAAAAATTAGAGTGTTCTAGAATCTAGACTATTAACTTTAGTTTTTTTTTTGTCTTAAGGTTCATCTCCTGGTATTTGTCCACCAGAATTTTTACTGCGTTTAAAATTTAAATGCATGTAATCGTTTTATAGAATAAAATAGCACTTAATATGTCAAGTATAACGTTGGTGCGAAAACACGAACCGCCATGTTTGTGGCGTCATTCTTGTTACTACAAGAATGACGTCACAAACATGGCTTTTAGTGTTTACTCACGTATGCGTGTTAACTACAAGCCTGACGTCACACGTCAGGCCATCATGGTGGACAGTTTTTTTGTGACATATTATTATTATTTTTTGTGATGTCAAATGTCCTATTTTTGAGTTGTTTTTATTTGTTTTAAGTAAATTTTGTTATTAATTGAAGTGTTTTATTTGTTTCAGGTAAACTATGTTTTTGGATTCGACTTTAACGTCTCCCGTTCAAATCTACCGAGTAAAATATTTTTTTTCGGTAAGCGTTTTAACGTCATATGTATTATTCGTATACCCTATAGTTGTAACAATCTTTTAGATGCTTGTTTTTAAGTTTTAAAAAAAATTACGTACCGTAATCATGACTAAATACTATCGTTGAAATATGTAAACTAAAAAATATATCTTTAAAAAAATCAAAGTTGATAGTACACCGGGCGTTAATTATTTTGTACATATCACTAACGTTGTAAACAGTTTAAAATGATTAAAAAACGCTAGTTAAAATTTACGGATATGGTAGCTAGTATTTCTAGAAATACAGTTTAAAATTTAAAAAAATCGACGTTTTTTCTTTTGATTGAAAAACTTCAAAGATGCATTAAATGCGGTTTTTAGATGAATAATGCTTCTGAGAACATCCAGAAATAAGTTCTTTGTAACTATTTTTAGAAATAGCTGTTTTTATATGCAAACACATTTGGTTAGACTAGCATGCAGGGAATATTTTCATAAAAAGTCGTCGATAACTCGAAATATTTTGTAGTTGATAACATTTTTCGTAGGCTTAACGGAAATGATATTTCGATGGTTCATATTGGCCCCAGGCGTTCTTTTTTCAATTGTGTTTCAACGAGTCGAAATCGTAAATACATCGAGGTACATCTTTGTTGCTACGATGATTCCATCGACATTTTTGAAAAAATGTATGCATTGATAAAATATAGACAAAAAAACTTTTTTAATAAGGCAAGCTTTTATCGAAATGTACTAAAAAGGAAATTTTGTTTACCCTTGTATCTCTGTAACAGAATAGGACCCATGTTTATAGGAACTTTTATGTTTATTTTGGGTCCCCGAGTACGTACCCCAAAAATACGGATATTTCCTTCTGAATCACCTGTACAGTGTACATGCGGTTCAAAATTGGGATGCAAGATTTGACCTTAAACTGCCTGGCAAACAAGCATGCGAGGTTGAATAAAAGCTTGTGAACATTCACAGAAAATAACCCTGGCCTTAAATGAGACGAACTCGAAATTGTAATGTTGAAACCGAGACAATTTTACACAAAAAATCTCGTACCTTGCGAAACCTTCCAAGAATCGTCGTTTAGCGGTCGAGTCTGTCAAAGTTTTCGGGGCTTCCTTACTCTTTAAGGAGGTTGATGCGTTACAGTCCCAATCAAAAGTAAGTCGAATTCTAAATGGGAACTTTTCCATAATAAATTTTTACAAAAGGGTATAAGTCGATGATACCAATAAATTATTGTCATAAAGGCATAAATAAATTTTTTTTTTTAATATTATTAATTATTTCAGTATTTTACTTTTGAATTTTTTGTACAAAGTTAGGTTAGAAAAAATAAATGTATGTAAATGTCTGTATTTTGCATATTTTTTGCAGTAAATAATTAAAAAAAGAAATTAGAAGTATTAGAAATTAAAATTAAATCATTAAAAAGTTGAAAATTCAGTTAAAATTGATAAAATTGTCAAGAATAAAAGTTCGTAATCGAAAAGTGCTAAGGTTTAATAATTGTTTTTATTGATTACGAGTCTCCTAATTAAATTGGAAAATAATATTAAAATATGCGTAAGACATCGATGCTTTACATAGTTAGTTTTCGGAACTGCTGACATTATTTGGTTATTTGCAAAAAATTAAAATGTACCGTTTGCATTCTAGGTTGACATATTTTCCATAAGACTATACATAAAAGTTTTTTTAATTTTTAACTTTATAAATCTCCTAATGATTTTGGATTTTTTACAGAAAATTTTGTCATAAAAAAATCTATTAAAAAAACTTTATTTCAGATTTTTTTCATTATCTTCGTAAAACGGCTCAACCTCATGAGACCAACTAGAAATTGTACTGTTGAAACCGAGACAATTTTACAAAAAAAAATCTCGTCCCTTGCGAAACCTTCCAAGAATCGTCGTTTAGCGGTCGAGCCTGTCAAAGTTTTCGGGGCTTCCCTAGCACGATATATACTCTTTAATAAGTATGAAAACGTGTAACTATTATGTTACAAATGAATAGCACTGGCTAAGTTTCGGCTTTACATAGTTTGTTATTGTCTTCAGTAACTAGGTTGTTAATGGGGTGCTTACAGCCTAAAGGTGCGGAGAACCCCACGCGTATATAAATACACAGTAGGGTACACACATGTATACACGTCTCGTCAGTGACGGCCAATTAGAAGGTAAAAGTAAGGGGCACTTGTTAATTGAGATTCCTTAATTAATTAAAATCTGTGCTTACGTAGTTTAAAGTCAAGTTTTAATAATGCTGCGCTTAAACGAGTCTGATTTATTTCAGTCAATCCATGTGCGTCGAGTGTTTATTTTTATTCTACCGCTATAAATGGATAAGCAGAATTTATTCCACGCGCCACTATCTGCGGGCAAGTAGGCGCTCACTACCATAGTCTGATTTATTTTAGTCGATCCATGTGCGTCGAGTGTTTATTTTTATTCTACCGCTATAAATGGATAAGCAGAATTTATTCCACGCGCCACTATCTGCGGGCAAGTAGGCGCTCACTACCATAGTCTGATTTATTTCAGTCGATCCATGTGCGTCGAGTGTTTATTTTTATTCTACCGCTGTAAATGGATATGTCGAATTTATTCCACACGCCATTGTCTGCGGGCAAGTAGGCGCTCACTACCATAGTCTGATCCATGTGCGTCGGGTGTTTATTTTTATTCTACCGCTATAAATGGATATGTCGAATTTATTCCACACGCCACTATCATATTTTTGATGACGTGCCTGGCTTCAACTCTCACCGCAGGCACTATAACGATTACTATTTACTAAAATGAATAATTTATTAACTTAAAAACTAGATTCGATTCAATTGAATTAAACCCCCAATTATTTCTAATAACCATCTGACCCTCGATAGTATAGTGATTATTATCCAATTAATTAGTAGGTAAGGCATGTTCTGTGTGCATAGACGTTCCTTTGTATGTCCCTTTTATCTATAACGAACAACCTCTGGATTCTGACACGTATAGGTACATCCTTGCGGTAAAATCCCGAACCCAGTCCTGCAGCCTGCCGCAAGGATAATCTGCAGCGAAAGTTCAACTTCTCTGTCTTCTGTCTCGCTCAGACCTTGAAACGTTCCGTTCTTGCATTTAGAGCAGGGACTCTCAACCTTTTTCTTATCGGGACACACATAGTTGAATATTTTTAGCGATGTACCTACTTATGTCAGGACAATATTTCAGAAATACCGTATGAGCGCCGTCCGAAAATAATTGTGTTCGCTTATGTTTCGATAGTAATTATTGGAATATTTCTTGTTTTTTTCCCTTTTCTTCTTTTCAATTTGTGTATGTAAAAAATCTAGATTTAGGTAAAAATGCGGGATAAATTAAAAAAAGCAATAAATAATATGAAAATAATAATATTAAACCTGAGTAATTATTTTTCGAGAAGCAAGTCTGCTGAAGATTTTACCTTTTGGAGAGTTTATTAGAAAAATAATTACTCAGGTTTAATATTATTATTTTTTGAAAAACGCACGTCTGACATTAATTTTTAGCTAAAAAATCGAGACTGCCCGCAAAAATCGTCTGGAAACGCTGATATGTCTCTTGGCAGATAAAGAAATAATTTTGCATTTGAAACGTAAGTTTGCGAGTTGATAAAGTTAAACAGTTCAACTGTACGCCGGTTGGGAATCCCTAATTTAGAGTGATGTTTAAACTTGAGGGTTGACCTAACTGTCCAACTTAAGTATAACCTCTTGTGTATTGTTTTGATGAACTGTGTATCTTCAAGAAGTCTCTCGTAAACATAAAACGATCTTTCATTTTGGAAATCTAAAGTTAAGGGGTCGGACATTGGTTTGATGATACCGACGTGATATATATAAAAAAGTGACATATCCGATTTCTTTGGCAACTTAGCCGAGACGTCGAGTTAAGTATTTTTTCAGTTTGGAAATTGAACTGTTAAGTTAAGGGTTAGCCTGAAATATTGGTTAGATAATCCGGTGAAGTTTATAAAAAAAACCTTACGCGCGATTGAAGTACACTTCTTTTGATTTGTTTTTGCTATTATCACTTTTTGGAAAATATTCACTCACAAATTAAATGCATTTTGATTTGTGTCCGTAGCTATGTTTCACATTCCGTTGAAGACGGTTTCGCAGAATTCCCGCGAAATTACTGCCTTGCTTAATAAGTTAATTCATAGGTCGCTTGCACAGAACAAAAATCTCCGAACAACCGTCACGGGAATCTCATATTTTATGTCTTGACCTCAGCTGTTGAGCGTCTATAATTCACAATCTCTCTTATGTCTTCATAAAAATTCGTTGAACGAGATCAGGATTTCAGAAACCGTGCGCTGGTTAAATGGGAATTAAAAGCTTGAAACAGATTGATTAAATATTTAGACCGGCTCAGCAAGCGTCAGCAAAAGGCATATTATATATATATGCATTTCATTAAACTTGTCAACCCTGTTGGAGTCCCGCGCGAACTTGTTTTACCGGGTGATGCGGCGCAACTTTGGCAGCACACAAGTGTGAGTATATAGCGACCTAAAGGTACAGCTCTATACATGTGCTGTAGATAGAGGGAGCTATGCTATATAGCTCTGAACACTGCGGTAGTGTTTAATTATGCAATATGCATGTATCCTTCATTATGCGTACAACAATAATATTGTTCTGAATCTGATACGCCACTGTCCTATGTCCAAATTGATACCCGAAGAGTAACTAAGTTTTATTAAGAGGCGACACTTCGAGTGCCTTCTTTGGTATTTCGTGTTCACCTTGAAAGTTGAAACGCTAATGATCTTTGATTGTTATCATAAGTTATATCCAGCGTTGCCAGTTTTTTTTTTGACAAGTCGGGATTTTGGAACTCTTTGAGTGAAAACAGCGGGATTCTTTCGTCGAAAGCGGTACATAGTAAAAAAACGTATATAATCAGAAGTTTTCAAATATCTATTTATCTTTTTATTTGAATTAAAATTACGTTTACGTGACAATAGATAGCAAAAATAGCCATAGAAAATGTATTTTAATAAAAATATAATATTTAGATCAGATTTACCCTATCGTTAAATAGTTGAGTCTTATTCGTCTTCAGAATAAAAAAAAACAGAAATCAAAATCAAAAAAGTTTTAATCATTAGAAAAATATGGCGTTTCAAACAATAGTCTCTGGAGTGAGTGTTACAAATTGCAACTTACAATAAGAGAATAATAATTATTTATAAGAATTACTTATTCATGATATTTCTGTGAAGATTTAACTTCTTTTAAAGTTATCCCCGAAAAGCGGGACTGAGCCTGTCCCGCGCGGGACATTTAATTTTGATTTAAAAATCGGGACGTCCCGCCAAAATCGGGACGTCTGGCAACGCTGGTTATATCCTTAATCGCCGCGGGAAGATCTGTACGCGGTGTAAAACGGGGGTATTTGATAGTGACGTTTCATGAGCTGCTTCGAAGCGCAGAACAGCGTCTGAATGCAAGAAAGCCTGCCACACAGAGCACATACATGGCTCTTAAAATTTAGCGTTGGTTGCGTAATTATTACACTATTTCCTGCCATTAAATATTAGTTAAACATAATTCGTTCTAAAATTAAGAAAGTACTTAAGATTTTGATTGTTCAAAGCAGCGCTCGTAGAGGAACCGCCACTGTTTCAAACTACAGTAGAACCTTGATTATCCGAGTCGCAATTATCCGAGCTCTGGATTAACCGAGCTAATCTAATGCGAGGTACGCGCGTCTATGACCCGGATTAATCGGGCCACTTAAGACCCAATATCCGTATTAACCGAGCTTCTAAAATATAGTATGTAATGTAAATATTTTCATTTAAAATCGTCGGGGCGATAAAATAATTTATTAATAAAAATATTTCCATGGTAAAAACGTTTATAAACCGTTTAAAGTACATTTGTGTTAATTTTTTTAATGAATAAAAAATAAATCCGGATTATCCGAGTAGGGTGTTCCCCATGTTACCTCGGATAATCTGGGTTCTACTGTATAATTTTAAACTCAATTGTTTTTGTCCCGCGGTTAGTTGAAGAACATGCCTGGCATGTGAGTTAGACCTTAGCGAATTTAATATGTGAGTTGAAGTTTTATAGCTCGGAGCTTGAATGTAGCTCTCAAACAAGTGAACGTAGGTAAACTGCTAACTCAACGTGCGCTGACCACTCACGTCGGAGTAATGCTGTTATTTCAATTAGAACTCAGAAATTATAATAATATATTATGCGCCGCTCATTTAGATGTCAGGTCGTTTGGTTAGTTCCTTTAAAAGATCGCCATAATAACTTACTGCGTTATTTCTTTTCGAGTTATGAAAACAACGTTCCATTGTCTTTAATTTTTGCATGGAAAATAACTTCAGAACACTATTTTATGTAATACTAACTTTGAAGTATCATCAAACTTGTAAGTAATAAGTAGTATAATATTATATTGTTTATTATTTTATTTTTTTCTTATTATAATTTATACAATGTCTTCACTGACACTGGTAACAGTGAATAGTTTAGTATATCCTGCTTATAGATACACAAAAAGTTTAAATAGTTTTTTGTGCAACTCGAGATTTACTATCGGAAACTGCTGAGATATATTTAAAATAAACCGTATGCATTTTTTTTTCTTCAAATGGCAACATATATTTTTTTTTACATTTTCCAAATCTCTATTTTTCTCTATGAATTAATATAAAATTTTCATAAGGTTACGTAAGAAAATATTCGAGAAAAACGTTATCGATTTTATTAATTAAATACACAGTTATAATTTATTTATATTAATAATAATTTACACATGACGTGTGGAGTGCTACGGAAAATAATTATTACTGTGCATTTAATTAATAAATTGATAACATTTTCCTCGAATATTTTCTTATGTAACTCGGTCAAAATGTTATATGAATTTATATAGAAAAAAATGGAGATTTCTAAAATGTAAAAAAATATATGTTGCCATTTGAAAAAAAAACATGTGTCTGAAAATTCGTGAAAAGCCCAGTAAGTTACGCTAGATAACCCCGACGTCTACGTATAAAACAAAAGCTATCAGCAGTATTTACAATCATAAATGTAGCACTTTAATAACGATATAAAACCACCAAAGTATTTTGTTTTGTTCAAAGCAAGCAAGTATTAAAATATATAGAATTTCAATTTGAAATTCTTTTTTTATGTTTTAGTCACGATAAATTCTATTTTTAGAAGATATAAAATATGTGCATATTTTCGTTCATTACAAATAATCCAAAATTAGTTTCTCTTTTATATATTTTCAGTTGTTAGATTTTTCAGATTCTAATTGGTGAACGTATCAATTACAAATTTATATTTATTATTAAAAACAACAAATTAAAAGTATGAATAAATACTATAGAAGCAGATAAACCGGACGATCTACGTATTGTTGTCACAATATTTTTTTAAATTTTTTTACGTATTTATTTGTATTTAGATAAATATTGCGGCTTTTTTTTCAAAAGAATAAAAGTGTAATTTTCGATTATCAGATTGAATTTTAATAAATGATGTTGCCAAACAAACCGTCCCTCTCGAAAATGTTCAAATTGCCGCAGTTGTGTTTAAAAAATACAGGTGTTCAACAATAAAGTGTTCACTCTTCATTGACAAAAATAGATTTACGAAAAAGTTGCAAATTTTAGATGCATGAAGAAATAAATAATAGATAAGGTAATTTTCAAGACAAATAAAATTTAAATGTAAATCAGGCACATGAACGAAGAAAATATAAATTTATTTTTGAAGTTTATAAACAAGTGAAGTAAAACAAGAAGACTTCACGTCGTAAACGAAGTTGACTTTGAGATTTAATGGTAGTCTCATAAAAATAGTAACACAATTTATGCTTTGGCCATACAATATTGTTGACAGTTATTTTGAAAATGTTGTAGTATAGAAACATTTAAGTATATATATTTGACATGTATTGCTTTGTTTTTCAAGATCCGTATAAGAATCTATAGTATTTCAGCTCCCAAAACACGTGTTTTTCGAGCTCTGTTCCAACCTCTCTGTGAACGGTACTATTATCGTCACAGTCTTGCGCAGTAGCTCAAAAAACGATACAAACAGTTTCGTTTTAACTATATAATCCGCAAAACTGTGTCGATAATATTACCGTTCGTAGAGAGGTTGTAACAAAGCTATAAGCGACAAGTTTTATGCCGTCAAAAGTAATTTACATTCATTAGTTTAGTAGAGTGGCCATTTGAGTGGCGCTGCTTGTAACTTAAAGTTGCATTTGGCAAGCCAAAAATTATAATTTTTATACACGACTTTTATTCTGTAATTCAAATTCTAATTACATACTAAATGAAACCTACACTTCAGAAATTCCATTCGTGATGCACTCTATAAGAAAAATGTTTATAATCGTCTGAAAATATACTACACGCACTTTTTTTACTTTTAGTATATGTTGTGCATATACAGCATTCAGTACATAATACAGAATTTTACATATTTATAAGAATGTATTACATACATTTCGTTTTATTTCATACATAAAAGTAAATATTTTATTGATATGAGAATTTTGTTTACCGGTTTAAATTTATGTTTTAAATATAAACAAATTTATAGGTTGTATTAGTCGAACTTCTACATATAGGTACATCGGTTTATCTCATTTTGCATTGGGTAAACTCGAGTTTAAATCGGAAATAACTCAAACATTTCTAAACTTAATTTCCAAATTTAATCAATGCAATTTCAAACTCATATATAGTTGGGATATTTATTAGAAAATATATGCTTTGTATAGTTGAGAACGACAGTTACAACCCTATATCAAAATATCTATACTAATATATAAAGCTGAAGAGTTTGTTTGTTTGTTTGTTTCAACGCGCTAATCTCAGAAACTACTGGTTCAAATTGAAAATCACGCTACGACCATTAGGAGCGGAGCATTAATGAAGAATGTTGCAAAATGTATCTCAAAAATAAGCTTCTATTCAGGTGAAATGCACTAACTAAAATATATAATCATATTAGCGTTGTGAGAACACAATGTCGGATGGCTCAATCGGTAGAGCATGCGACTGTCAATATCAGGGTCGTGGGTTCGAGCCCCACGTTGGGCGAAATTTTTTTTTTTATTTTTCTACATTGCTATCTTCTAAGGCTTTAAATTTATTTTAATTTTATTTAATTAATTAAAATTAGAAAAGTATAAATACTGCTTTTTATCGACAAAAGCTTTTGAACGGTAACTCCGATCATCATGAAATTTGGACACAACATTCATCTCGGTAAACTAAGATGAATGTGTGTACTCATGTTCCTCCCTTCCCCATTAGTTCTTTTACACCCGGGTGAAACCAGACGGGACCGCTAGTATAATATAATTAAAAAATGTCAGCCAATGTGGCGATAGAACCGTTCCACTTTTTTCTAATTTCAAAATAAGTATTTCAGAAATTATAAAGTTTAAAAAAATTGACCAGATTTTATTGGAAAAATAATAAGAAAAAAAAATTGGGGGAAGATCGGCGCATGTGCAGAAGAGATAATTGCTAGAACTTAATTTTTTCTGTCGTAATGATATATTTTATATATTTCTCCAAGAAATTTTAGTAAAAACTTTTTTTTAAACTTTGTGGTTTCGGAAATATTTTGAAAATAAGAATAATCAGCTGTTGAAAAACTTAAAAAAAAAATTACCTCAGTGCCCCACATTTTTATAAAGAGCTATATGTAATATACCTCTAACATAGCTCTACACTTTACTGTGTAAATGCAAAGTTTAGTAAGCCATTCGAAATAACCTAAAACAAAAACTAAAAGGGTTTATGGATGCACTTTCGTATTATATGAACAAAGTGAACTTTAACTGTTTTCGAAATTGGTTTTTGGAACATTTTACAGTTTTGTTTGCGTTGAACAAAGTAGCAAGCCATATTAAGTGAAAAATGTGTCTCAATTTACAAAAGCATGAACTCGCAGTACCGAGTACACTATATTCGGTTTTAAAATCTGTATTGTAAACTACATAGCTGCACTGAGAAACAAACAAATGTTTGTTTGTGGTTATTGGATCGTATAATTTATTTGGACCAAATAAAAATTGTTTGCAGAGGATAAAAAAAATGTAGTTTGTAGATTACACGATCCAATAGGCACAAACAAATATTTGTATGCTTCAATTTTTTTTCTCAATTCAAATTCGATATCGCCCGACTGCAATTTTTACTCACGGCTCCATCTTGTTTTTCACGTGAATCTTATAAATAATGTCTAGAAGTGGCTTTTTTTTAAAACGAAATATATTTGTCAAGATTCTGTATTTTTTGCCGAATTCAAAACTCGTTTTAAAAAAAAAAACGACTGATATGTAAACGCGTAAGGTCCACATAGGGAAATTAGCATTGGGAAAAAATACTTGACTCAGAGTTAGCCATGACTGCATTAATTGTTATTTCTATTGAATTATCGTGGTAATCTTGAGGATCTATTTTATTTTGATTTATTTTTTTTTACTTGGCTTTTTTAATAATAAAAAGCTCTTATAAATCATTATTTTAATTTTTTTGTACAAAAATAAAACAAAAAAACAACTCCATCTGTTTGGAAACTATTCATTCAAAAATTGTCTGACTGGTATGACGTATGCGTGTTGGTAAATCAGTGACCCAATGCCTTTAGGTTCAACACGAATAGGCGGAGATGTTTGGTCTCGCACCATATTTAAGTATTTTTGGGAATTTAATGTCCCATTAATAAAAAAAGTCCGATTATGTTGTAATCATTTGAATATTTTTTTCGGTAGTATACACAATACACATTCATTTTGCAAAAGAATATTATCTGTCAAATTGAAAAACAAGTTTTCAAGGCTCACTCTGATCCAGTCATTTTTTCCCAATGTTAATTTCCCTATGTGCACCTTACGTGTTTACATACTGTATAATATTTTACGAGCAATTTTATCAATATCTCCAATTGTCGGACAATCTGTATATGCAACCAAAGGTATACAATATTACGTGGTACATTTCACAAATGAATAATAATGATGTAATTCTGTACCCTAAAACCAATTATTGAGAGCTATAGAGTACGAACGTGTATTGTTATACAATACGTCACATAATAAACCCACATAACTATAACAATATATTATGTACATTCTCAAATAACAAAATGTCTACTTGGGTGTCCACTTCAGCACCCGTAGTACATAGAGAAAAATATTTGTGACAAGGGGTGGCTTAAAAAAAAACCTATACCTATGTTTTAAATATAGCCCTTTTTGTTTTGAGAAGTGACAGTGCAAATTTTAAAATTTACATATTTTTTCCCCTTGAATAAATTTGCTTTCTTGAACGATGATTTCGTCATAATATCACCAGACCACCAAAAATTGGTGTTTAAAATGTCAAAACCATAGATATATATATTAATAGATAGCGGATGCCTATCCTTGAGCATTGTGCGGAATGGTTCCAATTAGAAGCCATTTTGTATGTGGAATACGCCGTAAAAAGCGCGCGGGATTCAAAAAGATTAAATATTCTATAATATGATGATAATGGAAAAACAATAAAACTCGCAGTAAACAGTGATATTTCGCTCCAAAACCTATTTTTATATTGAAACGTTTCAAAAATTACAAAACTGAGCATAAATATTATATAAAAGCTTAGAACATTTTACATTGTCAGATTGGCATCAATGCTTGTCAACCTTGATGCCAAATTGACAATGTAAGATGTTCTAAGCTTTTACATTATATTTATGCTCAATTTTGTAATTTTTGAAACGTTTCAGTATAAAAATAGGTTTTGGAGCGAAATATCACTGTTTTACTGTGTTGTTTTTCTCAATAAAATCATATTATAAAATAATTAATATTTTTGAATCTCGCGCGCTTTTTACGGCGTTTTCCACGTACAAAATGGCTTCTGAAAGGTACAGGAGGCGCTAGTGTATCCGCAATTTATTAAATATATATATCTATGGTCAAAACATATACACAAAGAATGCTTCAATCGTCTCTGTCTAGTTTGAGCATTCGTAAATGGCTGCAAGATAATAAGTTTATAAATAAATTTACGATTTCTTATAATATCTCGTAATATGATACAGCATATGTTTAAAGCGCGTTTTAATGCGACACCCGGTATAAGGGACCGTCTCTTATCGTGATATCGTCATCTACATTTCAAAGTAGTCAATTTTGTACCCATATTATAGCATATAAGCTCCGCAGGTCTCAATATACGAGATTGTTATTGGAGCCAAGTGTTGTACAGACTGTTAAAAAAAAGATGTCCCATGGAAAAATAAAATTTGAAATAAACAAGAGAATATTTTTGTTTATGTTGTCAGTCATTGCAACATTTGCATAATGCAGTCGAACTCGTGTATTTTCAACACCATCTATTTTCAACTGAATTTATGTGCAGTGTAAACTCCATTTAACGTCACTCGGTATAACGACAAACTCCTTAAAACATCAAAATTACTTAAAGCTAGTTGGTTTATCTCGTTGCTCATACAATGATACTCTCTAAATAACGACAACAATACGTCATCATTAAGCAATAAACACTACTTGTTTGTTAGTTTGTAGCTTTGTTGTCGGCATCATGCGTACCAAAGATACTAAGAAATTCGTTCTTTTGTTTGTTGGGATTATCTTTCATATATTTAGCTCAGCTGTAATTTGTGATAGTATGAATTTGGTCAGTTGTAAATTTTATATATTGCGAGTAAATATACATATTTTAGTAAAATATATTAGTGGATTATTTCTTCTCTCCGTTTAACGACAACTCTCAATAACAAAGTGCACAGTGTCGCTATATGGAGTTTACACTGTATTTACCTACTTCTCACCCAAAGTGTTTCTTCCTACGCTACTCAGCCAATGAAAAAATACGTTGGACAAATGACAACGTTTAACCTCAAAAGGTTTCTATGACAGCTACGAAGTGAGGATAAAGGAGTAATTGAAAATATATGAGTCGATTGAAAAATGAAAATATCTGCGTCGTAATTAATATTTTTAACGCGGGAAGATCTGCGCGAGGTATCATTGAAAGAAATGTACATCACGTAAAACCGTCACATTTTAAATAATTATAATAATAATTATCTTTATTAGTACAGATTAGTGCACTAAAAGGCGAGGTTCAAAATATAAAAATTCTTTCCTTTGCAATCTCCTACACTGTAAATCATCCCTTCTCCGGATACGACACTGGATCTGGACAGTCGACATACATTTTCGAACAATCGTTACAAATGTAACGTTCGTGTACAAACCAGAGACCGTACTTTTATATATCGAGTCTAAAGAGCTAGTTCTCGAATAAGCATTAAACGGGCTCGCGGGGATATTGTACGGTTAAGAGCGTCTATGTATCCGTTCGTCCCGGCTCCCGGGATATCGAAGTTCGTATCTCGACAACCACAGCACACGGTGTGCGCTCTCTGTCGCGTTGGGTTCGACAGGTCTCTATATTATCGGCATTACCTTACATCGTACCCATACTGCGATAACAGAGATGGGATATCGTAAACGTGATGTAGTCTGAGGACACTGTTAAAGTCTGAATCAAAACTCATATTTTACTTTTACTCTGTATGTAATAGTCGTTTCTTTTTTTTTTGAAGTTAAACTTCTTTCGCCGCGATGAGAGTACTTTTGTAACGAGAACGAAAAACGACACTGTTAGGCGTGGAGGAAATAAGCTGCTAACCGATTGGCTGACGGGTAGTGCAGATACGAACACCCGCCAATTGCACGTTTTTACTCCGCGCATCAAAAACTTCCGAAAAATTCTCAAAAAAATTGTTCCGTGATCTATTTGCGATGTAGATTCCGAACAAAAAAAAATGTGGGACTGCTCTATCGGGGCTCCAGTGTTCATGGGACCATCGTATACAGTAAACACAGTACTTCTGTTGTGTAGGGCCTTATACTGTTGTTACACGCGTATCGCATTGCTGCGGGCGCCCTTAGTACTTCCGGTCTCGTCTCTCGAATGGCGTCAGCCCGGATGTAACCGCTCTCAGCCATCTCCCCCCCCTTCTCTCCTTCCAATCACTTTCTGTGTTCATTCTTCTGTACACAGTCCTTTCTTTTTGTGCCTATAAATTTATGTTATGGCCCAGTCAGCTGGAAATCAATTATTTTTTGCTTTATATGTCAGTAAATTAGTTATTGAAAAGATAGGTACCTATACCCTATTAATTTTTCTGTTCGAATGACTTTTAATTTATTTCGTCTAATTATCTAATATAAAATGAATTTTATTTATCGATTAATGGGGTAGCACGAGGCTCATGGTATCATGGGTTGATATCCAATAAAGTTTCTCCTTCTTTGAGACCATTCGAGACGGTAACTTTTTACAACTCTCGTCTCAATACCTTTTTAACTGACCTACAAAAAGGACGTAGGTACTTAATACCAACTGTTAAAAAAATTAAACCAATTAATGGTTAGAAATTATTATTCAACTAGCTGCCCAGGCCGGCTTCGCTTGAATTTGTAAACCGTTTTTTCGTCGACTTCGTTGCAAAATTGATCTCCACTCAAAGTGCTTTTATTTTAACGCGATAACATCCTGAAGGTCCATTCTAAATATTGGTGAAAGAATTTTTGAAATCGGATGAGTCGTTGCAGAGATTACATCCTGCATCCAAACTTACAAACCTTACCTCTAATTATAATACTTATACTGTGTGCGCTTCCAAGCAGATATCTGAATTTTCGTGAGTTGTACGTATGTTTTGTCTACGTTTATTTCCGGAACTGCTGAAACGATTTAAATTATTCTTTTTGCGTTAAGCTAGCTATTTTTCAACTTAGGTCACAGTGAAACAACCACCGTAATCGAATCACTAGTTTATTTCCTGAAAATTGAACGACTTTAAAAAAATCACTAGGTACCTACAGAAAAAAATATCTAAATTTTGAAATCGGCGCCAACTTAAGGCCGATTTCATATCTTTCTTTTGTTAGGGGATTTTTGAAAGACGGTCCTTTTTTTATAAAAAAAAATTATTAAATCTCAATAATTTAATCTCGGAATTCGAGTAGAGAAAAATTGTTAATTCGGTACCTAAGTTCCTTTTGACAATTGGTCATTTCTGTAGATATATATATGCTTTGTTCCAACCTCTCTGATGCAAACGATAATATTATCGTCACAGTCTTGCGCAGTAGCTAAAACGAAACTGTTTGTATCTATTTTTGAGCTACTACGCAAGACTGTGACGATAATATTACCGTTCGCAGAGAGGTTGGAACACAGTTCTGGTAATACCGTGTTTTTGATTGATTATTTTGTTAATTATTAAAACATGATAATTTGTCTGCTTATATTAATTTGTGGTGACGATAGATTTGTTTTGTTGATTGAGATATTAATTAAAAGCTACATTTGAGCAAAGTAATAAAGATTCCTTTATTTACATATATCTATATTAATCTGCGATGCAGTTTGTGCACCGCATATATGCATAATTTAAATATTATATGCATATGCAAATAAAGCTGTGTTTACATAGTCTAATATAGATTATAAATGATAAATATCAAGATGCGGAATTATAGTACCGGACAAAATTTTCGGTGATAATTTTATCAGAATTTTGGATAACGATTTAAAATTTTCATTTATAATCTGTTATAGGTTTGTACAACGCTTTTTAAATTTCTATCTCCCTTTAACTTATGTAACGTTGAAAGTGACAGAAAATTAACAGCACAGTACTTAAATGCTTCCGTGGACCATACAAAAATAGCGCCATTAGTCGATTTTTTAATTAATAATTAGACGCTAATGATCTGAGTTATCGAGCGTCTGTAATACACTATCTAGTTTTTCAATTAGAACTGTGTACCCAAAATTAAACCGCGACTGTCATCTTTCTTCCGACGTTTCGCCAAATGTTCAGTTGTCATCTTCAGGACTCGACAACGGCTTACGTTCGGAATTTTGATTCTGGCCGTGGAAAGATTTTTTGTTTTTGAATATTTTGTAATTTTATTTCTCCAAAATATATAAAAAGAGTTTTGCGAAAAATCATATTAAAATTTACTTCGTATGTGAAAGCAGGTATAATAAAAATTAAATTTTGAATATCACGTTTGCGCCAATTCTATTTCTATTTTAATGGCATATTTCCGGTTCTTTGTTATGTAGTGTACTAGGCACTCGAGTCCACCTCTGTCCTGCATGCAACTTAGCCTCGGTATATACAGAATGAGTCACGGAACAAAAATATATTAGCAAAGACAAAATAGAGTACTTGTGCCTAATAATAATAATTAATAATAAATGCATTTTTTGTTCTACTTTTGGGATTTGACATAAAACTATACATATTGTCACAGAAACCATAAAACACATTTTACATGGCTGTCAGTATTACTATATACATGCGAAAAATGGCGGATTTGACATTACATTTGGCTTATGTCAAATCCCAATAAAATAACCTGCGTTCCCTCTATTTATAGAGTAAAATGACCTATTATAGACCGGTGTAGCTTGCAAGGCGCTAAACTAGGTATAATTAAACAATGATTTAATGTTTTTCAATTCGTAATTAACAGAGAAAGCCTCAATAATTCTGATATTTCAAATTACTCTAAGCTGAGAGTCAGGGGCGCATATGCTCAACTATTCCGGCCCGGGAACATAACTGTGTCCACGCTGAAGATAACTATCCACCCTCGGTACAACTGTATCCACCGTGGACATAACTGTATCCGCATTGATTTACTTCTATTGACACGTTTTTTGTGACGTCATATTATACGGCCGCTATAGGTGAGAGCACTAGACTCACATTCGCGGGAGGTACCGGGTTCGAATCCCGGCGGGAGCAGATGTGGCTGGGAGTTTTTCCCACTGCCTCTCGCCGAGAAACGATAATTCCTGTACCGGCTATCTTGTTAAGGTTTTCCATGGTTTCCCTCAACAATTCCAGATAAATATCGAGATGGTTCCTCATTCAAGGCCATGGATTACCTGTCAAACTCCTATGCTCAAAATTTGCCTACCTTATCCTAATTTCCTAAAAATTCCTTCATTCGCCCATTGCTATTAATTAAGTTGAAGTTTAAAAATTGTAGAAAATAACGGGAAGTGTGGTAGAAAAAAAATAGTAATGGTGCGCGAATATGGCGTCTGTTATGACATAAAGTCGAGAAACGGACGTTAAACGCATTATTATTATTATTATTATACGACCGCTATATAATATAATATCGCTAACGTAGAAAGTCGGAGCTTTAACTAATAATAATTCTGAAGTCAGACCTTGAGAGCTTTGCGCTTCCGGTTTGCGCACCCCTCTGCTTTACGTCACACGTAATTAAGAGAGCACTTATGAATCGTCCTGTATTCATATATGTAACGGTTACACAAAGTGTGATATATATATGCTAATAAAACATTTTAATTCGTCGGTTTAACGTCGGTTGGTCTGAAGCGAAACAAACCGTTTGGGATTTCACGTCCGGTGTGGAATATATATACACATGTAGTAACTATGTACATAATAATGTAGGTATGGTTTACCTATACCTACACTAACTTAGCGAGCGTTAGTTAAATATAGACAATAAAATATTTTACATAGAGCTTGCCGCACATTGATTTCCTTGTATAATCACAATAATTTATAGTACGGCATGGCTTCGTCCACACGAAAAAAAAACAGCTGATAGTTCAGGCAGGTGAATTAATGCATACTCGTAAATCGGTTAAATACATAATTAACGTAGTACGAGCATCAAGGCAATTTGAAATAAAAGACTTGATTTTTTTTATATGAAGTTGGACTAAGTCTAAACCAATTCTGAAAATTTTAGGGGGGGGGGGTTGCCCGATTATTTAAATAAATAAATGACTTCAAAAGTAAGCATATTTAACATTGGCTTTATGGTAAAACGGTATATGGATGATATGTTTTCATTGATTTCTCCAAAACTGGTCGGTGGAAATTAAAAAAAAAAAACTATTTAAATTAAAGTTAGAACCTTAATAAATTATTGAAAACAAAAAAAAACCCGTTGTTATAGATATTTAATCTTTTTAATTAGTCGGGCACAATGGGTTTTTTTTGTTTTCAATAATTTATTAAGGTTTTAACTTTAATTTAAATAGTTTTTTTTTTAATTTTCGCCGACTAGTTTTGGAGAAATCAATGAAAACATATCATCCATCTACCGAAATATAAAAAAATCAAGCCTTTTATTTAAAGTTGCCTTGGTGCTCGTACTACCTCAGAGGGTCGCGACCCACACTTTGAAAAACACTCCTATAAACGATAGGATCTAAATTTCAGACCAAACAAGTAAAGATCTATTTTTATTCTTTAAAAAAAGATTGATTTGGAATTATCCAATCGGGGAAATTCATTTCCGTTACTGAAGTTTTTGCACGTTCTGTGTGCGAGAGATTTTCCAACAAACATCTCTAAACGTTTAATAATTTAACCGACGTTACTCCTGAATGTAATGCACGTGTGTGTATTTGTGTGTGTAATATCCACGCTTGGGCGCCAGTTTTCTGTTGAACTGGTGTATAATTACATTTACAGACTGTTCTAGAATACAGTTAAATGATATAGCTACGAGCAGGTTGAAGCGTATATCGGAGTATTCACACTTCAACTCAGCCCATATACGCTTTTTCTCACACAATTCAACCTACCCGTAGCGTCTTACACGACCTCACGTATAATAGTCAGAGTGCCCGTCGGCAAAAATTTTACTGACACATACTCTCCCCAAACTTTGTATATGGCTTCATTAGACCTAGTCTGACACCTATTTCCTCTATGACTTTTCTTGATTTTGGGGCGTTTTCCCTCTAAATTTTCCGAAAGACGTCGTTTTGACGACATGTAAAAATTTATAGATACTGTTTGTTTTTTTAATTGGATAGCTTAAAAACTTCAACTACAACGCTAAAATAATGTTCTCTGACAAATAACATGAACCATTTTAAAATGTCTGACACCTCGAATATGTTCGAGGTGTCAGACATTTTAAATGGCTCATACTATTTGTTTGATAGCTCTTGGACTATTATACTACATTTTTTGCACGTGTCTTCTATAAATTAGCTGAGTTTCACTTATAGAATTTTAGACGTCTGGCCGCGTTCTATTATCGTACAATTTACTATGAAAATTGTGGTACGACTACATTTATTCTACTTTACAGCACTCGTGTTAAATGAATCATTTCACAGCCGCTATACAGGCACTAGAAGCAGAAATTTTATATAGGAGGTGTTGAATTCGATAACTTTTCTGTTCGTGTTTTTTTGAACAGTTTGTACACTCAGATCTATATTATTGTGTCTGTACATTTTATCATTGCTAGCACATCATTTGCAGTGTACAGACTGTGTCGTCGGTTTCGGTGGTAAAACTAGCTAAGTTTCTAATTGTTCAACTTTTCTGCTAAATCTACTTCACTCTAAAACCATTCTCAAATGAAATTCTTATTCAAAATTCCGATTATAGAATGGCTCTAATAAAACATGCCTCATGGAGTTTAAATGCAGCCAACAAGGGCGGAAAATAGTACTATTTGGATGTAAGAGGTGATCCCCGAAACCACTCACCCGATTTCAGAATTTTTTTCAGTAATAGTTAGAATGGACCTTCAGGATGGACATTTGCTATATATTATCATGGCAAACTACGAATTCTGGAAAAATAGGTTATGCCGAATTAGTCGTACAATTTACGCCATAACCTATTTTGCTATAATTCGTATTTTGCCACCGCTTTTTCGTCGACTTAGTTGCAAAATTGGTCTCCACAAAAAGCGCTTTTATTTTAACGCGATAATATATAGTCTATGTCCATCCTGAAGGTCTATTCTAAATATTAATGAAAAAAATTTTGAAATCGGGTGAGTAGTTTCGGAGATCACCTCCTACATCCAAACTTACAAACTTTACCTCTTTATAATATTAGTATAGATAGCCGTCGTTGAAATGTGGACTTTTGTTTATTTTCTGTTTTAATTACATTTTTTTAGCAAAATATGGCGTCGACCGAAATGAAATATTGCATTTTTGGTGAAGTAGAATTGTTTTGTTTTTGTTTTGTATCTGCGCTGTCGTACATATTAACCGTAACTAATAATATTTTTATATGAAAATACTGCAACTTTTTTAATACGGTTGGGAATTAAAAAAAAAAGAAAACAAGAGACTCGCATTGTTTTGTTTGTCGATGTATTTCACACTAGAATAAATATTCCTCCGCGTAAAAAATTCTAAATAAACGAAGCACGGAAAGTGTTTATTTTCTCAACGTTTTTCCTATAATTTAAATGCAGGAAAATTCAAACTGAAAATCAGTGATACACGTTTTAATATATTGAACTCATTTTGCGCAAAATA